>JAWDJE010000014.1:12353079-12953079 GCA_035047345.1 Bradypodion ventrale | reverse complement strand
CGGCTCGCCCGCGCCTGCATACTCGGGCGATGTGTCCCTTTTGGCCGCAGTTGTGGCACTCGGCCTTCCGGAACGGGCACCTCGTGCGGTCGTGGGCCGCCCCACAACCGTTGCAGCGGCGGCCCTGCCGTTCTCGGGTCTGCTGCTTCTCACTTCGCTTCTTGATCCTCTGGACGTCGTCGTCCTCGCTGGAGTAGGGGTCTGCTGTCGTGGACGACTCCTCGGACGACGTCGGTGTGGCGGCGGGCGGCTTGGGGGCCCGCCAGGCCATCTTCGCTGGTGTCCGCCGGGCCGCCTGCACTGGTGACTTGGTCCTCTCGGACGTGGCCCCTCGAGACTTGAATAGCCGGACGCCGCTCCTGGCCTCCTCGGCTGCTTGGGCCTCCCGCATTACCTCGTTGAATGTGAGGCGATGGTCGCGGGTCATGAGCCTCCTCTGAAGCTCCTCGTCCCTCAAACCACACAGCATGCGGTCACGGAGGGCCTGGTCCAGGTCGTCCCATTGGCAATGCACCGCTGCAAGCCTGAGGGCCGCCGCGTAGGCGGACACGGATTCGCCTGGCCGCTGGTCTCGCCTGTGGAACGCGACCCGGGCTGGGAAGATCGAGACGGGCGGCTGGAAGTGCTCACGCAGCCTCTCCAGGATACGGTCGATGGGCACCTCGTCCACCTTTCGGGGGGCCACGAGGGTCATCAGGATCCGCAGCGTGGCCGGCCCCACCTGAGCCAGGAAGTGGGAGCGCATTTTCGCGTCGTCGTCGACGCCTGTTGCCTCCATTGCATGCCGAAACTGGCACTCGTAGAGCTCCCATTGTTCGGGCTCGCTGACATCGAACTGGTACGGCTTGACCTTGGGATCCGCCATCGATCCCACCTTCGTCGCCAATTTAGTGTCTCGCACGGAAGACAAAGAAGGAGTCGCAGGAAGGACTAACACAGGTTTATTGATTGATGGTCAGCATGAACATGAGGTAATGGCGGAGGTACATCTCATTATATATCGTAACACAATACATTTGAATCTTGTTGCACGGTAGCTTATTGGCTGCTACCGGCGTGGCCTCGCCCAGGTCACGCCTCTCTTCTTGTAGTTGTTTTCTATAGCTCCTGATCATGTGGGGAATTTCCCGCGGCTGTTCGTGATTTGGGCAATGTGAACCATGTGAGACTGAACGCTCGCAGCTGCCCTCTATGGGCGGCTTGCTCACGTTCCTTAACAGCTGAGATACATTGTGATTGTGGACTGGTTACATTCATATATTTAAAGTAACATTGTACATGCATACATAACAATGTCCCACTGGCTGACATTTTAATGTGTCCCTCTCTCTCTTTAATCCCGAGCTCCCCTGCTGCAAAACTGCACCGTTTGGCTCTTGTAAAAAGGATAGTGATGGGCAAATTAAAAGAAGAAGTGAAAAGGAGCCCTCATGTCCATAATAATAATGTAGCAATGTTGTTTATTTCATTTTCTCCAAGGGCAGTCACTAAGGCCAAATCTCCCCTTCTCTGCCTGCAGCTGCCACTTTTCTAATAACCTCGGGTCTTCAGGAAGCCTGGAGCTGCTTTCTGCTTGTTTAGTTGCTGCCCTGGAATGACGAAGTAATCCAGAAAATGTGAGTCTATGAATTTACACCCCGGGAACAAATGGTGAAGACAAAGGGGAGGAGGAAGGAGAGGGGAGTTGTGTGCTGTAGAACAGGGATTCTCAACCTGTGTCCCATGGGCCGGATGCGGCCCATGGTGCCTGCCATTCATGTGGCCCTTTATACCTACACCACACCCGGAAGTGCCATGTGGTGGAGGAAGGGCAAAATGGCCATCCAGCCCCTGAAGCTGTCTGAGGGTTTGAGTGAGTTGGTTTGAGTGAGAATTGTTGCACCTTGAGCTATAGCAGGTTCCAGAAAGAGGCTTAGTTTAAACTGGTATATTTACAATATTTACAAATAGCAGATAAACAACATTATACAGCATAATGCTTACAGCAGTAATCTCTGTCTCTCCAGTTTGCAGTCAACAGCCAACAATAGTGAACAGCCAACAACCAACATTGCATTAAGGCTTACATGTTGCTTTGTAGCACTTACAGCCAATTATTATTTTTTTGAATACTTTATTAGTAATTGTCACATAAAAAACA
This sequence comes from Bradypodion ventrale, assembly GCA_035047345.1. NCBI lineage: Eukaryota > Metazoa > Chordata > Lepidosauria > Squamata > Chamaeleonidae > Bradypodion > Bradypodion ventrale. The sequence goes on along the minus strand of JAWDJE010000014.1, from coordinate 12,950,939 downwards.
TATTAACATCAAATTTTAACCCAGTACAAAAACATTTCATATCTCCTCCCCGCCCCCTAATGACTTCCAACAACTACTTCTCCTGCACTTATTATAATCATCATGGTGTTTACTGGTTATTCCGCTGCCTTCATATCCTCTAAAGCCAATCGATTTTAATTACTGTAGTACATTTCTTTTGATGCTCCTCCGTATAGTACTTATTTACAAAGTCCACCAACTTCTACCACACCTGAAAAAAGGAATCATCTTCTTAATCTCGTAGCTTCATTGTCATTTTATCCATCTCAGCCAATTATGTTAATGCTGAGTCATGGTAAGAGTGCACCTGACTCCAATAACCTATCTAGACCATAGTAATATTATTTCTGCTCATTGCCTTAACAGTGACAGTGTGACCTGGCCCCTGGCTTTAAAATGTTGAGAACTCCTGCTGTAGACTGTGGAGTGTCTTTTCTAGTTGAGGTTTTAAAAGCAAATTGTTTAGCTGTGTGCCCCTGGATCTAGTATGAAGTAGTTGTGTAAAAAGCTGGGGATAATGAATCTTGGGAGCTCCATGGGTTGGAGGGCCTGGCTGCAGAGGCAAGGGCTGGGAGTTTGAATCCCCACTCTGCCTCCTGGGATGGGCAGACTGAGAGGGCCCACATCATATGTGGCTAATGGTATTCCGTGCCCTGCCATCTGTACAGGTGGGCTCCAAAAAAAATTACTACCACACTGTGGGCGTGGTATAGTGGGCATGGCCAGGGGGAAAGCCCTGCGTTGCACCCGAATTCATACCTGTCAACCATCCCTATTTGGCCGGGATTACCCCGCAATTTGACGCCGATTGATGTCATAACCTGCCCCGCGCTGCCAAAACCCCGTAATTTGGCAGCACGGGGAAACGCTTTCCACTCATGCTTGGAAGTGCTACGCCGCTTGCGTAGGGGCTGCGCAAGTGGCGTAGCGCTTCCACACATGCATGGAAAGCGACCTGCGCACAAGCGATCTGCGCAGGTTCCGTTTTTTCTGGAGCCGCGGGTTGACAGGTATGCCCAAATTAGGACTACTTTATTTCAAAACTTGGGTGGGCGGGGGCAGCCAGCATTTCTGCTACTGGTTCTGGCGAACTGATGTGAACCTGCTGATGCCCACCACTGTGTACAAGCCTGGGAATCTGCATGGGCCCATAACATGAGTGGACTCTTAGCAATTTCTAAGTGTGTTGGAATCAACTTCAGAGCACCCAATTAATAAATAATAATAATTTCATGTCAGAAATTCTTCTGAGTTGAAAGGATTTTTGCGGAAGAAACTCCACTCAGGGAAGGCCCAAATGAGGCTCCTTTCATGTCCCCAAGAGCTGGGACAGAGACAGGTGCTCAATTTTTCATGCAGTATCTAGGTCTTGAACTGCTGACTTGCCAGCCTTCCAGCTAACAAGGTGAGCTTCTTAATCACTGAGCCATCACAACCCCACCCAATTAATTAACATTAGATGTCCGGCAAGACAAACCCTGATATAACTTTGGTGTTCAGGGAAGCAAGACGATAGAAGCAGCCGTATTCTGGCTAACACAACTTTATTGCATGAAGTACAGTTCAAACACACTGTAATGGGGCAATACAACTCCTTTTATACAGTCACTATACATTTGAATATGGGTGCACGGTAGCCTATTAGCTACTGTTGGCATGACGTCATCCGGAGTCCCGCCCTTCTTGTCCAGGTGTATCCGCGGCAGGAAGGTTTCCCGCGGCTGTGTATCATTGGGGAATTTGTACCATGTGAGTTGAATGCTCGCTGCTCCCATCTCTGGTAGCAAGCTCTCATTCCAATAGCAGCTGGATACAATGTGTTCTTTACAAATGGCTTGAGAATACATTTCCTGTAGAACCGGTTACATTTAACTTAAAGGCACAACGTAGCAGTTACATTCCATACTATTCCATGCACAACACCCCTCCCCCCTATGATGGGACAAATGTGTTTTCCCACATGTGCATTTGGGGCGTGCGGCTGCTGTGCTTGGTTCGGGGGCCCTCGCGCTTCTCTGCTCTCTTGGTTCTTGCCCTGCAATAGGAGGGATGGACTCGTTAGTGGTTTGCCGCGGTTGTGCAGCCCCTGACTGACAACGTGGGGAACTGGGGTTTCGTGTTTGCGCCGGCCCTGACTGGAAACGTGGGGTAGGGGTGAATTCTAATGTCGAGAAACCGGGGGCTCCTGGGACTAACGAAAAACCCCGCTTTTCGCTTGGACGGGTGGGGGACCACTCCGGGAAAAAAAAACCGGTTCTGAAAATCAAAATCAAACTCTTCCTCCCTGTCAAATTCGTTCCTCTCTTCCAAAGTATCCCTGGTGTCCAAGGGATATGGATTCGTATCAACCCCCTCCCCCCTAGGTGAGAATCGATGATCCGTATTTGTACCCGAGGGGTACCCTGTATCTCCCCCTCGGGATAAGCAGGTGGGGGAGGACCCTAACACTGAATCCTGTGGCTGCATGCCTGTGTCCTGCCTATCGGTAACCCTACGCCTGAGTTGATCGGCGTGCCTTCTCCAGAGTAGACCTGTGCTGTTCTCTACACAGTACGAAACTGGCCCCGTTTGCTCAATGACTACTCCCGGGACCCAGGCCGGCCCTGTGGCCGCGTAATTCCTGCAATATACAGGCTCTCCTATACCGAAACTTTTGGTTTTTCCTATTTCTATGTTCTTCCCTTTATCCTCCACCCTTGTAGGGTCCAACCTAGTTAGAAGTGTTACAGGTTTCCTGCACATGAGGAGCTCTGCAGGCGAGAGGCCCGGCGTGAGCGGCGTCACCCTATAACACAGCAGGAACTGGCACAGTTGCAGGTTCAGGTCCCCGGGGGCCATGCGCCGCAATGCCTCTTTTGTAGTTCGCACCTGGCGTTCTACCTGGCCATTTGTTGCAGGGTGGAAAGGAGCAGAGGTGATATGCCGAATGGCGTTTTTCTAAATGAATGCCTGAAATTCCACAGACGTGAAGGTACTGGCATTGTCACTCACAAGCACGTCTGGTATCCCGAAACAACTAAACACCCTGCACAATTGTTTTACGGTTGCAGCTGACAAGGTGCTGGACATCGGAATCACCTCCAACCACTTGGAGTAAGCATCTACTATTAGCAGGAAAAGGGTTCCCCTGAAGGGACCTCGGGCCATGTCTCATTCTCTATGGGGAAGTCAGGACTCTTCAGATCGAGAACTTTGGCAATTCTCACACTTGCCGACCATGTGCTCTATGTCAGCATCCATTTGTGGCCACCAGAAGTAGCTTCTGGCCAGAGCTTTAGAGCGTACGATCCCAGGGTGGCTGACGTGCAGTAGCTTGAGCACTCTCGACCTCAATGACTTGAGAATGACCACCCGCTGGCCCCATAGGAGGCAGCCCCTTTCTGTGGAAAGCTCATCCCTTTTTCTAACACAAGCCGTGAATTCCTCCCCGGGGGAAGTTGTTGGCCACCCTTTCTGAACCCAGGAGCTCACTAGGGAAAGGGTCTTGTCCTTCGCCGTGGCCTTAGCGAGGTCTGCGGGAACTATCGGGGGTGAGTCAAGGGCTTCGATCAGAAGCACTTGATGATCTCACTCCACCTCGCACTCAGGGTCTCCTAACTGTGGCAGGGACAACCTGGAAAGAGCATCTGCATGGCTAATGTCTTTCCCCGGGCAGTGGACCAGCGTGTGCTGGTATGCATTGAGAAAGATGGCCCATCGGAGCATTCTAGGGGACAGAATCTGTGGTGTGGGCTTGCCTGTGGTGAAAATGCCTAGTAGGGGTTTGTGGTCGGTCACAATGGTGAACGATCGACCATACAGGAAGTCGTGGAGCTTCTTTGTACCAGCGAAAATGGTGAGAGCCTCCCTGTCCATTTGCGCGTAGTTGCGCTCCGCCTTTGAAAGCGATCTGGAGTAGAATGCAACTGGGGCTTCCCGCCCATTGTCCAACACATGGCACAGCACCGCCCCCACCCCTACCGGTGAGGCGTCGCAGACTAGAACTACGGGCTTTCTGGGGTCAAAGTGGGTCAAGACCGCTTCTGAGGATAGAAGTCGCTTTAATTCCTTAAACGCCTTTTCCTGACTGTCCCCCCACTGCCAAACCGCATCCTTCTTAAGTAACTTATGTAGTGGCTCCGCAACAGACGCCTTCCTTGGCAAGAAGGAATGGTAGAAATTTAGGAGCCCAAGAAATGACTGCAACTCCAGTTTCGCAGTGGGGCGAGGGGCTTAATTAACAACAATAACTTAATTATTTAAAATTAGGTTATATCAGGGTTTGTCTGGCAAGACATCCCGCTACGGTAATGGAGTAGACCATACAGCCAGCGAGTCAACACTGAGTGTTGGGCGGTGGTAAATAACCTGACTCCCTAAAGGGGCCAATGGCTATGGGCGGATGAGCCCCTTTAGGTGGGGTGATTGTCCCCTTCTGTGTAGGAAGTGCCTCTGGAAACCTTCATCTTGGGCCCAACAGCGAAATGAGTGGAGGAGGAAACACTTCTCTAGCACAAGGAAGAGGGCCTTCTCTGTGTCCGCACCAGCCCTATGCAACCTCCTGCCGACAGAGTTACGGTTGCAGACAGAATTGCTGCCCTTTAGGAAACAACTTAAAACTTGGCTGGCAGAGCAGGTGTGGGGTACTGATGGGAAGGTGGCCCCCGCCCGTTGGTTTGTTTAAATTGTCTCTCTTTTCCAGACGGGGTGGGTGGGGTTTGTTTAATGGATGGGTTTTAATGAGTTTTTAATGGGTTAGTTTTTAAATGGTTTTAGTATGGAGGTTGTTATGTTTTTATGTCTGGTTGTAAGCCGCCCGGAGTCTCTCCAGCAAGGGGGCGACAATACAAATTTAAAAAATAAATAACATAAAAATAAAATAAATAAACTTCACTATTCTGATTCCCAAATGGTCATGGAGGCGGAAAAGGCCATGCCAGATGGACTGGGTGTTAATATCCTCATGGCAGTCCATTGCAGTTAAATTCTGCACGTCTCATTTCATATGTGCCGCAAGCGATGGCTCCGTGATCACAGTGAGTGGGTCAATTCATGGCAAGCTGGGATCCACCTTAAACAAATTCATGCCAATGGCACTTTTCCTGATTTCCAGGGGAAATGTATACTCGGATACGAGTAGCAGCCGCCATCCCCCAATGTCAGGGATAAAATGCAAGGGCCTGGACCATCACCTGGAATCATAATACAGTATTTTGTGTTGCATCTCCCAGATCCCCCAGCCTGATCATGCTGACTGGTCAATTCTGGAAGCTGTAGGGAAAAAAATCCAAACTTTGTGCTGGCTCCTGGTTCATCAATCTCACCTTGGAAAATCAACAGCAAAATTGGGGTTATTTCAGTGCTGATGCTAAAAATAGGTGCAGGGAGAATTACAAGAAATAATTTCTTTAGACAGGAGAGCCCCAGACTCAAACCTCTGCTTATCTTGTGAACCCATTGCATCACCTGGACAAGTTCTGGGGGGGGCAATTGATGATAAGAATAGTTTAGGGGAAGATTGTGTCAGTTGCATTTATGGCACAAAAATGGTCTATAAATGGTCTTCCTTCCAGCTCTCATTCTCACAACAACCCTGTTTCTTTTTCAAGTGCTGTTTCCGATTTCCAATATTGGCTATCATCATGGTGACCGTGAAGATTGCCCTGGGAACCATATAATGCAGTGGCCTTCCATTTGCTTTCTGCACAGCATGACACCCAGGCCACTGATCCAGTTTGGTGAGTCACTTTCTGATCCTGAGCCCTTTTGGCACACAAAGTCTGCATCAGCCCGAGGCCAGGATTGATGAACCTGCTGCTCTCCATCAAGATGAATTCAAGTGGGATTTAATCCACTTGTGGTCAATCACCCTTCCCTGTGGACTTTGCCACCCAAGGCCGTTAGTCCTCAGGGTAGCCAGGTTAGTTAGTTAACCACCGCCTGATGATCGTTGTTGAATTTAGACTGAGAAATACTGACTGATTCATGCTCACACAGTGAGTTTCAGCAGTGAGCAAGCAAGAATTTGAACCCAATTCCACCAACCCACATCCTATTCCAGTTCTCTACACACTGCATCCCACTGCATCTCCACATTTAGATATATACAGCCTTCACTCCCAGATCAAGTTACAGGGACACAGTTCCCGTTACAGAAAAGAAACCGCATAAAATATACCATAACATTTTAACTCTGTCTCCTGTTTACCATAACTTTTCTATTCCCTTCCCCAATTCAAAATGTCTTGATTAAGGGATAACCCTGCAGTTATTTTCAGTTTGCAGTGGAAGGGTGGCTAGATATTGAGGAGGGTTCGTGTACAGAATTCCTTTCCACATTCAGTCCTTCTATTTATTTATCTATTTATTTATAATTCAAATTTCTATGCCGCCCAATCAGGGGAACCCGACTCAGGGTGGCTTACAGCAGGTTAAAACATATATTAAAAAAACAATTAAAACCCCTAAAATACCCCCCCACACACACACACACCTACCACCACCACCACCACTGTTCATGTTAAAAACTAACCACATTAAAACTACCTGCATTAAAAAGTGGGGAGGCTTTATTTTATAAGCCAACAGGCAGGGGCCACTCTTCCACACCTGCCCCGCCAACCAGGTTTTTAGATCTTTCCTGAAAGGCAGCACCTCCTCTTCCTACTACTACCTCATCGGGTGTCTACAATAAGAAATCAACACTTCTGTCAGAAAAGTTACTTTTCCCCTGAAACTTCATGCCACATGGTGAAAAAAAGGAACTTTTTCTGAGTTGTGGTCATGGATGTTGTTTTCAGGAAAGATTATACCAAAGTGTTTAAACCAGGGGTTCCCAACCTAAGGCCCACTGGCCAGATCCAGACCACAGTACCATTTCATATGGCCCCCACCCCTCCAAGAGCATTTGAGAAACAAACCACAAACCACACAAAAAGTTCACAAACAAGTAGCAGCCACACGAACTGGCAAGGCTTTTTCAACCCCCTCAATTTGATGCATTGAGGTCTTCATTTCATTGAATCACTGGATTGGAAATGGTCTTTTAGGCCATTGGATCCAACCTCCTGCTCTGAAACAAAGCAGATCTGATAGATGGTTGCCCAGTTCACTCTTGAATGCTTCCAGTGTTGGAGCACTCCCCACCTCCTGAGGCAGTTGGTTCCACTGTCATGCTGCTCTGTTAAGAAGTTTTTCCTCATATTCAGCCTATACTTGGTTTCCTTTAGTTTGAGCCAGTTATTACATGTCCTCTCAGTCTAGCCAGGTTATCCTTCTATGCAGTGGTGGGCTCCAAATTTTTTTACTACCACACTGTGGGCATGGCACGGTGGGCGTGGCCAGGGGGAAAGCCCTGTGTTGCACCCGAATTAGGACTACTTTATTTCAAAACTTGGATGGACGGGGCCAGCCAGAATTTCTGCTACCGATTCTAGCGAACTGGTGCGAACCTGATAGGCAAATTCTGAGTTCAGATTTGGAAACAGCAGACTCGTGTAAATTACATGTGTTATTCCCAGTAGCAAAATCGTTGTTGGGCAGTGTTATCTTTCATGCATTTGAAGAGGACTATCACATATCCCAGTGATGGCAAACCTTTTAGAGACTGAGTGGCCAAACTGCAACCCAAAACCCACTTATTTATCGTAAAGTGCCAGCACGGCAACAGGGGAGGGAGGAAACTCTCCCATTGGGCTGCTGAGCAGAGGGGCAGTGATAGGATTGAATTCTTTTTTCTACCTACTCTGTGGGTGTGGTATGGTGGGCATGGCCAGGGGGGAAGCCCTGCATTATTTCAAAACTTGGATGGGCGGGCGGACCAGCCAGAATTTCTGCTACTGGTTCTGGCGAACTGGGGCGAACCTGCTGAATCTCACCATTGGGGTGGGGCAAACTCTGTGCTGGGGGAGGGAGGAAGTGCTCCCATTGAGCTGCTGGGCAGAGGGGCGGGGCAAACTCTGCTGGGACAACCAAAGGGGTGCCCACAGAGAGGGCTCTGAGTGCCACCTCTGGCACGCGTGCCATAGGTTCGCCACCACTGACATATCCCCTCTCTCCATCTTCTTTTCCCAAGGCTAGGGGGCTATTCAACAATTGATCCTTTAAAGGGGGGAAGGGGTCTGCCATCTGAAATACGGAAAAATTACATGGGGTCAGGGGGGTCAGGTCAAAGATTACGTAATCCAATTGGAGCTGTTGTGCATTAGGCACCAATAGTGAAAAGCTTTAAAAATTAGAGTTTCGATACAAAAACTCTGGGTTATGTAATTTTAAAGGGGGGAGGTGGTCAAAGCTAAAATTACGGCCGGACTACATAGGGGGTAAAGGTAAAAGTTTTCCTTGCTCGAAAGCCAGTCATATCTGACTGTAGAGTTCAGTGCAGTGCTCATCTCTGTTTCAAAGCCGAAGAGCCAGCGCTGTCTGCAGACGTTTCCGTGGTCATGTGGAGGGCATGACTAGACACTGGAGTGCACGGAACGTTGTTACCTTCCCACCAAATTGGTCTCTATTTATCTACTTGCAATTTCTTGCTTTTGAACTGCTAGGGTGGCAGGAGCTGGGACAAAGGGTTTGGTTGTCAGTCCTCTGATCACCCTTGTTGCCCTGTTCCCAAAGAGAACGTCGGAATCGGGCACCTGGGTGGTCCCAGGGAACACTCAGAGGTTGGCCAGCCTGCCTGCCCCTGTGCTTTCTTTCGCACGTGGTGGCGATCCGCGCTTGATCCCCACTCGCCTGGCCTCTTGGCCGGCCCTATCCCGCCCCGCCCCGAAAGGATTAACCCTTGAGCTGCCGGCCCGCCCCACTGGATCCCAAGCCCCCCCCACTCCCCCCCACCCCCATCCTCGCTGGATCGCCAGGCGCCGCAGGGAAGTCAAGCCTCCCACGTCACCAAAATCACCCAGCCCTCTTCTGCTTCTTTGGGTCTCCTGGAGCCTGAAGAGTGCTTTCCTGCAAACATTCTCCCGCGATCCCAAACTTTTGTAGAGCTGCATCGATGGCATGCAGGCAATAATAATAATAATAATAATAATAATAATAATAATAATAATAATAATAATAATAATAATAATAATAATAATAATAATAATAATAATAATAATAATAATAATGTGTCAGAAATTATTCTGGGTTGAAAGGATTTTTGCGGGAGAAACTCCGCTCAGGGGACGCCCGAATGCGTCTCCTTTCATGTCTCCAAGATCTGGGACAGAGACGGGCGCTCAATCCGTCATGCAGTACCCGGGTCTCGAACTGCTGACTTGCCAGCCTTCCAGCTTAACAAGGGAGGAAACATCCAGGTGGGACGTCTTCCGAGTTCCGATCACAGGGCAAGGAAGCGACCACCTAAGTGAGAATTGGGGGTGGGTGGGGGGTGGACTGTCACCTGCGTCGGATGGCAGCGATCCTAAGTAGATGTCTAGAGTGCCGCCGCCATAGCAGACCGTCCTTTCAGCACCGCATGCTTGGAATTAGGGGTTGGGTTGGGTTGAATTTGGGTTGGCGGGGGATCTCAAGGGGGCGAGAGGATGGGGAGGGGAAGAAAGGTTTGCCCTGAAAAGGCAACCGAAAATCGACTCCAGGTTTCTTCCTGGCCCTCCTTGCACCCAGCCCCAGCCCTGGGAACTCTGAAAGCCCGTGGGCTACCAAATGGCCAGGCTAGGCGACCGCTTTTTGCGCAGGAACCGGGGGTCTCTAGTGTGCCTCTAGGGAAGGCGTGCCCAAACCTTTCGGCCTGTGGGCCAGTCACGTGGTTCAGGGGGCCGGGCACTATGGCCTGTGGGCGGGATCTGGCCCCCGACACCAATTAATCCGGCCCACAAAGCCCTCGTCATTTTACTTCTGCTTCCGGGAACGATGAGGGCTTCGTGGGCCAGATGAAATGGCCCACTACGGAAACGGGCCGTAGTTTGGGCCAGGCACGTGCTGGTATATCGGGCAATTGTCCCACCCCACCCTCGTCTCTGGCGCCCTGGGGTACCAAAAGCAATGTATGGGATTCCCCCCCCCATAGGTGCCCCCACCACTCCCTGTCCAGCGCCTTCTCTGCACACCCCTGGTTTGGGCACCCACCCCTGCCTCAGTGGTGGGCATCAGCAGGTTCGCACCAGTTCTCCAGAACCGGTAGCAGAAATTCCGGCTTGCCCCTCCCATCCAAGTTTTGAAATAAAGGAGTCCTAATTTGGGTAGGAGGGACTGCAGTGGCTCAAGTAGCCAAGACGCTGACTGGGAGGCGGAAGGTCAGCAGCTCGATTCCCGAGTGCTACAGGACTGAATGAGCGCCCGTCTTTGTCCCAGCTCCTGCCACAACCTAGCAGTTCGAAAGCAAGACATTGCAAGGAGATCAATAGGGGCCACTTAGTTGGGAATGTAACCAGCGTCCTGTGCGCTCCGGGTGTCTAGTCATGCCTGCCACATGACCACGGAAACGTCTGCAGAAGCAGACAGCGCTGGCTCTTCGGCTTTTGAAACAGAGGTGAGCACTGAGCCTTAGATTCTGATACGACTGGCTTTCGAGCAAGGGGAAACCTTTACCTACTAATTCGGCTGCAACGCAGGGCCTTTCGGCCCCTGGCCACGCCCACAGTGTGGTAGGCAGTAAAACATTTGGGAGCCCACCAAAAGGCCGGCTGCACCGCAACCGGCGTGGCGCTAGGACCCAGCCGGCGTGGGCTTCAATTTAGGACGGGGGGTGGGTGGGTAGGTGGGAGAGAGAGAAAGTGTGTGTGTGTGTGTGTGTGTAGGGGGCGGGGCCGAGCCGGGGCTGTCAATCAGGCCACGCGGGGCAAGTGACAGAGGTGGGCCGGTCCGCTGACAACCCTCCCGGGGGCTCCGGCTGGCCGACACGGCGGCAGCGGGCGGGCGGGGGGGGGGCGATATTTAACTTGGGACGGCGCGGGGAGAGCGCACTAATCGCGGCGGCCGGGCGCCCAGGCAGCAGGAGCAGCAGCAGCAGCAGCAGCAGCAGCCAGGCGGCGGCGGCGGCGGCGGCGTGGTGGGCGCAGCAGCAGCAGCAGCAACAGCAGGAACCGCAGCCGCCGAGGAAGAAGGCAGGACCGTCGGCGAGCGGGGAGAGCGAGCTTGGCCAGCGGCGCCGCCTTCTTCGCCTTCTTCTTCTTCGCCAGCCCCCGGTTGAGGGTCGCCCTCGCCTGGCCGAGAAGGACAGCCCGGGAGCGCCTTTGCGATCCCTCGGCGCTCGGGGAGCCCCGTCGCGAGGAGGAGGAGGAGGAAGATGATGCCCCTGCAGCAGCAGCAGCAGCTGCGCCGCTGAAGCCGCCTCCGGGGTCTCTCGCCCGCCCGCCCGCCCGCCCGCCGCAACATGAGGACCAGCCTGCCTGGCGCCGTCGGGTCCCTGGCGCGGGGGATCGGCCGCCGCTGACGCCTGAGAAAGAGGATCGGAGCCTGGGCGAGAGAGGGCGCCGCACACGTCGAGGGGGGGCCCCGCTGGGAAGAGGAGAAAGCGGGGGAGGCGAGCGAGGAGGACACCCAACCCACTCACTCAGCCAGCCAGCCAGCCAGCCCGCGCCGTCGGCTGCCGGGGGACTTTGCTCCATCGCTTCCTTGTGCGACCCCTCTGTCTCTCTCCACCGCCCCCCAGCCCGGGTTTCGCTGCAGATCGTGCTTCCTCCACCCCCCCCTTCCACAGTCCTCCCCCCCCCCCGCAACTATAAACAAGGTTTTTTTTTTTATTCTCGGGCTCCAGTCTCACGCCAAACGCTGTCACACCGTCTAGACATGTTGTCGTGGGGCTAAGTCCAGCTGTCACCATGGGGATGGAGACCGGTCCGCTGTGAATTTTTGGGAGAGAGAGAGGAGGAGGAGGAGGAGGAGGAGAGAGAAGCAAAGAGAAAGAAGAATTGGGTTGTCCTTAGGGGAAAGTTTTTTCCCCCTGGGAGGGGGACTCCTTGTTTCCCACCCACCCCCACCCCACTTCTTTTTGCCCTGTCACCCTCCCACGACTCTCCCCCACCCCTTTTTGCCATTCGCCATGCTTGTGGAGTAGCAGGGAAGGGCATGCCGGAGGGGACCTTACATGTGCCTGTCATCTAACCCCTTGGCGATCTATTTAAAGCAAGAACCCTTGTTGGATTTTGTCTCGGCCCTATTTATGAACCCCTTGGACTTGGCAAATTGGACGGTGGAGCATTAACGCGTGGAGCTTTTGGAACAATCGGGGCAGCCGTGGAAGCCGTGCGCTTTCAGTGCCTGCTAGGTGCTTCTGCCTGCCAAAGGGACCGTGGACCGGCTTGCACTGGGGCGGAAGAGAGCATGAAGGGGTCTGAAGCTCTCCTGGTCTACTCTTGCTTGGTGCTGCTGCTTCAGTCCATCTCCTGCCAGCCCTACCTCCGGCTCCGGCCCTCCCCCAGCGACAACCTGCCAGTCAAGGACATCATCGAGCATCCGGACCCAGAGTATGATCCCAAGGAGCAGGACCTGGATGACCGGACTTTGAGGAAGAAGCTGGGGAGCAACTTTGACCCTTACTTTATGTCCATAGGGGCTCCTGCCCAGGTGAATCTCTCGGGCTCTGATCCGCTGCACAGATTCAAAGGGTTGGGTCCCTTGCCCAATGAACTCAAGAAATTGGACCTTGGGGAGACCCCCTATGGGACCAGGCTCAAGATGGGCAAAAAGGCCCGTCGGAAGTTCCTGCAGTGGCTTTGGGCATACACCTATTGCCCGGTGCTGTACACCTGGAAGGATCTGGGCATTAGGTTCTGGCCCCGTTACATCAAGGAAGGGAACTGCTTCACCGAGCGGTCTTGTTCCTTCCCGGAAGGCATGTACTGTAAGCCGGTCAAATCGGTCACCAAGACTTTCTTGAGGTGGTACTGCCAAGGGTGGTCGAGGCAGAAGTATTGCACCTGGATCCCAGTACAGTACCCTGTGATTTCAGAGTGCAAATGCTCCTGTTAGCTGGACTCCAAAATGTTCAGGGCCCAAAAGGCCTCCAGGTTGAGCGACTGCATGGAGCGTCTGCTGGAAGCCACCCCGTGGTGCAGTTCTTGGGGGGGAGGGGTTGCCAGTCCCACAAAGGTCCCTTTAAAAGGGAGGCTTAGGCAAGCCATGGGGGCACTTCCAACTATTGTGCTGACCGATGGGAAGGGTGACAATACTCTTACAATCATGGACATTCAAATCCGGAACTTGGCAGTCTCCGGGACAGCCCTCCTTGGAGATGACAGAGACTGACAGAAACACAGACACAATGTCCACGAGAGACTTTATCTATTCTTTTTCTGTCTCTTCACTTTCCCCTCAGCAGCCGTTGCACTGTAATAATTTTTTTGCTAATTATTTTATATTATTTGAAATGGGGGGAAACAGCATATCCTGAAAGGAACTGCAGTGCAGGCCAAGAGAAAAAGCTAAGCACTACAATAAGATGTTTATTTTTATACATATATATATATATATATAACATTCTAACAAAAGGAAACTTACCAACCTTTGTAAATATAGAGAATTTAAAAGGGGGAAATGCAGCAGTGTGTTTTATTGTTATTAATATTAAAATTATGACGATACAGGACCATATATTGAACCCAACCCTTTCAAAACTGAACGCTTCAGCAAATGGGAAGGGGGAGATTTTTTCCTATTAAGATGGTTTATGATACCTCCCAGTACCCCCTTAATTTCTGTTTCCTGTATTCTTATTTGTTTGTTTGTGGTGTTTGTGTTCTTCCAGACATGTCACTGATCTTCAGACTAATATTCAAAGTCGTCTAGGTTTTTCTTTAAAAATGTATATTGATTAAGGAGATTTTTTTCCTAATGTATGATGTTATAAAAGAGTGATTTTTTTGTTTGTTTTGGGATTCATTGTAGTAATGTAGAGCTGTTAAAGGAAATTTCTTGTGTACAGTTTATTTATTTTTAACGTTTGTGTATAGCAAGGGGGAAAGCTAGAGATTATGCCAGAAAATATTGAAAATGTTTACTTGAATATTCCTTTTACAACATATCAGTGTACATATCAACCATGACTGATCAAAACATTTTTAGCAATAAACTATCTTTGAAGAAACCCTTTAATGATGTTCTAATGGTCTCTGAGAAATGACCCTTTGGGGGGCAAGAGTCTGGTATCTAAATCCGGTGATAAATAACTGGGGAGCCCACTTGCTCAAATAGCTCAAGAAATCTATTAGATCGATGAGGTGATGCAATTATTTTAGACTTCAGATAGCTGCCCAGTGGCTTAGTGGTTAAGATGTTTAGCTAGAGACTGGAAGGTCGGGTTTCGATACTGCACATGGGTGGGGTGGAGTTTCTCCAGTAAAAATCCTTTCAACCTAGAGTAATCTCTCACACGAAATTATTATTAGTAGTAGTAGTGGAGAGGTGAAGGTAAAGGTCACCCTTGCTTGAAAGCCAGTCATATCTGTCTCTAGGGTTCAGTGCTCATCTGTTCACAGTCAAGGAGCCAAAGCGGTCTGCATCTGCAGACATCTTTGGTCATGTGGCAGGCATGACTACACACCGGAGTATGTGGAATGCTGTTTACCTTCCCACCGAAGTGGGACCTATGTGCTTTATCTACTTGCAATTTCTTGCTTTCGAAACTACTAGGTTGGCAGGAGCTGGGGACAGAGATAGGAGTTCACTCCATCGTGCAGTACTTGGGTCTCAGACCTGATGACCTTCCAGTTGTCAGGTTCAGCGTCTTAACCACTAAGCCACCACAGTCTCTCCAGAAATCCAGTCGCTTTAGCCAACCCCCCCCCCCCCGCCAATTTCTCATTTCTGTCTGTAGCCACAACCATTAAAGCTTGGGAAAGGGGGTGAGTGGAGCTTTCTAAGTTTTACGGGTACTGAAAAAGCATCAGAGAGGTGGTAGTTCTTTGAGAGGCACCCTTTCCTTCTCTGTCTTACAACAATACCGTGCAGTGTTTCCCATCTTATTCAAAAGGTTTGGGAGATGTCTTTGCATCGTTGGCTTTTCCCAAGCCTTAAAGATCACTCCCATCAAAGCAATGGCTGTTCCCCCAGTGGCATAGTGGTTATGGCGCTGAGCTGGAGACTGGAAGATCAGGTTTCGATACCCGAAGACTGCACATGGGGACATGAAAGGAACCTCATTTTGACATCCCCTAAAAATCTTTTCAACCCAGAGTAATCTCTGACACGAAATAATAATAATAATAATAATAATAATAATAATAATAATAATAATAATAATAATAATAATTATTATTATTATTATTATTATTATTATTATTATTATTATTATTATTATTATTATTATTATTATTATTATTATTATTATTATTATTATTATTATTATTATTATTATTATTATTATTATTAAAGCAACCTTTTCCAGTATGATGAGATGAGAGCCTTTCTCACCATCCAAAAACATCCTCAGTGCACATGTGGCTGAATATGTAGTTTCAGTCCCATGCATTTAAGAATAAGTTACCCAAAGCCCAGCATCTTGATTTACCTTCACTCCCCACAAACATTTTTCTCATTCTGAACATAAAGAAATGTACAAATTTGAAGGAAGTATATTTTTTTAATAAAATGAACCACATCACCCCAAGGACATCTGCCCGTCCGACTAGAGCAGACCGGAGGGGCTCTTTAAAGATACCAACTTCTAGAGAGGCTCGCCTCTCTAGCACTAGAAGCAGAGCCTTTTCGGTATCCGCTCCAGCCCTGCGGAACCTCCTGCCAGTTGAACTGCGTCTCCAGAGAGAGTTGCTGCCCTTCAGGAAAGAGCTGAACACCTGTCTGGCAGGGCAGGTGTGGGTAGGTGGGGAGGGAGCACACACACACACACCTGGCTCATTTAGAACAGGATCACTCATGCTTTTAAAAGTTTTTAACTAATTTTTTAATTGGTGCGGGTGGGAAGTAGTTTTTCAGTGTTTTTAGGAATTTTAAGGGTTTCTATAGTTTAAACGTTGGGGATTTTATGTACGCTGCCCAGAGTCACATGTTGATTGGGGTGGCTATACAAATTAAATAAATTAAATTAAATTAAATTATCTCCCCTATACTGCATATTTTTTCCAAATACAAGGGCATTGAAAACCAAGAGGGAGGTCTTAGCATATCTGAGGTTTGCAGAAATGGAATATCAATGAAACTGAAGAACCGTGTCAGAAATTATTCTGGGTTGTAAGGATTTTTGCAGGAGAAACTCCACTCAGGGAACATCCAAATGAGGCTCGAGCTGAAGCAGAGACTGGTGCTCAATCCGTCATGCAGTACCCGGGTTTTGAACTGCTGACTTGCTGGCCTTCCAGCTAACAAGGCGAACTTCTTAACCACTGAGCCATGGGGTGGGGTGGGGTGGGGTGGAGGAATTAGGCAAAGGAAATCAACAAAGTGAATTTCCTGCATGGTGGAAATAGGACAAGTGTGTTAAGATCACACACTGGAGAAAGGAATTTTTTGGAATAATAGCCATGTTAGTCCTTGTTTCAAGCATTTCAGAGAATAAACAAAACAAAAAATGTTGTAGCACCTTGAAGACTGTTAAATTTTAATGTGCGCTTTCGTATGGAATACAATGTTTTGTTGGAGAGTTCACTCCTTTGGTGTAGTAATGGCAGAAACATACTTTCCCCAGTTATTACTCTCAGACTCCCCTAGCCAGCATGGCCATTGGCTACCTGCCTCAGGAATTCCGGAGCACATAGCTCCCAAAGTTACTTTTTCAATCTCAGAATAAATGTGAATAGAACTGATAGTTTGTTGTTGTTCAGTCGCACAGTCGATTCCAACCCTTTGCGACTCCATGGACCATTGCCCTCCAGGCACCCCTGTCCTCCACCATCCTCCTCAGCCCGCCCAGCCCTGTGCCTATTGCGTCCACAATACCATCTATCCATCTCATCTTTGGACGCCCCCTTCTTCTCTTGCCCTCCACCTTTCCCAGCATCAAGGCCTTCTCAAGTGACTCCTCCCTTCTCATTGACAGTAGGGAGGAGAATAAATGGCCTAGGCATTGTTGGGCTACAAGACCCACCATTCATGGTCAGTGTTGTTGTCATTGTCGGCGGCTACTAGTATCCCAGCATACATTTTTCCTGAAAGTCATTTTCTCAGCTGATGGAAGTGTCTCTGGTGACTCCATAGACCAATACTGGCACGAAACATGTGACCACACACATTACACTGAATAGATGGTGAAGGCCATAGTTGAGGGATTGTGGGAGATGGTGTTCAGCAACATCTGGAAGGTTGTGCATTGCTACAGCACTCTGGAGTGGTTTAAGAAGATGTGATCAGTGGTTTTCATTCAATGTTTATCTGCCTATTTGAGGTGGGAGAACTAATAATTTCAACAAAACCCAGTTATGAAACATTGACAAGGTATCATCTATCACATGATTGCTCAAAAGAATTTAAGAAAGGGTACCAGCATCCTCTGAGGTGCATTAAGTAGAATGATAGTGCCTGGTCTCAATTCACCCAGTGAGTGTGATCTCTAAGATTTGAAAGCAAGATCTCTTCTACTGTGCAAGTGACACATCAGATTTGTTGCCTAGTGGAGACGGAAGGCTTACTGATTTTTTCCCCCCACCCAGAGGTGATCTTTGTTGGGTAAATCAGGAAAAGCTGCTAATCAAAGCACTGGCCGGCTTTTTCTTACATATCACTTCCTACTAGTTCTTACTTGTGCTCTATTCTACAGAAAGGAAACCAAAACTTTAGCAAACAGCAACCAAGTGGGTAAAAGCTGCTTTTTGGTAGCAAGTTCCCTTCCAGGGGCTCATTCCTTGCAAAGTTAACCAACAGATGCAATATGAATATGTGGCATCAATGCTAGCAGAGTGTTGTGGGCTGAACCTATGACTTTTAAAGAAGAGGAACTATCCCACGAAGCAGATAATTGGGTGAAAGCAAACCCAAAAAAAAAGGCATGTGTTGCTTCAAGACGTCCATTCAGGGAAGGTGAAACAGAAGGAAGAGCCTTAAACTTGAGTTACAACAACTCTTAAAGCTAGCTTTCCTAAGTGTAAGTCTTTTCATCTCCTTGCTTTCGAACTGCTAGGTTGACAGGAATAGGGACAGAGACGGGAGCTCATTCCATCGTGCAGTACTCAGGAATCGAACCTTCCAGTTGTCGAGTTCAGCATCTTAACCTCTTTGAGCCACCGCAAAAGCACCATTTTCAGGCTCATCCTTAGCTATTTTCCTCAACAGCTTGTCCTTCTTTATACATTTGCAAAAGCAGCCAACAGACTTGAAAGAAAAAGGATGAAAATATGCCTGCATCTTTCAGTAATATTCGTAATGTTTAACCTTCCTTTGTCATCTAAACAGCTTTTCAACTTGTTCTCAGTCACTGACATGAGACTGGATATAGGTAGTACCCTTGGGAAAAGTTTTGGGGGTGGGCAAGTATCTTTCTTGTGCAGTGTACAAAAAACATTGGGGGTGTTTTGGAAAGGCACGGGGAAGCTTGTCTTGTAAGAGGAACAACATCTGTGGTGTGGATATTGAACATCTGTAGGGGGGCTCCTTTTTTTTACAGGGAGGGTATTCTGGGAAAACATTTCTGACCTAATCCCACCAGTATCTGGTGTGGTGGGATTTGGTTACAAATGGCCCCTTAACGTCTTAGTGCATTTTGTTCTGCTAGGTTTCAGGGGCAAGGAAAGACCTCTCATATTGTGCTAACCTGGGAAATTAACCTTTGATAGAACTGATGGTTATATTTATTGGGGTGGGATGGTAGAGGAGTTTCATATGCGCACACAACACACACATATCAAAGAACGTTTTGTATGAGAAAATGGGAAGATAATACAGTTTCTATGTGGTTGCATAAAACGGGGTTCTCAACCTTTTCACACTGTGAGCCAGACCACACCCTCTCAGACAGCTGAGCAGGCTGGACTGGTGGTTTCCTCCACTGTAAAAGCTGCCGTAAAATGCACCCCTGGCTGTCATAGATCCATTTACGACAGCCATGGATGCAGTTTACAGCAGCATTTATGCATTTACGACAGCTGCTGACGCATTTATGGCTGTCATAAACATGACTGCTTCCCCTTCCGGTGGTGGTGGCGGAGACAGGGGCCATGTGAAATGGTGTGGCAGGCCGGGTCTGGCCCGAGGGCCATAGGTTACGAACCCCTGTCCTTCACAAAGCTACAATGGCCCAAACTAAGAAGTATATTTTTATGCAAAAGGAAAAAAGAAACTTGAGTGGGCATTTTTAAGTGTCTTTTAAACTTCAGAGTACCCAAAATCTCTTATGGTGGAGAGTGTACGTCTCTTTGCTTGTCTCTGTGCCAAACTCTTGTGTTTGCAAGGTTACAAAATAAAAGTATTTGCTCAGGTAGATCTAGGTCTTATGACTGTTGTGTGTTAAAAATAAAAGCATGGTTAATGCTTTGGCATACGTCTCATTGATTTGGCAGAATGGATTTTGCCACTTTGTAAAACCCAGGGAAGGGACTGCGGTGGCTCAAGTGGTTAAGATGCTGAACTCGATGACTGGAAGGTTGGAGTTAGATTCCTGAGTACTGCACAACAGAGTGAGCTCCCATCTCTGTCCCTACTTCTGCCAAGTTTGAAAGCAAGAAATTGCATGTAGATAAATAGGGACCACTTTGGTGGGAAGGTAAACAGTGTTCTGTACATGTCTACCATGTGTCCACGGAAACATCTGCAGACGCAGACAGCACTGGCCCTTTGGCTATAAACAGAAATAAGCATTGAACCCTAGAGTCGAACATGACTGGCTTTCAAGCAAGAGCGACCTTTACCTTTACCGTTAAAACTTGGGGACTGAAAGGTGTGGACGGAACTTGCCGGGGTTATTTTTTTGGGATTACAGTTCCCAGAATCCCTATCCAAGATGGCCAGTGGTAACTTTTCCAAGCTATAGATGTAGGAATCAATTTGTTCTAGCCCATTATTCCTATTTTGTGATTAACCAAGGTTGTGCCTGCAAGTAAATTGTGATGGCCTTTACCAGGGATTCCTACCTATAAAGAACTCAGAAGTAGTTTACCAGTCCCTTCTTCTGGGGTGTTCCAGGTCTCTGAAAGTTTGTCCAGATACATGCAGCATCCTAAATCTCTTGCCTCAAATATAACAGATGACGGGCCAATTTAAAGGCCATTGCATGCCCGGACTGCGTTGTGTGTCTAGGGGGGGGGGGGGCTGTTGCTGTTGTGGGAGGAAGAGCATGAGAAAGTTGCCTGTTTGCTAGAATAGCTAAAGCATTAACCTGGACAGTCCCAAGGTGCCCCCAGAAGAAGGAAAGGCTAAATCCCTTTGGTGTACTGTATTCTCAATATAGGATGAATATTAGAAAAACTATTAGGAAAATCTTCTTAATGGTTAGAGCAAAACGACAGTGGAATCAACTGCCTCAAGAGGTGGTGAGCATTAGAGAATTGGACAGCTGTCTGTCATATCTGCTTTGAGTTGGATTCCTGCATTGAGCAGGGGTTTAGACTCGGACGCCTAAAAGGCCCCTTCCAATTCAGTTTTTATTTTAATCGTGTCAGAAGCACAAAAAGGTGCTTTCTGGGTTGAAAGGATTTTTCCTGGAGGAACTCCGCTCAGGGGACGCCTGAATGAGGCTCCTTTCATGTCCTCGAGATCTTTTCCCACCGAAGTGGTCCCTATTTATCTACTTGAAATTTCTTGCTTTCGAACTGCTAGGTTGGCAGGAGCTGGGACAGAGACAGGTGCTCATTCTGTCATGCAGTACTCAGGTCTTCAACTGCTGACTTCACTTGCCGACCTTCCAGCTAACAAGGCAAGCTCCTTAACCACTGAGCCACCACAGTCCCTTCCAATTCAGTTATTCTATGATTGCTTGCCAACAATATGTTCCATTTCTCAATGGCCCCTTTGGGGCTCCAGTCCGTTTGGAACTCACCAGATTACGGCATAATTTAAATACATTCTTTCCTGGGCTCTGTCTCAGAAGGACCCACAATCTCTGCCTTCCACCTGTTTTTAACTGCCTTTGTTGCTTGGTGGGATGTGATGAACAAGTATCATACCTGTCAACCTTCCCGGATTGGCTGGATTTCACAGTTTTCGGTGCCGATTTGCACCATTTCCCGCCCCGCGCTGCCAAAACCCCAGAATTTGGCAGCGGGGGAAAGGAGGTACTGTGCAGCCCTTCTGCGCAAGTCGCCTTCTACGCATGCGTACAAGGCTTTTACACTTGCGTAGAACCCTTTTACACAAGCATAAAAGGGTTCTACGCAGGTGTAAAAGCCTTCTACGCATGCATAGAAGACGACTTGCGCAGAACTGTTGTGCACAGGTCCCAGATTGTCCAGAGCCGCGGTTGACAGGTATGACAAGTATTCAGAAATTAGCATCATATTCAGGAAGCCCCGTTTGTAAACAAAGGCACACTGGGGAAAGTTACCTTTTGGACTCCAACTCCCAGAATCCCACGGTCAACCAAAGACATACAACAACCCATCCAACTGGAGACAAAGCTCTACTCGATTTCCACAGGGTCTTTCAGCTTCCCTCTGAACTCTCCATCCTATGACCCCGGCTGTTGCCTTTCCAAGACTGAACCTCTTTCCAACCAGGACCACCATTGGAGACCCAAGGCCCTGTTAGGTCCGGAGCCCCAGTCCAGAAAGAGGAGCTCTCCCATGCTCCCCATTGAATTGCACAGAACTCGGGCATGCAATGGCCTTTAGAGTAGGTTTTGAAGAACAGCACTGCTATCTGGCTAGGTTATCCTGCTATAGAAATAGAGTAGAACCTACTGCCAGCTACTCAATGCAGATCATCAGGTGGCAGTTAACTAACTTGACTAATCTGAGGACGAACGGCCTTGGGTGGCAAAGTCCACAGGGCAAGGTGATGGTCCGTCCCCAAGTGGATTAAATCCCACTTGAATCCCTCTTGATGGAGGGCAGCAGCTTAATCCATCCTGGCCTGGGGCTGAGGAGGACTTTGTGTGCCAAAAGGGCTCAGGACCAGAAAAGTGACTCATGGAACTGGATTGGTGGTACTGATGTCACGCTGCAATGCAGAAGGCAAACGGAAGGCCTTCTCAGGACAATATTCTCAGGACAATCATGGCTAATCTCCAAGAGGATAGCCAATATTTGGAATGAAATGAAGCTGCGTTTGATTGACTCTTTTTAGGGTCATTCAAGAAGCAACTGAAAACTTTTCTTTTCGAGGAGGCCTTTGGCAGCTGGATGAAGTTTAAATAGGAGACCCTCCCATCATGGCCACTTGGGCTAGTGGCCCTCGGTGCTGATTGGACTGGGGGGGGGGAGTTTTTCCTATGGTTTTATGGTGTTTGTTCTGCTTTTTTAACATTGTGAGCTGCCCAGTGTGGGAGTCCATCCCAGATGGGCGGGGTACAAGTTGAATAAATAAATCAACAGAAGAAGAATGCATTTAATAAATGCCTGAAAAAATGGTTTTGAACCACGAAAGCTTGTGCAATGTTTTTCTCTTAGGTAACTGTTTCCCTTGCTCCAAAGCCAATCATATCTGACTCTAGGATTCAATGTTCATATCTGTTTCAAAGCTGAAGAGCCAGGGCTGTCTGCTTCTGCAGACATTTCTGTGGTCATGTGACTAGACACCAGAGTGCACGGAATGCTGTTACCTCCCCACCAAAGAGGTCCCTATTTCTCTACTTGCAATTTCTTGCTTTTGAACTGCTAGGTTGGCAGGAGCTGGGACAGAGACGGTAGCTCATTCCGTCTCGGGAATCGAACTGCTGACCTTCCGCCTCCCAGTCAGCGCCTTCTTAGCCACTTGAGCCACTGCAGTCCCTTAGAGATTCAATAAAGCAGGGGTTCTCAACCTGTCTGGGGATACCATTTCATGTGGCCCCTCACTGCCTCCACCACACCTGGAAGTGGCAAGTATGGCAGGCAGGGCCAAATGGCCGTCTGGCCCCCGAAGCTGTCTGAGGGAGCGTGGCTTGGCCCTTGGCTTGAAAAGGTTGCGAACCCCATGCAATAAAGGTATCCCCTGCCTCCTGCATCTTTTGCATTCTTTACCATCTGGATCTGGATCACACTCGGCTAATCTTCCTTGTTTGCCCTAAGGAAGAGGAGGAGGATCTGCTGCAATCAGATCTTGGGAAAGTTTCTTCCCTGGATTTAGTCCCCCCCCCCAAAAGAGAGGCAACTTTCCCAAGCGAAAGGCACACAGGCAGCAGGGAGTCGGGCGGCGGAACCGCGTGGCCAGCCAGCCAGCCAGCCAGCCAGGGGAAGCCGGAGCCGCTCCGCTGCAGGCCTGCCTCTTAAACCCCGGCTCGACAGCTGCGCGTATAAATCTTTCTCCACATCTCCGGGAAGGCCATTCCCTCGACAGTTCAAACCCACCGCCACTCCTCGGGGGCTCCTGCTGTTCTGACGGCTCCTGGCGATATTGTCATTACTGCTGTGGGGATGGTGGGGAGGGAGTGGAGAGTTGGAAGCCCCTGCCACCCACACCCACCCACCCCACTTCGACTCAGCGGACGCGTGTCATGCTTTCACACGTACACGTGCACTAACCCTGCGAGCAGATTCCCCCCTCCCCCCCCCCCCCCCCGTGGCTGAGTGGTTAAGAGGCTGAGCTCGGAGACTGGAAGGTCAGGTTTCGATACCTGAGGGCTGCATTTGATATATTGCAAAATGTTTTTTTAAAAAAACTATTATTATTATTATTATTATTATTATTATTATTATTATTATTATTATTATTATTATTATTATTATTATTATTCATGCCCATACGGAGGAAGGGTTAACCCGGAAGAGCCTTAACTGTACGTGCGCACTTTACTTCCGCTTCCGGGAGCGATGAGGGCAGCGTGGGCTGGATGAATCGCAGTAAACCCATTCAGAGGGTGCTTGGGCTTCTGGGAATTGAAATCCAAGAACATCTGGAGTGCCAAGGTTCACCATCACAGACCTAGGTAAAGGTAAAGGTCGCCCTTGCTCGAAAGCCAGTCATATCCGACTCTAGGGTTCAATAATTATCTCTGTTTATAGCCAAAGAGCGCTGACTGCATTTGCAGATGTTTCCATGGATGCATGGCAGGCATGCCTCAACACGGAGCACTGTTTACCTTCCCACCAAAGTGGTCCCTATTTAGTAAAGGTAAAGGCTTCCCTTGCTCAAAAGCCAGTCGTATCCGACTCTAGGGTGCAGTGCTCATCTCTGTTTCAAAGCCAAAGAGCCAGCGCTGTCTGCTGCTGCAGACTTTCCCGTGGTCATAATAATAATAATAATGGTAGTCCCTATTTATCTACTTGCAATTTCTTGCTTTCGAACTGCTTGGTTGGCAGGAACTGGGACAGAGATGGGAGCTCACTCCGTTGTGCTGTACTTGGGAATCGAACTCTGATCATCAAGTCATCGAGTTAGGCATCTTAACCACTTGAGCCACTGCAGACCCCTTGATGCCCTAAGCACATGCTTACTTTGCTTAATGGTTAATCCACCTCTGTCAAAGAGTAAAACTACAGCACGTTTAGCCAAGCTGCCCTCACCACTGGCTCCTGGGAGATCTGTTGAAGGTTCTCCTCTTGGTGGCATTTCTTGGATGCGCTCTAGCTTTTATATTTATTTATTTTATTACATCTTCATACCACCCATCAGGGATATTTCCCACTCTGTGCAGCGAAGGAAGCTTCCTTCTGTCCTGCTGCTGCTTGTGCTGGGAATGAAAAGGATGAACTAAAGACTGGGGGGGGGGGGGGCAGGGGGGGAACCTGTGGGTCTCCCAAAGTTGCTGGACTCCAGCCCCCATCAGCCCTGCCCAGAGGCCATACAAGCAGGGCCTGATGGGAGCTGGGCTCCTGGCATCTCTGGTTTCTCATTCCTGCCCTACATGCTGTTCTCAATGGCCTTCAACTGGAGCCCAACCGTAGCATGTTGCTGGAACGTAGGCTGTGTGTGTTGGAAAATCCATGTGCCTGCATTTAGCACTGTAGCTTGGGAAGGGGGGGGGGGGAATAGGTGCCCATTTGGATACTATGTGCTTCAGCAGACACCCCTAAGCAAGCACACATCTGTAGGTGAAATTGGGGTTGATGGGGATTGCAGTACAATACAGATGGAGAGCTTCAGCTGGGGAGTGGCTGGTCTAAAAGTGGGTAGAAGGACTCAGCACTGCAGATTTATAGCCTGGATAACTTGGGATCTAAATAATGTCTTAACAGTGCCATTTGCAAAAAGCTGTAAACAGGCTATGTCCATTTACCTCAGGGGTTTCCAACCTAAGGCCTGTGGGCTGGATCTGGCCCATGGCACCATTTCATGTGGCCCCCACCCTTCCAAGGACATTCAAGAAACAAATTGGTCACCCCCATCATGCAGGCAGGGGGAAATGGCCATCCGGCCCTCAAAGCTGACAGAGAGAGCATGACCCAGCCCCCAACTTGAAAAGTTTGGGAACCCCCTTGTAAATGGAGACTATTGAACATGTGCTCAGGGAGCAGTAGATCCCAAGAAGACCATTGCAATAATAATAATTTCATGTCCGAAATTATTCTGGGTTGAAAGGGATTTTTGCTGGAGAAACTCCGCTCCGTGGACACCCGAATGAGGCTCCTTTCATGTTCCAAAGATCTTTTTCCCACCCAAGTGGCCTATGTTTATTCACTTGCAATTTCTTGCTTTTGAGCTGCTAGGTTGGCAGGAGCTGGAACAGAGACGGGCGCTCAATCCGTCATGCAGTCCCCGGGTCTCGAACTGTCAACTTGCCGGCCTTCCAGCTAACAAGGCCAGTTTCTTAACCACTGAGCTACATTGCAATATTCCAGCAGTTTTTAATTGTGAGTAGTGGCAAAGTTGGTTTAACTTGCACTGGGATGGATCAGATTTGGTCTCGAAATTCACACAGCTCCCTTGGTGGCTTAGAGGTTCAGGTGCTCAGCTTGGAGACTGGAAAGACAGGTTCGATTCCGAGAGCTGAGTGATGGGGGGCATGAAAGGAGCCTCTTTCGGGTGTCCCCTGCAAAAATCCTTTCAACCCAGAGTAATCTCTGATATGAAAACAAACTTCTTTTTCCATCTCCCACACCCCAAGATATGGAATTGTATGCATACCTATCTCATTCTCTCTGTGTGTCTGGGGATGCCTGTGGCCATTAGCCTAACTTCAGATGATGGTCTGCTCACGCCGATTAAGGCTAGTATGTCTTCCCTCCTCACACAAGTTATCCTTCCAGTCCTGCTGAGAGATTTCAGATGTTGGAACTAAGCTCAAAAGCAACCTCGGCTTCGAAACATGGACTGATCCACTCCTGTTCTAGATACAGAATCAATGTTTTGGCCAGTCAGGGCCAACGGTGATGCAGGTCAGAGTCCTGGAAGGATGATGCCTGTTCCTCTTGTGGCAGACAGCCAGGTGGGGAAGAAGATGGGGGGAAGGGGAAGAAAAGAGGGACAAGCAGGGGTATGCAGGGCACCATGCAGTGATGCACTCCAAAAAAATTTACTACCACCTCTGACGTCAGGGGCAAATCTGTGGGCAGGGGCAAATCTGTGGGCATGGCCAACGCAATGGGGTATGGAGGTGGGTGGGGCCAAACAAGTGGGCGTGGCCTGGGGGAATTTCCGCTGCTGGTTCTCCCGAACAGGATAGAACCTACTTCAGTGCATCACTGGTACCATGGGGAGGCGCTGGACAGGGAGTGGTGGAGGCACCTATTTGGGGTGTTTGGGGGGGAATCCCATACATTGATATGCATACCATTCTATATCAGTGGCGAGGGCGGGGTGGGATAAAGCCCGATTGCCCGATATACCAGCATGTTCCTGGGGAAGAGAGGGAGACAAAATGAGACAGAGAGAAGAGTGACAGGGAAAAGAGAGAGAGGAGGGTTGGTAGAAAGAGATATTGTGTGCCAGTACAGTGGCTCAAGTGGAAGGTTGGAGTTTGATTCCCCAGTAGTGCATGACAGAGTGAGCTCCCATCTATGTCCCAGCTTCTTCTTCTGTACCCAAATCCAAATCTGAATATTGGCTATCCTCATGGCAATCAGCCATGAAGACTGTCCTGAGAATATAATGCAGTGGCCTTTCATCTGCCTTCCGCATCGCAGCATGACCCCCGTACCACTGATCCAGTTCCGTGAGTCACTTTCTGGTCCTGAGCCCTTTTGGCATGCAAACTCTTCCTCAGCCCCAGGCCAGTATTGATAAAACTGGGGGACCATCACTGTTCTCTGTGGACTTTGGCACCCAAGGCTGTTAGTCATTAGGGTTGTCAGGTTAGTTAACCGCAGCCTGACACTCGGCATTGAGTCACTGGTAGTATGGTCTACTCCCGTACGGGCGCATTTTACTTCCACTTCTGGGAGTGACAAGGGCAGCGCAGGCTGGATGATTTGCAGTAAACCCATTCATGTGGATTCACGGGGGCTTGGAGTTCTGGGAATCAAAGTCCAAGAACATCTGGAGTGCCAAAGTTCACCATCACGGGTGTACTTTATTACAATAGCAGGATAACCTGGCCATGAAAGGTTACGAATGGTTGTCGTTGTCGACTGCAACTTATACCCGAGAATGCATTTCCCCCTCGAAGCAGGAAAAATGTCACTGGCATCAGTTTGTTTAAGGTGGATCACATCTTGCCATGAAGTGACCCACACATTATGATCACATAGCCATCTCCTGTGGCACACATGAAATGAGACATGCAGAATTTAACACTGGGACTGAAATGAACTGCCGCAGCCTTGAGCATATGGACAAGGCGCGCCTTCACAGCCAGTCCATCTGGCATGGTCTCTTCCTCTTCCGTGACCGTTGGGGATCAGAGTTCCTCCTCCGCTCATTTTGCCATTGGGCCCAATAGGATGGTTATCAATGGAAGGTGGGAGAAAATAAAACCAGTTAAATTCTCTTCATGCAGACAGGAAGCTTTGAGTGATCTCTTAAAAGTCTGAGATTGTAACCTTGCATATTAAAGCATGTTAGGGTTGAATTTAAAAGCCTCACATGGCTTAAAGATCAGCCAGAGAGTATGTTAAGTGGTGAATTGGATTTGCTGCTGCAGCTTTCTCCCCCTAAGAGTTTCTTCATCTCTAATACATAAACCGTTGGGAGGTACAGTGTAGTTTTCTCTGTACTGGGAGTTGTTTTGTGCACTGAGTTTTGGCAGGAAAGATGGGGAGGGAAAGAATTTCATTTAGTTTGTTTAGAGGCATGGGAAGAACTTGTGGTTTGCATTTTTTGAATGCAAGGGAAGGTGAAAGTTAAAGAGGGTGCTACAAAGAGATTTCAAGTATATTTTCTATGCTAGGTGTGCAGGGGACTTGCAGTCTTGTTAAGAGTGCAGAAGAACTTGGAAAAACAGTGAAATCATAATTATTTAAACCGAGCTGAGATTGGGCTTGTTTTGGTGTTGTTGTTTTTTTTAAAAAAAACTTTACAGTTATACAAAGCTGCCTTGGAGCTGCAGAGAAGATTATTTTGTAAACCTGAGAGCAACCTCCCATCTAGTGGTTAAATGCTATAATACACTGACATAAGGCAAACCATTACACTGTTCACATAGCACACATTTAGCATGTATTTAATGTACGGGACTGTGGTGGCTAAAGTGGTTAAGATGCTGAACTCGCTGAATAGGTCGGAGTTCGATTCCTGGGTACTGCATGATAGAGTGAGCTCCCATCTCTGCCCCAGCTCCTGCCAACACTAGAAGTTCGAAAGCAACAAGTTGCAAGTAGATAAATAGGGACCACGTCAGTGGGAAAAGATCTTGGGGGCATGAAAGGAGCCTCATTTGGATGTCCTCTGAGTGGATTTTTCCCAGCAAAAAATCTTTTCAACCCAGAATAATTTCTGACACGAAATTATTATTGTTATGTGGACAACCTAAAGCAGTAGTGGCGAACCTTGCTTGGCACTCCAGATGTTCTTGAACTTCAATTCCCAGAAGCCCTGGAGTGCTGACTTGGGCTTCTGGGAATTGAAGTCCAAGAACACCCGGAATGCCAAGGTTCGCCATCACTGACCTAAAGGAAAGTACAGAAATGTCCAGTCTTTCCCTTTGTGGATGGCTGAAGTCACTTAGTGCTCAACTGCGCAGTACCTCTATTCTTTGAATGAGAGAGAGAGAGATTGAGACATTTAGGGGCTGCAAAAGAGATTATGAGAGATTAAATTCAACACTAGTTGCAAGATGTCTGCTTGCAAGTTTCACTGTAAATGTTTCCTCTGGTTAAAAGACTGACAACTGCTAGATGTCCATCCTCAGTGTGAGATTTGGATCACACCACAGGGGTCAAATAGAGAGCAGCTTCGCAACATCTCACCTCCTCCAGATATGTCTGATGGAGTCTATGTCCGGCATATGATTCCCACCCCCCAGGATGCTCTAGAGAGTTTGGTCTTGAAACTCAGACAGGCAATTGCTTGCACGTAGCAGGGTGAAGTGAAGTTTACATGCGTTGACTGAGCCAGTCTCTTTTTGTGCATTATGATACGATTCCGAGCTTAGAAAGGTTCTGTTCCAGCTTCTGAATCTACTAGGTAAAGGTAAAGGTTGACCTTACTTGAAAGCCAGTCGTATCCAACTCTAGGGTTCAGTGCTCATCTCTGTTTATAGCCAAAGAGCCAGGGCTGTCTACGTCTGCAGACATTTCCATGGACATGTGGCAGGCATGACTAGACACCAGAGTGCACAGAATACTGTTTACCTTCCCACCAAAGTGGTCCCTATTTATCTATGTGCAATTTCTTGCTTTCAAACTGCTAGGTTGGCAGGAACTGGGGCAGAGACGGGAGCTCACTCTGTTATGCAGTACCCGGGAATCGAACTCAAACCTTCCAGTCTTAAAGTTCAGTGTCTTATCCACTTGAGCCACTGCAGTCCTTACTAAGGATGAATCTACTAGGGATGTGCCATTGACTCTAACTCCCAGAAATCTAGAATTTCCCAAGCATGATTTTTAGAGATCCTGCCCACGCACGCTTACATTGCATTCAGTGTACACACTTGTGGCCAGCAAGACCTTCCCTGTGGCAAGGACCAAGAGTCAGAAGAGGAAGAAAGTGGATAGTTTAAAACAGGTGACAGACTATAACAGTGGTGGCGAACCTATGGCACACGTGCCAGAGGTGGCACTCAGAGCCCTCTCTGTGGGCACCCATGCAGTCACACCAGCACAGAGTTTGCCCCACCCCTCTGCCCAGCAGCCCAATGGGAGTGCTTCTTCCCTCCCCCAGCACATAGTTCACGCCGCACCTATGCCCAACAGCCCAATGGGAACGTTTCCTTCCTCCCCTGTTGCTATGTTGGCACTTTGCGATAAAAAGTGGATTTGGGGTTGCAGTTTGGGCACTCGGTCTCTAAAAGGTTCGCCATCACTGCTATATGGAATCAGTTTGTTTTTATGGTAGCACACAATTCTTTGTGCTTTTTTATTCTTCCCCCCCCCAAAGGTACTTCCCAGACCTCTGACATATTGTTTGTATTATATGTGAATCTTGATTACATTTTGGACCTTGCTGTGAACAACAACATAGTCTTATGCTTCCCTCCATGGGCCCTAATAATAATAATAATAATAATAATAATAATAATAATAATAATAATAATAATAATAATAATAATAATAATAATAATAATAATAATAATAATAATGATGATGATGATGATGATGATGATGATGATGATGATGATGATGATGATGTTATGTCAGAAATTATTCTGGGTTGAAAGGATTTTCACAGAAGAAACTCCACTCAGGGAATGCCCAAATGTGGTTCCTTTCATGTCCCTAAGAGCTGGGACAGAAATGGCCACTCAATCCATCATGCAGTACCCAGGTCTTGAACTGCCAACTTACCAGCCTTCCAGCTAACAAGGCAAGCTTCTTAACCACTGAGCCACCACAGCCCCTTGGGCCCTAATGAAAGCTTTGTACTGAGGGTCCTTCTAGTAGCCAGTGTGAGGTTTAATGTTTTAAAATCCTGGTCTCTTGAATTTACTCCCATGGCCTACAATATGAGGAAGAGTATTTGTCGCTACTGGCATATCCTTGATAATATTCCAGGTTGTCATACTCAACCTCTGGTTGGGTTTAGAAAGACAAGTAATATAGGAAACATCATTTCTAAGGCCAATATGAGGTCTCTCCCAAACCAATTTCTTTGAGAAGTGCTGGGCATTACAAATGCTTAAATTGCAGTGTTTGCAAATATTCAATAGAAACCAAAGTGGTAACTTTTCCAGGTCTTAGATCCCCTGTGACTTTAAACCAGCTATCAAATTGTAACAGCTCTGACTGTGTGTATTTAAGTTGCTGCCCATGTCAGAAATTATATGTGGGACAAACTAGATGCAAGGTCCGAATTCACATACATGAGCATTTATCCAGAATTAGGGATAAAAATTTACAAGCTCCCCTGGTTCAACATTTCATAGACTATGAACATACAACAGAGGATTTACGGTTTCTTATACTTGAAACTGTGAGGTCTAGAGCTTATGAAAGAACAGATATAAGTACTATTTTATTAAGAAGAGAAGCTTTTTATATTTTTTGTCTAGGCACTATGCATCCTGAAGGGTTGAACTCTGATCAGGATTTTTCTTGCTTTCTGTAAATCTTGTAATCCACCAGAATGCTGCATGAGAGGCTCATGATTCATTTCACCTGTGTACTCTTAGTATACTGTTTAAATTCAGTTCATGCTAGCAACTAGTAATGTTGGTGCACAGAAAGAAAAAACAAAAGAGGCACACCACGCATGTAAAACAACCTAAGAGAATTCATTATGCTGAACTGCATTGTATGATTGATTAAGAGTGTAAGTGTTTTCTGACTATGCTGTATAGCTAAGAAACCTTTGCTAAACTATGTCCATCTCTCTGTTATCTGCAGATTGTAAATAGTTCAGCTTGTAAAATCATGCAAAACTCCTGATGAAGGTATCGAAAAGAAAAGTATCAAATTTTCTTTGAGAGAAATTTTGCTTGCTGGATTATCTTTCTAAATTGGAGATTACAAATGAATAAGTATAAGAAAATACAGAAAAGATAAAGAACATTTATTGGATTAAAAAGAAGTATTAAATAATCATTTATTTTGAAATTACAACATGGACTGATAACTTTGTTTGTGTCAGGAATGGCTCCTTGGGATTAGTTTCAGTGTGAGGTTTAATGGTTGTTGCTGCTGCCTAGTTAAATGAAAAGTCACTTTGATCCTCTGGCAGGAAATTCAGACCCAGTGCTCTTATTATTGAGTACCAGGGCCATCTAGTGGCCAAACATCTCATTACTACCCAGTCAATGATTTTGAAGGTACATTCAACCAGGTGATGACTCTGTGAACATGTCCAGACTGGGGGCTTTGGGTCATGTTAAAGAGTTTCTTATCTTTCGTGTGATCAGTTTTATCACCGAGGATCACAGGAACAATCTTACTTGTTTACACTGTAGCTGTTTACTTTCCTGTTTTAAGAATCCAGAAATGCACTTTGGATTGCTCTACCTTCTGCTTATTGACATTCCTCAGCGCCTCTTTTTGCAGTCATCATTCATGAACCCAAGCCTTATTTTTCTTTTTAAAGTACAGTAATGGTATATAGCGAAACAGCGATACATCCATGTAGCACACTACACTTAAACCTCCATTGTATTCACTTTTTAGATCTAGAACTGTTACTTACTTAGACTTTGATCCTCCCATGCTATGTAGCATATCAGTCAGCAAGGGATCTCCAATGGTTTCGGTCTTGGGCGAGTGCTTCAGCCTCCTCCGGTGTCATTTTCATCATCTTTAAATCTGCTACGAAAGTTCTTTACAATGTCTTTCGAGGGCATCCTCATTGTCGCTTGGCATTAAGAGGGGTCCACCTTATCACCACCTTAAGTATCCTGTTTTTCTCCATATGAAAAATG
This sequence comes from Bradypodion ventrale, assembly GCA_035047345.1. NCBI lineage: Eukaryota > Metazoa > Chordata > Lepidosauria > Squamata > Chamaeleonidae > Bradypodion > Bradypodion ventrale. The sequence continues at coordinate 12,918,100 of JAWDJE010000014.1, read as the reverse complement.
TGACCTGACATTTGTAGTCTTCTTCATATGATGATGTTATGTAACCTGCACGAGCCACACCTTTGAAGCACCTCCTCATTGGTAATGTGAACAAAAGAGTGAATCGTTAACATTTGGCAGAGGCATCTCTGTTGGAAGATGTCAACTCTTTTGGTAAGACTTGCTGGCGCCTTCCAAGTCTCACAGGCATAGATGGCTGTCGGCATATCTATGGAGGTGAGCAAATAGAGTTTAATTTTCAGCAATATAAATGGCAAGGATGAGATCTTATTCATCCTTTGGAAGACAGCTGTTGCTTTTTCAAAATGGCATCTATCTATCTATCTATCTATCTATCTATCTATCTATCTATCTATCTATCTATCTATCTATCTATCTATCTATCTATCTATCTATCTATCTATCTATCTAGCCATCCTGTATCTCTTTCTGAAGGGAAGGATGGGGAGCTAAAGGTAAAGTTTTTTTTAAATGTGTGTGTGTGTGTTTGTGCCTTCTTGTTGTTGAAGTTGTCTCTTGCTGTAGTGTGTATACTGTGATCTAGTCTGTGTGTTTGTGTGTGTGTGAGAGAGAGGAGGAACTAAGAGAGCATTTTTGTGCAGGAAGCCAGTCTGGTTCACCTGCTGGACATAAAATGAAACCATGAGGCTGCTCTTGCCACTTTTCTGACTGACTAGTTTTTCTGTGAGTAGACTTTACCCAGTTTACTTGTGAGTAAGAAATCAACAGAGAATAGTGGAACAACACCCACCCACCATTTTTTTTTTTTGGGTAACGGAACTAACTAACATAGTGGTACTACAATACATCTGCCTAGTATGGTATAGATATCATTTGATATCTTGAATTGTGCTGCATCAGTTCAGGAAATGTTTAAACCACTGGAGAAGACAAAAGTTGACAAAGGGATTTCTCCATCCATTTCAAAGTCACAGCCCACAGCATCTCTGTTAATAGCCAAAGAGCCAGTGCTATCAGTAGGTCTAGGGAAAATTCTGAGTTGTAGAAGAACAAGATTTTGAGGAAGGCCTTAGAAGTGACCTTTCTCTCAGCCCTACATTAAAAATTTGTAAACCGGGACGGAATAGAATTTGCCATTGTAAACCGCAGCAAACTTAAACCTAAGTGGTTGTAACCCGAGGTTTTACTGTACATGTATTTGAGTGTGCATTCACACAAATATACAGTATATAAAGAGATATGAAGGTGAAAAGACAGCTTTGTTGTTTGTGTCAAGCCAGGATGAGTCTTCAATGTCGAAGGATCTCTGTTCAGCCAGCAGAGGGCAAGCTAAGCTCACACAAACTCCATTTTACATCTCACATCTGTGGTTGGTTACAATTGAGATAGGTGTGGAAGATGCATTTGTCTAATTGTAACAGCATCTTTCAGATCTATCCCTTAGATGAGAAAACCTATCTTCTTCTTCCATATCCATCTTTGAATATATGCAATCCTCATGGCAATCAGCCATGAAAACTGTCCTGAGAATATAATGCAGTGGCCTTTCATTTGCCTTCCGCATCACAGCGTGACCACTGATCCAGTTCCATGAGTCACTTTCTGGTCCTGAGCCCTTTTTGGCACGCAAAGCCCTCCTCAACCCCAGGCCAGGATTGATGAAGCTGCTGCCCTCCATCAAGATGGATTCAAGTGGGACCATTTAATCCACTTGGGAACCATCACCCTTCCCTGTGGACTTCGCCAAGGCCTCTAGTCCTCAGGGTTGTCAGGTTAGTTAACCACTGCCTGACACTTGGGGTTGAGTTGCTGGCAGTATGGTCTACTCTGTTACCATAGCAGGATAACCTGGCCAGACAGATGAGAAAACCCATCCTTTGAATATTTCCTATACAGCACAGGGGTGAAATTCATCTTGTGCAGCCTCCTTGCTCGGCTTATGGCCCTCTTGTAAATGGCCCTGAAGGGTGGGGTATGCTTGTAAAAAATGGTGCTGGTGGATAAAAGGAGAAAACACTTTCAAGGGACTGCGGTTGCTTAGTAGTTAAGATGCTGAACTTGATGACTGGAAGGTTGGCAAGTCAGCCTTTTGAGAGTGCTGCACGACAGACTGAGCTCTCGTGTCTGTCCTGGATCCTGCCAACCTAGCAGTTTGAAAGTAAGAAATTGCAAATAGATAAATAGGTACTGCTTGAGTGGGATGGTAACAGTGCTCCATGCAACTTTAAAAAAAAACACCATTTAGGAAAATGCAGTACCCCTTCTTGACAACTGATCCGAGTGGAGTATTTTGAGTGATTTCAGCCATGCCAAGTGATCTCTCTTGTCCTTTCTTTCCTCTCTCCCAGATCATGTATGTTGTGGTGGATCTGGCCCTGAAATGGTTGGAGAAGAGCATTCCACTTATGCAATTGCTCTCTTCGAAGGGAGACACTTCCTTAGAAATTTCAGCCACTGACACGTTCCAACTGTCAGTTGTTTTTAAGATTCTTGTGAAAAGAAAAACAGTTTAATTCAATTAGCAGCACCTCCCTGAATTGTACTGGAATCCCTGCCTGGAGCTGGTTCATTGCATTTTTGCTACCTGTGATGGACAAAATAAACCCCTTCCCCCCAGTGCCCCACTCACCCACCCAGAAACCTTAAGGCCATGCCATTGCACAGGGGCAAACTAGACAGACAACTGGCTTTAACTTTGGTGACTGGGTTGTATTCTCTGCCTGGTCAGAAGATATACGGCAGGGAGCGAGGGTCACACCGCGATGTCCTCCAACAGAGAAGGGGCAGCAGGGTCCAGGTTGCTCCTGTGTGCCTTACAATCGGCACTGAATTGTATATAGGCAGGTGGCCAGGTCCCTCCTCCATGTTGCTTAACTAGCCCCGTCCCCCCCCCCCGTCCCCCACCACCTGTGTGCAGTGTGATACCTCACTCAGGGCCACCATCAGGGGGGACCATCAGGACTCCTGTCCCGGGGCAAGAGATGACGGGGGCCCAGCGGTGCCTGGAAACCACTGGTGTGCACATGCGCAAACAAACCACGCATGCGCAGAAAACCACAGGGGTGTGGCAGTGCTGGGAAACCACTGATGTACACATGCGCAAAAAAAAAACATGCATGTGCAGAAAACCACAGGTGCATGGCCAAAATGTATGGGAGGGGGGCCACATGTGTTGGCCCTGACCTCACTGCCTGAGTCGAACAGTGTGGTTGGCAGGTGGCTGGGCTATTCCTCCTTCTTTTTGAGCTACAGTGGGGGCTCCTCTCCCCGCTCTGTGCACAGTGAGGTATCACACTGGCAGACAGGGAAGATTAAAAATCCCACCACCCCCACTTACCGGTCCAATGAAAAATTGTTTAGCATGAAACCAGTCCGTGGTACAAAAAAAGTTGGGGACCCCTGTTATGTATCATTTCACTGAGTTTTGTAATATGCTCCTGAGTAAATCCCCAACCCTCGGCAGCAAGGTTAGGTCAGTCCAAAGGCAAAAGACTGGCCAGAGGTGGATGGATACTATTCCAGTCAAACCTCATTGCCTCTTAGTTCTGCCTCTGCCCTTTTCGCTCAGAGGCTGAGCAGAAGCATTCAGTTTAAGCCTCTCTCTCTTTCATGCGAGTTCAGAGTTTGAGACCCGAGCACTGTATGACAGAGTGGGGTCCAGTCATCTGCCCCAGCTCCTGCCAACCTAGCAGTTCAAAAGCAAGAAATTGCAAGTAGATAAGTAGGGACCACTTCGGTGAGAAAGTAAACCATGTTCTGTGCACTCCAGTGTCTAGTCATGCCTGCCACATGTCCATGGAAACATCTGCAAATGCAGACAGTGCTGGCTCTTTGGCTGTAAACAGAGATGGGCACCGAACCCTAGAGTCAGATACGACTAGCTTTCAAGCAAGAGCTACCTTTACCTTCTCTCTCATCCCCCCCCCCCCCCACACACATGTTCTGCCTCCAGTGAATGTGTGTGTGTGTTAGTGGATATAAAATGTCTGGCCGGACATCCTGCTATGGTAATGGAGTAGACCATACAGCCATCAACTCAATGCCGAGTGTTGGGCAGCCGTAAATAACCTGACTCCTTAAAGGGGCCAACGGCTATGGGCATATGAGCCCCTTTAGGTGGGCTGAGGGTCCCCCTTAGTGGAGGAAATGCCACTGGAAACCATCCTATTGGGCCCAATGGCAAAATGAGCAGAGGAGGAACTCTGATTCCCAATGGTCTTGGAGGCGGAAGAGGCCATGCCAGATGGACTGGCTGTGAAGTCGCACCTTGATAGTATCCTCAAGGCTGAGGCCAGTGGTGGGATTCAAAAAATTTTTTTACTACCTACTCTGTGGGCGTGGTATGGTGGGCATGGCCAGGGGGAAAGCCCTGTGTTGCACCTGAATTAGGACTGCTTTATTTCAAAACTTGGATGGGATGGGCAAACTGGGGCAAACCTGCTGAATCCCACCACTGGCTGCGGCAGTCCATTGCAGTCCTGGTGTTAAACCCTGCATGTCTCATTTCATATGTGCCACAGGAGATGGCTCCATGATCATAGTGTGTGGATCATCCTTTCATGGCAAGCTGAAATCCACCTTAAACAAATTCACACCAATGGCATTTTTCCTGCTTCAGGAAAAAATGCCTTCTCGGATGCAAGTTACAGCTGACAACAACGATTGGGTATATTTTTTCCTCCAATGCCCCAACATTTTTCTAAAATCACTATACATACAGGTGCATAGATTTTAAAGGCTCTGTGCATGTACTTCATAAGCCCCTATTACCGCTTCACATCTGGCCCTGCTCAGGTCTTTAATGACCAGAGCAGTATATATGCAGATCTCCTTTGGGACTCCTTAGTAGGTTTGCCAACTTCTGATTTAACAGCAACAATAACACGAGTCTCCTGGGTGAGGGCTAGAAAAGCCAGAGTGGTTGGCTGGCAGGTGCATGTCTGTTGGAGCCTGAAAGGTATTTGGCATACAGAAAGGTGGAGCCAGAAGAGAATTTGAGGGATCAGGGCTGAGTTAGAAGTCTTTGGTGGGTTGAGATTGGAGCCTGTTTGAGCCCTACGTTTTACACTTTGGCTAAAAAAACAGAGCAACGCATGGAAAGAGGAAAGTGGCCAACAGATTATGGGTGCCTCTAATCCACCGAGCTGGTGGTACCAGCAGTCTTCTAGCACCTTACATAAGCTCCCTCCTGTGTTTTCCAGCTATGATTTCATGTGATTGTGATTGCAAGGGGTCAGTGTGTTATGTGAGGATTTGGGAGAGGGGGGTGTCAGGTCTGGAACTGGCAGTGACACTCAGATCTTAGTGTATAAATAACCCTTCAATAGGAGAGAATTAGATGACTTTCTAGGAACAACGCTAAGGTAAAGGTAAAGGTTTCCCTTGCTCGAAAGCCAGTCGTATCCGACTCTAGGGTGCAGTGCTCATCTCTGTTTCTAAGCCGAAGAGCCAGCACTGTCTGCTACTGCAGATGTTTCCGTGGTCATGTGGCAGGCATGACTAGACACTGGAGCGCATGGAATGCTATTACCTTCCCACCGAAGTGGTCCCTATTTATCTACTTGCAATTTCTTGCTTTCGAACTGCTAGGTTGGCAGGAGCTGGGACAAAGACAGGAGCTTATTCCGTCCTGCAGTACTCGGGAATCGAACTGCTGACCTTCCACTTCCCAGTCAGCGTCTTAGCCACTTGAGCCAGGTGTTGTGGGACCACAGAGCCCAAGAAAGAATGATTTGTTTAAATTATGCCGTAACAGACCACACATTTGGTGATTCCGAAAAGGACTGGAGCCCCAAAGGAGCCATTGAGAAATGGGACATATTGCTGCCAAACAATCATAGAATCATAGGATAACTGAGTTGGAAGTTGCCTTTTCAGGGCTTCCTGAATAGGATGCTAATTTCTTAATTTTTGTTTATCACATCCCCCAAAGCAACAAAGGGACAATACTACTGTTAGAAAAGGGGCAGCAAGGCACATGAGGCAGCAGATTTGGGGTGTTGGTGAAATTAAATAGCAAATTGTGTTATTTTCCCTACTGTATTTTTATCATGAAGAATAGTGGGATCTTCTCTCTCCAGAGACCAAGAATCATAGAATAACAGAGTTGGAAGAGGCCATTTAGATCATCAAACCCAAACCCGCTCAATGGAGGAATGTAACAGGCAGATGGGCCCAGCATCTCCAATGGTGGTTCTGGTTGGAAAGAGGTTCCAGCTTGGAAAGGCAGCAGCCAAGGTTGTTAAGATGAAGATTTTAGAGGGAAGCCGGAAGACCCTGTAGGAATCGAGTAGAGCTTCATCTGCAGCTGGGTGGGTTGTTGTGTGCCTTTGGTTGACTGTGGGATTCTGGGAGTTGGAGTCCAAAAGGTAACTTTCCCCAGTGTGCTTTTGTTTACAAGTGGGGCTTCCTGAATAGGATGCTAATTTCTGAATTTTTGTTTATCACATCCCCCAAGGCAACAAAGGCAGTTAAAAACATGTGGAAGGCAGGTGTTGTGGGACCACAGAGCCCAAGAAAGAAGAATGATTTGTTTAAATTATGCCGTAACAGACCACACATTTGGTGATTTCAAAAAGGACTGGAGCCCCAAAGGAGCCATTGAGAAATGGGACATATTGCTGCCAAACAATCATAAAATCATAGGATAACTGAGTTGGAAGTTGCCTTTTAGGTTGGAAGTTGCCTTTTAGGCCATCGCGTCCTACCCCCTGCTCAATGCAAGAATCCTAATCAAAGCAGATCTGACAGATGGTTGCCCAATGCTCTCTTGAATACTTCCAGTGTTGGAGCACTCAGCATCTCTTAAGCCAGGTTGTTCCACTGACGTTCTGCTCTAACCATTAGGATGTTTTTCCTAATATTCTGCCTACACCTGGCTTCTTGTAGTTTCAGCCCGTTATTATGTGTCCTGCATTCTGGCATGATGGTGGTACCACCTTCCTCTTTATGATTATCTTTCAGATATTTGAAGATTGCTTCCCGTACAGGCTGTGGTGGCACAAGTGGTTAAGATGCTGAACTCGATAACTGCACGATGGAGTGAGCTCCTGTCCCTGCCCCAGCTCCTGCCAACCTAGCAGTTCGAAAGCAAGGAATTGCAAGTAGATAAATAAGGACCAATTTGGTGGGAAGGTAAACAGCGTTCCATGCATGCCTGCCACGTGTCCACAGAAATGTCTGCAGATACAGACAGCTATAAAACAGAGATGAGCACAAAACCCTAGAGTCAGATGCGACTGGCTTTTGAGCAAGGGCGACCTTTAGCATTACCTTTTACCCTATCCCCTCTCAATCTCCTTTTCTCAAGGCTAAACATGCCCAGTTCCTTCAGTCTTTCCTCATATGGCTTGGTTTCTCTGTAACTCTGTAAATCGAATTTTATGTAATTCGAGGCATATATAAGTCGGAGTTTTTAACTGAATTGAATTGAATTGAAATTTTATTTATATACCACCTTCTTCACCCTAGGGTGACCCAAAGCGGTTTACAAAAAAATAAAGTACAAAACTACAATGAAATACAGCAACATAATAACAGCTCAGCAACAAAGTAACATTTCAATAATACAGCAACACAGTAGCATCTCACACAATACAATCCACAATAAATACACAACGCTACAGTATTGCTGTACTTCTGTTAATAATTCCGTTAAATCATTTGGCAGGCCATGAGTATTATTGGTCATGATTTGAGTAGACCAATGGGAACATTTGGAGATGGTTCTGTCATTCTTTTCTGCATGAGACCCTGCTGATTATCTTTACACAGAGGGAGGCAGTTGCAAGATATGCGGGAGGGGCAAAGAAAGACCAAAGGAGGAAGCATTGGTCATAAAGAGGGGTATCTAAAGTATAACTATGATTTCAAGATATGGAATGCCCTTTTGCTTCCAAACACAGCACAAAAAAGAACATGAGGCAAAAGCACAAGAGGGTGAATTTCCACACGGAGACTCTGGCAGGGGACTCTGACTTCAACACTGGAGCTGGCGGGGCAGTTGTCAGGGTAAAATATCATTCCATGCCCCAATACAACAGATAGATGCCCATAGGAGGGTACTGAGTACCAGGCATCTTTTAGTGCAGGGGTTCCCAACCTTTTCAAGACATGGCCAAGGTCACGCTCTCTCAGTCAGCTTTGAGGGCCAGATGGCCATTTTGCCCAGCCTGCACGATGGGGATGGCCATTTTGTCCCAACAGCTTCAAAGGGGGTGGCCATTTTGTTTCTCAAATGCCATTAGAGGGGTGGTGGCCACAGGAAATGGCACTGTGGGCCAAATATGGTGCACAGGTCTTAAGTTGGGAGCCCCTGTTTTAGTGGCCAGAATCCCTTCAAATGCACACACACACCTTTCTGGCCCTTTCAGAAGCTGTACAGATTCAATTTTACACTTAAACAACAGAGAAAAATATAGAATACAACAAGAATCTCTATGTTACATTTGAAGACCAAGAGAAGGTATTTGATAGAGTTGACAGGAAACTGCTATGGCACGCATTGGACCAATATGGAATAAGTGAACATCTTATCAGATTATGTCAAACAGGAGTTCTCAACAATTTCACACCACGGGCCAGACCTCAGACAGCAGAGCAGGCCAGATAGATGGTTTTCCCTTGCCATAAATCCTGCCATAAATCACAGTGGGTGCATTAGCGCATATGTGGGTGCATTTATTTATTTATTTATTTTTATTCTTTAAACTTCTAGGCCACCCAATCAGGCAAGCCTGATTCAGGGCGGCTAACATCATAATTAAAAACAATTAGAAACAATCAAAGGTATATACAAGTATAAAACAGAATAAAACCAGATTAAGAGCTACCCACATTAAAAACTACCTGCATTAAAAGGGAAGCTTTATTTTATAAGCCAACAGGCAGGGGCCACCTTTCCATCCAGAATCCATCCGCTTCTGGGGTCATTGTCACGGACCGGATGATTTGCCGCCATTGGCTGGGTTCAGCCCATGGGCCATAGGTTACAAACCCCTGGTGTAAAAACTTATATAGTGACTGCAGAAGTGTAGTTAGAACAAGTCAAGGAATATCAGAACCCTTTGCAGTAACATCTGGAGTGAGGCAAGTATGCAAACTAGCACCACTATTATTCATCAGCTACATAGATAGCATGAGCAAAAAAGCTAAGCCCATGAATGGAAAGAATATCAAGGAATTAGTTTTTGCAGATGATCAGGCATTGATAGCAGGTACAGTACAGCTAAGGATCTACAACAACACCTTACATCTATGAACCAAGAATATAAAGTAGATAATACGAGAATCAATAAAGAGATAACTGAGGTAATGGCAATAGGAAGGAAGCAGCATACTCTAGATATCAAGATAGAGGGAATAGGTTTTAAAAAGTGGAAAAGTTCAAATACTAGGAACAACATTTACTGAAAATGGTAAAATGGATGAAGATATTAACATACAGTGTATTAAGGCAAACCAAATATTGGGACAGTTAGCTCCACTCTTACAACACAAGGCAATACCAATCAACACAGAAAAACACCTCATACACAGCATATTCATTCCCACCTTATGTTATGAGTGCCAAACATGTGCACTTACAACAAAACAAAAACAAAATTGGTCACTTTGGAAAGGAGATGTCTTATGAGGGTTGCTAGACTGACTAGAAGGGATAAAATAAGGAATCTATATCTATTAAAGAGAGATGTCCCCTTGTGGGTACTTAATACAAATCCACACCCCTGTAGTGGCCCTGACCACACTGTGCACAGAATTACTTGGCAGTACAGAGAAGGTCATAGTCGTGGTCCAGAGGCAAGGTTTGGGGTGTGCTCCCCTCAAAAATGAGAAAAATAGAAAAAACTACACACACACACCCAGCAGACACTGCGGCACACCATGGCCAATCAGGGAGGCCAACACGAGCACGGCAGAGGCAGGTTGATGATGCAGCCAAACTGGAAAGGGGGCATGGCCAGAGTGGCCGTTGGCCTCCGGAAAGCACTGACTCAAGCCCCGTCACCTTGAGCTGGGCCTGCAGGGGAAGAAGGTGCTATGGAACTCAGCTGCCCTCTGTTTGTTCAGAGGGATGGCTGGAGTGTGTGTGTGTGTGTGTGTGTGTGTGTGTGTGTGTGTGTGTGTGTGTGTGTGTGTGTGTGTGGAGAGAGAGAGGGATTGTCTGTTATTCTATGATTCCAGGCTCTGATGTAGGCTAAGGGGTTTTTATTTCCATTATTTAGTCTGATATGCTAGCACCACGTGCGAACATTTAAAATATTTAATTCTGTGTGAACATATCAGAGAGTAAACAAAGTAAGTTTTCAGAGCAAGTTTCCCCCACACGGCAGAATGCGACTGCACACACCACGCTGCAAGGGCACGAACATGGGCCCCAATAACCCCCACACGGACCAGACCACCAAAAACATGGGGCAACACCAACACACCCACAGCACACACCAACACAACCCCGGGGGCCGTGCCACCACCACCCCAACCATCCCCGGGCGAAGCCAGGTACTAAGCTAGTGAGTTTATAAGGAAAAGAACTGGAACAGAACCAATCTTGCACTACTTACAGAGACAACAAACAAAGTGGTTTGCCCATTTGGAGAGAATGTCTTGGAATTCCATACCTTACAATGCTTATGCGGAAAGAGGAGAAGGACAAAGACCACGATACAGACCACAAGGAAGGTGGGGAGAAAACGTCAAATATTAGAACATCAAATAACACTAGTGGAGGCCCCTAGAAGTGCTAGAACAAGAACCTTGTATCCCTCTTGACACCCAATGGGGTAAGAGAGGAAGCAAAGAAGAAGAGGAACTACTGCACATTACTGGTTATTAGTAGGTACCGTATTTGCCGGCGTATAAGACGCATCAGAGTATAATTACCACAATAGCCCACGATAGGCCACTATATACAGTGCAAGACACACTCCATTTTACCAGCAAAGAGGGTAATTCGAAGTTCTGCTTTGAGTGAAGATGTATGTGTGGCTGTAGGAGAGAGGAAAGAAATGGGAGGTAAAAATAGATCTGAAAAGTGTGTGACTCTATTCTGAAGTTGGTGGTTGCTTCTTTTATCATGTCATCTTTCAAGAGCAGCCACTTTATTCATGAAAAATGACAATGGAGATTATCTTCTTTATTAAAGTATTCTAACCTATTCCTGCGTGTGAAAAAAGAGCATCTTAGAGGTTTATAAATAGTCTCTGCCCTCAAGCTTATGACCTAATATCAAAGGAACAGTGATTTGGGAGGAGGGGGAGGGTAACCTTCAGACAGAACTGTTAATTTTTAAATTGGGAGGCTCTTGTAAACTCAATCTTGTGACACCTTAAACCACGGGTGCCCAAACTATGGCCTGTGGGTCAGATCTGGCCTCTGATGCAAATTCATCCAGCCTACAATGCCCTCATTGCTCCTGGAAGTGGAAGTAAAAATGTGCCTGTACGGTTGGGAGCTGGAGAATGGCCCTAAGTCACACAGTGAAGAGTTAATCAGACCTTTACAAAAGCATGCAACTGATTGCACCTTAAAAGGGGTCATTTAACAGAAGCAATCTCCCTTCGATCTCCTGGACGTCCACTCTAGTCCAAGTCCAAAAAATTGACTGGACCAAGGTCAGGCTAGAGCACATTTCTTTATGCATTGTATGATCATCAGACCACTCCACAAACTACCTTGAGTCCTCCCATGGGGAGAAAGACAAGCTATAAATGAGACTGACTAATTGACTGAAGGGGACTACAGTGGCTCACGTGGTTAAGATGCTAAACTCGAACACTGGAAGGTTGGATTTCAATTCCTGAGTACTGCACATCAGAGTGAGCTCCTGTCTGTCCCAGCTCCTGCCAAACTAGCAGTTTGAAAGCAAGAAATTGCAAGTAGATAGATAGGGACCACTTTGGTGGGAAGGTAAACAGTGTTCTGTGCACTCTGGTGTTGAGGCCTGTCTAATTGACTGGGGGAAAATGAATGAATAAAAAAATTGCAATCTATTCCTCCATGTGATGGCATCCTGAGTTTTAGAATTTCACAGGGGCTTGAACCTGGATTTTCCACACACCAGTCAAAACATAGCAATGGCAACATTGAACCACCACCTTCCCATCATCCCTGCTAGGGAAACTATCATTTAAATTTCATACTTCGGCCTGCCTGGAGCATTATCCTGAGCCAAAGAGCAAGGTGACAAAGAAAGCACAATCAAAAGAAACATCAAACCCATGCATCCAGTAAATCTCCCAGTCCAAGCCTAAGCATGTCAGAAGCATGCAAAGGTGCTTTCTGGGTTGAAATGATTTTTGCTGGAGAAACTCTGCTAAGGAGATGCCCGAAGGAGGCTCTTTTCATGTCCCCAATATCTTTTCCCACTGAAGAGGTCCCTATTTATCTGCTTACAATCTCTTGCGTTCAAATTGCTAGGTTGGCAGGAACTGGGACAGAGACTGGCACTCAATCTGCCATGCAGTATCCAGGTCATGAACTGCCTACTTGCCAACCTTCCAGCTAACAAGGCGAGCTTCTTAATCACTGAGTCACCACAGTCCGTAGCCTAAGGCTGATACAGTTGAACAGATGCAACCTCAGAGTTCATCTGCAGGCATTTAACCAACTGGAAGAAAGAACTCTGCAGTAGGAGTTGGCCTGCTGGTCTCCTTGGTTGGAAGAACTTTCACTCAAGGAGAACTTCTGCTCTCCTGAGAAGTTCTCCTGAGAAGATTTTCCTTGCAGCCAAGAACTTTTTCCTTGTGGTTCTAGCTAGGCTTATGCTTTAATCTAGTGGCATACTATCTTCATTGGGCTTCAGGCACAATCCCATCATCCTTGGAGAGCTCAGCCACTTGGACCTTAAGGTTCTGCAGGATCTCTCGTGGCAGGTTCCTCTTGAAATTGTCTACCCTCTTTACAGTCTGAAGGAAATGAGCATCATTTCACCTTACCTCTCCAGAGAAAAGAGAGATTTTGCAGAAAGTGTAAAGATAACACCCCCACATTGTCCACTATCATAGGACTCATTCCACTTTCCACTGTATGTCTCCCATAAGCCCACATCAACCTTTGTGCTGCTTCTGAGTACCTGTGGTTCTGCTCCAGGCTAGAGAAATCTATGCTAGGTTTCAATCACTTACTGTTTATGCTTACAAACCAGCCAGATCAGGTAGGACATGCAGTGTGAATTAATGGTAGCATTACTAATAATGAAATAAAGAAACTGGACTTTCTCACACCAGCTTAAGCTCTATAAAAATACAACTTCTTCCGGTTACAATCAGCTTTATTTGGAAGAAAACATAGGAAAGTTCAAGATCAGACACAAAATAGAAAAAAGGAACATTTTTATTTGCCGCTTTCCCAGAATAAAACAAGAAAAGCATATCTATCTATATTTCTGTGGCCTGACCTAGCCTGCTAACACATTTGACTACATTTTGCTATTGTTTACTCTCAAGCATGCATCATGGCAAGCGATCTTAAGTCATGGCAAAATCATGGCGTTTCTCTCCCACATTCCAGTATAACAAAACCCATCTATTCCCACTCATCCCTCCTCTTTGTGGGTTTTAACCAATTAAAGCACAGCATACAATGTCCATCATCTTAGCTCTGTTCTCACAGTTTTCAGACTGTTATGACTACATCCAAAAGTAGGCTAACCAACACCTGCCTTGAAGGTTGTATCCCAGGCTTCTCTAGCTCTGCCCAGGGAATTTAGAAACTCAAGAAAAACTACTTTACTCATTAAAAGCAAAAGGTATTCGTTACAGAGAGATGAAGCAGAAATGGCTCATCCGTTGTACTAGCAGTCATGTCTTCCTCCACTCCTCCTGTCATTGCATATGTTGTTGCTACATAGGTAAAGGTCGTCCTTGCTTGAAAGCCAGTCATATCCGACTCTAGGGTTCAGTGCTCATCTCTGTTTATAGCCAAAGACCCAGAGCTATCTGCATCTGCAGACGCTTCCGTGGACATGTGGCAGGCATGCCTCAACACCGGAGTACATGGAATGCTGTTTACCTTCCCACCGAAGTGGTCTCTATTTATCTACTTGCAATTTCTTGCTTTCGAACTGCTAGGTTAGCAGGAGCTGGGGCAGAGACATAAGAACAGCCTTGCTGGAACAGGCCACAGCCCATCCAGTCCAGCATTCTGTCTCACACAGTGGCTCACCATTTCCTTCAGGGTATTCCCAAGCAGATGCCTTCACCTGCTTAGGATTCCCTGGAAATGGCATTGAGAGATATCCTGCCTATCTCTCCAACCCGGAGGTTGTCCTTAAGTATCCATAATTATAGCCATTGATACTCTTGTCCTCCATGAACTTGTCTAATCCTTTCTTAAAGCTGTCAAGACTGACAGCTGTCACCACTTCTTCTGGCAGGGAGTTCCATAGACCAGTAATCCTCTGGGTGAAAAAGTACTTTCTCTTATTTGTATGAGAACTAGTACCCAAAAGTTTCATGGAGTGTCCCCTAGTTCTAGTGTTTTGCGATAGGGAAAACAGTTTTTCCTTATCTATTTTGTCTACACTGTGCATGATTTTATAAACTTCAATCAGGTCACCTCTTAGACGTCGTCGTTCAAGAGTGAAGAGGCCCAACCGTTGCAGCCTCAGATGGTAAGGAAGGTGTTCCAGTCCGCTAATCATTCTGGTTGCCCTCCTCTGCACTTTTTCCAACTCCATAATATCCTTCTGGAGGTATGGCGACCAGAACTATACACAGTATTCCAGATGGGGCCTCACCATAGATTTATAAAGAGGCAAAATGACACTTGCTGACTTATTTTCTATACCCTTCCTAATGATCCCTAGCATCGAGTTTGCTTTTTTCACTGCTGAGGCACACTGGGTTGACACCTTCATTGAGTTGTCCACCAGGACACCAAGGTCCCTTTCCTGGTTTGTCGCAGAGAGTTCAGACCCCATCAGTTTATAAATGTAATTGGGGTTTTTTGCCCCAACATGCATCACTCTGCACTTACTAGTGTTGAAGCTCATTTGCCACTGTTTTGCCCACTCCCCCAGTGTCAAGAGATCCCTCTGGAGCTCCTCACAATCTCTCACAGTTTTCACTACCCTGTATAATTTAGTGTCGTCAGCAAATTTGGCTACCTTGCCAAAGGAGCTCACTCTGTCATGCAGTACCCAGAAATCGAACTCCGAACTTCCAGCCAGCGAGTTCAGCATCTTAATCACTTGAGCCACCCCAGTCCCTCTTGTAACATAAACATATACTATTGGAAAGCAGAAAAATCTTTCTTCTTTTGTGTGGGGAAGAACGAAAGCCATCTCCTCCATGGTCCCCCATGGAGGGAGTCTCACATCCATGCATCAAAGTGGAATGGCAGGGATATGGAAGTAATTGCCCAGGGTGCCCACGGTTACAGTTCTGGCAGAGTGGGTAGGAATTTATATCCACATAAACACTTAAAAGAACTCTTTTTTGCTGTTACGTGCCATCAAGTTGGAGCTGACTTACAGCAGCCCTCACAGATCTTACAATGTAAATCGAATATTTAAGAAGTGGGTTTATCAGTCTCACTCTCTGAACTTCCATGGCAGACCTGGGGAATCGAACCCAGCCCTCCTGAGTTCTCATCCACCACTCTGTCCATGGGGTACACAGACAGAGCTTCCTCAAATATTGTGGGTTTTTTTTTTTGACCCACAATTGGGTGTATCCCGTGCAACGGCAACCTCATGCCAGCTCATCTTTCTCACACTAGGTCAAGCAAAAGGAGCGACGGAATGAATTCACCCAAAGGTGGCTTTGTTTTGGCAATTTAACGTCTGACCTAGACACAGAAGATGAACTCTGCCATACTGGTGCTCTCTCTACCTACCAACATGACATGATATTGTGGGCGCAAACGGACACCTGCCACAAAATTAGGGAGAAGATTCCATAAACTGGTCTCCTTTTTCTAAAGGGAGGAAGAAAGAGAAGCCCTGGGGGATGGCGGAAGCTCCTCAAAGCCACCAGGAATTATCATTCAACTATGTTTCAATATAATCCTCGGAGCTGCTTTTTCAGGGTGAAACCCTGGGTTGAATTTATCTCGAAGAAGAAAAAGAGGCGGGATGCCCTGAGACAGTCATGCATCATCATTGTTGTCTGCAACTCTATCCAAGCATATGTCTTTTTTTTTTTCCTGCCCCAGGTCACCAGGAGGCTTGGTCTTGGAGGCCAGCTGGTTCTGGGCTGCCTTCGCCCTCCAAAGCAATCAGGAAAAATGCCACTGGCATGACTTTGTTTAAGGTGGATCCCAGCTTGCCATGAAGTGACCCATAGGAGCCATCTCCTGCAGCACATATGTAATGAGATATACAGGATTTAACACCAGGACTGCAATAGACCACCACAGCCTTGAGGATATGGACAAGGTGTGCCTTCACAGCCAGGTAATCTGGCATAGCCTTTTCCACCTCCATGACCATTGGGAATCAGAGTTCCTCCTCTGCTCATTTAGCCGTTGGGCCCAATATGGTTTCTAGTGGCATTTCCTCCACTGAGGGGGCCATCACCCCACCTAAAGGGGCTTATCTGCCCATAGCCATTGGCCCCTTTAAGGAGTCAGGTTATTTATGGCTGCCCAACACTTGGCATTGAGTCGCTGGCTGTATGGTCTACTCCATTACTGTACTAGGATGTCCAGCCAGACAGCTCTCCATATATGTCATACATATATGAAGAAAATTAGGTGCATGGTGTGGTCCTGGTTCTCCTCATTTCTGAAAGGCCAGACCCAGTCGGTGTGGTTGGAGAGTGAGAGGTCCAGCCCTAGGCCCCTTCAATATGGGGTGCCTCAGGGCTCGGTACTCTCTCCTCTCCTATTCAACATCTACATGAAGCTGTTGGGAGAGATCATCCGTTCCCACGGGGTGAGGTATCATCAGTATGCTGATGATACCCAGCTGTACATCTCGGCCCGTGGTGATCCAAGCGATGCTGTCAAAGTCCTATCTTGGTGTCTGGAGGCTGTGGGGATCTGGATGGGGGCCAACGGGCTACAACTGAATCCCAGCAAGACTGAGTGGCTATGGATTGGGGGTCCTGTACCGTCCCTGGAACTACCATCTTTGGTTTTGGATGGGGCAGTTTTGCCCCAGACAAACCCGGTGCACAACTTGGGGGTCCTCCTGGACTCACGGCTGCTGCTCAAAGAACAGGTGGCGGCCGTGGCCAGGAGGGCTTTTGCACAGCTACGGTTAGTCCGCCAGTTGCGCCCATTCTGGGACAGGGACTCCTTGCTCATGGTCATTCATGCTCTGGTCACCTCCAGACTAGATTATTGTAATGCGCTCTACATGGGGCTGCCCTTGATGACCATTTAGAGGCTACAGCTGGTCCAAAATGCAGCTGCCCAGGTGGTGATGGGGTGTGGACTTTATGCCCGTGCCTTCCCACTGCTTCGGTAGCTGCACTGGTTTCCAGTGTGCCTCCGGGTGCAATTCAAGGTGCTGTTTTTGACCTTTAAAGCCCTATATGGTAGTGGGCCAGGATACCTAAGAGACTGCATCGCCCTAAGGATGTCTGTCCGTCCAACGAGAGCGGGCCAGAGAGGCTCTCTGATTGTACCATCCGCTAGAGGGGCTCGCCTCTCTAGCACAAGGAGGAGGGCCTTCTCTGTGTCCGCACCAGCCCTATGGAACCTCCTGCCAACAGAGTTACATCTCCAGACGGAATTGCTGCCCTTCAGGAAAGAACTCAAACCTGGCTGGCAGGCCAAGTATGGGGTGCAGGTGGAAGGGTTGCCCCCGTGAGGTGGTTGGTTTGGTGGAAAACCTGCCCCTTTGGTACCTTCGGTCCCTGCACCCATTTTAAGGGGGTGGGTGGTTTTAATTATGTCATTTTTATATATGATTGTAAACTGCCTCGGCCGAGTTGGCGGTGAAGAAATCTAACTAATAAATAAATAAATAAATCTCCATTCATAGCCCAAGAGCCAGCATTGTCTGCATCTATAGACATTCCCATGGTCATGTGGCAGGCATGGAATGCTGTTACCTTTCCACTGAAGTGGTATCCTTTTCATCTACTTGCAATTTCTTCCTTTCGAGCTGCTTGGTCAGCAGGAGCTGAGACAGAAAATAGGAGCTCACTCCATCATGCAACACTCTGGCCTCGAACTGCTGACCTGCTGACCTTCCAGCCATCAAGTTCGGAATGACAAAACTATGTTTGTGTATGCACTGTATGTGTGTGGAATGTAGTTAAAGATGAAAGGGAAACAGAATGGCAGTAGGTGTACAGTCAGAACTGTGCTGAGAGCGTTTAAGAACATAAGAACAGCCTTGCTGGAACAGGCCACATCCCATCCAGTCCAGCATTCTGTCTCACACTGGCTCATCATTTCCTTCAGGGTATTCCCAAGGAGATGCCTTCACCTGCTTAGGATCCCCTGGAAATGGCATTGAGAGATATCCTGCCTATCTCTCCAACCCGGAGGTTGTCCTTAAGTATCCATAATTATAGCCATTGATAGCCTTGTCCTCCATGAACTTGTCTAATCCTTTCTTAAAGCTGTCAAGACTGACAGCTGTCACCACTTCTTCTGGCAGGGAGTTCCATAGACCAGTAATCCTCTGGGTGAAAAAGTACTTTCTCTTATTTGTTTGAGAACTAGCACCCAAAGGTTTCATGGAGTGCCCCCTAGTTCTAGTGTTGTGCAATAGGGAAAACAGTTTTTCCTTATCTACTTTGTCCACACCGTGCATGATTTTATAAACTTCAATCAGGTCACCTCTTAGACGCCGTCGTTCAAGAGTGAAAAGGCCCAACCGTTGCAGCCTCAGATGGTAAGGAAGGTGTTCCAGTCCCCTAATCATTCTGGTTGCCCTCCTATGCACTTTCTCCAACTCCATAATATCCTTCTGGAGGTATGGCAACCAGAACTGTACACTGTTCCCAAATCCTTGGGTGTCCAACAAGATGAAATGACAACTGGCTCATCCACCCCTCCCTCATTCCTCCCACCCCCTTGTGAGAAATGTGGACCTCTGGAGAAATTCTGTCCCCCACTCCCACCCCCAGCTGGCATTTTCCTTCTTTACCTATCAACCCAGGCCATAGCTGGAGGCAAAACTCCGTGCCCCTCCTTTTCCAATTTCCTAGAACCTCTAAGAACCCACCAGCCTGTGAAAGCAAAAAAAAAAAGAAGAAGAAGAAAGGGGGGGGTATATACACACCTATGGGTAGAGAAAGGAAGGTTTCCTGTCTTCACCTCTTCTGTGCCTTTCCAGAAAGCTGGAAAGTGTAACCGTGTCTCCCTCTCCCCACCCCCACCCCATGCCCCAACCTCAGCATTTTATTTCCCTTTTCTAGAGTGGGGGGTGTGTGTCAATCAATCCTTCTATAAAAAGGGGCTGATCCTTTTAATGTCCAGATTCTGCAAACCCACCTTATTCCCCCCCCCCAATCCCAGAATCCCCTATGGTTTGCTTAGATCCGTGTAAAGCAGGAGTGCCAAACCTTTTTGGGTCGTGGGCCGGTAACATGGTTCTTCCCACTGGAAAGGGACTAAAATGTGCCTTGCAATCTGTCCTGCAACAGGATGAGATAGATTTTAAGCTGCCATTTTCTCTACTTAAACCAGGGGTACCAAAGCTGGTCCATGGGCCAGATCTGGTCCCCAATGCCAATTCATATGGCCCACGCCACCCTCATCGCTCCTGGAAGTGGAAGTAAACGTGCCCGTATGGAGCAACAAGGGTGGCGTGGACCAGATAAATTGGTGTCAGGGCCAGATCTGGCCCATGGGTCGTAATTTAGGCACCCCAGGTTTAAACAGAGAAAATGGCAGCTTAAAATCTATCTCATCCTCTTGCAACACAGATTGCAAGGTGCGCTTTACTTCTGCTTTTGGTGGAAGGAACCATGTGACCAGCCCACTGAGCCACACGACCAGCCTGCCGAACCATATGACTGGCCCACAGCCCAAAAACTTTGGGCACCCCTGCCTTAAAATGATACTTCCGCTTCCAGGAAGCGCTAAGGGTGGCGGGGGCCGGACGAACTGGCATCAGGGGCCGGATCTGGCCCACGGGCCGTAGTTTGGGCACCCCTGGTGTAAAGACTGACACCCCCCACCCCAATCCTCGGTCCCTTTCCCCCTGCGTTTACCTTCTCTTCCAGCGGGTGGGGGCGGGAGGGAGACTCGTTTTTCAAGCCGTGCCTCGAAGGGGAGGGCGAGGAGGCAGAGAGCACGGCGGGGCCGCCCCCTCCCTCCCTCTCCCTCCCTCCCTCTCCCTCCCCCCCTTGTGATTAAATATCTCGAAATCTGCTTCTCATTTCCTCGGGGAGTTGACGTTTTTTCCGTCGTCCGTCCCTTCACCACCAGCCCATGCCCGCCCCGTTTCTTTTTTCAACCCTGGGATTTATTGGAACGCTATTTAAAGGCAGCCCGACGGGGCTCAGTTTCTCCACTGTTGCCTTCCTCTCTCTCTCTCTCCCTCGCTTCCCCCCCCCCAACCAGCCGCACCGGCCTCGCTCTCTTCCTCCACCCCACCCCCCCTCCTCCTCCTCCTCTTCCTCCGCCACCTCCGGAGTTGCGAACTCTTCGCTTTGGCCGGCGGATTTGACGCGTCTTGGACATCTGGGCGTCGGGGAGGGGGGGCGCAGCAGGGGACTCGAACCTACCTGTTCCCTCCCTGGTAAGTGACAGCCTTTCTCTCCCCCCCCCCCCCCCGCTCTCCCTTTAAGATATTCCGTCTGCTGCGGCGATCTTGAGCTCCCCCCACCGACCCCCACCCCAAGCCGATCCCTCGCTCCGACGTGTTCTGGGAAGGCTGTGGATGGGGAAGCGGACCCGGTTCCTTCCATGGGCCAGATCTGGCCCTATTGCGCACGGTCGGCTTGGGTGGCAACTCCCTCCGCTTTGGCACACTCTTGGGCTGCCCGATCCGGGCGGATCTCTTGTCTGGGGGGATTCGGAAGGCTCTCTCCACCATCCCCCACCAACACCCCCTCCACCGCCTCGGTCCTTTTCTCCGCCACTTTCTCCGCTCCCCTCCACCCACTCGCCCTGCTGTTCCCTCCTTGCTGCAACTCGCGTCGTCGGGGACCGACCGTCCTGCGCCCGGAGAGCTCAGCTGAGCGACGGCGGTGCCACTTCTTGGTCTCCTCCTCAGGACTCCCTGAGGGGCTGCTGTTGTGTGTGGACGTCGTTGTACTTTGGAGAAACGTAATTTCCCCCTTGCCTTTGGGGTGGCTCAAGTGGCTAAGACGCTGACTGGGGAGGCGGGAGGTCAGCAGTTCGATTCCCCGGGTACTGAAGGACGGAATGAGCTCCCGTCGTCTGTCCCTGCTCCTGCCAACCTTAGCAGTTTGAAAGCAAGACATTGCAAGTAAGTAGATACCTTCCCACTACGGTGGGAAGGTAAACAGCGCTCCGTGCACTCCGGTGTCTAGTCATGCCTGCCACATGACCACGGAAACGTCTGCAGCAGCAAACAGCGCTGGCTCTTCGGCTTTGAAACAGAGATGAGCACTGAGCCCTAGAGTCGGATACAACTGGCTTTCGAGCAAGGGAGACCTTGACCTTTCCTTTTGGGTTCGCGGGGGACGTTTCTGCATTCTTAGCCACGCTGATTTGGATAAGAACTGTGCCCAGGGCTGCATGATCTGGAAATTATTCTGGTCCCACACCCTCACTATTGGGTGGCTTTAAAAAACACACACAGCGAGCAATCCAATTCAACCTGGTGCAGACAATGGAGTTCATCTGCGCTGGGTAGTAAAACTTCACATTAAGCTGGTTGCACGCCAGTGAAAACCATCCTACCAAGAATACAATTTACAGCAGGGATAGACAACGTTACATCCTTGGACAACCAGTCTCAGAATTCCTGAGCTGCCGCTATGTGTGGAAGTTCTCCTTTTGAGAAACATGACTGCCCCCCCCCCCCGCTTACCTTTGGGTTCACAGAGATGTTTCTGCATTCTTAACCATGCTGGATAAGAACAACGGTGCCCAGGGCTGCATAATCTGGACATTATTCTAGTCCCACACCCTCACTGTTGCTGGTGGCTCTAAAAGCAGGTGGTGGTGGTGGTGGTGGTAGACTGGGGAGTGGGTAGGGCTAAATGCCCCCCCCCCCGAACCTACCACCACCACCCCACACACAAAGAGCTACAGAGCTTTTCTTCTTTAAGTGCTGTATTCGATTCCGAATATTGCCGATCCTCATGAAGATTGTCCTGGGAACATATAATGCAGGGTGATCCCTATAGTACCACGGAGCCAGTTCAGCGAGTCACTTTCTGGTCCTGAGCCCTTTTGGCACACAAAGTCCTCCTCAGCCCTAAGCCAGGATGGATGAAGCTGCTGCCCTCCATCAAGAGGGATTTAATCCACTTGGGGACCATCATCCTGATTCCTGCCCTGCCGAAGGCTATTTATTAGTCCTCAGGGGGGATCAGGTTAGTAAACTGCCGCGGCGATGAATCGCTGGCAGTACGGTCTACTTTGTTACCATAGCAGGATAATAATACAGTGGCTCAAGTGGCTAAGATACTGACTGGAAGGCGGTCAGCAGTTCGATTCCCCGAGTACTGCAGAAGGGAATGAGCTCCCGTCTTTGTCCCAGCTCCTGCCAACCTAGCAGTTCGAAAGCAAGACATTGCAAGTAGATAAACAGGGACCACTTCGGTGGGAAGGTAAACAGCGTTCCGTGCGCTCTGGTGTCTGGTCATGCCTGCCACATGACCACGGAAACGTCTGCAGCAGCAGACAGCGCTGCTGGCTCTTCGGCTTTGAAGCGGAGATGAACACTGAACCCTAGAGTCGGATACGACTGGCTTTTGAGTTGAAATGATTTTTTTGCAGAAGAAACTCCGCTCAGGGAACTCCCACATGAGGCTTCTTTTGTGTCCCCAAGAACTGGGACAGAGATGGGCGCTCAATCCGTCATGCACTACCCGGGTCTCGAACTGCCGACTTGGCAACCTTCCAGCTAACAAGGCGAGCTTGCTTAGCCACTGAGCCACCGCAGCCCCACCATAGCAGGATAACCCGGCCAGAGTGTAAGATTACTGCTTAGCAATAGCGTTGATCTCTCGCCCCATAGCGTTTTGTGCACTCTCTGGGCGGCTAACAATGTTATTAGCATTTTGCCCCCAACATGCTGGGTCCTCATTTAACCGACCTCGGAAGGATGGAAGGCTAAGTCAGCCTTGAGCCCTGGTCAGGATCGAACTCACAACGTTCTGGCCGCAAGACAGCAGTTTGTTTAACTCCTGCGCCATCAGAGAAGAGCGGACCCAGGTCGGGAGAGAGGGCATTCCGACGTGAGGTGGGAAGGGAAGCCGTGCCCGGGTTTTGGCGTGCACGTGGAGAGGCGGTGGGGTCGGATCCGGGGTTGGCGGGCAACGTTGCAGGCTCGGCAGCTCCCGGGCTGCGCAGATGGTGCAGAGGTAGGCACGGGCAGACTTGCTTGCATTTGGTGCTCGGGTTGGGGGCGGGGGGGGGAGGAGGAAGGTGTTGGCAGCTGGGACGCCAGATGTGTTCGGAGGGAAGGGCATCTGGAGGCGACGCGACCAGCCGGAGCGTGCGTGTGCGTGCGCGCGCGTGTGCATGTGCATGTGTGTGCGGAGGAGCACAGGTGGACGTTTCAGCTCTGAACTTCGGCAGTCCCCTAAAATAAATATATTTCGTGTCGGAAATTGCTCTGGGTTGGAAGGAATTTTGCTGGAGAAACTCCCAGGGCCATAGCCAGGATTCTAGATGTGAGTGGGCAAAAAAAAAAAAAATTAGGATGGGCAACAATATCATATATCCGTGATGGCGAACCTTGGCTCTCCAGATTATCCTTGGACTTCAATTCCCAGAAGCCCAAGCCCCCGTGAATCCACACAAATGGGTTTGCTGCGATTCACCCGACCCTCGTTGCTCTTAGGCTCTTCCAGGTTAACCCTTCCTCCGTACAACCACGTTTTACTTCCGCTTCCAGGAGCGACGAGGGCGGTGCAGTGTGGGCTGGATGAATCGCAGCAAACCCATTTGTGTTGATTCACGGGGGCTTGATCTTCTGGGAAATAAGTCCAAGAATCATCTGGAGTGCCAAGGTTCGCCATCACGTTCATCTATACACAGTATGTCGTATAAATAAGCAGCCAGGAGTTTGAGGGTGGGCCGCCCCCTGGCTACGGCCCTGGAAACTCCGCACAGGGGATGCCTGGGTGAGGCTCCTTTCATGTCCACATGATGTGTCGTGCAGGCGCAGCACTCGGGTATCAAACCCCGACTTTCCAGCCTCCAAGCTCAGCATCTTAACCACTAAGCCACCACAGTGATACCCTGTTTCTCCAGGAGAGGCGAGTGGTTTTGCTCCAGACAGGGCCACGTTTGGGCTTTGGTGTGCCTTCTGGAGTATCCCGCTTTCCAATCCCCATCTAAGGCCTTATTCTGGATGTCCTTTGGGTGTGTTGGACAGCAGCACCCATCATCTCCAGCTAGGGGACTGTAGCGGCTTAGTGGTTAAGAAGCTCGCCTTGTTTGCTGGAAAGTCGGCAGTTTAAGACCTGAGTGCTGCATGACAGAATGAGCGCCCATCTCTGTCCTAGCTCCTGCCAACCTAGCAGATGGAAAGCAAGAAATTGCAAGTAGATAAATTGGATACGAGTTGGATATGACTGGCTTTTGAGCAAGGGTGAGCTTTACCTTTACCTAAATAGGAACCACTTCGTTGGGAAAAGATCTTCCGGACGTGAAAGGAGCCTCATTTGGGTGTCCCCTGAGTGGAGTTTCTCCAGGAAAACCCCTTTCAACCCAGATTAATTTCTGACACGAAATTATTATTATTGTTATCCCCATTTGGCACAGGTACTGGGCATGCTAGACGAGGTGGTGGTGGTGTAGTTGTAATTTCCTACAACTGGGAGGTGCAGGAAAGGAGAAGTCCTTGCTCAAGGGAAGTCTCTTAGCAGGTATGCATCTCCGGTCTCATCATGGACACAGATCCTAAAGCGTGACACAGATTTTCCAGAGTATTCAGGCACAGTTGGCCAGAGGCGGCTCGGTTTCGTGTTCTTCCTTTTGTAGTTTAACTCTTTTAAGACTTCTTCTCTCCAACAATATATTCTGGTCAGAGAAAATGTGGATATAAGACGAGATCTCTACAGTTGCCACACTGCCGTGAACAAATCTTGTACAGATTTTGAAAGCTAAGATGGGTCGTAGCTGGCTGATAGTTGGATGGAAGACCACCAGAGATCTCCAGAAAGGGCTCGGAAAGAATTCTTACCTCTCCTTCGAGAGCTGCAGCCTGCCAGATGTGGCAGAATTGAGCTAGACCTGTGGTGGTGAACCTTGGCACTCCAGCTGTTCTTGGACTTTAATTTCCAGAAGCCCAAGTCCCTGTGGATCCACACAAATGGGTTTACTGCATGGCAGTACACTTGGGCTTCTGGGAATTGAAGTCCAAGAACAGCTGGAGTGCCAAGGTTCACCATCAGTGAGCTAGACTGATGAGCATTCTATGCATCAGGCGGCTTGCTACGTTCCTTTCATTAGTACATGTTATGTTTTGGGATTAGAATGTTGGCCAATGATTTATGTGTGTACATAAAATATCAGAGTGGAGAATTCTCTCAGGTTGTGCTGTAAAGACATGCAAAGTGAGAATCTAAAGCAGCTGTTGTATAAATTGTGAAGACCAGCATGGATAAGCTCCAAGAATTGAATCACAAGAATTAGAAAGGAGCGTGATAGATCAGGAGTTCTCAACCTTTTAAAGCCGGGCCTGGGTCATGCTCCTTCAGACAGCTCCGGGGCCAGATTCCCATTTTGCCCTTCCTCCACCACATGGCATTTCCTGATGTGGTGGAGGCGGTGGCAGGGGCCACATGAAATGGTGCCATGGGCTGCATCCGGCCCACGACTAACAAGGCAAGCTTCTTAACCACTGAGCCAGGTAAACTAGGGGAAAGGCATAGCATAGTTGTTATTGCGCAGCTTTGTAATAGATATTTTGTATTTTGTATATTTTGTATTCTTGTGCTGCTATTGTTTGATTTATATGTAGCTCTGTAATTGAACCGCTTTGGATATTTGTATTGACTATTTTATTGTATTGTCTAGGTGATACTTTGTGACATTCTGTATTTTATTGTAATTGTATCTCATTGCATTCCTTGTATTTATTGTATTATTCATTTTGTATAGTTGAGAAAGCTTTATTTTGTTGTAGAGAGCTTTCTCTTCTTATGTTGTTAGCCGCTCTGGGTGGCGCTTGCGCCAGAAGGGCAGGATATAAATAAACCAATAATAATAATAATAATAATAATAATAATAATAATAATAATAATAATAATAATAATAATAATAATAATAATAATAATAATAATAATAATAATAGCAGCATCAGAGGCAAAGCACAGGCTTGGTGCTGTGGTATCTGCAGACAAGGAAAAGAAAATTCCTCCAGGAAACCTGAACTGCTGCTGCTGCCAGTCTATGCAGGCAATACTAAAGCACACAAACCAATGATCTGGTCTATTTAAAGGGGTTTCCCATGTCCAGGGAAAAGCTGTACTTTAGTACTGCCTGGAGTTCAGCTCCTTGTATCTCCAGGTATGGCTGGGGGAAATCCTGAGAGAATCCCAAGAGAGCTGCTGCCAGTCAGTGTCAACAGCACTAGGCTAGAGAGACCAGTGGTTGAACTCAGCAGAAGCTAGTGTCCTGTGTTTCCTATGTTGATCCTCAAGGCAAAATAAAAGATCCCCATAATTGGAAATCAAAAGAAAAATGAACTTTCTTCCTTTCAAGCAAAGCTATGGCTGCAGGGCAGAAATTGACTTGTATATATCAGCAAAGTAAGGGGCTGCAGTGTCTCAATGATTAAGAAGTGCGCCTTGTTAGCTGGAAGGCTGACAAGCTGGCAGTTTGAGACCCAGGTACTTGTGTGATGGAGTGAGCGCCCATCTCTGGTCCAGCTCCTTGCAACCTTGCAGTTTGAAAGCAAGGAATTGCAGGTAGATAAATAGGGACCACTTTGGTGGGGAAAAGATGTTGAGAATATGAAAGGAGTCTCATTCGGGCATCCCCTAAATAGAGTTTCTCCAGCAAAAATCCTTTCAACCCAGAATAATTTCTGACATGGAATTATTATTATTATCAGCAATGGGTGTATTTAATAAACACCTTTGGGAGTACAGTAGAACCTCGGATAAAGTCCAAACTCGGTTCAACAAGTTTGGACTTTATCCGATTTTGGACTTTATCCGAATCAAATGGGCGATGCATCGGATAATGTCCAAAAATGGACTTTATCCAAGGTTCCTATACCAAATACCTCTGATAACATCCATTTTTTAGCGGTTTTGGGCTTTATGTGATGCATCACGTGCATGAAAACCGCAACTTTATCCGAAGCGGACTTTATCCAAGTGGTACCTCATACAATGATTTTAATCCCTTCCATGGGGCTCGTTGCTGTACGAAACAATTGCTATAAGATGCATGCATAGTATAGCGATTTTTCCTTTGGGATGCATCGTACAACGATTTTTTTTTGCTAAGTGCTTTTTCCCATTGAAAAATTGTTGTACCTGTATGATTTTTTTCCATAGGGAAAATTGTTATACCGGAGGCCATTTCCCCCCAAAACCTAATTGTTATGCAATTTCGTTGCTATACAGGGCGATTGTTGTATGAGGTTCCACTGTATATGTGGATACTGTCTATGTAGGATGCTCTGTAAGGGCTGCTAAGCAAATAGTGAATAGTGATGCTGCTGAATGGATGGATGGGCTGGAGGGCTTTTTTGGGGCACTCTGATTTGGTAGTGAGAGATGCCCTTTTCTGCTTTCTTGCTCCTCATGATTTTAAGTGCCATTATTCCT
The DNA here is from genome assembly GCA_035047345.1 of Bradypodion ventrale. NCBI lineage: Eukaryota > Metazoa > Chordata > Lepidosauria > Squamata > Chamaeleonidae > Bradypodion > Bradypodion ventrale. Next base: position 12,890,300 of record JAWDJE010000014.1, on the reverse strand, counting down.
GTGATTCAATGTCTGGCCAGACATCCCGTTATGGTAATGGAGTAGACCATGCAGCCAGCATCTCAACCCCGAGTGTCGGGTGGGAGTTAACTAACCTGACTCCCTAAAGGGGCCAATGGCTATGGGCGGATGAGCCCCTTTTAGGTGGGACGATGGTCCCCCTCAGTGGAGGAAATGCTACTGGAAAACATCCTATTGGGCCCAATGGCAAAATGAGCAGAGTAGGAACCACTTTCTGATTCCCACTGGTCATGGAGGCAGAAGAAGTCATGGCCAGATGAATTGCTGTGAAGATGCACCTTGTTAATATCCTCAAGGCTGCAGCAGTCTATTACAGTCCCTGTGTCAAATCCTGCATGTCTCATTTCATGTGTGCCGCAGGAGTGGCTCCATGATCATAGTGTGGCAAGCTGGGATCCACCTTATACAAATTCACACCAGTGGCATTTTTCCTGTTTGCAAATAATCTTCAGGGGGAAAATATATGCTCGGACATGAGTTGCAGCCCACGACATGAGTTGCAGCCCACGACGACTCCTGTGATTGCATTCTTTTTAAAACATTGAGCACTGTCCAACTCTGAATAGTGTACTTGTCTTCACCCACGGCTATAAACCTAGTACAAAATGTTCCATAGCTTTAAAACGGTGGGAGCCCTGGGAACCATCTTGGGGTTTTGGATCAATCCAGTGGCCAAAAAGAAAAAAAAGAAAAAGAAACGCATGACAAGAATGTCTTTATTTTCACCAGTGCTGATTTGGATGGTATTTTGCAGGGGATTAAGAATATGAATGGCTCTGATTACTCTTTGATCTGCTGAAGTCTTAACTTCAAAGATGTCCTTCCCTGTCATCAGAGGAGAGGTCAATTGAAATCAGTGGGACTTAGAATTGATTAACAACTCCCATTCATTTCAACAGGTCCTCTGGTAGCTGGGTGGTGTTTTGTTTTGTTATTTTCCCTTTTCTATGGTGCACCTTGCAGGCCTAGGAGCCAAATGCTACATTGCCTGGAATTTCAGGCTATGACCATAACAAGAAAAATGTCTGGCTATGATATTGATAAGGTAGAATGGCCATTTATTTTAAGTTTAAAAAACTGTGGCATAGTGGTTAAGACGCTGAACCTGATGACTGGAAGGTGGGCAGGCCAGCAGTTCGAGACCCGAATGATGCAGCACGATGGTCAGCTGCCATCTCTCCCTCAGCTCATGCCAACTTAGCAATTCGAAGCAAGAAATTGCAAGCGGATAAATAAGCACCACTTCGGTGGGAAGGTCAACAGCATTCCATGCACTCTGCTGTTGAGACATGCCTGCCACATGTCCACAGAAATGTCAGATACAGACAGCACTGGCTCTTTGGCTATAAACAGAAATGAGGACTGAACCCTAGAGTCGGATAGGATTGGCTTTTGAGCGACCTTTACCTAATCCTATAAAATATGCATATATTACGTATAGACTTTAGTATGTGAATATCGGATTTTAATCTGAGTAGAAATACCTTACATCTTGTGATGGGATGGAGTATACCCTGTGCTTTTTCATACCATGTTCTTTAGCCTCTGCAAAATGGCGATTTCAAATCTGTGGGAGTTAGAAAGAATGCAAACATTCTTTGCCTCATGGTGGAGAAGAAATGGAATCTAATGTGTGATTGACATGTCCTGCTGTAAGATCATTGGTTGGAATCCCTGAGGGGTAGGGCCAAAGGTGGACCCTGGGGGGAGGAGATATCACACACAGACACACACACAGCAGCTACTCAGACACTCTCTGGGATGTGTGCTTTGCCAGCCGGCAAAATGTAGAGGCTTGGGAGAAAGGGGAGGGGGGGCTATAGGCTTATGGGTTATCCCTGGAACATGCTTGCTTTATTTCTGCTTTGAAATTGACTGTATCCTGAATCTTGCTATGCTTTCAATATATTTCTAAAATGCCTGAAGAGTCTTGGAGTGATTTCTTGGCTCGACACTACCTGATTCTACACACATCTGATGCCTGGGTTGTCCAGCCAGGGAGCTGCAACTCAGAAGGACAATAGGACCTACTCAAGAGTAAGGATCCTACTGTCACACATCTCACTAGACTGGAGGAGGTTGTGACCAGGAGAAAGAGACTGGAATTGGCTTGTCTGTATGCCTACATGGTCTATTGTCCCACATTGCTCACTTATCCACAGACAACTTCAAAGCTCCCGGATTGAATGAGAGCTCCTTTGGGCCTTTATCCTAAAGGTAGAGTAGGATCAAGCAATGCTTCAGGAAGATTTCTTCAAACAGAGGACTGTCTTCTGCAAAGTAGGTAAAGGTAAAGGTCGCCCTTGCTCGAGAGCCAGTCGTATCCGAATCTAGGGTTCAGTGCTCATCTCTGTTTACAACCAAAGAGCCAGCGCTGTCTGCATCTGCACACATTTCTGTAGTTATGTGGCAGGCATGACTAAAAGCCGGAATGCACGGAATGCTGTTTACCTTCCCACTGAAGTGGTGCCTATTTATCGACTTGCAGTTTCTTGCTTTGAATTGCTAAGTTGGCAGGAGCTGGGACAGAGACTGCTGACCTGCCAGCCTTCCAGTCGTCAAGTTCAGTGTCTTAACCACTAAGCCCCTGCAGTCCCTCCTCTGCAAAGCAGGACACCTGATAAAGACGTGGCAAACTTGAGTTTGGTTTACAGAACTTCAGGCTGCAGTTGGTGTTTCCGTGAATCAATGCTACTTTGGGAGAAAGAATTCCCTCCAAACAGAAATCTTAACCTATCTAGGAGAAGACGTTATAAGTTAGTTTGCTATCTTGGTACAAGGAATTGGTACAACAGGGCTGTTGCAGTACAGTATATAAAATAATTCCAATGGGTGGTTTTATTTTGGCTTTTGCTTTGTTTTGCTTTGTTTTATGGCCTTCACATGGTCTGCACTTCCCAGAGAGCTGCTGGATGAAATTTGTACTTTTGGATCTGTATCTTGAAGGATGGCTGTTGATGTTTCTGGGAAATGTACATAGTCCAAATATGTGAAAACACTGATTCAACATGTTTAGTCAATTGGGGATGCAGCCAGGCAGAACTTAGAAATTTTACTTTTTTTTTTTTGAACCAGCATGGCCATAGGCATTCTTGGAAATGTAAGGCAAAGGTAGAGGTTGCCCTTGCTCGAAAGCCAGTCGTATCCAACTCTGGGGTTCGGTGCTCATTTCTGTTTAAAGTCAAAGAGCCATTGCTGTCTGTGTCTGTAGACGTTTCCATGGTCATGTGGCAGGCATGACTAGACACTGAAGTGTATGGAACACTGTTACCGTTCCCACTGAAGTGGTACCTGTTTATCTACTTGCAAATTCTTGCTTTCAAACTGCTAGGTTGACAGAAGCCGGGATGGGGATGGGAGCTCACTCCGTTGTGCAGCACTCAGGTCTTGAACTACCAAACTTCCAGTTGTCAAGTTCAGCGTCTTAACCACTCAGCACCGCAGTCCCCTTGGAAATGTAGCTTCCCAAAATGAACGTCTCTGCAAAGAAAAGAGGTGCAACTGGGCCTCACACTTTCTCTTTAGCAATGCTGTCTGTGAGATTCTGGGAGTTATTGACCAGAAGTAAGTTTTACAGGTTTAGCTTCAAGACATGGGAGTAGTCTAAAGCCATGATGGCGAACCTTGGCACTCCAGATGTTCTTGGACTTCAATTCCCAGAAGCCCAAGCCCCCGTGAACCCACATGAATGGTTTTACTGTCATTCATCCGGCTCGCGCCATCCTTGTCACTCCTGGAAGCGGAAGTAAAATGTGCCCATATGGAGGAAGGGTTAACCCTGAAAAGCCTTAACCAGACGGGCATGGTTTACTTCCACTTCTGGGAGCGACGAGGGCAGCGTGGGCCAGATGAATTACAGTAAACCCATTCGTGTGGATTCACAGGGTGCTTGGGCTTCTGGGAATTGAAGTCCAAGAACATCTGGAGTGCCAAGGTTTGGCATCACAGGTCTAAAACATACACCCATATGGGGTAGGGTGGGGGGGAATATAAGAGGTCTGATACCATGCAATTAAACAGCAGCAACAGCAGTGGTGGGAACAAACGGGTATAGAGGAGAGGAAGGGAGGAGGCCCAAGGGTGGCACTATTCAGAACCTTGCTTAGGAATTTCTGTGTGTACAAAGCAGGGGCAGGAATTTGGCTGTCACTACAGTACTGGAGAAAGAAAACCGAAATACTGGAATAACACATGTCTGAATTCCTGGTTATGTAGCAGACAACAGGTCAATCCTCCTTGGTTCCCTTTTGCATTCAATCTTAACTCTTGATGGGGTGTTGCTTTCCTGCCAACACATGCCCCTAACAGTCAACTGGAGCCAATCAGTAAGGTAAAGGTAAAGGTTTCCCTTGCTCAAAAGCCAGTCGTATCTGACTCTAGGGTTCAGTGCTCATCTCTGTTTCAAAGCCGAAGAGCCAGCGCTATCTGCTTCTGCAGATGTTTCCATGGTCATGTGGCAGGCATGACTAGACACCGGAGTGCATGGAACACTGTTACCTTCCCACCAAAGTGGTCCCTATTTATTGACTTGCAATTTCTTGCTTTCGAACTGCTAGGTTGGCAGGATCTTGGACAAAGATGGGAGCTCATGCTGTCCTGCAGTACTCAGAAATCGAACTGCTGACCTTCTGCCTCCCAGTCAGTAGAGACCTGGAATTGGAAACCTTTGGCACCCCACCAATTGTTTGACATGTATTCCCATCAGCCTCTAGCCCAGGGGTTCCCAACCTTTTCAAGCCAAGGGCTGGGTCATGCTCTCTTAGTCAGCTTCAAGGCTGGATGTCATTTTGCCCTGCTTGCACAATGGGGGTGGCCATTTTGTCCCAACAGATTCAAAGGGTGTGGCCATTTTGTTTCTCAAATGCCCTTGGAGGGGTGGGGGCACATGAAATGGCACCATGGGCTGGATCTGGCCCACAGGCCTTAGGTTGGGAACCCCTGCTCTAGCCCATCACGGTCAGCATGGGGGCTGGTGAGCGGTAGTTCATAAACATTTGGAGGGCTGCAGGGTATCCATTTTGGGGAGAACCAGTAGTGAGATGAACTGTCTTAAGCCAAACAATATTATTTCCAGTGCAATATGCTTTCTGCTGGTTCCTGTAACAGTGATGTGTAAAAGTCTGGCCAGTTTATCCTGCCATGGTTATAGAGTAGACCCTACTGCCAGCAACTGAAAGCTGATCATCAGGCGGTAGTTAACTGACAGGAGTTGTGGTGGTTCAATAGTTAAGAAGCTCACCTTGTTAGCTGGAAGGCTGGCAATTTGGCAGGTCGAGACCCGGGTACTGCATGACGGATTGAGCACCTGTCTCTTGTCTCAGCTCTTGGGGACATGAAAGGAGCCTCATTTTTCTAGTTTGAGAAGAACTAGAAGAGAACTGTAGGGCCGTATTAGAAATCAAACAACACACCCTGCCCATGTACAGTCACCTTGTGTGAGCTAAGATCACTGGAAACCAAGCTTCTTTGCATACCAAGAGCTATTCTTCAGAACATGTGAGGCAGCCAAACAATGCAGCAGGAATGTGTGAAAGGGTTTAGGATGGCTAGGCTGGGATTAAGATCTTGTAGCAAAACAAGTTGGATGCTCTTAAATGCCAATAGAAAGCTTACAGGGCAGGGATGAGGCCACCCAATTCCACACTGACATTTTGTTAAAGTGCCATGAGCATCTCTGCAGCAGTGCGCGGCTGAGTATCCTGCTCCAGTATGGAACCCTTCCACGCACACAAAGCAAGTTGACATTGCTGTTAATGAATCCATGTGCAGAGTGACAGGATGCCTCAAAACCTACACCAGTTGAGAAAATAAATCCTCTTGTTGGTAATCACTCCACCTAAGATCAGGAGAAAAGTAGCAGCAGACGCTGAGAGAACTAAGCAAGAAAATGACCCTCAACAACCGTCTGAATGGATATGAGCCTCAAGTCCACCAGCTCAGATCCAGGAGGTGGCAAGAACAAATCTTCTTGAGGGCAATCCAAATTAGAAGATGGAGGAAGAAGCTCACTGGACAAGGAACAACATTAAAGGAGGAAATAGCTGAAGATCTCAACCTCCCCTACCTCACTTGGAGGTCCCTGAAGAGGTTGAGGGTTGGAGTGCTTAAATGCTCAACATGCTCAAGGGGGGACTGCTGGCGGACAACCACACATGGTGTGAATGTGGAGAGACACAGAGTCCAGCCCATTTGCTGGTCTTCCGATTGCTGCCAGAGGCATGCATCGATTAGGTCTTTGGTTTGGGCAACGACAAAGCAGAGAAAGTGGCTTTATTTTGGCAGTTCAGGGTCTGGTCCGGATATGGAAGAAAAAGAATGCTGGTGGCCTGCTATGCCACTGGCTAAACTCAGCACACCAGTGGTAATGCTTAGAATTTGATCCTACTTGAAATGCCATTTCTTGCGACCCATCTGAAACTTCTTTGCCTTTAAACGGGGTGTTGAATTGTGCAGCTCTCCCAACAGAGAACTGTCCTCTGCAAAATGGCATGCCTGGCCACTTTCAGTCCCAACACCCTCCTTATGGATGGAGTTTGAGGACCTGCCTGATGACTTCTTTAAGCTCCGCTCAGTGTCACGTTACAGTGAGAGTTTTTTAAAAGCAGGGCTTACTATAAAAACTCATTTGGAGTCAATTCAGTTGTGGTTTTAAAACTTTGCCTGCTGTTCATCATTACGCTGCTCAGGACCTGTTTGCTGGTTTTAATTGTTTTGTTTTATTTATGTTATTGATCGAGAGCCACCCTGATGGTATCTTATAGTGTGGGAGATGTGGGAGAGAAATGTTTTGGAAAAATATAGATAAATGTATACACTTAGTTCATGCAGCCATTCTTGCTAACAGCTTCCCTCTTCCACCACCCCCTGCCGCCCCCAGCAAATGGAAATGGAGCGGTTACACAGATTGAATATATTTCTAGCACAACTATTTATGGAGATGCTGACAATTTCTATTTAACTGAGGGTGGAAAACTGCCTTGGGAGGATAATACGACTGGAAAAAGTCATTTCAACATCCATTAAATAATTATCATAATTTGTTGCTACTACAGTAGGGAAGGGTGTAACTAGGTGGTCTGTGTGTCTTATGGTATTGTTTTTTGGGTGTTAATTGTGGATGGGCAACTTTAAGGCCCCTGCCTGTTCCGTGTTGCATCTAGAAGCCCAAATAGCTACTGCATCTCTTGTTTCTTGTGGACATTTGCTACGGGATTAGTGACTGCGGTGGCTCAAGTGGTTAAGATGCTGAACTTGCTGACTGGAAGGTCAGAATTTGATTCCCGGGTACTGCATGGCAGAGTGAGCTCCCGTCTCTGTCCCAGTTCCTGCCAACCTAGCAGTTCGAAAGCAAGAAACTGCAAGTAGATAAATAGGGAACTCTTCAGTGTAAAGGTAAACGGTGATTTGTGCACTCTGGTGTTGAGGCATGCCTGCCACGTGTCCATGGAAACATCTGCAGACGCAGACAACTCTGGCTCTTTGGCTGTAAACAGAAATGACCACTAAACACTAGAGTTTGAAACGAATGGCTTTAGAGCAAGTGCAACCGTTTTATCATGTAGGTATAGTTTCACATACAGCAAGATGGCTTATTTCTAGCTCCTTAATCTTGGTAAACCAAGGCTCCAATTTCCTCCTTTTTGCCATTCAGTGGGCATTGTGATTCTGTGGCCCTGAGGATGTTTGTTTGTTGTTGTTTTTTGTTTGTTTCACATTTCTACCACCGCCCCCTCGCCGAGGTGACTTCGGGTGGTTTACACATATGGACATGACAGATAAAATTCTACAATAGCATTAAGCTAAAAACGTTAAAATATTAAAGTGTTTGAAGTTTAAGAAGCCCTCCCCAGTGCCGCATCATCAGATTTAAAAAGCCAACATTAAAACGATAACACTAAACACTGAAAGCTAAAAGTTGGAAGCCCAGGCGACATTTATACGAGCCAGCCAAGAGTGTCTATCTCCCCAGCCGCCCCACACACCCGTTGTGCCAGCCAGGTTTTAAGGTTTTTACGAAAGGCTCAAAGCTCTGCCTGGAGATGGAGCAGACACAGAGATCACTCAGCCCCTCCGGTCTGCTCTAGTGGGACAGGCCGATGTCCTTGGGGTGATGCGATCTCTTAAGTACCCTGGTCAGATTCTGTTGTCAGACTCTGAGTCTCATCAGTCCACTACAGGTGTGTCAGACAGTCAGGGGTGATGGAAGTTGTAGCACAACAATTTCCAATTGTGTGGAAATGCTGCATTTGGGGTAAGCAACCCTTTGAATATTCCAGCCAACATGATCAATGCCTGTCATGGATAGAAATGGGGCCTGTGGGTTTTTATAGAATAGTGACGTGGATTTCTGTGTGCTGTTCACTGAAGAGAGGTGGCTGTGATGCATTCTGGGTTGTTACTGGGCAAGAATTGTGTTTTAGACTAAACCAGGGGTTCTCAACCTACTGCCCAGGGGCCGCAACACCATTTCATGTGCCCACCACCACCACCACCACCACCACCACCACCACCTCTGCCACACTCAGAAGTGACATGTGTGGCAGGCAGTGCAAAATGGCTATCTGGTGTCTGAACCTGTCTGAGGGAGAGTGACCCGAGTCTCAGCTTGAAAAGGTTTAGAACCCCTGGACTAAACAATCTAACCTTGCGTTCTGGGAGAAATGACACCTAAAATTTTGATGGACATGGAGGACTGTGTAGTGATTGGCTGAAATCCTTCAGAAGAAGGGCCAGAGGGTGGAACTGTTGGAGGAGATAAAAAGGAAGGGAGGACAGATGGTCTCTTGGCCTTTTGCTCTTTCCATACTGTGTAAGTGAGTCTATGGGGATGCTTTGAACTCCGCAATCATGTAGTCCAGGGGTCCAGGGGTGCCCATGGGCTGGTGTTTCTGCACCCCTGATGTAGTCTGTTAAATCAGAGGGAGGAGCCCCTTTGGGCTCCCAAACTTAGTAAGGTTTTCATTATTTTAATGTACTTTCTGAACTAAAGATGCTTCATTTGCTTAAGAAATCTGTACCCTGTTTTGCTACAACATATTTTTAAAAGGGGAGTGCAGTGGCTCTAGTGGCTAAGACACTGATTGGAAGGCGGGAGGTCAGCAGTTTGATTCCCGAGTACTGCAGGACGGAATGAGCTCCCGTCTTTGTCCCAGCTCCTGCCAACCTAGCAGTTCGAAAGCAAGAAATTGCAAGTCGATAAATAGGGACCACTTCGTTAGGAAGGTAAACAGTGTTCCATGCGCTCTGGTGTCTAGTCATGCCTGCCACATGTCCATGGAAATATCTGCAGAAGCAGACAGCACTGGCTCTTTGACTTTGAAACAGAAATGAGCACTGAACCCTAGAGTCAGATATGACTAGCTTTCGAGCAAAGGTAACCTTTACCTTATTTTTAAAAGACATGAAGATGACTGGAGTTGTTTATTTTTCTATCCGCTACCTTACTAACAGCCTGACTCAGGTCAGGACATGTGCGAAGGCAAGCAAAATCCAGAATTGCTTAGCTTGAGGGTGTCAATTCAGGTGGGTTTCCACTTACTTGTCAGCTAAGGCTTTACTCAGGAGTAATGGGATTGTGACAATGCCCACGCTGGTTATGTGACTCTGGGAGTAGCAGACAAAAATAGGTAACTTTTTCAAGCTACTATCAGCCTGTAATAGGAGAACATGCAATTCTTCACTTTCCCTTTTTGAAAATGCCTAATTAAAACTGCCAACCTAGCAGTTCGAAAGCAAGAAATTGCAAGTAGATAAATAGGGACCACTTTGGTGGGAAGGTAACAGTGTTCCGTGCGCTCCAGTGTCTAGTCATGCCTGCCAAAAGACCACGGAAACATCTGCAGAAGCAGACAGCGCTGGCTCTTCGGCTTTGAAACAGAGATGAGCACTGCACCCTAGAGTTAGATATGACTGGCTTTCGAGCAAGGGAAACCTTTACCTTTACTAATTAAAAATCTGTCTTTGGCAGTTGCCTACCTGCTGTTCTTCAGGAGTTAACTTCCTATCTTGGGAAATTATTAATGAAATGCCATACCTGTCTGCTCATGAATAAGATTCATTGAGTTCAAATGGGACCCTATCTCTAAGGTATAAGAAGGAAGCATAAACCTGTCAGCTGCAGGATGATGGGGGAATCTCCCCTCTTGGACACACAGAATAAATACCAACCCATGCGTACTGATGTATCCCACAGATTGTTGTAGTTGCAGATGCTAAAGCACATTTAATTTGGGTTTGAATACAAGGCCTGCTATAAACAACCATGGGATTTTGGACAAGTTTTTACACAAGAAGACCATAGAGTCTCTTGGCTTTTGAACTGTCTGAGCACAGACAATTGCAGAGTGGTTTAGGGGGAGAGGGAAAAACTTTTTTATACACTGCACTTCATGCGCTACAGCAGGGGTGGCCAAACTTTTCGGGCTGCAGGCCGGTCACATGGTTGAGGAGGCTGGTCACATGATTCCTCCCACCAGAAGCGGAAGTAAAACACGCCCACGCATGCACAAAATGCTGCTGTAAATCCACCCGTGGCTCTCATAAATGCATTGATGACAGCCATGGGTCCATTTACAGTTTATAAAATCATGCACGGTGTGGACAAAGTAGATAAGGAAAAACTGTTTTCCCTATCGCACAACACTAGAACTAGGGGACACTCCATGAAACTTTTGGGTACTAGTTCTCAAACAAATAAGAGAAAGTACTTTTTCACCCAGAGGATTACTGGTCTATGGAACTCCCTGCCAGAAGAAGTGGTGACAGCTGTCAGTCATGACAGCTTTAAGAAAGGATTATACAAGTTCATGGAGGACAAGAGTATCAATGGCTATAATTATGGATACTTAAGGACAACCTCCGGGTTGGAGAGATAGGCAGGATATCTCTCAATGCCATTTCCAGGGAATCCTAAGCAGGTGAAGGCATCTCCTTGGGAATAATACCCTGAAGGAAATGGTGAGCCACTGTGTGAGACAGAATGCTGGACTGGATGGGCTGTGGCCTGTTCCAGCAAGGCTGTTCTTATGTTCTTATGTTCTTATGTACAGGCAGTGTTTTGCACATGTGCAGGCATGTTTAACTTCCGCTTCCGGGAGCGGTGAGGGCAGCATGGGCTGGATTATTAGGTGCCATGGGTTGGATCCAGCCCCTGGGCTGTAGTTTGGGGATCCATGGGCTACAGGCTTATTAACTTTCTGTTGCCCTCAGCCTTCTAGGTCTTTTCGAATTCGAGGCCTCATCAGAATGGCCAGAAGGGAGCTGAAGTCAAAAATACTTAAAGCACCAGAAAGTTAGAATACCTGACCCCTTGGGAGTTTGACTTAATTCTAGATAAAGAGATTCAGGATGGGAGAGAATTGCCAATACTGTACTGTATTTGGATACAGGAGGAAGAGGAAGAAGAAGCATTACATAACCATAATGCTTATCTCTAGTTGGAAGCCTATACAGTACGTGTTAATGAGTTTCTGCTCTATGCATCCTTTTCTCTCACCCATCCCCTTTGTCCCTTGTAATACATGCATGGCTGCCCCTACACTTTAATAATGTGTAACAGTGGAAAGGATGATGCTGGCAAAAGGAATAGATACAGTAGCATTACAATAATTTTGCTGTCTTTATTTATGAAATGTTAGCAACGTTGTAACCCTTTGAGAAGGTTTGGATAGCAAATGATACAAAGAAAGAATATTTGCAATAAAGTAGGCATCAAAAGGGGAAGCAGTGGCTCAAGTGGTTAAGGCGCTGAACCTGACAACTGGAAGGTTGGCAGATCAGCAGTTCGAGACCTGAGTGCTGCACGACCCAATTAGCTGCCGTCTCAGTCTCAGCTCCGGCCAACCTAGCAGTTCGAAAGCAAGAAATTGCAAGTAGATAAATAGGTACCACTTCGGTTCCATGCTCTCCAGTGTCTAGGCATGCCTGCCATGTCAATTGAAACATCTGCAAAGGCAGATAGCGCTGGCCCAGAGATGAGCACTGAACCCTAGACATGGATATGACTGGCTTTTGAGCAAGGGTGACCTTTACCTTTACCTAGGCATCAAAAAGCAGAGCTTTACCCGAGGCAGACAAATCATATGGAAGTGCACCATATAAGGAGGTATTTTCAGGGCCTGGGAGTCTTGTGAGCAAAACCCGACTCAATTGACTCATAGGTTTATGATGGAAATTCTGGTTTGAGTTTGATCAGCCACCTGCAAAATCCAGCTAAAGACTCATACCCTGAACGTTTGGGCCTTTCAATGATAGTTTTCCTGTCCTATGCATGCCTGAAGAAGTAATCCTGAATCATTTTTTACAAAGTGATCCTATAAATTTATTGCCTCCCTGCTGCATCTACAGAAACAAGATAGCCAAGGATTGTGATTTCTGTGAATGGCTCAGGTGGAAAGACCTCCTCCTGTGTAAGACCCTAGCTGGGAGTCTTGGCTAAATTGGCTGAATTGTGGCTTTGGTTTTAAAAAATAAAAAGATGTTCTGAAAAAGATAAATGGAAGAATGGAGTGGGGCCTCTCCTTGACAGCCCTTCCTGACACATCTCTTCTTAATGCTTTTGTGTTCATCCCCGTTTCTTTCCATTGTGTTTTGTAATTTAAGAAATCTGGGCTCTTTTCAGAAGATGCTAATTTCCCCCCTAACTTTGCAGGAGGGTAGAGGATGGCAAGGCTTTTGTCTGTTGTTAATTTACATCCTGTTGTAAGACAATAGGGTTAAACGCTGACTGATGTTCAGCACAATAGACTGGATTCTCTTTAGCTGCTGTGGTAGAGAACAGACTTGGTGATGGTCAGCGCATCTTCTTTCATGTCCAGGTCAAACTTTAAGCTGCCAAAAACGAAACCACCTTCTCTGCTTTGTCCTTGGCCAAACTTAATTTTAAGAAATGGAAGTAGTGACAGACTTTACCTTCTTAGGATCTAAGATCACTGCAGATGGGGACTGTAGCCATGAAATAAAAAGATGCTTACTTTTTGGGAGGCAAGCTATGACATACCTAGGCAGCATAATAAAAAGTAAAGACATCGTTCTGCCAACAAAAGTCTGCATAGTTAAAGCAATGGTCTTCCCAGTAGTAATGTATGGCTGTGAGAGATGGACCATAAGGAAGGCTGAGCGCAGAAGAATAGACGCCTTTGAACTGTGGTGCTGGAGGAGACTTTTGGGAGTCCCCTGGATTGCAAGGAGATCAAATCAGTCAATCCTGAAGGAAATCAACCCTGACTGCTCCTTCCTTGGAAGGAGAAATACTGAAACTGAAGCTCAAGTACTTTGGCCACCAAATGAGAAGAGAGGACTCACTTGAGAAGGTCCTGATGCTGGGAAAGATCGAAGGCAAAAAGAGAAGGGGGCGGCAGAGGGTGAGGTGGCTAGAATGCATTGTTGATGTGATGGTTGTAGATCTGGATGGGCTGAGGAGGAAGATAGATGGCAGAGGAGCCTGGTCCATGGGGTCGCAAAGGGTCAGACTCAACTGTGCGACTGAACAATAACAAAATTTAAAGCCTCATCGGTACAGGATTCCTGTAGTCATTGGCAGACCAGCAAATGAGCCAGATTTGCATCTCTCCACATTCAGACAGCATGTTGTTGTCTGCCAGTAGTCCACACTTGTTGGCCTTACATTTTGGGACTCCGGCCCTCACCCTATTCCAAGTGACGTAGGGGAGGTTGAGTTCCTCAGCCATATTCTCCTTTAATGTTATTCCTTGTTCATTGAGCTCCTTGCTCCATCTTCTAGTTTGACTCAAAGATGTTTGTTCTTCTTTATTCAAGGATGATGGTTCTTGCCGTAAAGAGCAAATGCTGCTTGTCAGTGCTGCTAAAGCAACAATATTGCGTGTTATGCCCAAGTGCTGCCTGTTGTAGCCCTCTCTGGTTGTGATTAAACAAGTACACTTCCCATGCGTTGACAGAGAGAGCCGTGTTGCAGACCTGCTTCTTTAGTTTCCACTGCTGTTGCTCTCCTACACACGGAAGGCAATGAGTCTAAAAAGGGCCGCTTCTGCTTGCATGGGGATTCTTCATATGAGCTGGAAAATGGCAATTCATGAAATGTTCCCAGCGTTTGTGCTCTATGCCAAGAAACAGGGCTGGTACTTCATAGATCCGTGATGGTAGACCTTCGCACTCCAGATGTTCTTGGGCTTCAATTCCCAGAAGCCCAAGCACCCTGTGAATCCACACGAATGGGTTTACTGCAATTCATCCAGCCCGCGCTGCCTTTGTCGCTCCCAGAGGCAGAAGTAAAATGCACCCAAATTATCTCCCATATGATACAATGCACACAATGCCCCTCAATGTGTACTGAGGAGGACCTTATGCTGGCAAGAGGAAATGCTGCCGATGTGGCCCAATATTGGGTGGATGTTATCTAATTCCTGTTTGTTTTAGATACTGTATGTTAATTTTAGCTTTGTATGTTACCAAATGCTTGTGGTGCCTCTGACATGAATAAAGAAAGAAAATAGGTTTCTAGTTCAGCAGCACCCTGTCCTATGACATTGCAGGGCCCAAATATGAAACTTGGGAGTAGGTTCTTGTGATGCCATAGGGTAGACCAGGAGTTCTCAACCTCTTTAAGCCGGGGGCTGGGTCAAGTTCCCTCAGACAGCTTCAGGGGCTGGATGGCCATTTTCCTCTTCCTCCACTACAAGGCACTTCCAGGTGTGGTGGAGGCGGTGTGGGGGGCATATAAAGTGGCACCGTGGGCCACATCCAGCCCATGGGCTGCAGTTTGATAATACCTGGGGTAGACCTTTCTGCATTGCTTGGCTATAAAATGGTATTAGATGAGGCAGAGATACTACACCACATGCAAAGATGAATTATAAATTCCAGCAGGAGCTGTGGAGTTTGAATGATAATTTTAAAAAGTCAAAGGTGCTTCTGATAATGTCTAAATGGCATGTTCTAATTTCATGATGGTATCACGTTATTGTTGATACCATGAGGTTTTAGATCAAAATTCTGAAACCTAGAGAACACATCCTTAAACCTGAGTCTGGGGGCCAAAATCTGAAACTTGACAACTAAAGGTAAAGGTAAAGGTTTCCCTTGCTCGAAAGCCAGTCGTATCCGACTCTAGGGTATTCGAACTGCTAGGTTGGCAGGAGCTGGGACGAAGACGGGAGCTCATTTCCGTCCTGCAGTACTCGGGAATCGAACTGCTGACCTTCCGCTTCCCAGTCAGCGTCTTAGCCACTTGAGCCACTGCAGTCCCACCAACTTGACAACTATTTAATCGAAATCTTTCAGCTAAGATGCTGACTGGAAAGCGGAAGGTCAGCAGTTCGATTCCCAAGTACTGCAGGACGGAATGAGCTCCCGTGTTTGTCCCAGCTCCTGCCAACCTAGCAGTTCGAAAGCAAGAAATTGCAAGTACATAAATAGGGACCACTTTGGTGGGAAGGTAACAGCATTCTGTGCGCTCCGGTGTCTAGTCATGCCTGCCACATGACCACGGAAATGTCTGAAGAAGCAGACAGCGCTGCCTCTTTGGCTTTGAAACAGAGATGAGCACTGCACAGTAGAGTCGGATACGACTGGCTTTCGAGCAAGGGAAACCTTTACCTTTACTTCCTGGCTACAATTTCTTCCTGAGAGAGTTATGAATGACCCTTCCTGTGATTGAGTTTAGAAGAACCTTAAAACAGACTTTTATGCTTTGACTTTTAACAGAAAAGCCTTTATTATACAGGTACTTGCTGCTGTTAAATATAAATATTTGACTTCATGTTTTATCTTAATTGGCATGTTTTAAGAAACTTGAAGGGTAAGGAGCTTTTGTAGTTTGATATGGTTTCAAACTGCGAGCCATTTTTGAAAGATTAAGGCATTGAAAAATGGCAAATAAATGAAATGAACGTTTTTTAAAAATCACACCAAGAAAGCGTTCTGTTGCTACACTTCTGCTACCTCTACATCCCATGTTTGTTCCATTTGTTGCAACACATAAAATCTGGAAGGTAGAGGGGGTGTATGGCCCTGTAGATGTTCTTGGGTGGCATAGTGAATTGAAATGAAGGCTTTGCTTTTAGTGGGTTTAAAATGGTTACTGTTGTTCTTTGTTTCCTGCAAGGGGGTGAAGAAAGTCTTGGAATTTGACCTTCGAGCCAGGTGCAGATTCCTGCCTTCTTGGAATTCATAATAATCTAATAATGTGGGAATGGAAGTGCAGAAGATGGACATTGAATGTGCAGTCTTATTGGTTAGGAGACAGGAAGCGGAGGGATCAAGGATGAAAGATGGGTTTTGCTATCTTGGAATGCTAGAGAAAAAACACCATTATTGTTAAGCATGTTCAAAGCAAGAGGAAAGGGGAAACCTATGCTTGCTTGTGAGTAGAACAGTAGATAAAATATAATTCTGATTATGCCAGGAACATACCTGTCAAGTGCGGCTCCAGAAAATATGGGAAATTACTGCACATGTGTGCGCACATACTCAGTAACCCATCTGCGCATGCGCAGAACCCCTTTGTGATGGGCGTTCATATGCAGTAACCCCTTTCCCCACTGTTCAAAATATGGGACAGCGCCGCGAAAATATGGGAAATCCCGGCCAATACGGGATACTTGACAGGTATGGCCAGGAAATAAAGAGAGATAGATATAACTTTCTTGTTTTATTGAGGGAAAGGGGGATCGTAAAAATGTTCCTTTTTATTTTTATAACTTTTTTGTGATCTTGAACTTTGATCTACAGTATTTTCCCTTCAAAATAAAGCCTGATTTCTAATATAAGACGTTGTACTTGTTATGTACACATAAGCTGGTGGGAAAATTCGAGTTCCTTTATTTCTTGGTTGGCAACACTACATACAGGTGAAACTCAGAAAATTAGAATATTGTGAAAATGTTCATTCAGTTCAGTAATGCAACTTAAAAGGTGAAACAAATATATGAGATAGACTCATTGCATGCAAAGCGAGATAGTTCAAGCCTTACTTTGTTATAATATTGATGGTTATGGCTTACATCTTATGAAAACCCCAACCCCCCAATCTCATGTACCCCATAATCATCACATAATCTCATGTACGCTGTACACCAGGATCGTCACAATTATAACGAATTAAGGCATGACATCTCTCGCTTTGCATGTAGTGAGTCTATCTCATATTTGTTTCACCTTTTAAGTGAAATGAATGGACATTTGCATGATATTCTAATTTTCCAAGTTTCACCTGTATTGGTACCTAACCGACATTGCTATTTCCTACCAGATCTGGCTGTTTTGTAAGCATAAGCAGCCAGTGATTGAAACCTATCATAGATTTATTTAGCCTACAGCAGGACCTAGTGTACTCTGAAGTAGCAAAAGGTGTTATACTGGCTTCCTGAATGAGTGCAGGTCTCTGTCAGGTATAATGAGTCCTATGATAGTGGGATAATAGGCTTTATTATCCTTACAGGTGGCAATTCCCATCATCCCTATTGGCCATTCTGGTTATGGCTGGCAGAATGAAAATTGTGAAGGAACAAAAGTTCCATGCTCCCTCCTGCTCTATGATGATCCTAGGTAGCCAGGGACAGAAGTGGCTCAAGTGGTTAAGACGCTGAACTAGCTAACTGGAAGGTCGGAGATCGATTCCCATGTACTGCATGACAGAGTCAGCACCCGTCTCTATCCCAGCTCCTGTGAACCTAGCAGTTCAAAAGCAAGAAATTGCAAGTAGATAAATAGGGACCACATTGGTGGGAACGTAAACAGTGTTCCGTGCACTCAGGTGTTGAGGCATGCCTGCCACATGTCCACAGAAACATCTGCAGATGCAGACAGCACTGACTCTTTGGCTATAAACAGAGATGAACACTGAACCCTAGAGTTGGATATGACGGGCTTTTGAGCAAAGGCGACCTAGGTTACCTTGCAAGATGACTTGGCTAAGGGCTCTGTGAGTTAATCAAAAGACTTCTAAATGTAACCTCATCCCAAATGCTTGCAAACTCTTAAACCTGTGGATGTTGCTGTCCAGAAAATAGGTTTTCCAAGCTTTGCTGCTGCAATCAAACAGACAAGGACAATTTAGGATGACGGCAGGAACATACCATGGGCAGTTACTCAGGAATGCATTTCCACACTCAGTAGCTTCGCAGTCTTCTTCACACAAAATCACCACTTAATTCTCCATTAAAGAGAATCCCACAGCTGCTTTCCTACTCTCGTATTTGCTGCCCCAGCTGAGCAACAGAAATGATAGCTGAGTGCATTGCTGGCGATGGTTGTGTCCAATTGAGATATAGACTGTTTCCCTCCCTCCCTCTCTGTAATCTTTTGTGATTTCGTGTCATGATACAGCACTGTGGTGCCTTAGTGGTTAAGACGCTGAGCTTGGAGACGGGAAGGTCAGGTTTTGATACCCGAGTGCTGCATGACGGATATTGGGGACATGAAAGGAGCCTCATTCAGGCATCCTCTGAACAAAGTTTCTCCAGCAAAAATCCTTTCAACCCAGAGTAATTTCTGACACGAAATTTATTTATCTTTTGAGATATAATGCCGTTTCCCCTACCTCGGTTTAGCTACCAAATGAAATTTGCAATTGTTCAGGACAATTGGTTATGGATCAAAGAGGGTTTCTTTGAAATCAGTCTGTTGCAGATGCATGTGTATACATTAAAAAAATATATCAGAGAGAACAAGTGATGGAATGCATTGCTGGAAGAGATATCTTTTGTTCTTCTTTTTCCCCTTTTGTTCTTTCCCCCCCCTTTTGTTCTTCTATCTATCTACAGTATCTATCTGTCTGTCTGTCTGTCTGTCTGTCTATCGATCTCAATTACAAATAAGGCAAAGAGTTTCCCAAGAGAGACATGTGGAGAGTATAAATCCCCGGGAAACTTTCTTCCAAGCTACCTTGGAAGAAAGAGGATGGCAAGTGACGATGACACTCTCAGAGCATTAGAAATGATCTTGTAGGACATAATCCTAATCCACTGGGAAAGAGGGAGGTCACAGAATGGCCCTCTCCATCTGGAAACTCTTCTAGCCTGAGATCACTTACAGTACTATTATAGTCCTGTTGTCATATTTTATTAATACTCAGCCATGAAGTCTTTTTTTTACAACTTCGAAACAAAAAGTCTTCTATGGTTGTCGTTATTATTTTTGTATCTGCTTTAAAGAACATTGACAGTTTGCCCTTTCAAACAGCAGGAAGTGAATGGCTTGAGATTTACCAGTAAAGCAAAGTAAGAAGCCATCTTCCAGCCACTGATTTTATTATCTATAGTTTTTGTTGACCATCTACAACAGGGGTTCCCAACCTTTTCAAGCCGGGGGCAGAGTCACGCTCTCTCAGTTTCGAGGGCAGGATCCCCATTTTGCCTTGACTGCACGATGGGGGTAGTGGACATTTTGTCCCAACAGTTTTAAAGGGGTGGGCATTTTGTTTCTCGAGGGGTGGGGGGCCACATGAAATGGCACTGCGGGCCAGATCTGACCCATGAGCCTTACTTTGGGAACCCCCGGGCTTGAGATTTACCAGTAAAGCGATGTGAGAAGCCATAGTCCAGCCACTGATTTTATTATCTGTAGTTTTTGTTAACCATCTACAAATCATTAGCCTTCTGCACCTGCAAAAAGCAAATCCTGGCAAAGACTGGGGTGGGTGGCAAAGCTTCTAACTACTTAACAATGTAATGAAATTGGTCGTTAGCATGCATAAAATCAGCTCAGAAGAGGTAGCAAAACTGGAGAAAGAAAGCCAATCTCATTGCAGCCGAGTTGTGGTTTGACCCAGTCTCTTATTTCTGATTTCCATTCCCACCCATTAAAAATAATAATGAAACCTCAGTTCTGGGCTCAGAGCCCAGATTCCTGGCCCACCTCTGATTGATGTGGCTATTTCTCCTGGTGGAGCACCAGGCTGGGGTGTAGAAACTGGGGTGTTGAGAGCCAAGAAGCCATAGTAAAGTGATGGAGGCTGTCCAGTTTAGCCCACGGAGCAGAGACTCAGAGGCAAAGAGATATGCCTGTTCTGCATTAAGCAAACAAGGGATTAATAACACAACCATGGGCTAGCCAAATGCCTTTTCCATGTGGTCCGGTGACATGTCCTTGCCAAAGCTGTTTTGAAATATCAGCCAGAGGTAAAAGTGTGTTTCCCAGTGGTCCTCAAAGAACATTTTTCAAGTTCTGGTGTCGCAAACGCACATATTTTATTTTTCAAGAAAGAAAAAGGGAACACAACACCCTATTTGATTCTTCCAATCCTATTGCTTTCCTAATTCTTGAAAGTTTTACAAGCTAAGAGAATAGTCAGATCTAGACACTTTGGGTGACTCCAGATCTGGAGTATGGGAAAGTTACTTTTTTTGGAATGATTGTACCCAGCGTGTTGGGGGGAAAATGTTAATCACCTTGTGAACCACCCAGAGACTCTATTAAGCGCCATGGGGTAAGAAGTGTTCTTCACTTCTTTCATAGCTTCACTCCTTCAAGAAGTGGAACAGGAATGAGGTGGTGTGGCATAGAGCAGAGCTGCCCAAACTTTTTGGGCTGTGGGCCGGCCACGTGGTTGAGCATGCCGGCCACATGGTTGCTCCCACCCAGAAGTGGAAGTAAAATGTGCATGCACAGAATGTTGCCGTAAATGATCCGGGGCTGCCGTAAATGAACCCACGCATGTGTGTTTTTCTTCCAGGAGCAGGAAGGGCAGTGTGGGCTGGATTAATTGGTACCATGGGCCAGATCCGGCCCATGGGCCATAGTTTGGACACCCTTGGCATAGAGCAGAGATGGGCAATCTTGGCCCTCCAGGTGTTCTTGGACTTCAATTCCCAGAAGCCCAAGTCAACACACCAGTTGCCCATCACTGGCATAGAGACTCTATAAGAGTCCATGCAAAGCAGAGCATTCCTGCTGTGAACTTTCCTCTTCTGTGAACTCAATAGATGGACATAGGTTAAGCCATCTTCTTTCTCAGTCGCAACCCACCTCTCTGCATTGTGTGGGATAGCCATCCCAACTTGCCTTAGAGCAAAGGAAAGGAAAGGTGTATTTTTCAGCCCAAGGATCCCATTTGACTTGAGAGAGGTTCAAAGTAGCAGCATTTCTATGATCAATTGAGCCAATGACAAACAGATGTCGGCATATTTCAGTTTAAAGCTCTTCCTCACAATAACTGAGACTTAGGAGAGGTATTTCAACATTTTGGAATGGGAAAATCCAATTTTTAAGCTGGGAAACTGTCAGGCTTTAGTTTCATGGGGAAGGGGTTGTGGCCATCTGGAATACAACTGGGAGCCAGATTTGGCCCTGGAGTCTAAGGTTTCTCATCCTTGCTTTGCATGATTTTTGGCACACTAGGCATTTAACACACTGATATATTATCCCATATGAGGTAATGCAATGTGAAGATCTTTGAGCACCTGGAAGCAGGATGTACACATTCAGTGTCCTTAGGCATTAAAGAAGCCATCTCTTCCATCTCTGACTGAAAAGAAACATAGAACATAATGCTCTTCGTTAATTAATCTTATCCTCCACATGTCTTAATATTTTAAAGAATAGAAAGGTGTTTTCATTTACATACATACATACATACATACATACATACATACATACATACATACATACATACATACATACATACATACATACGGAAACATCAGGGGTCATACGAGACAGATGGTAGGATAAGGAAATGCCAAATACTGTACAGGTGTAACGGTAAATGTTTCTGATAACTAAAAATCTATGCAATTTATGTTGCAAAGACAGCTGAGTAAGAAAAGGCTCAGAGAAATAGACAGAAGCTTTTCTGGTGGCATAGTGGCTAAACTGCTGTACTGCAGCCAAAGCGTTGTGTGTTCAGTCCTGATGCTGATGGGACTAAAGGTTGACTCATCCTTCTGAAATTGGTAAAATCAGTACCCAGCATGTGTGTGGGGGATGATGACAAAAGGCTAGTTATTTTGTGAACCACCCAGAGAGTGCACTAAGCACTATGGGGTGGTATGTAAGTGTAATTTCTATTGCTATTGCTAATCATTTAGTGTCAGAAATTATTCTGTTGTTGAATGGGTTTTTTGCTGGAGAAACTCCGCTCAAGGGATGCCTGAATGAGGTTCCTTTCATGTCGCCAAGAGCTGGGGCAGAGACAGGTGCTTAGTCTGTCGTGCAGTACCCAGGTCTCGAAGTGCCAACTTACCGACCTTCCAGCTAACAAGGCGAGCTTCTTAACCACTGAGGCACCACAGACACTATTGCTAATAATCTGAGAAAATGTTGCAAATAGCATCCGATGAGCAACCCCTTTGTCCAGGGATTGTCAACCTGTGGTCTGTGGGCCTGATGTGGCCCACAGCACCATTTCATGTGGCCCCTCACTGCCTCCACCACACCAGGAAGTGCCATGTGGTGGAGCAAGGGCAAAATGGCCCTCCGGCCCCCAAAGCTGTGTGAGGGAGCATGGCCTGGGCCCCAGCTTTAAAAGGGTGAGAACTCCTGCCTTAGTCACATGTGAAGTGATCATTACTTCTATTTGGCTGAGTCCCCTGAATGGATTGGTATCTCTAACTGAGTGTAAATTGACTTGTACATTTATTTCCTCTGTTGAACTATTTCTGCATCATCTTTATAAACACAAACACTAAAGAATGGAGTCAATGCTACCTATTTGCCATGGAATTTTATCTATCACAGGGCTGAGATTCTATGGTCAATATGTTTGTGCCCTAGAGCAGTGATGGTGAACCTATGGCACGCGTGCCAGAGGTGGCACTCAGAGCCTTCTCTGTGGGCACTCGTGCAGTCACCCCAGCACAGAGTTTGCCCAGCCCCTCTGCCCAGCAGCCCAATGGGAGCGCTTCCTCCCTCCCCACAGCACAGAGTTCACCCCGCCCCTCTGCCCAGCCACCCAATAGGAATGTTTCCTTCCTTCCTTGTTGCTGTGTTGTCACTGTGCGATAAATAAGTGGGGTTTGGGTTGCAGTTTGGACACTCGGCCTCTAAAAGGTTCGTCATCACTGCCCTAGAGCCTTACGTTTACTAAACCACCCCAAAAGACATTTGTGTTTTAACATGGAGAGCTCACGCCACAGTGTGCTATCATAAGAACATAAGAACATAAGAACATAAGAACAGCCTTGCTGGAACAGGCCACAGCCCATCCAGTCCAGCACTCTGTCTCACACAGTGGCTCACCATTTCCTTCAGGGTATTCCCAAGGAGATGCCTTCACCTGCTTAGGATTCCCTGGAAATGGCATTGAGAGATATCCTGCCTATCTCTCCAACCCGGAGGTTGTCCTTAGGTATCCATAATTATAGCCATTGATACCCTTGTCCTCCATGAACTTGTCTAATCCTTTCTTAAAGGTGTTAAGACTGACAGCTGTCACCACTTCTTCTGGCAGGGAGTTCCATAGACCAGTAATCCTCTGGGTGAAAAAGTACTTTCTCTTATTTGTTTGAGAACTAGTACCCAAAAGTTTCATGGAGTGTCCCCTAGTTCTAGTGTTGTGCGATAGGGAAAACAGTTTTTCCTTATCTACCTTGTCCACACCGTGCATGATTTTATAAACTTCAATCAGGTCACCTCTTAGACGCCGTCGTTCAAGAGTGAAAAGGCCTAACCATTGCAGCCTCAGATGGTAAGGAAGGTGCTCCAGTCCCCTAATCATTCTGGTTGCCCTCCTCTGTACTTTCTCCAACTCCATAATATCCTTCTGGAGGTATGGCGACCAGAACTGTACGCAGTATTCCAGATGGGGCCTCACCATAGATTTATAAAGAGGCAAAATGACACTTGCTGACTTATTTTCTATACCCTTCCTAATGATCCCTAACATTGAGTTTGCTTTTTTCACTGCTGAGGCACACTGGGTTGACACCTTCATTGAGTTGTCCACCAGGACACCAAGGTCCCTTTCCTGGTTTGTCGCAGAGAGTTCAGACCCCATCAGTTTGTAAATGTAATTGGGGTTCTTTGCCCCAACATGCATCACTCTGCACTTACTGATGTTGAAGCTCATTTGCCACTGTTTTGCCCACTCCCCCAGTGTCAAGAGATCCCTCTGGAGCTCTTCACAATCTCTCACAGTTTTCACTACCCTGTATAATTTAGTGTCATCAGCAAATTTGGCTACCTTGCTTTTTACTCCTACCTCTAGATCATTTATGAAGAGGTTGAAAAGCAGGGGTCCCAGTACTGAACCTTGGGTGACCCCACTCTTTACTTCCCTCCACTTGGAGAAGTGTCCATTTAGTGCTACCCTCTGTTTCCTGTCCCTTAGCCAGTTGCTGAGCCAGGACGATCAGGCTGATCCTGATTCATGGGAAGATGCAAACTCCCAGAACAGGTAGCTAAACTAAGCTAAGCTGAAAGAAACAGAGAAGCCTCAGGATGGAGGGGCAGGTGATTGAATTTGAACCCTCCTGGGGCTTCAGCCCCTGGAAGCCCTGCAAGAAGGTCCATCTCCCTTACCACTTCTGCTTCTCTGTAAAGCCCTCCGCCCCCCAAAAGCCACTTTCCATTACAGCACCATCCTCCACTCTGCCCCCTCCAAGAAGGCCTTTGGGATTTTGTTACACATGGATGTTTATGTAGGCTTTTGAATGTGTACCAAACCATCTTTTAAAACTCCACTCCAGGAAGATACACCCAGAGATGGTTTATGCCAGGAGTTCTCAACCTTTTAAAGCTGGGGGCTGGGTCACGCTCCCTCAGACAGCTTCAGAGGCCGGATGGCCATTTTGCCCTTCCTCCACCACATGGCACTTCCTGGTGTGGTGGAGGAGGTGGGGGGCCACATGAAATGTTGCCATGGGCCACATCTGGCCCATGGGCGGCAGGTTGATAA
Source organism: Bradypodion ventrale (assembly GCA_035047345.1). NCBI lineage: Eukaryota > Metazoa > Chordata > Lepidosauria > Squamata > Chamaeleonidae > Bradypodion > Bradypodion ventrale. Next base: position 12,865,468 of record JAWDJE010000014.1, on the reverse strand, counting down.
TCCCTGGTTTATGCTTATGCTGAATGTTGCCGGCAGGGATACTTTGGCCCCCTCCGTAGGGTCTGTGGCCAAGACCTGGGTAATATAAACAGAAATGGGAATCAAAACAGCAGGAATTATTTGGGCCTAAAGGCTTCGACGTCTGTTGCTGATTCATCATCCTTCAACGGAGGGATTCCAAAAAAAAATGCTGCTGCTTTGTTAACAGAGAAAATATTGACTTAGCATGACTCAACCCAAAGTGAGAGAAAACAGGAGAAAGCACGAGGCAAGATATACTGACCTCCTTGAGGGTCACTTGGCTATCCCAGAGTGAAGGGGGAGAAGAACTGTCATAGCTTCTGGTAATAGCACTCTCTCCCCCCCCCCCCCCATTCCCCCACCACTGAAATCCCTACTTCCTTTCCCATTCACAACAGAGGACGGACTACCATGTAACATCCTTTATAAAGGAAGAGCCAAGAATGAAAATGCAGAGTTCCTTGTTTGGGTAACAAGAAGATTGCAAAGGTCAAGGTCGCCCTTGTTCGAAAGCCAGCCGTATCTGACTCTAGGGTTCAGTGCTCATCTCTGTATATAGCCAAAGAGCCAGCACTCTTTCCGTGGACATGCGGCAAGCATGCCTCGACACTGAAGCACATGGAGCGCTGTTTACCTTCCCACCGTAGTGGTCCCTATTTATGTACTTGCAATTTCTTGCTTTCGAAACTGCTATCCTGTTTCCCTGAATATAGGACCTCCTCCCATAATAGGACGCCCCCCCTTTTTTCCCCTGCCTTTGAAATATAAGGACCCATCCAAAAATAAGACCTCCTGACCTCCTGGCTGTAAGGCGGCCGGCGTGGCCCATAAGAAAGCCTGCCGCATCGGAGTCTCGATTGCCTCCCCGCTCACAACCAAGAGAAGTTTCTCCTGGTGAGAGCGGGATCGAGACTCCGATGTGGCAGGCCTTCTTATGGGCCACGCCGGCCGCCTCACAGCTGAGGTCAGTCTCGATCGCGCTTTCCCACTCACAACCAAGGCAAGCGTCCCTTGGTTGTGAGTGGGGAAGCGTGATTGAGACTGGTATTCTTCTTCGTGGAAAAATAAGACATTCCCTGAAAATAAGACCTTGTGCTAATTTTGGAGTTTTAAAAAATATAAGACAGTGTCTTATATTCGGGGAAACACGGTAGGTTGCCAGGAGCTGAGACAAAGACGGGCGCTCATTCCGTCATGCAATACTCAGGATTTGAACTGCTGACCTTTCGCCTCCCAGTCTGCATCTTCACCACTTGAGCCACTTAGGATAGCAAAACTAAGCTGAGAAAGTAACAAAACAAACGTGAGCAAAGTTTCTTTACTGGTTATAATGAACAAAGTTTTCTGCTTTCTAAGCCTACAACAGTGGCATTTTTTGTGCATCCCTAGAGACATTTTTGCCAGGTTTTTGAAGGTGCTACAGTGGCTCAAGTGGGAAAGATGCTGGCTGGGAGGCAGAAGGTCAGCAGTTCAATTCCTGAGTACTGCAGGATGGAATGAGCTCCCGTCTTTGTCCCAGCTCCTGCCAACCTAGCAGTTCGAAAGCAAGAAATTGCAAGGAAATAAATAGGGACCAATTTGGTGGGAAGGTAACAGCGTTCCGTGCGCTCCGGTGTCGAATCATGCCTGCTACATGACCACAGAAACGTCTGCAGAAGCAGACAGTGCTGGCTCTTCGGCTTTGAAACAGAAATGAGCACTGAACCCTAGAGTTGGATACGACTGGCTTTCGAGCAAGGGAAACCTTTACCTTCACTATGGGGCTATGTTACCAATCATAAGATTTCTTTTTTCAAAAAAAAAGCAAGAAAATGTATTGTGCAACACAGCAAGTAATGCAGTGAGTAACTTTACCTTTTTTAACTTGCAATGACAACGAATCGTTTTTTCAAAATATAATAACAATGGATAAAAACTGCTGCCCTGCAACCAAAAGGTTGAGTTTGATCCTGACCAGGGATCAAGGTTGACTCAGCCTTCCATCCTTTCAAGGTCAGTAAAATGAGTCCCCAGCATGTTGGGGGCAAAATGCTAATCGACTTGTGAACTGCCCAGAGAGAGCACTGAGCTCTATGGGGGTGGTATGTAAGTGTGACTGCTTTGTTTTTACTTTAAAAACTACTATTTATGTGTTATTTTCCAAACAAATACAGTATTAATGGCACAATTCAAGCCGAGTTGTACAATTTAAAAGTGTCCATAATTTCAGTAATATTTGTTTGTCATCTGTGATCTTGTTGCAACAAATGTAGTGTAATCCAGTAGTTTGGCAGTGTTTGAATTCAAATGGGAATCAGTGAATGCCTGCTCACCTAAAAAAACACTCACTGGGTGATTCTGGGGAGAGTCACAATCCTACTTTACACAGCTGCTGTGCAGACGAAACAGCGAGTGGGAAAACCATTCTTGTTATCCTGAGTGCCACATGGAATAATCATTCTCTCTGGCAACACATTCCAGTGGCCAAGAGATCTGAGGTCAAAGGGGAACCCATGAGCAACATGGAGGAAGTATTAGCAAGTGAAGTGAAATGATGCATCAAGATTACACCCAAAGCTTTGAAATGTTGCTTTCTGGAACTATAGCTCTCACAACCACCTGGCCAGCAGGAAGTAGCCATGCTGGTTGGAAGATTGTTGGCTGTCATTTGAAGAGAAAAATAGAGTTCATTCAAATTATTGTTGTTGTTGTTGTTGTTCTTGTTGTTGATTTCTACTCCTAGTGGCGATGGGGGTGGTGAGGCGGCAATACTTCACCACCCTTATTGCCTCCGCTGATAATCGCCCAGCCGCCCTGTTCCGGGTTACCAGGTCCCTCCTCGGTAGGGGGAGATCGGTGCCCGGTTGGCAGGGTTCGGCTGAGGACTTTGCTGACCATCTGGTGGAGAAAATCGATCGGATTCGTTCAGGACTGAATCCTGGCATGGATGGGGAGGGTCGGGGGGGTGCCGGTGCACAGTCTTGCTGTACGATCTGGGATCAGTTTGATCCTGTTGTCCCTGATGAAGTGGACAGGCTCCTTGCAGCTGTCCGTGCCACTACATGTCCTTTGGACCCCTGTCCCACCTGGTTGGTGAAACCCTCCAAGGAGGTAACAGGTGGCTGGGTTGGGGGGATAATACATGCATCACTACGGGAGGGGGTATTTCCTGCACAGCTAAAACATGCTTTGGTGCGCCCCCTCCTGAAGAAAATATCCCTCGACCCAGCGGTCCTTAACAACTACAGACCGGTTTCTAACCTGCCCTTCCTGGGTAAGGTTTTGGAAAAGGCGGTGGCGCGCCAGCTGCAGAGTGTCCTGGAGGAAGCGGATTATCTAGACCCCTTTCAATCAGGATTCAGGCCTGGGTATGGAACGGAGACGGCATTGGTCGCACTGATGGATGATCTCTGGCGGGAGCGGGACGGGGGTTATCCATCCGTCCTTGCTCTTCTTGACCTCTCAGCGGCCTTCGATACCGTCGACCACGGTATCCTTCTGGAACGACTCAAAGGACTGGGGATCCAGGGCACTGTGTTGTCCTGGTTTTCCTCTTTTCTGGAGGGCCGTACCCAGTCGGTGTGGTTAGAGAGTGAGAGGTCCAGCCCTAGGCGTCTCAAATATGGGGTGCCTCAGGGTTCGGTGCTCTCTCCTCTCCTATTTAACATCTACATGAAGCCACTGGGTGAGATCATTCGTTCCCATGGGGTGCGGTACCATCAGTACGCGGATGATACTCAGCTATACATCTCGGCCCGTGGGGACCCTAGTGATGCTGTTGAAATCCTATCCGGATGCCTGGAGGCCATTGGGGTCTGGATGGGGGCCAATGGGCTTCGGCTGAATCCCAGCAAGACAGAGTGGCTGTGGATAGGGGCCCCCGCGTTACCCAGGGAGTTACCACCTTTGGTACTGGATGGGGCTGTTTTGCCCCAGACAGACCCTGTGCGCAACTTGGGGGTCCTTCTGGACTCGCGGCTGCTGCTAGAAGAACAAGTAGCGGCTGTGGCCAGGAGGGCTTTTGCCCAACTTCGGGTGATTCGCCAATTGCGCACGCTCCTGGACCGGGGCTCCTTGCTTATGGTCACCCATGCTCTGGTTACTTCCTGACTAGATTATTGTAATGCGCTCTACATGGGGCAGCCCTTGACGACCATTCGGAGGCTGCAGCTGGTCCAGAATGCAGCGGCCCGGGTGGTGATGGGGTGTGGGCGATATGCCCATGCCTCACCGCTACTTCGGGAGCTGCACTGGTTACCAGTTTGTCTCCGGGTGCAATTTAAGGTGCTGGTTTTGACCTTTAAAGCCCTATATGGCAGTGGGCCAGGATACCTTAGAGACCGCATCGTCCCAAGAGTGTCTGCCCATCCAACCAGAGCGGACCGGAGGGGCTCTCTAATAGTGCCATCAACTAGGGGTGCACATCTGTCCAGCATCCGAAGGAGGGCCTTCTCCGTGTCCGCACCAACTCTCTGGAACCTCCTGCCAATAGATCTAAGACTTCAAAGAGAATTGCTGCCCTTCAGGAAAGGATTGAAGACCTGGCTGGCAGGGCAGGTGTGGGGGGCCCCTGAATGGGATCACGGTCCCCGCCTGCTGGCTATTGTAAGGATTAAGAACTCTCTCTTTTTCTTTATGTGGTGGGTGGGATGGGTGGGCGGGATATGGGTTTTTAAATGGGGTGGGATGTGGGTTTTTTATAGTGTCTTTTATGTGTTTTTAGAATTGTTGTAATGCCGCCCTGAGTCGGGTTCTGCCTGAGTGGGCGGCATATACAAATGCGACTATAAATAAATAAATAAATAAAATACTCCACCCTCCTAGTGCAACGCACCACTCAGGGCGGCAACAATGGAAAATATATATATACAATACAAGAAAGATAAAACCATTACCAATAAAACATTACATAAAAACCCCAGCTAAAAGCAGAATTAAAACATAAAAAACTAGCAACATCATCATTAAAAACTAGCCTAACCCTCCCTCCACCCACAATAAAACAGACTTATCAAAGAACGGGAGAGTGGGGGGCTCAATCCCACAACAGGCAGGCTAAACAAGCCAACGGCCTTGAGATGTGGAGCCTAATGTGCCCCACCCCCGTTGGAAGAGCCAGGTTTTCAGCATCTTCCTGAAGGGGATTAGCTCCGACTGGAGACGCAGTTCTGATGGAAGGAGGTTCCAGAGGGCTGGGGCAGACACGGAGAAGGCTCTCCTTCTGGTCCCCATAAGAGAGGCTTCTTTTACTGATGGGACCACCAATGCGCCCCCTCCTGTCTGCCCTTGGCTGATAACCTTAGGGCGATGTGGTCTCTTAAGTACCCAGGTCCAATGCCATGAAGGGCTTTACATGCCCAGTGATGGTGAACCTTTTAGAGACCGAGTGCCAAAACTACAACCCCAAACCCACTTATTTATCACAAAGTGCCAACACAGCAACAGGGGAGGAAGGAAATGCTCCCATTGGGCTGCTGGGCAGAGGGGTAGGGTGAACTCTGTGCTGGGGGAGGGAGGAAGCACTCCCATTGGGCTGCTGGGCAGAAGGGCAGGACAAACTGTGTGCTGGGGTGACCACACGGGTGCCCACAGAGAAGGCTCCGAGTACCATCTCTGGCACGCGTGCCATATGTTCATCACCACTAAGATAGCCAATCTCTACAGCAGAGGTTCACAACCCATGGCTCGCAGGCAAATCATCTGGCCTGTGGCGACCCTGAAAGCAGAAGTGGGCATATTTACGACAGCCATAAACAAGTGCATCTCAAAGCAGGTGGATGTGGCCCTAAATGAAACAGCTATGCCTAAAACCAACAATACAAAAAGTACATTACTTAGCTGGCATCCCTTTATCCAGATTCCATCAAGAAAGGGTTGCTCAGAAAGAGTAGGTCAAAGCAAGTTCCTCAGAAACGCACCAAGGCAGAGACTGAAATCAAGGCATAGCTTCCCCACAACTTCTGCCCCTCCAAAACAACCAGCCCTCACAGACTGCCTTGGAGCTATGGAAGGCGAGCAAGGAGCTACCAGATAACTGGGCAGAACCACACGAATCTCTACCGCCTAGCCAAGAACCACATGACTCTCTACCGCCTGGCCAAGAACAACCATGGCCTGTGTGGAAAGCTTTAAACAGACTGTGTGCCGGGGTAGGAAGATCAAGGGCTAATCTGAGAAAGTGGGGTTTCCCTGTAGACAACAGCCTGTGTGAATGGGGAGAAGTACAAACTATCTCCCATAGGATACAATGCTAGGACCTGCCAATCCAATGGACCATAGAGGGAGCCAGCAAAAGGATGCAGGCAGTGCTGGCCTGAGGAAAGTTTTAGAATGGAGTGAGATCCAACTATGGTGCTCCATTGGTCAACAAATAAGGTCATTAACATACATGCCATATGCTCGCAATCAAAATATCGGGACACCCCCCCCCCTCAAAAAAAAAATCCTTTACCACTGCAGCAACCCCTGGAGCAACCACTCCATTTGCTTTATGGTAGGGCCAGCCCTGGGTGCAGGGTCCTGAAGCTCATAATCTGGATCTCTATTTGTGCCTTTGTGGGTCTGGGGAAAGGGTTGCAGAGCAGACGTGGGTGAATTGAATTGTTTCCTCGGTGGTCAGGGAAGCACACTGAAGGCGGTCACAAGCCAAAGGCAGCTCCTGTGAAACCACAGTCTGGCCTTCTCTGACAACAGAGCTCCAAGGCAGCTCCTCTCCAGCCTGGTGAGAAGAGAAAGATCTGCTGGCAGAGATTTCCACCATGTCCCGGGGTTAAGATTCAGCACTCGTCTCCGCTGCTCTTTTGCTGGACAGTTCCCAGCGAACACTGGAGGGAAAGAGCAGAGACAAAGGGCCAGGCCAGCTTTTACGGCAGGGATTCTCAACCCGTGGCCAGTGGGCCGGAGGCAGCCCACGGCACCATTTCATGTGGTCCCCCACTGCCTCCGCCACACCCGGAAGTGTCATGTGGTGAAGGAAGGGCAAAATGGCTGTCCAGCCCCCGAAGCTGTGTGAGGGAGCGGGACCCGGCCCACGGCTTTAAAAGGTTAAGAACTCCAGTTTTAATGCACATGCTAGACTTCTTCCTCTTTCATATCCCGATCACAACCTGGACAGCCAAAATGAAGCCACTTTCTTGGCTTTGTCATTGGCCAAACTTCAGTTCTCATCGGTGCATGTTTCTGGCAGTCATTGGCAGGTCTGGTGGCTCAGGGGCTGTGGGGCTGTGGTGGCGCAGTAGTTACAAAGCTTGCCTTGTTAGCTGGAAGACTGGCAAGTCGACAATTCAAGACCCGGGTACTGCATGATGGAGTGAGTGCCCATCTCTGTCACAGCTCTTGGGGGCTTGGAACATTTGGGTGTTCCCTGAGTGGAGTTTCTTCTGCAAAAATCCTTTCAACCCAGAATAATTTCTGGCATTAATAATAATAATAATAATAATAATAATAATAATAATAATAATAATAATAATAATAATAATAATAATAATAATAATAATAATAATAATAATAATAATAATAATAATAATAAATCATCCTATTCAGGGTCCGCCAAGTGATATAGGGGTGTTAGAGTTCTCCAGCTATATCCTCTTTTAATGTTATTCCTTGTCCAGTGAGCTCCTTCCTCCCGTATTTTAATCAGCGTGCTACACTGTCTAAACATAAAGGTTACCCTTGCTCAAAAGCCAGTCGTATCCGACTCTAGGGTTCAGTGCTCATCTCTGTTTCAAAGCCGAAGAGCCAGCGCTGTCTGCTTCTGCAGACGTTTCCATGGTCATGTGGCAGGCATGACTAGACACCGGAACGCACGGAGCGCTGTTACCTTCCCACCAAAGTGGTCCCTATTTATCTACTTGCTTTTGACAAAATATGGGAACTCGTGATTTTCTTTCCAATAGCATAGTGCAGTGATGTATTCAGGCCTAGGAAATTCTGTTTTCCCATTGTCTCTGTATTTGTCTTTATACCTCAAACTAGCCACATATATACATATCTGGAGGAAAAGGACTACTCACAAGGAGTTAAAAGACTATGTTCTTTAAGAACATGTTGCTTTATTTTATTTATAGACTGCTAATTTTAGCTCTCAGTATTTTTGCTTTTGCTACTACTACGTTTAGTTTGCAGAGAATTGGCTATTGTTTGTATATTTTTTATATTCTGTAATCCAGGGTTTCCCAAACCTTTTATGCCACGGGCCTGACCATGCCCCCAGGCCCCAGACAGCTAAGTGGGCCGGATCACGCCCCCCAGAAGAGGAAGTGGGTGCATATACAGTTGTCGTAAATGCAGCCACTTCCACATTTATGGCAGTCGCGGGCATGTTTATGCATGCTTGGGCATGTTTTTACGGCTGACGTAAGATGCGCCTGCACATGCATAAACACATCTGCTTCCACTTCCAGGTGTGGCAGAGGCGGCGACAGTCCAGATGGAATGATGCCATGGACTGGGGCCGGCCCACAGGCCATAGGTTGGGAACCCCTGCTGTAAACCACTCTGTATCACTTCTCTTTTTAAAGGGGAAATAAAGAAATATATTCTATAATTGAATGAATCCAAATGCATCCAAGATAAACACAACAACCATTCATAATGTGCAGGGCCACCATCAGAAATTTCTGGACCCCATACTGAGCAATCCTATTGGGCCCCCCACAGTAATGTCTCACAGTAATGTCACAGTTATGGCCGGCAGCGGCAGGGCCCCTGTCAGCTCCGGGCCCTATACGGCAGTACTGGTAGTACTGCCCTGATGGCGGTCCTGATAATGTGTACTAACAGGCTGAAACTACAGGAAACCAGATATAGGCTGAATATCAGAAGAACCTTCTTCATAGAGAAGAATGACAGCAGAACCAACTGCCTGGAGAGGTTGCGAGTGCTCCAACACTGGAATCATTCAAGAGAGAATTGGAGAACCATCGGTCATACAGTATCTGCTTTTATTCGGATTCTGGTCCCCTCCATCTCAGTTATTCTATGATAATAACAATGTCAGCCTAAACCTTCCTTACTCTGAACTGCTGTTCTAATTCCTGCAGTGGCAGAGAACCCTCTTGTCTCAGTTGAGTCCTAAATCAGTGATGGGGAACCTTGGCACTCCAGCTTTTCTTGTACTTCAATTCCCAGAAGCCCAAGTCAGCACTCCTGCTGATCAGGCCTTCTGGGAACTGAAGTTCTAGAACAGCTGGAGTGCCAAGGTTCACCACCACTATTCTAAAAGATTAAATTCAAACCTGCTGATCAACCCTACTCCAGGTTTTTGAGCTGTGGACAAATCCTTCTTGCACATGTGTGTCTGTGCTGGCTCATTGGTTCACTCTCTTGCTTATGCCTAAGTAAATCCATTTTTCCCTAGAAAGCTCTTGGGGAAAAAAGTCTTAAAATCAGTTGCAGATGAATTTGGCTTTGCTGTATCTGCTGTTCATGTTGCTCCTACCGCCAGCATGGTTAAATTCTTTCTAGTTTGCTGTCTGGTTACGTTCACCAGTACCAGTGCTTAATTTTTTAAACACATACACACAGAGAGACTTCACATTTCATTGAAATCAAAGCCACCCTAGGGGCAAAATGGATACAGGAACTAAGAGTCTATGAGGCTTGTCTTTGGAGACTATTAGAGGAACCGTTCTTTAGAGAAGTTAGAGAAAATCGGTGCTTAGAAAAGGAAAATCCTTAACTAAGGAAAATGTCTGTGTTTCACAGCAAGAAATGCATACTTCCAGAAGTATGAAGACGAGCTTGCTTCGTTTGGCGACTGGTCTTCAGGACCTTAGATGAAATCTAAGATCTTAGAAATCTTAGAAGAAACCAACCCTGACTGCTCCTTAGAAGGTCAAATAGTAAAGATGAAGCTAAAGTACTTTGGACATCAAATGAGAAGGGAGGATTCACTTGAGAAAGCCTTGATGCTGGGGAAGGTGGAGGACAAAAGAAGAAGGATGCTGGATGGTATTGTAGACGCAGTGGGCACAGATCTGGGTGGGTTGAGGAGGATGGTGGAGGATAGAGGTGCCTGGCGGGCAATGGTCCATGGGGTCGCAAAGGGTAGGAATCGAGTGCAACTGAACAACAACGCCAGGACATGAGCACTGGATTCCTTTGAAAAGTGTGATTTTAAAACCTTTGAAGGATATGCAGAATTTTCAAGCAAGGTGCACTTTGTCTTTCAATGAGAAGTGAGAAATGGGTGATTCCCCCAATCTCTTAAAACCACCAAAATCCTTTACCATTCGTGTTTCAAAGATAGCTGGGAAACTGAGGCAATACCTCCACAGCCTCTCTTAGCTTCCTTCTCAGATTTTGTCCTCTTGTGACCCAGAACATCTGCTAACATCCAAAAGGTAACCATGGATTGAGGAAGAGGAAGATAAATTAATCTTAGTTTTCATTTTCATGCAGAATTACCCCATGCTGCAGTTTTGAACCAACAGCTGCACTGAAACACACGACGTACACCTACATTTCCGATTTTCAGCTTCTGCAATCAGTTCGACAAAAGCATATCAAAATGTTTATGTTAAAACAGTAAGGTAAAGGTAAAGGTCGCCCTTGCTCGAAAGCCAGTCATATCCGACTCTAGGGTTCAGTGCTCATTTCTGTTTATAGCCAAAGAGCCAGCATTGACTGCGTCTGCAAACGTTTCCATGGACATGTGGCAGGAATGCTCATTACCTTCCCACCAAAGCAGTCCCTATTTATCTACTTACAATTTCTCACTCGGTCATGCAGTACCTGGGCCTCGAACTCCGACCTTCCAGTCAGTGAGTTCAAAATGTTAACCACTTGAGCCACTGCAGTCCTTAAAAAAGTATATACACAAAAATTAGCTAAAGTGATGTACATGAATGAATTTATTATGGGAGACTGTTGGCTGAATACACATCTGTTGGACAAAATTACCTTTACACTAAGTGAACACAGAAATCATAAAAAAATGCAAAGGATGCATGAAGGAGGTGATACATTTATTGGATCACTAAAAAAAATGTTTCAAGCTTCTGAGAACTCTTCATCAGGCAGGCATTAAATTATTAAGAAAAGTTCATGGCACGTTATTATGATGCCAGGTGCTCTTTGTAGAGATGCATGTTGGACAAACAGCAAAAGATTTAATGGCGTTTTCAAATCCGTCTCCATAGGAAGCTGGTTGTGCTCCCCTCCTTCTCCACATGGTCCTATTCAAAGCATTGACTTCCTCTTGTGACCAGAGAAAAAGAATGTAAAGTTCCATGTGCTTCCCCATCGGGTAGCAAAGTTTCAATTTAGCTCACTGGAAGGCGGGAGGTCAGCAGTTCGATTCCCGAGTACTGCAGGACAGAATGAGCTCCAGTCTTTGTCCCAGACTCCTGCCAACCTAGCAGTTCCAAAGCAAAAAAATTGCAAGTAGAAAAAAAGGGACCACTTCAGTGGGAAAGGTAAAATGTGTTCCATGCGCTCTGCTGTGTAGTCATGCCTGCCACATGACCCCAGAAACGTCTGCAGAAGCAGACAGCACTGCATCTTCAGCTACAAAACAGAGAAGAGCACTTAACCCTAGAGTCGGATACAACTGGCTTTTGAGCAAGGGTGACCTTTACCTTTATATTTCCCGTGGTGGCTTTGTGTTTAAGATGCTGAACCTGACGACCAGAAGGTCTGTAGGTCAGCAGTTTGAGACCTGAGTGCTACACGACGAAATGAACTCCCATTGTCTGTCCCAACTCCTGCCAACCTAGCAGTTCGAAAGCAAGAAATTGCAAGTAGATAAATAAGGACCACTTCGGTGGGAAGGTTAGGTAAACAGCATTCCGTGCACTCCGGTGTCTAGTCATGCCTGCCACATGACCACAGAAACATCTGCAGAAGCAGACAGCACTGCCTCTTTGGCTTTGAACAGAGATAAGCATCGAAACTTAGCATTGGATACGACTGGCTTTCGAACAATGGAAACCTTTACCTTTATCTTTATACCAATTATAGCCAAATTAAAGTCAATTAGAAATTGGTGTGTGTGTGTGTGTGTGTGTGTGTGTGTGTGTGTGTGTGTGTGTGTGCGCGTGCATATATATATATATATAATTGTAATTTTGTTTTATTGTGTTTTTCATGTATTATTGTATATTATATTTGTATTTACTGTTTGTTGATATACTATTTTGCTGAGAGACTTTTTGGCCGATGTCTTTTGATGTTATGTTCTGAAGTAACATTGTTTTGTGGATATATTGCTTCCTGATACATTGTTTTGCTGATATATTGCTGATACATTTTGATATGCACTGTTTATATTGTACTATTTACTTATTTTTTTGTACTCCTGAATAGCCCTTTGTACTTGTACTGACGTGTTGTAAGCCGCCCTGAGTTGGCCTGTTGCTGAGTAGGGCGGGGTATAAATCAAATAAACAAACATAAATGTATACACACATCTGAATAGAAATATGTGCACATTTTCGTGCAAACTGAGAACTATAAGTGGGGTGAAGCCTGATGAGGAATGAGGTAAACTGAAGTGAAGACTGGAAATATGGGAAATGGACAGAAACGCACAAGAATGACAGATTTGTGCATCCTTCACAGGGAGGGCCCCACTCATTTCCTTCTGCTCCAGAACCTTTGCTGTGGGAAGTTGTTGCTTGTCAGCCAGCCTGTAGATAAAGTCCTGTATCAGGCTGTACCCTATGTACCATACAAAACACAACCACCCACTCCTATTCTTTTTTCCTTTCGTAATATCCTGAAAACTCCCTCACTTGGAACAGAGATTCAGACACAGTTAATTTGGAAGTCGGTGAACATTTATTAGCGTCTCTCTCGATATGAATTGAAATGTTGGTGAAAACCTGCTTTTTTTAAAAAAGCAATCTTTTTATATGCTTATTTTGGGTAGAGGGTTGAATTCATTTGAATAGTGGTGGCTAAGACGCTGGACTGGGAGGCAGTTCGGTCCCCGAGTACTGCAGGACGGAATGAGCTCTTTGCCCCAGCTCCTTGCAACCTAGCAGTCCGAAAGCAAGACATTGCAAGTAGATAAATAAGGACCACTTCGGTGGGAAGGTAAACAGCGTTCCATGCGCTCCGGTGTCTAGTCATGCCTGCCACATGACCACGGAAATGTCTGCAGAAGCAGACAGCGCTGGCTCTTCGGCTTTGAAACAGAGATGAGCACTGAACCCTAGAGTAGGATACGACTGGCTTTCAAGCAAGGGAAACCTTACCTTTACCTTTTATTTTTTTAAAAACTAAATTATTTTGTCTTGGAACAGTGATTAAAATGTGCTAACAGAGATTCTAGGCCTGCTTAATGCTGCTTAAGGCTTCTGTGTAGCTCCTGATGTACCTCCAAGCCATCCCCACAACACTGAAGGAGAAGCAATAGCCACTAATGGAGATTCGTGGTTCGAAGGGGCACAATGTTCCATCCAACATTCATTTGTAGGACCCATGCAATTAAAAAAACAACAACAACTCTCCCCCCCCCCCCTAAGGAAGGCCTTAAAAACCTCTGGTTTGCAGGGCGGGCGGGAAATACATGGTTGTAGCCCAGCTTCTGCCAACCCAGCAGTTCGAAGGAAAGAAATTGCAAGTAGATAAGTAGGTACCACTTCCATAGGGCAGTGGCATAAAACTTGAAAAAATTCCTGCCAAAATGCACACAAATGCTGTTAAAGAGCAACTGTAAAAGCTAAATAGGAAGTATTGCCCATTACACTAATTAGATAACTTTACTCACACTAATTGCTTTCATAATGGACATCACTATATTCTTGTCATCAAAAGAAAAGACATTTTACAGGCAGCTAGCGGCTTCCACTGGTATAGGCAGCACATTGCACACACCTATTTAATGGGTGCTACAGTTCTCCCCCTCTTTTTTCATTAGTCATTTAGTATGTATTGAATTAGTGCAGAGGTGCCCAAACTATGGCCCATGGGCTGGATGCGGCCTGCAGCACCAAATCATCTGGCCCACACCACCCTTGCTGCTCCCAAAAGTTGAAGTAAAATGTGCATGCACATAACATGCCCGCACGTGTGCATAATGCTGCTGTAAATGACCCGCAGCTGTCACAAACACATTTACGACAACTGCGGGTCATTTACGGCAGCATTATGCACATGGGCGGACATGTTATGCACATGTGCATGTACGTTTTACTTCTGCTTCTGGTGGGAGGAGCCACATGACTGGCACTCTCAACCATGTGACCGGCCCACAGCCCAAAAAGTTTTGGCACCCCTGAATTAGTGCATTTGAAGTAACACAGATCCTTGGAGATTGTGGTATTTTTGAACCACAATCGGGCATTTCCTGGGTAACAGCTACCTCGTTGTGCTGGCCAATCTTTCTCACACTATGTCAAGTGAAAGGAGCTACAGAATTCACCAAAAGGTGACTTCCTTTTGGCAGTTTCACATCTGATCTAGACATGGAAGAAGATATAACATACAGCTGCCTGTAAAAAGTCTTTCCTTTTGATAACAAGAATATAGTGAAGTCCATTATGAAAGCAATTAGTGTGAATAAAGTGATCTAATTAGTGTATTGGGCAATACTTCCTATTTAGCTTTTACAGTTACTCTGTAGCAGCATTTGTGTGCATTTTGGCAGGAATTTTTTCAAGTTTTATGCCACTGCCCTATCAATCCTAAGGTTCATTTTCTTAAATAACAGAAATTTGATGGTCTCTATTTCTAAACACTAGAAAATGAGTTCTCAACCTTTTAAAGCCAGGGGCTGGGTCATGCCGCCTCAGGCAGTTTCGGGAGCTGGATGGCCATTTTGCCGTTCCTCCACCACATGGCACTTCCTGGTGTGATGGAGGCAGTGGGGGTCACATGAAATGGTGTCACGGGCCGCATCCAGCCCACGGGCCACAGGTTGAGAATCCCTGCATTGGAAGAAAGAATGACAGTGAATTTCTTTTGAGAAATTATAGCAATGGAAATCAATTTAATTTTAATAAAACTACTTTCTGTTCTGTTGGTAATTACTTGCTTCCTGTACCTCTGGATTGGCAAGTCCAAGACTGCCTGATAGACATAAGACGCCATCTAATGCTGCTCCCAAATGTACTGATTTTTGAAATTGCAAATTGTTAATCTTTGGGGAGTGAGATATTGCATGGCCATAAGAATGCATACATTTCTAATGGCTAAATGGAAATAACTCCCTCATGCTTTCTTGGTTTTCATGGGAGATTTATATTATGAAATTAATAACAACACCCCCACCACCCCCATAAAAACCTCTGTACTTTTGACAGAACTGGGCATACAACCAATCTATTGCTTGGTTTGCACACTACCTTACTAAAGACTCTTTGCGCACTTGAGACAAAACATTCTCCCTTTGACGTGCTGGCTCAGATTCAGAGACTCACAAAGCAATCTGGTTTCCCCAGAATCAGGGCATCTTGGAGCCAAAACAGTGCGTTTTTCAGCTTGATTAGAGGCAGGAGATATATATTATTATTCTTTGCTTCCTGTTTTACCCTATCAGATGTTGAGGGAGATGCAAAGTTCTTGTTCTGGCACTTGTAGCGGCGTCCACCAGTGTTATTTGATGTTTTCTCCCCACCTTCCTCGTGGTCTGTCTCGTGGTCTTTGTCCTTCTCCTCTTTCTGCATAAGCATTGTAAGGTATGGAATTCCAAGACATTCTCTCCAAATGGGCGAACCACTTTGTTTGTTGTCTCTGTATGTAGTGCAAGATTGGTTCTGTTCCAATTCTTTCCCTTATAACCTCATTCCTGATTTTATCCCTTCTAATCACACCAGCAGGCTTCATCAGACATCTGTGGTGACCAACTTTTTGCTTCTGTTTTGTTGTAAGTGTTCATGTTTGGCACTGGTAACATAAGGTGGGAATGAATATGCTTTGTATGAGGTGTTTCTTTGTGCTGATCGGTATCATACCTGTCAAGTATCCCAGATTGGCTGGGAAATCCCGTATTTCACTGTTCCGGCACGCTCCTTCCCGCAGCCATCCCGTAATTTGACCGGCCAGGAAAGGGGTTACTGCGCATTTGCACAGGGGTTACTGGGTTACTGCGCATGTGCGCAGGGGTTACTGGGTTACTGCACATGTGCAGTAACCCCTTTCCTGACTGAAGGGGTTACTGTGCATGTGCGCAGGGGTTACTGAGCATGTGCGCCTCTGCCTCTGACGGCCATGCATGCGCAATAACCTTTCCTACCTGGTGCCTGGAAACTTACTGTGTGTGCATGCCCGGCTCCCAGATTTTGAAAACCGCGGTTTGACAGGTATGATCGGTATTGCCTTGTGTTGTAACTGTCCCAATATTTGGTTTGCCTTACTGCACGGTATGTTAATCTCTTCATCCATTCTGCCATTTTCAGTAAATGTTGTTTCTAGGTATTTGAACTCAGATGTTTGTTTTATACTTGTTCTCTCTGTCTTTATATCTAGAGTATGCTGTTTCCTTCTAAGTGCCATTACCTCAGTTTTCTCTTTATTGATTCTCATATTATTTATCTTATGTTCTTGGTTCATGGATGTAAGGTGTTGTTGTAGATCCTTTAGCTATCAATGCTGGATCATCTGCAAAAAGTAATTTGTTGGTATTGTTTTCATTCATGGGCTTAGCTTTTTTGCTTATCAATGTAGGTTGGGGTTCTTAACCTACCGGCCCCAGCCTGCAGCAACATTTCATGTGGCCCATGTCACCGCCACGGATGCATTTACGACAGAAGCGGATGCATTTACGACAGCCGTAAATGCACCCATGGCCCCCGGTTTGAAAAGGTTGGGAACCCCTGCTCTAATTTAATTTAACTTTAATTTCCAATTTGTATAACTGCCCAACTCGGAACAACTCTGGGTGGCTTAAAACATTAAAATCAGTAATACAATCTAAAAACTTAAAACCTTCCTTCCTATTGGTTGTTATAATCTTACAATTTTGCACCTACCCTGTTCTGCTTTCCCATGCAGTCCCCCTCTTGTGCACACCCATAGCTTGGTCTGGAAAGGGAAGCGTTTCTGTCTGAAGCCATTAGTGGTTTTGGCACAGGCGGAGGAGGGCAAAGCTGCTCTCAAATCGAAGAAGCTATATCCTTTCCCAAACCAAAGACTGTGCAGACAGCATTTGACTGCCTGTCAGCCTTTCTTGGCTGCCTAATCCAGGTGGCAAGCAAGCCGCAGGTTGAACTAAGCTTGTGCAATTAATTTTTATTTATTTATCAGATTTCTGACACACCCTTCCTCCAGGGAGGCACTCACAGGGTACAGAGAGGGTTATCCGATATTCTTCTTTCACAATAAATTGGCAGGATGGGCCAGACTAGGCAGAATGGCTGGCCCAGACCTGGCACCCATGCCAAGTACAGCCAGGGAATCAGAGGGCCCACTTGGAATAAAACATTCCCTTGGGCTCTTGGCTTGTGTGTCAGATGGCTCTCCACTTTCATTCACGGTGGACCCACAATATTCCAGAGTGATGCTGTCTTGGAGGCTCTGAGCATTGTGCAAAATGAGCTTGTAGCTACTGTTGCCATCACATGCTTCTGACAGTAATCGGCAGACCAGTAAATAAGCCGAATCCTGTCTTTCCACATTCACACAGCAGGTTGTTGTCTGCCAGCAGCCCCCCATTAAGCTTATTTTTTTAAAAAAACAACAACAACAACAATTGTGTCATAAGCACACAAAGGTGCTTTCTGGTTGAAAGGATTTTTGCTGGAGAAACTCTGCTGGGGGGGTGGGGCACCCGAATGACTCTCCTTTCATGTCCCCAAGATCTTTTCCCACCGAAGTGGTCCCTATTTATCTACTTGCAATTTCTTGCTTTTGAACTGCTAGGTTGGCAGGAGCTGGGACAGAGACAGGTGTTCGTTCCGTCATGCAGTACCCATGTCTCGAACTGCCGACTTGCCGACCTTTCAGCTAATAAGATGAGCTTCTTAACCACTGAGCCACCCCAGTCCCATGTTGAGCTTGTTGGTCTTGCATTTAGGCACTCCGACCCTCAGCCTAGTCATGGTCCTCCAAGTGACGCAGGGGAGGTTGATTTCCTCAGTCAAATCCTCCTTTAATGTTGTTCCTTACCCAGTGAGCTCCTTTCTCCATCTTTTAATTCGATTTTGCTCTTGAATACTCTCAAGAAAGTTTGTTCTTACCATAAAGCTCTTCCTGGATCTGAGCCAGCAGACTTGAGAATCATCTCTGTTCAGAGGATGTGGAGGGTCCTTCTCTTGCTTAGTTCTCTCGGCATCTGCTGCTACTTCTCTCCTTATTTAATTTGATTTTGATTTAATTTGACATTTGTATACCGCTTTACTTGCCATAAGGCAACTCAAAGCGGTTCACAATTATTGAGCTACATATAAATATTGAACAATAGCAGCACAAAAATACAAAATACAAAATATCCAAATACAGTTCATTGCAAAGTTGCGCAATAGCTTACAGTAGGTGTATATTTTCTCAACGGGCAGAGGTTTGAGGCATCTGTCTCAAACTGTCAAACTGTCTGATGAAGTGGCTCAGTGGTTAAGAAGCTCGCCTTGTTAGCTGGAAGGTCGGCAAGTCGGCAGTTCAAGATCCGGGTGCTGCATGACGGAGTGAGTCTCTGTCCCAGCCCCTGCCAACCTAGCAGATCGAAAGGAAGACATTGCAAGTGGATAACTAGAAACCACTTTGGTGGGGAAAAGTTCTTGGGGACATGAAAATAGCCTCATTCGGGTGTCCCCTGAGCAGAATATCTCCAGCAAAAATCCTTTCAACTCAGAATGATTTCTGACATGAAATTATGATGATCCAGACTCTTGAAAGAATGCAAAAGCTATACAGTGGGACCTTGCGTAAGGCTCGCTTAACACAAAAATGCATAACAAAAGGAAATCCATAGAAAATAGTGGCTCAGTTAACAAAAAAAATTTGGAACAAATTAATTGGTTTTCAATGCATCCCTATGGGAAATTACTTTCCATGCATTCTTATGGGAAATTCACTTTGCAATTTTTTTGTAGTACATAAGGTCCTGGTAAAGGTTCCCCTTGCTTGAAAGCTAGCCATATCCAACTCTAGGGTTCAGTGCCCATCTCTGTTTCAAAGCCAAAGAGCCAGCGCTATCTGCTTCTGCAGATGTTTCCATGATCATGTGTTTTGTGTCTCGCACGGAAGACAAAGAACGAGTCGCAATAAGGACTAACACAGGTTTATTCTTTGATGGTCAGGGTGAGCATGTGGTAATGGCGGAGGTACATCACATTATATACAGTAACGAAACACATTTGAATCTGGTTGCACGGTGGCTCATTGGCTGCCACCGTTGGGGGCGTCGACTTGAGGCACGCCCTCCCCTCTTCTGTAGTAGTTCTTCATGCGGAGAAGTTCCCGCGGCTGTCCGTGATTTGGGGGATTGAACCATGTGAGTATGAACGCTCGCATCCGCCCATTATGGGCGGCTCGCTCGCGTTCCTTTAGCAGCTGTGATACATTGTGATATGGGGCTGGTTACATTCATTTACTTAAAGCAACAGTGTCCTTGCATACACAACATCCCTCCCCCCTAGGATGGGACGAAGTCCCTTAACCATTGTGGCTTCCCGCACGTGCACCTGGGGTGCGTGGCCGCTTGCCCTAACACAGGGGAGCCCGTGGCTCCTGGTTCCGCGCGGTCTTGTCCTGCAATGTAAGGTGGGGACCCGTTAGTGGTTCTGTGATGAGACTGCGATGACCTTGCCTGTGGGGACGGGAATGGAATGAACAGCTGGGAAGTGAACCCTTGCCTACCGCCTGCGGGGCCCGGGGACCCACCTTGCACGAACTTCGGAACTGACGATGAGACCCTCGTGGACCCGCTGTCTCCCACTGCCTGTTCGGGGGTTTGGGGATTTGCGGCTGGCGAGGTTCCGCTGGCTGCCTGTCTTTGTGGCGCTTGTCTCTTGGGGGCCGGGACTATGGTGTACTCTAGCATGCCCGCGTTGCGGGGACTGGAGGTACCAGGGGCTGAACTGAAACCCCTCTTCTCGCTAGGACGGGTGGGGGACCACTCCGCTAACTCCCCCTGGTACGGAAAATCATAGTCAAACTCATGGTCCTGGTCATAGTCGGGGACAAACTGATTCCTCTCTTTAATTTCGCCCTCGTGCACCTCCGTGTCTCCCCCTTGGGTAATGCGGGTGGGGGAGGACCCTAACGCTGATTTCCCCTCACTGGTGACCCTTTTTCGGAGCTGGTTGGCGTGCCGTCTCCACAGTAGCCCTGAGCTAGTCTCTACCCTGTAGGACACTGGTCCTGTCTGCTCGATGACCGACCCCGGTACCCACGCTGGCCCCGAGGCCGCGTAGTTCCTACAGTAAACCGGGTCCCCTGTGGAAAAGTTCTTGGAGTCCCCCCCCCTAAATTTATATTTCTCCCCTCATCCTCCACCCTGGACGGATCCATCCGGTCAAACAGCGTTGCCGGGCGTCTCTTCATAAGCAGCTTGGCTGGGGAGAATCCTGAAGCTAAGGGGGTGGTCCTGTAGCTGATTAGGAACTGGCACAGGTGTAGGTTCAGGTCGCCGGGGCCCATGCGCCGCAGTGCGTCTTTCGTAGTGCGCACTTGGCGCTCTACCTGACCGTTTGTGGCGGGGTGGAATGGGGCAGCCGTGATGTGCCTGATTGCGTTCCTCTCCATGAAGGTTTGGAACTCGGTCGACGTGAAGCAACTTGCGTTGTCGCTCACGAGGACGTCTGGCAGGCCGAAACAAGCAAAGAGTTTACGCAACTGCTTTATGGTTGTCGCGGAGGAGGTGCTGCTCACGGGGATTACCTCCAACCACTTGGAGTAGGAGTCAACAACCAGTAGGAACGTTGCCCCACGGAAGGGCCCCGCGAAGTCGACATGGATACGGGACCACGGTCCGCGGGCCGTGTCCCACTCTCTATGGGGTAACCGGGGCTCCTCGGGCCGGGAGCTCTGGCAGCTCTCGCACGTGCCCACTAGGCGCTCTATGTCCGCGTCTATCTGTGGCCACCAAAAGAAACTTCTAGCTAGGGCTTTGGACCGCACGATTCCTGGGTGGCTGGTGTGCAGTAGCTTCAGTACCCTTGCCCTTAACTTTTCTGGAATAACCACCCGCTGGCCCCAGAGTAGACAGCCCCTTTCCAGGGAAAGTTCCACCCTGCGCCTACAGAACGGCTTGAACGGCTCCTCTGGGGAAGTAGTGGGCCACCCTTTTCTCACCCATGAGCTAACTTGGGCTAGGATCTTGTCGGCCGCCGTGGCTTTGGCGAGGTCGGCCGGAACAATGGGGGGTGAGTCGAGGGACTCGATTAACATGACCTGATGGTCTTGCTCTACCTCGCATGCGGGATCCCCCATGCTGGGGAGGGGGGATCGGGACAGTGCGTCCGCGTGGGAGATCTCCTTCCCTGGACGGTAGACTATCTCGTACTGATAGGCGTTGAGGAATATGGCCCAACGCAACATCCTGGGGGACAGTATTTGGGGAGTGGGTTTGCCGGTAGTGAAGATTCCCAGAAGCTGCTTGTGATCCGTCACTACCGTAAACTCGCGGCCGTATAGAAAATCATGGAACTTTTTGGTCCCTGCAATTATGGCCAGGGCCTCCCTATCCGTTTGCGCGTAGTTGCGCTCGGCCTTTGAAAGGGACCTGGAGTAATATGCCACCGGGGCCTCCCGCCCGCTCTCTAACACGTGGCACAGGACCGCCCCCACCCCCACCGGGGACGCATCACATACTAGAACTACTGGCTTCCTCGGGTCAAAGTGTGTTAGGACCGCATCTGAGGAGAGGAGTGATTTCAGTTCTCGGAAAGCTTTCTCTTGTTTGTCCCCCCACCGCCAAACCGCGTCCTTTTTTAGTAAGGCGTGCAGTGGCTCCGCAACCGATGCTTTCCTCGGCAGGAACGAGTGATAGAAGTTAAGGAGCCCCAGAAACGACTGCAGCTCCGGCTTTGCGGTGGGGCGAGGGGCGTTCTGTACGGCTGCAACCTTGGACTCTGAGGGTCTGATCCCCTCTGGGGTTACTTTGAAACCTAGGAAATCAACCTCCCTCGCAAAAAACACACACTTGTCCTTCCTTAGGCGAAGCCCCGCTTTCTCGAAAACTGAGAGAACCCCATCTAGTCTTTTAGCTAGTTCTACCTCGCTCCCCGCTGTTATCAGCACATCGTCGAAGTATGGTAGAACTCCTGGAAGCCCCTTTAAAAGGCGTTCCACGAGGGACTGAAAGATCCCAGGGGCCGAGTTCACGCCGAACTGGAGGCGCGTTACCTTAAATGCCCCCTTGTGCGTCACGATGGTCTGCGCAGCGGCAGCGGCTGGGGTCACTGAGAGTTGCTGGTAGGCCTGGGCCAGGTCTAACTTGGCAAAACACCTCCCCCCATGAAGTGTGGCCAGCAGATGGCTGACCACGGGTACCGGGTATGCATTTGGCCGAATGGCCTTATTAATCGTACATTTATAGTCTGCACAAATCCTGACCTCCCCGTTTGATTTAAGGGCCGTTACAATCGGCGTCTCCCACTCAGCCGAATCAACTGGAACCAAAATCCCTTGCCCCACCAATTTGTCCAGTTCCGCCTCGATTTTGTCCTTGAGTGCGAAAGGCACCCTCCTTGGCTTAAGGCGGATGGGCCGGATTTCTGGGTCCAACTCGAATGAAACTGGGGGCCCCCTGTAAGTACCGAGCCCCTTTTTGAAAACGTCCGGGTGCGCATTGCAAACGTCCTGCATTGGGTCAGTCTCAATGGCGTGGATGCCGGACAGTTCTATTCCCAGGGGAGCAAACCACTGCGTTCCTAGGAGGCAACACTTCCCCCCCTTGAGGACCACTAGGGGCAGTCTTTCGGAGAAATTCTTGAACTTCACCTTGAATTTCCCCACCCCCAACACCGGGATCCCGTTTCCCTGTACGTCCCGCAAGTGGGACCGCATGGCCCGCAGCTTGGGCCGAGCCTCTGGGGGAATGCGCATGTACTCCCTCTGGGACAGTATAGAGTAGGACGACCCTGAGTCTATCTCCATTTTTACGGGGCGCCCCTGCAACTGTACCTCCACGTAGAATCGCCGGTGCTCCAGGGCCACGCGGCGTACGCCGTCCTCGCCGTGGACGGTGGAAACCTTCCTGGAACCGGCCGCCTTCCGCTGATGGTGCTGGGGATGGCTGGAGCCGCCTTTGTCCTCGGTTCGCCCGCGCCTGCATACTCGGGCGATGTGTCCCTTTCGACCGCAGTTGTGGCACTCGGCCTTGCGGAAGGGACACCTCGTGCGGTCGTGGGCCGCGCCACAGCCGTCGCAGCGGCGGTCTTGCCGCTCTCGGTGTTGCCGCCGCTCCCCACGCTTCCGCACTCTCTGGACGCCGTCGTCATCGCTGGTGTAGGAATCCGCCGTTACGGAGGAGTCGTCGGAGGTCTCTGGAGTGCCGGCGGGCGACTTCGGTGCCCGCCAGGCTGCCTTCGCCGGAGTCCGCCGGGCCGCTTGGACAGGGGACTTGGCCCGCTCGGACGTTGTGCCGCGGGCCTTGAACACCTTGACCCCGCTCCTGGCCGCCTCAGCCGCTTGCGCCTCTCGCAACACCTCATTGAACGAGAGGTGCTCGTCGCGGGTCATGAGCTTCCGTTGCAGCTCTTCGTCCCGCAGGCCGCACAGCAGGCGGTCTCGCAGGGCCTGGTTCAGGTCGTCCCACTTGCAGTGCACGGCCGCCAGTCTGAGGGCCGCTGCGTAGTCGGACATGGACTCGCCTGGGCGCTGGTCTCGCCGGTGGAACGCGACCCGGGCCGGAAAAATCGACACGGGGGGCTGGAAATGTGCCCTCAGCAGCTCCAGGAGTTGGTCGATAGGCACTGCTTCAACCTTCTTTGGCGCCACCAAGTTCATTAGGATGCGCAGCGTGGCCGGTCCCACCTGGGCCAGGAAATGGGAGCGTATCAACGCGTCGTCGTCGACGCCGGCTGCTTCCATTGCGTGCCGAAACTGGCACTCGTAGAGCTCCCACTGCTCAGGCTCGCTGACGTCAAACTGGTACGTCTTGACTCTGGGATTCGCCATTATCCCACCTTCGTCGCCAATTTTGTGTCTCGCACGGAAGACAAAGAACGAGTCGCAATAAGGACTAACACAGGTTTATTCTTTGATGGTCAGGGTGAGCATGTGGTAATGGCGGAGGTACATCACATTATATACAGTAACGAAACACATTTGAATCTGGTTGCACGGTGGCTCATTGGCTGCCACCGTTGGGGGCGTCGACTTGAGGCACGCCCTCCCCTCTTCTGTAGTAGTTCTTCATGCGGAGAAGTTCCCGCGGCTGTCCGTGATTTGGGGGATTGAACCATGTGAGTATGAACGCTCGCATCCGCCCATTATGGGCGGCTCGCTCGCGTTCCTTTAGCAGCTGTGATACATTGTGATATGGGGCTGGTTACATTCATTTACTTAAAGCAACAGTGTCCTTGCATACACAACAATGTGGCAGGCATGACTAGACATGGAACACTGTTTATCTTCCCACCGAAGTGGTCCCTATTTATCTGCTTGCAATGTCTTGCTTTTGAACGGCTAGGTTGGCAGGAGGAGGGACAAAAGACGGGAGCTCATTCCGTCCTGCAGTACTCGGGAATAGAACTGCTGACCTCCTGCCTTGTTAACTGAGGTTCCACTGTATTTTAAATTTAAAACATTATGTTTCAGTCTTTATGTTTAATTATGACACTTCTGGCAGGAATAACGAAGATTATATTTTATTTTATTCACCTCTGGAGCTCAGGGCAGGAGCTAATGTGCCCATCCAAAGTCAAACCTTGGAAGCTGTTGCCTCATGTCCCTCCATCTCCCTCCCTCCAAAGGCAAAGCAAGAAAGTGGGGGGCAGGAAATTGCCTGATTACCATCCCATTCATCAATGGGACTCTTGGCCCGGCTTTGCTGTGGGTGGGAACAAGTGCGGCTCCTTTGAGAAAGCGGCTGCCTGTCGGGCTGAGATCTGCCTCCCATCGCCCTGCCACCTTTGATGTGGGGTGAAGGAGGAGCTCGCTAAACCTTGGCATCTTCATGGGCTGACAGGCAACTGTTGAAGGGCTATGGCAGGAGTTCTCAACCTTTTTAAACCAGAGGCTGGGTCACATTCCCTCAGACAGCTTCAGGGGCTAGATGGTCATTTTGCTCTTCTTCCACCACATGGCACTTCACAGTGTGTTGGAGGTGGGGCACATGAAATGGTGCCCTGGGCCGCATCCGGCCTGCAGGCCACAGGATGAGTATCCCTGGGCTATGGCATCGAGGGCTGGGGAGCTACTGGGTTGTGTAATATGAAAAAGTAACTTCTCCAAGCCTGTGGTATTGGATGGGAGCTGTAGTTCAGAGAGTAATTTATCAGAGCCTGTGGTATTGAATGGAGCTGTAGTCCAAAAAAGTAACTTCTCTGAGCCTGTGGTATCAGGTCGGAGCTGTAGTTCAACTTTTTCGAACCTGTTGTATTGTATTGGGACTGTAGTTCAAAGAGTAACTTCTCAGAGCCTGAGGTATTGGATGGACACATCTAATCTTCACAATACTGTACACATTACCATCTATCTTCCATCGGCACATATACAGATTTTATTTTATTTAGCACATTTAACAGGGGCTACGGTGGCTCAGTGGTTAAAGACGCTCGCCTTGTTAGCTGGAAGGCCGGCAAGTCAGCAGTTCAAGACCTGGGTACTGCATGACGATTTGAGCGCCCGCCTCTGTCCCAGCTCCTGCCAACCTAGTAGACTGAAAGGAAGGAATTGCAAGTGGATAAATAGGGACCACTTTGGTGGCGAAAGATTCTGGGGACATGAAAAGTGACTCATGCGGGCGTCACCTGAGTGGAGTCCCTCCAGCAAAAATCATCTCAACCCAGAATAATTTCTGACATGAAATTATTATTATAGCACATTTAACTCTTCATCCAAGTAGCTTAGAAGGATTGCACTGAGCAGGATATTTGGATGTCTCACAATCCTGACACCCATTAACCACAGGACATGATATCCAAATCCTTGTTTCTCACAAAGAGGTAAGATTTCTCCCACTCTTGCAGGGGCATGCCTAAGAGAGCGACACAGAGTCGTCTCTGTTGCTCTCTTTGGGCTTGTGCAAGAAAGCTCAAGTGTGGGTGTCCTGCCACTGCAGGTTTTGTGACATCCCTGCCCAACATTTGCTCAAAAGTATTTAAAGGAGCTCCCTGGGCAGTTTGCCCTCCTGTGAAACCACATATACAATTGCATGACATTTTCTTATGCTTAGTATTGAAGCAATTTGAAACAGAACCTGTTGCTTCTTGTCCTCTTTTAAGGAGAGACACTGTTGATTCTCCGTTTTGCTAAGTGAAGGCAGGGCAACACGCGGCCCATGTTTGTGCCCTTTCTCCTGTTTGAACCTCCTCCTCACGTGCGGGCTGTTACAACAATAATAATTTTGTGTAGAAAATTATTCTGGGTTGAAAGGATTTGTTTGCTGCAGAGACTCAGCTCAGGGGACGCCCGGATATAAATTTTTAATTTGGGGGTAGAGTAGGGACACAGTGGTTAGGGGTTAAGACGCTGAGCTTGACGGCAGGAAGGTCGGCAGGTCAGCAATTTGAGACTCGGATGCTCCACCATGGAGTAAGCTCCCGCTGTCTGTTCCGCCTTCTGCCAACCTAGCAGTTCAAAGCAAGAAATTGCAAGTAGGTGCCGCTGAGGTGGGAAAGATAACAGCATTCTGTATGCTCTGGCATCTAGTCTTGCCTGCCACATGACCATGGAAACATCTGCAAAGGCAGTCAGCCCAGCCCTAAGCATTTCCCACTCTAAGCAGTATGAGCTGAGGTTGCAGCCAAAACGTTGAGAGTTCAGTCCTGACCAGGGCTCATGGTTGACTCATCCTTCCATCCTTCCGAGGTCAGTAAAATTAGTAACCAGCACATTGGGGGCAAAAGGCTAATTAACCTGTGAACTGCCCAGAAAAAGCATGAAGTGCTATGGTGCGGTATAGAAGTGTAAATGCTATTGCTTATGCTGCTTCTTACGTGTCTAGGCCAGACGTGAGACTGGTGAATTCATTCTGGACTTTCTTCCGCCTAGGTTTGCCAGATGGTATCCTAATGATTTAGGATGGTATCCTACTGATGTATCATACAGTAGGTAAGGGAGGACGGGAGGACAAATTATAGAAAAGGAGGACATGTCCTCCTTTAGGATACCATCTGGCAACCCTACTTCTGCCTGACCTAGTGTGAGAAAGATTAGCCAGCACAAGGTAGTTGTTGCTATTGCTAGGTAATAATAATTTTGTGTCAGAAATTATTCTGGGTTGAAAGGATTATTATTATTTTTGCTGGAGAAACTCCACTCAGGGGACACCCAAATGAGGCTCCTTTCATGTCCCCAAGATCCTTTCCCACCAAAGTGGTCCTAGGTTACATTAATGGATGCAAACATATCTGACCAGTAGAACATGTTGAGTAAGATGTCGTCCAGAAAGATGTAGTCCCACTTCCCCCTGTTCTCAGATGTTTAAAACTGATTTAACACTGCCTGTCTTTTTTATTTATTTAGAGAGACACTGGTTTCCGTGGCTTCAGACAACCCTGCCCCAGGAGGATGAACCTGTTGTCTGTCTTGTGGCTGCTCCTTCCTACCTGTGGTCTCCACCGGTCTCTGGCTGCCAATCCCTTTGCGGTACAACAGGTACCGCTTGACCCTTGCTATGATGAAAAGGGAGTGCCCCGCCGCTGCATCCCGGAGTTTGTCAATGCTGCCTTTGGAAAGGAAATCCATGCCTCCAGCACTTGTGGGAAGCCCCCCAGCCGGCATTGCGATGCGTCAGATCCCCGGAAGGCCCACCCGGCCTCCTACCTCACTGACCTCAACACGGCGGCCAACATGACGTGTTGGCGCTCCGAGACGTTGCACCACTCCCCGCAGAACGTCACCCTCATCCTTTCTCTGGGCAAGAAGTTTGAGGTGATCTATGTGAGCCTGCAGTTCTGCTCACCCCGCCCGGAGTCGGCCGCCATTTTCAAGTCCATGGATTATGGCAAAACGTGGGTGCCTTACCAGTACTACTCTTCCCAGTGCCGGAAGATCTATGGCAAGCCCAACAAGGCCACGGTCACCAAGCAGAACGAGCAGGAAGCCCTGTGTACAGATGGTCACACCGACCTGTACCCGCTGACAGGCGGGCTGATCGCTTTCAGCACTCTGGATGGACGCCCGTCAGCTCAAGAGTTTGACAACAGCCCTGTGCTGCAGGACTGGGTAACGGCCACTGATATCCGGGTCATTTTCAGCCGCCCCCATTTGTTTCGGGAGCTAGGGGGCCGGGATCTCAACGACGAGGACGGCGGGGCAAGCTCTCCTTCATACCACTATGCTGTGGGAGAATTTCAGGTGGGAGGCCGTTGTAAGTGCAATGGGCACGCCTCTCGCTGCATGAAGGACAAAGAAGGCAAGCTCGTGTGTGATTGCAAGCACAGCACCGAAGGCCCGGAGTGTGACCGCTGCAAACCGTTCCATTACGATCGCCCATGGCAGAGGGCCACCGGGAGGGAGGCCAATGAATGCCTAGGTAAGAGTGTGCCCTGTCTTTCTTTGTTATGCCCACGGTCCTGGCAGAAAGTGTTTCCATCCGTTCAGAAGTGTGGCTGCTTGGCTTTCCAACTCAAACAAGTCAACGCAAAACTGAAAAAAGGCCAACAATTGCAATTGGGAAAACACACAGTTGACCTTTTTGCCCTGCAGAACAGGCTGTTGTCGAGAGTCCTCAGCCTACTTTGTTTTCTTAGACCAGGGGTGCCCATTATTTTCAGGCCATGGGCCGGTCACGTGGCTCAGCGGGCCAGTCACGTGTTTCCTCCCACCGGAAGCAGAAGTAAAACGCACCTTGCAATCTGTTTTGCAACAGAATGAGATAGATTTTAAAGTGCAATTTTCTCTGGCTAAACCAGGGGTGCCCAAACTACGGCCCATGGGCTGGATCTGACCCCCAACACCAATTTATCCGGCCCATGCAGTCCTTGTTGCTCCCGGAAGCAGAAGTAAAATGTGCCCATATGGGCGCATTTTACTTCCACCTCTGGGAGCAACGAGGGCGGTGTGGGCCAGATGAATTGGTGTTGTGGGTCAGATCTGGCCCACAGGCCGTAGTTTGGGCATCCCTGTCTTAGACAAATTAAGTAGCCATGAGAAGCAGATAGGCAGGAATGCACATGGGCAGAACTGAGGTTCAAGGAAGAATGAGCCATACACAGTAACCGGTTTTTCAGAGATGAGACAGACTGGTACTCATCCGTTGGCATTCCAGCAAATACAGATAATGTTTAGACTGGGAAATGCCCTACAGGAGCATTAGGGCTGGCTCCAGATTCAAGGGCAGCATCTCACCCTCCAGTGTGTATTCAAGTTCATGAAGAGGCTTACCTTATAACCCAGGAAGCAACATGTCCTTTCGCTTCAGTCAAATTCCTGCTACCAAAACTCAGACCATGAGAGAGGAGGGCAGGCAAACAGCTAAACGCCCGGTCCTCTAGGATTGCAGTTTTTTTAAAAAAATGGCTGATGTTAGGGTTGTCAAGTTTCAGAAACTAATGTTTTGGGGTCAAATTTATATGGTATAAATTTATATGGCCCACTACCCTATATGGTAGTGGGCCAGGATACCCAAGAGACCGCATCACCCTAAGAACATCCGTCCGTCCAACCAGAGCAGACCGGAGAGGGTCCCTGATTGTTCCATCGACCAGAGGGGCTCACCTCTCTGGCACAAGAAAAAGGGCCTTCTCCGTGTCCGCACCAGCCCTCTGGAACCTCCTGTCAGTAGAGCTACGGCTGCAGACGGAGTTGCTGCCTTTCAGGAAAGGACAAGACCTGGCTGGCGGGGCAGGTATGGGACCTGAGGGCAATGTGGCTCCTGCCCGCTGGCTCTTACCATGAGATGCACCCTCTCTCCCCTGTATGGGGTGGGTGGGAGTTTTAGGGGGAGGGGGTTTCTACTGTTTTTTTTTGTATGGGGTTTTTAGTTTATGTAAGCCGCCCTGAGTCGGGCTTCCTGAGTGGCCAGCGAACAAGTTGAAAAATTAAATTAAATTTCATGGAATGGAACACTTTCAACCTGGCAGGCTTGATTTTGGGGTTCATACTTATGGCTTCAGAACAGGATATTTGGACAAGCTCAGAAGCACTCTTGTATTTTTCATTATCTTCCGTGTTCTAGAGCTGCACCGTTCACAATGGAGTTTACCTGTTAGCTTTTAAATTCGTTGTACAGTACTGTAGAACGTCTGCCAGACACCCAACATTTTGTAATTATTGCTAAAAGATCCACCCGAGTAGCATAAAAAATGCTCATTTTCTCCAACTCCTTAAGGAGCTATTGATATCAGCTCTTTGGGCCAAATATAAGAGGATATTTTTGCAAGGATATGAAATGCTATTTTGAGGAGAGACAGTGCAGAATATGTGAGGCCCACTAAAACTTGGGTTTGGTGTTTTGCTATCAGAGCAAATTCAGGTTAGACAATTAATTACTATTATCATTCGTTCATTCATACTCAGGTGGCTTACAATATATAAAAATACATATCTCTCTCATATATATATATATATATATATATATATATATATATATATATATATATATATATATATATATATATATATATATATATATATATATATATATATATATATATATATATATATATATAAAGATCAGATTAAAATCATACAGTGACAACCAATAAACACACAGAAGAAACCAAACCAAACCCAGATGGCATCAGAAGTTTTAAAACCATAACAATATTAATAGCAAACACTATCAGCAGCAGCAAGTGGAGGTTAATGATAATAATAATAAATCCAGGGCTACCAGTATGCAGTTCTCCTATGAATGAGGTCTCCGGTCATTGAGCATGTCTTATTAAATAATAATAATTTCGTGTCAGAAATTATTCTGGGTTGAAAGGATTTTTGCTGGAGGAACTCAGGGGACGCCCAAATGAGGCTCCTTTCATGTCCCCAAGATCTTTCCCCACCAAAGCGGTCCCTATTTATCTACTTGCAATTTCTTGCTGTTGAACTGCTAGGTTGGCAGGAGCTGGGACAGAGACGGGCGCTCAATCCATCATGCAGTACCCTGGTCTCGAACTGCCGACTTGCCGGCCTTCCAGCTAACAAGACGAGCTTCTTAGCCACTGAGACACCACAGCCACTGTTTTTTTATTAAACTAAAGCATGAAAGTATTGCCTTCTGCACGTTTCATGGGCTCTCAAAGGACCCCATTTTTGTGTGATGTTTTAAAAGACGGTTCTACAGGAAATAAGAGTGCAGACTGGAAGTAATGGTGACCAGAGGGGGACAGAAGTAAAACAAACGTCAAAGGCGGTCAGAGTCACCGGAACAATCTCCTTCTAACCCCTTCTGCCTCCACAACTCGCTGAACAATGCTCTCCTTTAGCACCCCGAGGCCTTTGGGGGCTTTGTGGGGGGCGAGGAGGGGTCATTCCTTTGGCAGATGGAACCCAAGGGATGAACAAGAGGAGAGAAAAAGAATGCAGCCCTACGGTTGGCGGGCAGGGAGGGGGAGAGAGGGAGGGAGGGAGGCAGTGTGTCCATTTGAAGACATCCCTGACAGGATCCAGCCGCACAAAGGCGGCTTAGCCGGAGCCGCCCCGTGTGAAAGTTTCCCCTGCCGGCTCCATCTCCTCTTTCTCCTTTTCCTCTCGCAGGCTTTGTCGTGGGCCTTCTGTGAAAGAGCCCCTCCATCACACGCCTCCATGGGGGGCTTAATGGCTGAAAGCCGGATTAGCTCCCCAAGCGTTCCCCTCTGTGCCTTTCAGCCGTGACATCTCGCCAGCCAGCAGGGAACAGACGCAGCAATTAGTACCAATTAAAGGGAGAGGGCCCGCCTGGGAAGCCCCCCCCCCTCTCCCCGTTGTATGGCTGAGCGGTGGCTGGGCTCCTGGTTGCCTGCCCTGACCACATCTAGCCTTCCCTTGCTATGTCCATGCAAAGGCATTCAGTTGGAGGGGCTTTCCGGCAGGGCCCCAGGGTGGAAAGGCATAACACTAGAGCCCAGGTGAAGGACAGGTGGCTCACTACCTGCTCCCAGAAGGGCCTAGTCTTTGCTGACTAGGGCTTGTGGAAGTTGCAGCCTGTCATTGGGCGGGCCGCCAGTAACTCACCCCAGCTCTCTCCTGTGTCATACCATCATAGACTCACAGAGTTGGAAGGGGCCTTTTAAGCCATCGAGTCCAACCCCCTGCTCAATGCAGATATCTAAATCAAAGCAGATATGATAGATCAGTGGTGGTGAACCTATGGGACACGTACCAGATGGGGCACTCCCACCCCTCTGTTGGCATGCGCGCTGTCACCCCAGCACAGAGTTTGCCCCACCTCTCAGCCCACTGGGTGTGCTTCCCCTCCCCCCATCACTGAGTTCACTTCTGCCCAACAGCCCAATAGGAGTGCTTCTTCCCTCCCCTCAGCACAGAGTTCGCCCCACCCCTCTGTCCAACAGCCCAATGGGAGCGTTTATTTCTTTCCCCATCACAGAGTTTGCCCCGCCCTTCTGTTTGGGCACTCAGTCTCTAAAATGTTCACCATCACTGTGATAGATGGCCGTCCGATTCTCTCTTGAATGCTTCCAGTGCTGGAGCGCTCAACACCTCCCAGTGAAGGCGAAACTTTTAGAGACCGTGCCCAAACTCAACAGGCTGCCGTCTGTGCTGCACCCTCATGCCACATGTGAGTCACATGACTTACCCCAGACAGGGGAGCCCCCGGCACCATTTCATGTGGCCCCCTACCCCTCCAAGAGCATTTGAGAAACAAAACGGCCACCGATTTGAAGCTGTTGGGACAAACTGGCTGCCCCCATCATGCAGGTAGGGCAAAATGGCTGTCCGGCCCTCAAAACTGACTGAGAGAGAGTGACCTGGCCCCTGGCTTTAAAAGGTTGGGAACCCCTGGAATAGTGGGTGGTATGAATGAACGTTGTGTGTGTTTCCTTGCAAAGAAAGTATGTAGTTACTTAAAAACAAAACACAGCCCAACCCTTCAGTTCCAAAAACTTTCAGGGTCCAGTACATTTTGTGGTTTTTGGAAGAACTCTGAGTTGTAGGTTTAGTGTATTTGGCACAAATACTTGGTTGTCTGCAACTCACTTTTCTTTTATTGTTATTTGGGATGGGAGAGAACAAGCCTGGATAATTTACTCATCTGGGATTGTTTAAGGCTAGAAAACCTGGCCAGCACAAGAGATGGCTTAGAATTAGATGAGCGTCAAAATTCCACCAAGGATCCAGAAACCTGGACTAATTTGCTTCAGTTTTTCAGGAACCTTTCATGTATTCTGCTCAAACTATTCACAAAATTGTTCTGTCGGAAGCTGCTTTATCCTTAGTCAGATCCTCGATCCATCTGCCTCATGCTGTGAACTCTGAATGGCAGGAGCTGTTCAGAACTTCAGACAGGAATATTTTTAGCTCTACTTAGAGATGGAGAATGAACCTGGGAACTTTTGCGTGCAAAGCAGCATATGATGGTGATTCCACTGCCCACACAAAAAATAAATAAATCATAATTTTGTTCTAAATGTTCGCTTAGATCTGAGAAGATGGGAACAGTTTTATTTGTACTGGAGCAATACGTTACTCATACTGATAAAGCAGTCTACAATCAAAGACAGGGAAGACCAGGTATTTGTGTGTATTTCCTTGAAAAGAAAGTATGTATTTACTTTAAATATAAAACATGTTTTTGATTGACACTTACAATAAAACATAAACGAAAGTTAGCCACCATAGAAATGAGATGTCTGAGGAAGGCTGCTAGAAGGGATAAAATCGGGAACGAGATTATAAGGGAAAGAATTGGAACAGAGCCAATCTTAAACTACACACAGAGACAACAAAGTAGTTTGCCCATTTGGAGAGAATGTCTTGGAATACCATACTCTACAAAGCATATGTGGAAAGAGAAGGACAAAGAGCACAAAGCAGACCAAGAGCAAGGTGGAACGAAAACATCAAAGACACATTACAAGAACACCAAATAACACTGGTGGAGGCTGCTAGAAGTGCCAAAGCAAAAACCTTGTACAGTATCTCCCTCAACACCCAACGATGTATCAGAAGAAAAAGATAATGTTGATTGTGTTGATTTCATGTGTTATTTGACCTGACAGCTGCTGAGCTAGACACCAATTCCATGTTCCAGCCATCCACAGTGGTGGCAACTGTAATAACCATTCCCATTAGTTTGGAAAGTCTCCATGGATTTTAATGTGTAAAAAATGTAATTCATTCATTTTTCTTGCGGCTGGCATAATTGCAGTAATTTAACCTGCTTTAATACTTCCAATGTAATGTTAATGAGGGTCTCTCTTGTGACTCATTGTTAATCATCACAGTGCGCTCTGCCTAAGAAGCCACTAGGCAGCCTTTCCCCTTCATTGTTAAAAGGATATCTCCTGATTTCCTAATTCCTCTGATATCCAGCTGAAAAGCGGAAGAGATGAGTTGGCTTATCCCATCAGAAGACAGAAAAAAGTTGAGCAGCTCTAGGGATTGGGGTGGGGTGGGGTGAGGAGAAATAAGGGCATGAAAAATAAGCATGTTTAATTAATTCCTTTATAGTGCCCAGTGCCTATAGAAATAATATATATTATTGGAGAAGAAAAGCTCACAATACATTTGTGTCCCTGACTGTCATATAAAAAAATACCTTGTAAAGGTATTATCTAGCAACAGTTAATTATTTTGGAAGAGCACTTTGAAAATGACTGGGATAGCTAATAAGACCTATTTATATATTTATTAATTACATTTATATCCTACTTGCTCTCCAATGGACGAGAATGAAATGGACAATGGCCCATTTCATTCTGGTAAATAAGCCTGTGACACAGGCTACCTTGGAAGAGAATTGCAAGTCGAAGGCTAGCTAGTGGATTTCATGCCTTAGAAGGGGCTTAAGCCTAGAGTTCTCCATTTGTAGTCCAGCATTGTAACTTCTGTCTCATTCTGGTTGTCCTCCAAGTTTTAATAACAAGAGGCCAACAAGAAAACCGAGAGTAACTTGGATATAGAGACAGAGACGGAGGTACCAGTTAAATAAGTAAGAGCTAATGGCAAGCGATATTACTTAAAATTTTGAAATCCACCATTTATTTTGAGTTATTATCTTTTATTTTAAATAACGTTCTTTATACCTTTCGTTTCCCTTGGATCATCAGGCACCCGTTGGCACTAAGCACTACATGTTCCAAATGCCACAGAGCCCAGTTGCCTGCTGCACCCATAGACATCAATTTGTCAATGGTCTCAAATTCAAAGCGGCTGAGTAACCATATTGTCCAGCATGGGTTGTAAGTTACCTCTTTATTCTAATATTAATGAGAAGAAATATGTGTAAAATAATATTATTTTTGATAAGCATTGGTTTTCCTTATAAATTTATAAGAGGTAAAAAGTAACATTTTAAATTTGCTTCATGTCTCAGAAGGTCAAATTGAAAAGGTCAAATTACAAACAAAAGCCAGAGATGTTGCTGCAATCCTAGGAAAAGCCACTTGGCTGATTAGAGAGGCCAGGGAAAAATAATAGGAGCCATTAAAGATAAATGCAGTCTCCTACATTTGGTTGGGCAAACCACAATAGAAGCCACCCAGGGATATTAAGGATGGCCATGGAGTGAGCAGAACTCTTGAGATAACCCATCACCTGGGAATGGACCCCTGGGCAGAAGACAATTGCTGCTATACTTCTTTTGACTGTCTGCATTGTATCAACATTCCAGGGATCACAGCAAAGGTAAAAGTTCCCCTTGCTCAAAAGTCAGTCGTATCTGACTCTAGGGTGCAGTGCTCATTTCTGTTTCGAAGCTGAAGAGCCAGCGCTGTCTGCTGCTGCAGACGTTTCCGTGGTCATGTGGCAGGCATGACTAGACACCGGAGTGCATGGAACGCTGTTACTTCCCACCGAAGTGGTACCTATTTATCTACTTGCAATATCATGCTTTCGAACTGCTATGTTGGCAGACCTCCCTGAAAATGACAAACAACCAAGGAACTTTGGGATGGGCTTCTGGAGGATCTCCCCCAATGAAGAGGGTGTTTTGGGAGATATACCATATATGGACTTTTGCAGCTGACCTCAACTCCTCCATTGTGGCAGCCTCCATGCGGCCACATGGCAAAACTCCCATCTTTCAATGTGACATCCTGGACCAACCAAGTTTGGGGACAGACTTCTCCCTTTCCATGTGGACTCTTCTAAGCTAATCAAGTACAAGGGACCCACTCTGCTCCCATCTGATCCCATGGACCAATGATGTTTGTGCAAGCCCCTATCTACCCAAATTGAATGTGAATATAAACCAGCCACAATAAAATGTGGCACGTAATTATAGAGATGGGAATACCAGAACACCTTATAGGTCTCATGAGAAATCTGTACATGAGTCAAGAAGCAACAGTTAGGACAGGATACGGAATGACGGAGTGGTTTGGAATAGGAAAATGAGTAAGACAAGGTTGCATTTTGTCACCCTGCTTATTTAACTTATACACAGAGCATATAATGTGCAATGCAGGGCTGGATGAATCAGAAGCTGGAATTAAAATCTCTGGGAGAAACATCAACAATTTGAGATATGGAGACGATACCACCCTAATGGCAGAAAGTGAGGAAGACCTAAAGAGCCTCTTGATTGGGTTGAAAGAAAAGAGTGCAAAAGCTGGCTTGAGTCTCAACATCAAGAAAACCAAGATAATGGCAACAGGTCCTATCAGTCCCTGGAAAATAGATGGGGAACAAGTAGAAGCAGTGGCAGACTTTACTTTCTTAGGATCTAAGATCACTGCAGATGGGGATTGCAGCAATGAAATAAAAAGGCGACTGATCCTTGGGAGACAAGCTATGAAAAACCTGGGGAACATAGTGAAAAGCAGAGACATCACCTTGCAAACAAAAGTCCGCACAGTCAAAGCAATGGTATTTCTGTTAGTGATGTATGGTTGTGAGAGCTGGACCATAAGGAAGGCTGCGCGCTCTAGAATAGACGCCTTTGAGATGTGGCGTTGGAGGAGAGTATTGAGAGTACCCTGACAGCAAAAAGAACAAATAGGTCGATCTTAAAAGAAATCAACCCCAACTGCTCCTTGGAAGGTCAAATAATGAAGATGAAGTTAAAGTACTTTGGACATCAAATGAGAACAGAGGATTCACTTGAGAAAGCCTTGATTCTGGGAAAGGTGGAGGCCAAAAGAAGAAGAGGGTGGCAGAAAATGAGATGGCTAGATGGCATTGTTGACACAATGGGCACAAAGCTGGGAGGGCAGAGGAGGATGGTGGAGGATAGGGGTGCCTGGTGTGCGGTGGTCCAAGGGGTCATGAAGGGTCGGAATCGATTGTGCGACTGAAAGCCACATAGATGATGTAGGGGCAGAAACAGAAAACTGAATTGTAATAAAACTCAGTTAAATTACAACCATGTTAAATTTTTGTTGGATCAAAGTCAGTTGGTTCAATATACATATGGGAATTCTGAACCTGCAAGATCATAAGCATCATCATCATTGTCATCCTTACAATCATAATTATGTGCCATCAAGCTGATTTCAACTAATAAATACACTTAGTGTCAGAAATTACTCTGGGTTGAAAGGATTTTTAATGGAGAAATGCCACTCAGGGGACACCCACATGAGGCTTCTTTCATGTCCCCAAGATCTGTCATGCAGCACTCGGGTCTTGAACCCTACCTTTCCAGTCTTCAAGCTCAGCATCTTAACCATTTAGCCACCGCAGTGCTGCATTTTATAACAGCCTTTTATAGGGGAGGGGTTTGAGGTATAGAGAAGTCAGAAATAGTTAACTTCTCCTTTCTTCTAGGGGTGCTCAGCTTACTGACTCTGGAAAGGTAGTTCTGCAGGGATTGATGGATGTAAAATTGATAGAATTCCGAATTTTTACATGAAGATGTGTGTGTATGAGGGATGGGGGAGAATTGCCTTCACTTCATAGTCTCATAAGTCTCATAAGAACTGACAATGTTTGCACTTCCAAGATGCAATCCAGAATTTTAATATTTGTATTTTAAACTTTTATTCTCAGAATTTTGTGAGCCAGCCTCCCTGCATATGAAGCTGTAAAAATATATGGGCTAGGGCGATGTTTCCCAACCTTTGGTGTTTGGACTTCAATTTCCAGAAGCCTAAGTCAATTCTCCAAAGCACTGATCAGCCAATGTACTGACTTAGGCTTCTGGGAATTGAAGTCAACTGGTGGGGCATAGGCCTCACATTGGGAACCACTGGGCTAGGGAAAGGTGCACATAAAAATGCATGTATTTGTGACCACCACCACCCCTTGGCAGAATAGAAATGGCTATTATGGAGAACAGCTTGTAAAAATGCATACGTTGGGCATGTGTGCATTCAAAACTCTTATATCAGTAAAACCTCTATATGCATATGAAGAAAAATCCTCACAAAAATGCATATGAATTTTTTAATGAGAATTCTTTTGGTTTTTTTTTAAGTCACAAACCAATATGAGAAAGAGAGAAATTGAAATTGACATGGCTGTAGGTCTCAGTGACAAGGAAAAAAAACCCAAACAAACATCTTCTGGAAATTATTCCATAATGCAGAATGGGAGCAAAGTTTTACCAAGGACAGGTAGCAGAAAGTCAAAACGGCAATGAATCTCCCCAAAATCACAAAATTCATCTGACACCTAATCATATACTTGGAAATCTTGTAAGGACTTGCTTTTCTCCTCCACACTTATGGCACCAACCAGATATGTATCAGGAGATTCAGCCTTTCCTGGTGTGGTTTGATGCTTCCTGTCTTCTGTGAAAGAAGGATTTGGGGATGAATTGCAAAATGAGGAATTTAGAAAAACAAACAGCAGCTTCCCTACCTTCGAGGGTGTTGCAGATAACAATAGAAGTGTTCATAACTAGGACCCTCCCTGAAATACCACAACATGTTGTAGGTGAGAGGAAGGAGAGGAGATCAAGCTCGAGACGCCCTGGCCTTTCTGTGGCCCTCAGTGAAATAATCTCTGCTTAACGACTGCAGTGGCTAAGATGCTGACTGGAAGTTTGATACCCAAGTGCTGCCGGACAGAATGAGCTCCCGCCTTTGTCCCAGCTCCTGCCAACCTAACAGTTCGAAAGCAAGAAATTGCAAGTAGATAAATAGGTACCACTTTGATGGGAAAGTAAATAGCGTTCCATGTCTAGTCATTCCTGCCACATGACCACAGAAACGTCTGCAGAAGCAGACAGTGCTGGCTCTTCGGCTATGAAACAGATTAGCACTGAACCCTGGCTTTCGAGTAAGGCATACCCGTCAAGCGCAGCTCCCAAATATGCTGGAAATTTGTGTGCATGCGTGTGCGCACATGTGCAGAACCCATTTGTGCATGTGGAGAACACATTTGCACATGTGCAGAACACGTTTGTGCATGCACGGGACAGTGGCAGGAAAGGGGAGGAACGAGCACCAAAGTACAGGAAATCCCGGCCAATACGGGATATTTGACAGGTATGGAGTAAGGGTGACCTTTACCTTTTAAGGACAGAGAGCTGGATATGCAAGACAACTTGGCTTGACCCTTTTAATGCCTCAGGCATGGGAGAAGGTGCATTTTCCTTCTCTTTCTCCTTCCATATCTGAATATACAGTAGGTGATTCTCATGGCGATCAGCCATGAAGACTCTCCTGAGAAAATAATGCAGTGGCTTTTCATCTGCCTTCCGCATTGCAGAGTGACACCCGTACCACTGATCCAGTTCCACAAGTCACTTTCTGGTCCTGAGCACTTTTGGCGGAGAAAGTCCTCCTCAGCCCCAGGCGAGTATTGATGAAGCTTCTGCCCTCCATCAAGATGGATTCAAGAGGGATTTAACCCACTTGGGGACCATCACCTTTCCCTGTGGACTTCGGCACCCAAGGCCATGAGTCCTCAGCATTGCCAGGTTAGTTAACTGCCGCCTGACACTCGGCGTTGAGTTGCTGATAGTATGGTCTACTCTACTCTATTACCGTAGCAGGATAACCTGGCCAGACAGATGCAGTTCCATTGCCAGGGCAGAAATAAGCCCGCCTGTGACAATGGTTGGAGGGTAGAGTGGAAAGGAAGAGGGCTTATTGGAGGCAGAAGTGAAGGTGATACTGAGTAACTCTCTGATAGAATTCCTACAGTTTGTCTTCAGATGTGCACTTTTAATTAAAGGACAGGGTGCTTTGCATTGACATACCACAATGGCATTGAGTTTACACTGAAGTCTTTGCGTGGCTACCCCAGGCTTTCTCCTTGTCAGCAGCTTAATCTAGTTGTCAGAAGTCAGTCTGCTGCTAAATAATCAAGATTCAGAAATAGTTGCTGAAATTATCAGAAACCACTGAATAGATCCAGTGATAGAGAGCAGGCCGGGTTCAGAAGTAGTTATAGCATTACAGACAACATCTCCACTCTTACCCAACTTATTGAATGTTGCAGAGAATATGAGCTACTGCTAGCGAAAGCATTTGTTGACTATGAAATAGCATTCGACAGTGTTGAAGTAAATGCATCATGCAAGTAATCAGTGGACAGGGAGTAAATGCTGAATACATCAAGCTGCTCAAGGGAGCAAACTGGAACTGCTCCACTAATAATTTTGTGTCAGAAATTATTCTGGGCTGAAAGGATTTTTGCTGGAGAAACTCCACTCAGGGGACACCCGAATGAGGCTCCTTTCATATCCCCAAGAGCTGGGACAGAGATGGGTGCTCAATCTGTCATGCAGTACATGGGTCTCGAACTGCGGACTTGTTGGTCTTCTAGCTAACAAGGTGAGCCACCGCAGCCCCTAACTGCTCCACTACCATCACCTTATTGGGGGGAAAAAGATAAGAATACCGGTGGAGAAAGGAATCAAGCAGGGAGATACAATCTCACCAAAACTTTTCAATGCATGCCTAGAAAAAGTTATGTGAAGATTAAACTGGGAGGATGGTATCAAACTGAATGGAGAGAAGATAAACCATCTCAGGTTTGCAGATGATATACTGTAGTACTAATTGCTAGAAATGTTCAAAGAATCCAAAAAAGTGATGTGTGAGCACAAAGCAGAAAGTACGAAAGTTGGCCTAAAAATGAATGGTATTAAAACAAAATATATGCTATCAAGCAACCAAAGCAAATTCCAAATAAAAATTCAGAATGAACTTATTGAGCAGGTCAACCACTACATCTATTTTTGCCATCTGATTTGGATCAATGACATGTGTGAATTTCCATGTGGAATTTTAAAAAAATATATAATCTGATTTTAAGAAATGAAGAACAGTAACCAAGTTGTCAGATCTGTCAAATTCAAAGAATCACAGAGCTCTAAAACTTGAAGATATCCTAAGGGTCATTGAGTCCAGCCTCCTCTGGACATATTCCAGCTTGTCAAGATCTTGCCAGCACTTTGGTGTCCAGAACAGGACAGAGCATTTAAGGATATTATAGGGTACTGATGGCGAACCTTTTAGAGACTGAGTGCCCAAACTGCAACCCCAAACCCACTCTGTGCTTTGGGAGGGAGGAAGCTCTCCCATTGGGCTGCCGGGCAGAGGAGAGTGGTGAACTCTGTGCTTGGGCAGTGGCACATGTGCCCACAGAGAGGGCTCTGAGTGCCCTCTCTGGCACGCATGCCATAGGTTCATCACCACTGTTATATGGTATTTCAGGGTGTTTCAAAGCAGAATAAAAAGGTGCCAATACTTCTCTTGATCATTCTGTTGGTGCAAAAGCACAGTGGAACCACTTAAATGGTGGCTCCTGGCTTACTTGTTTAATCAAATCAGCCCAGACAGTGAGCAACATTCTTCTAGAACAGTTTTTCTATTAATATGGTTGGATGACCATATTTAGTAGCTTTTTACAGGGACTGGATTGTTCTCCTACATGGTGGACAGCGCAATCTCCTCCTGAAGGTACCCAGGCAGTTCTCCAATGAAGGCAGAAGGCATAGCTGCAATCAGTTGTAGGTTTGATATTTATGTTCACTCTAGAAATTAATGAAGACTGTTCCATTGGTTGATTGCGCCAAACAAGTTTCCAGACAATGCAGTTGATGTCAGTCTACTTGTAGTGGAGGAGGCAGGTTACAGCATCATGGGTAACTTCAGTGGCTTTTGGAAAAGGGACAAAGAGCTTCAGGATTATGTAATTGGCCCATTATTTTCAAATTAATTGAACCTATGATTGTTTAATTGGTCATGTGATCGTTTTTGAACAGGGAAGAACAATTGGCTGCACTTAGGTGAGGAAGGAAGCAAGCTCCTATATAATTAGCTCCTAACTATGCAATTAAATTCTTATTAATACCCTCAAACAGCAGGGACCAATTCAAGCCTCTAATTAGTGATTAACATGAGACAGGGAGAGATTGAGTTGTAACAAAAAAACTGGCTGGGCTCCTCTAGGCTCAGCTTTTGGTTACAGTACACGTTTTTCCTGCTCTTCCTCCTTTCAACTTGGGAGGGAAGGCAAAGATATGCTAACAAGATACACAGCACTGCAATGGGAGACCAAATGCAATCATGTTGTAGAAAGGAGCTGAGGTGTTCCTGCCAAGTCTACCGCTTAGGGTGGGCCGGTTGCTTGTTTACTTCTTCAGGCTTCCTGAAGAACAGATTTTTCTCTCAGACACTCTCTGTTAGGTCTGAATTATCTGGAGCAAGCAGGTAAAATCAATCAGGTGTCTGACATGGAGGAAGACTAGACTCTTAATGGGTACTGTACTTGGAGGTCAGGCAGTCTGAAGTGTAGTCTGAGAAAGTTTTGCTTCGGAGCCACTGCTTCTAGAGCAGTGATGGTGAACCTTTCGGCACTCCAGCTGTTGTTGGACTTCAATTCCCAGAAGCCTAAGTCCCTGTGAATCCACACAAATGGGCTTACTGGCACTCTGGCTGTTGTTGGACTTCAATTCCCAGTAAACTCATTCGTGTGGATTCACAGGAACTCAGGCTTCTGGAAATTGACGTCCAACAATGGCCAGAGTGCCAAGGTTTGCCATCATAATTCTAGAGCAGGAGTTCTCAACCTTTTAAAGCCAGGGGGAAGGTCACACTCTCTCAGACAGCTTCGGGAACCGGACGGCCATTTTGCCCTTCCTCCACCACATGGCACTTCCTGGTGTGGTGGAGGCAGTGGGGAGCCACATGAAATGGTGCCTTGGGCCACATCCAGCCCATGGACCACAGGTTGAGAATCCCTGTTCTAGAGTTCCAGGGACAGTGTGATAAAATAACACCAAGATCTGGTTTGAATATGTCCTTTCAAAGTTGTATTCTCTGCCTCTGGTTTCCTCCTGTGTGCCCCATCTCTGTTCCCAAATCATTCACTTCTCCCAATACCATGGTCCTCCAAATAGGGCTTAGACAGGATCCCACCTGAAACCTTAGAGAGCAACTGCCAAGCAGAAGATATATAATATTTTTACCCTGACGTTCTCCTATAAAGGGCCCAAATCAGTTTATAAGATTAAAAACTAATATGAAAGCTAAAAATAATTATTAAAATATTAATAGAGAGTTCAATAAATATAATATTAAAATCCAGCCTGCCCCCACCATATCTGGGTTCCATATCTGCAGTTTTGGTTACCCACAGTTCTAAAAATATTCAATTAAAAAAATCCCTGAAATAAATAATGCATATTATTTCTATAGCACATTACCAGACCTGGCCACTAGAGGCCACTTTCTACAGTGCAATGTTTACAAAGAACAAAGGCAGACATTTTGGTAACTCTCCTGTAGAACAACAGAGACATTTGAAACCCCTCCTCTGCTTCAAGTATGTGTACAATGTATCGGGTTTGTTGTTATATATAGTTTCAGGTATCCATGGTAGGTCTCGGAATACATACCTTGTGGATACAGGGGGATATCTGTAGTAAATAAACAAAAAAAATACTAAAAACACATTAAAAAGCATAGTGATCCAATTTTAAGAACCCCCTCTCAGACATCCAGTCACTAGGGGAAAGTCTGCCTGAAGGGACGGATCTTTGCCTGCTTGTAGCAAAGATGGGGCCAGTTTAGCCTCCCATGGGAGGGAGTTCCAGAATTTGGGAACAGCAACAGAGAAGGCCCTGTCCTGTGTCCTCACCAAATGCAACTGTGAGTGTGATGGGAGCAGGAGTGTGGGCAGATGCAGCATATTAAAGATGATGAAAGCTCATAGGCAGGGGTACCCAAAGTACAGCCCGTGGGCCAGATTTGGCACACAGCACCAGTTGATCTGACCCATGCTGCTCCCATAAGCAAAAGTAAAATGTGCATGCACGGGCACCATACATACCCATGCATGCGTAGAATGCTGCCGTAAATGACCCATGTTTACAACAGCCACGGGTCACTTACGGCAGGATTCTGCACATGCGCTGGTGCGTTTGGTGCTCACACATACATGTTTTACTTCCACTTCCGGGTGGAAGGAACCACATGACTGGCCCGCAGCCTGAAAAGTTTGGGCACCACTGCTCATAGGGAAGACCTCATCACAGCAGCTGTAAAAAACAGTTGCAACTTTGCAAATCAACCTTTTGAAGGGTCCTCATCAACTTTAAAAAAAGGCTCAGATGTGGGTAAGAAGGGAGAAAATGAGTTCCTGAAGACAAGCTGACTTTGTCTATAAGGACACTTTTATAATCTGTTCTATAATTGAATTGTCATAGAACTTAACTGCAGCAAATGGCAAGTGGGGGCGAGGCAGACAGATCTCAAGAGTGCACTTCAATTCATATTCAGAAATATATACAGTACTCTGCTTTTTAATTGTGCCTTTGGAGGCCATAAACCCCCACATTTTTAGAATGTAATTAGAACATTCTTTTTTGTATTTTTATTGTACCTTTAATGCTCCTGCATTTTTGGGGAGATTGACGTATGATTTAAATTATTGTCTGTA
Source organism: Bradypodion ventrale (assembly GCA_035047345.1). Taxonomy (NCBI): domain Eukaryota; kingdom Metazoa; phylum Chordata; class Lepidosauria; order Squamata; family Chamaeleonidae; genus Bradypodion; species Bradypodion ventrale. The sequence continues at coordinate 12,820,531 of JAWDJE010000014.1, read as the reverse complement.
ACTTTTATAGCTGTCAAGTTCTTTATCATAAAACCATAAGGCTTCTCCCTCCCCTTTCCTTTTCAATTTAATCTCATTGTCTGGGTTCTTTTTCGCAAAGATACATTGCATAAAGCTGATAGCGTCATTAGCTACAGCAATTTTTCAGAAGTGAAAAAAACTGATTTGCCCCCAAAATCCTAATTGTCTCATGTCATCCCTTTAATCATGGGGAAGCTGTTGGGCCAATAGGATGGGTGGGCGGGGGGGGGGGGGGGGATCTTTCATTTCCAAAAATTGCCTCTGCTATTTAAATCATCCCTTTTCAGAAATTAAAGACCCCACCCCCGTCCCACATCCCTCAGTGGTTTTCTGATAATAAAAGGGATTGCACAGAAGACTTAGGACCGTGATGGCGAACCTTGGCTCTCCAGATGTTCTTGGACTTCAATTCCCAGAAGCCCAAGCACCCTGTGAATCTGCATGAATGGGTTTACTGCAATTCATCCGGCCCATGCTGCTCTCGTCGGTCCCAAAAGTGGAAGTAAAACAAATTAAGTAAATGCAAATTAAGAAAATGAGATTTTTATCCCGCTTGTCCAGGAAGAGTAGATTCAGAAAGTAAAAGGAATCGCTTCCCTTTTCTTCTCCTTCTACTAATATAGCCAAATCTGTGTATTCTGAGTATTCAGCTGTCAGATGAGGGTGAGCATGTGTCCCACTTCATAGAGGTTAGTCCTCGATTTGAAGGCACCCTTTGTTTCATGGAGAGGGAGCTTGTGAATCTTGTATGACTTCCATGAGACCCAACCAGCAAGGCCATTGGTTGGGAACAATGAGGGTTGCAGCTCAACAACATCTGGAAACCCACAAATTATCCACCTCTGATCTGTTTGAAGGGTTGTGTGGTCAAGTTTAAACATTTGTTTAAAACCACATAAAGGAAACCAGATGCCTTGAAATTGCCCTTCCACCTGCACAGTAAACTAAGCTTCAAGCATACAGACATATAGACATACTATATTTCTGGACAGATTGTGATTATTTCCAATATACATATACATTTACACAAATTAGTTTCCTTTTGTCATCTAAAATGATATGCTTTCCATTCAGACAATAGCTTGTGTGTGTTTGAGAGAAAGACTATTGCAAGTGCAGGCAATTAGAAAACAGAAATGAATGAAGGAACAAGGTCTTTTCTGTAACGTTCCCAAAACATTGTGGAAGAAGCAGAGTAGTGCCACGTCCTACTTAAATTTTTGGAAAAAGGTTTATTTATATCCATAGGCCTTTGAATGTCTAGCTCAGGGGTCCCCACCTTTTTAAAGTCAGGGGCCAGGTCACGATCCCTTAGGCAGTTGAGGGGGCCGGACTGATGTTCCCCCCCACCATTTACGGCTGCCGTAACCGATTGCGGTGGCGGCAGTGGCTGGAGCAAGTGTGTGGGCCGGATGATTTGGCACCATGGGCTGGATCTGGCTCACGGGCCATAGGTTGCCTACTCCTGGTCTAGCTAGTGGTGCTTGTTGATGGATTGGATTTTGCTATTGATTTTGAGCCCGTTGTTTTGTTTTCCATGTCTTAGGTACCGGTATATATTGTAGTATTTGTAGTACTGTACTTTCTATAAAGCTGTAGATCCATACCTGTCAAGTATCCCAGATTGGTCGGGATTTCCCGTATTTCTGCTCCACTTCCTCCACTTTCCTGCCACCATCCCGTAATTTGACCAGCGGGGAAAGTAGTAGTTACTGTGCATGTGCATATGCGCAGAACCCTTCTGCGCATGCGCAGAAGGGTTCTGCACAGAAGGGTTCTGCGCAGGTCCCGTATTTTCCAGAGCCACGATTGACAGGTATGTGTAGGTCAGCACTACTCAATTTAGGAGATTTTGCTGCACCTTTTGCAACAGGGTGTATCCATTTGTTTTCTTGTTGTTTTCAGGATTCAAGAATGACGTTGGCCTAGAGAATGTGCTGAGATATGTTTGTGGTTTTGTGTTGCCCTGGTCTAAAGGTTTGCCCAGGATTTTACACACTATTTGTTGCAAACAATCGGTCTTAGTCAGGCACTGAAATATGTGGGATTATTTCTTGTAAATTTAAGAAAAAGTTTGGAAAAGTTACTTTTTTAGACTTCAGCTCTCAGTATCTTCCAGTGCACCTGGTTACTGGCAATGGTGACTTCAAAACCGAACTCTAGTCCAAAAACAAAAAAAAGCAAGTTATGAACTTTGTTTTCTTGCAATGTGATGTGTCAAAAAAGACCTTTCTTCTTCTTCATTATAGATTAAAGGATGAAAATAATGAACCAGTAGATCATCTGCTCAGGAGCTGCGGCAACATTTCACATAGTGATTATTTGCAATGCCATGACAGGGTTGCAAAAATTATTCTTTGGAAAACTTGTCAAAAGTTTGGATTTGAATGCAGTAAAATTACTGGGAACATCAGGTAGAGAAAGTTTTGGAACATGAGATAGCCGAGATCCTGTGGGACAGATAGACAGCTGACTCATAACATACCTGATATAACTGTTGTGGAAAAGTAGAAGTCCTGTTTTGTTGACATTGCTATACCAGGAGATGCACAAACTGAGGACAAGCAACTGGGAGAAAATAACAAAATACTGTACTGTATTGTGATTTGAAAATTGAAATTGAGTGTTTATGGAGAAAGAAATCTGTTGTTGTGCCCATAGTGATCGGAACCATTGGAGCAATACCTAAAGGACTCCCTAGACATTTGGAAATTTTGGGTGTATTAGACTTGAATATTTCAACTTTTTTTAAAAAAAACTTTACTGGGAACTGTCTATATACTTAGATGTTACTTTAACAGTCCTTAGGCCCTTGGTTAGGGCTTGAACTATTAATTTTGTACCAGTCTTTGACTGTGAATCTGATGATAGCCAATATTCAGAATGGATATGGCACTTGAAAGAAGAAATATCTTGCTCTGGGGTTGGATGGAGAGGGGGACATTATTGTTGCCAGCACAAAGCAGTCTGAACTCCTGGGGTCTTTCCCCATGTGCATCACAGACGTCTGATCTTTAAGGGGGGTTGCCTGCATGCTTCCCCCACCCCCCACCAGCTTTCTCCTGTTACACTGAAGCAAAGCTGAGCTTCAATAAGTGAGAAAGCTGCAAGCCATACCAGAATGGGGTGGGGGTCAGGAAGGGTGAGTTAATTGAGAGGAAATCTGATGGAAATGATAAGCAGACCCAATAGTTAAATTGTGAGCTAACACATTAATGAACTTCACAGCATGCATGAAAAAACTCTCACCCCAGCTTGAATTTGACCACAGGGGTGAGATGAAATGGAGAAGGAGAAGGACGGATGGTGTGAGGGCAGAAGAGGACAACAGGCTGAAGCCAGAAGGAATCTTGTTCCCATTATCTTTTTGTTCCCAACCTTTTCAAGTCAGGGGCAGGGTCACGCTTTCTCAGTCAGTTTCGAGGGCCGGATGGCCATTTTCCCGTGGCTGTACAATGGGGGTGTCCATTTTGTCCCAACAGCTTCAAAGGGGTGGCCATTTTGTTTCTCAAATGCCCTTGGAGGGGTGTGGGGCCACATGAAATGGTGTCGGGGCTGGATCCGGCCCACAGGCTTTAGGTTGGGAACCCCTGCTTTACATAGTTGGCCCAACACAACTTGGCTTCTGTGGGTAATCAGGAGAGAGAAAGAGAGAGATTTTAGCAATGTTTGTCATAGCCACTGCTTCCTCAACTGCTCGGCTTCATAACTTGCCTGTCACAGCTGGTACTGTTTGGGCTTCTTAATAGCTCTGGCAGGGAATAATAGAAAAAGACTTCAGGAAGGGTGGACTTTTTGCTTGGGTGTCGGTGGCACTGGAGGTGGGAGGGCTCTGGGAACCTGAACTGATGCCCCCCTGCCTAAGCAATCCCGGATTTTAGCTTGCCTTTTGGCTTGTAAGGTAGCACATAGGAAATTAAACAACTCCAGTCATCTTCTTGTACTTTAAACACATATTGTAGCAAAAATAGTTTACAGATTAAGTAAGCAAATAAAACAATTTTAGTTCAGAAAGCACTTTAAAAACAATGAAATCTGACTAAGTGTGGAAGCCCAGAGGGCCCCTTCGTACAGTAAAACTCTGTATAACAATTTTAATCTGTGGCACGGAGCTCATTACTATGCAATTTTCATCGTTGTACGATCGTCTCTATGGAAAAATCCATACAACAATTTTCCCTATGGAAAAAACTGTACAACGATTTTTGGCACTAACCAAAAACCTATGGCGGTTTTTTCCATTGAAAAATAGATGTACAGATTTTTCCATAAGGACGATCACTATGCGGAACGCTTTTCTCCCCTCCAAGCTTAATCACTATGTGATTTCATAGCTGTATGGCACAATTGTTATATGGAGTTCTACTGTAAGTCAATTTAAAAATTCCTTGTGATTTTTTGGTAAGGAATGATGTACATAAATCCATATATCTCTGCCTCAACTAAAAGTGGGAAATAGCTGCTAGATTTTGGGATTTGCAGTCTTAAAAAGTCATTTTTCCTATTACATTTGTGGTCGTTGTCTGCAACTTGTATCCGAAAATGCAGTTTTTCCTGAAGCAAGAAAAATGTAATTGGCGTGAATTTGTTTAAGGTGGATCCCAGCTTGCCATGAAGTGACCCACACACTCTGATCACGGAGCCATCTCCTGCACCACGTATGAAATGAGACATGCAGGATTTAACACCAGGACTGCAATGGACTGCCATAGCCTTGAGGATATTATCAAGGTGCGCCTTCACAGCCAGTCCATCTGGCATGGCCTCTTCCACCTTCATAATGGTTGGGAATCAGAGTTCCTCTTCCAGTCATTTTGCCGTTGGGGCTAATATGATAGTTTCCAATGGCATTTCCTCCACTGAAGGGGATCATCACCCCACCCAAAGGGTCTCATCCATCCATAGCCGTTGGCCCTTTAGGGAGTCAGATAAGTTAAATGCCACCTGACACTTGGCATTGAATCACTGGTTGTATGGTCTATTCCATTACCGTAGTGGGATGTCCGGCCAGACCAGAATATTTGTGGTAGGTGGAAGAGTAAGTGAGTGAACTCCTCCTCCTCCTTCTTCCCACCCACTTCCTTTACATCTGCTCTTTCTCTTCCTTGCAGCCTGCAACTGTAACCTTCATGCCCGCCGCTGCCGTTTCAACATGGAGCTCTACAAACTCTCTGGCCGGAAGAGTGGTGGTGTCTGCCTTAACTGCCGACATAATACCGCTGGGCGGCATTGCCATTATTGCAAAGAGGGGTTCTACCGAGACATGAGCAAATCCATCACGGACCGCAAGGCCTGCAAAGGTAAGGCAAAAATCACTTTTACACATGCTTTAGATGGTTGTCCTATTTGGGCAGGCCAGTGTGTTCAGCAGAGGTCTCCCTCAAGCCAGCATGGAATTTGAAGGGACTAAAGATGGGAAAGAATAGCTACAATGGCAAATATTTCTGCTAACATGCTCCCTGTTTCTGCTTAACTGATCATCAAAAGTTAAAAAACATACAGAAGCTGGAAAATCTTCAAGGGGACAATAAGAAACAGGAAGTGTCTCTTTAGAGAGAATCCAGAAAGTTGGGTTAGGAATAGGACAGTGATGGCAAACCTTTTAGAGACCGAGTGCCCAAACTCAACAGGCTCTGTGCTGGAGGAAGAGAGCACTCCTATTGGGCTGCTGGGCTGAGGAGTGGGGCGAACTCTGTGCTGGGGAAAGGAGGAAGTGCTCCCATTGGGCTGCTGGACAGAGGGGCAGGGCAAACTCTGTGCTGGGATGAGAGCACATATGCCCATAAAGAGGGCTCTAAGTGCACCTCTGGCATGCATGGCATAGGTCTGCCACCACTGGAATAGGATATTGGGAGGTCTAGTTTAGGGCCCAGTAGCTGGGGTTACTACCTTTGTATTTTCCAGTACTATGACAGGTAGAGAAATGGACAAAAGTGCCATGCAGAAGAGACAATAGCTCAGAAGCTGAAAACATACTTTGCAAGCAGAATCATTAGGCCGAGGAAAGCAGGGGTTTGGAGTGTCGCTGTTGTAGCAATGTTACTGCCAGGGATAACAGTGAGATGTTTATGGGATTTCCTGAATCTTGTGTTACCGGAATAATTTAGTTGGCCTGGGGTGTTGTACGTTTTGATCTTGGGTAAGGGAGTACCCTTGGCTGGCCTTGTCCAGGTTCAGTCCCTACCACTGCCAGGGAAAAGAATTTGGTAAGCTATGTTGAGGAAATTTTCCATCTGTGTCCCTGGAAGCCAGTTTTTGAGTGGAAGGAGCCTTTCTCTTCATGAACGGAAACTGCAAACCAAGATGGTTGTGGTCAGTGTACCTGTAGTACAGTGGTTCCCAACCTTTTTAAGCTGGTGTAGTACATTGGTTAAAGTGTAGTGTTAGGAATGGGAAGATTTGGGTTCAAATTCCCATTCTGCTTTTAAGCTTGGTGGGTGACCATTGGGGCTAGTATCTGTTTCTCTCTCAGCAACCCAGCGTGGTAAGGATGATAAGAGTCTGTGAGCCAAGTGTCATGTTTAGTCCAGGTCATTGAATGAATGATAGCAATACTAATTAAATGCAGATGGTAGAGATTTATCTAAGAGATTTAATTGATCAATGAGAAAATGCAGCTCAGGTGGAAAGTGCAGCCTCGGACTTTAATTTTCCAGGTGTTCTTCAACTTTATTTCCCTGATACCCAAGTCAGTACATCAGTTGATCAGTGCTCCTGGGAACTGAAGAAACCATGGGATAGATGATCCAGTGGTCCAACCTAGGATAAATCAGCTCTTTATGTTCTCATGTTGATAAATCAATGCTTATGCAAGTATAAATGACTGAAAAGACTTACTCTAGTAAGGTAAAGGCCACCTTCGCTTGAAAGCCAGTGCTGTGTGCATTATTCAAATGGTTCTATGGACATGTGGCAGGCATGATTAGACACTGGAGAGCATGGAATGTTGTTTACCTTCCCACCAAAGTACAGTGGAACCTCAGTTAACATGAAAATTGCATAACAAAAGGAAATCCATAGAAAATAGTGGCTCAGCTTACGGAATTTCTTTCAGAATGGATTAATTGGTTTTCAATGCATTCCTATGGGAAACCCTGTTTCGGTTAAAGTATTTTGTTTTTCAGTGCATTCCTATGGAAAATTGCATACAATGCATTCCTATGGGAAATTTGATTAAAGTAATTTCGCTGTAAGAAACATCCTGGAGAACACATTAATTACATTAACCGAGGTTCCACTGTAGTACCTGTTTATCTATTTGCAATTTCTTGCTTTTGATCTGCTAGGTTGGCAGGATCTGGGGCAGAGACTCACTCTGTCATGCAGCGCTCAGGAGCTGTTGACCTGCCAACCTTCCAGTCCTCAAGTTCAGTGTCTTAACCACTAAGCGACCACAGTCCCTTTTTCTAGTAGGGACTGACAATTGGATTTAGTCCCATATGTTCCTTGCCCCAAGGAAGGATGATCTAAATGCAATAAATAAACAAATTGGACTATAATATCCATAATTTTATGAAAAGAGGAGGCTAATGTACTTTATGAGTTCACCTGTGTACTTGTATAAAGAGGCTATACAATTTATTTCATTAAAACTTTATTATTGCAATGAATGTGAAGTAAAATCAGAATTATTAACCTGGGATGACTTCCAAGGCAAGGATGAGGAACATGTTGCTCTTGGGATGTGTTTGGACTACAGTGCCTCTGATCTCCAAGCAGCATAGCCAGCATGTGCCATCATGGGAATTGTAGCCCAACAAACTTTCCATCCCAACCTTAAGGAATTGAAGAGTAGTGATATCAATGTGAGTATCAGGGTACACAGAAAGATCCTCCTCAAAGATTGTAGTATTTTTGAACCACAGTTGGGTGTACCCTAGTAATGACAACCTTGTGTTACCGTCTAATCCAGGGGTTCCCAACCTCTTCAAGTTGGGAGCCAGGTCACGTTCTCTCAGACAACTTCAAGGGCCAGACAGCCATTTTGCCCTGCCTGCATGATGGGGGCGGCCTTTTTGTTCTATCAGCTTCAAAGGGGTGGCTGTTTTGTTTCTGAAATGCTCTTGGAGGGGAGCACATGAAATAGTGATTTGGGCCAGCTCTGGCCCCCGGGCCTTAGATTGGGAATGCCTGGTCTAATTTATCTCACAATGAGTCAGGCGAAAAGGGAACTGCAGAATGAACTAACCAAAAAGGTGCCTTCATTTTGACAGTTTCACGTCTGGCCTAGACACAGAAGAAGAAGTGTGAGTGTCTGGAGAGAAGCAGACAATGTTTGGCTGACTGTGTGTTTATGTACATTTTTTGCATTAATTAATTTCAGAAATGAGTTTGTAACCAAAGGCAAAGAAGGCAATATTTCTGGTTTGGTGGGTCTTTCGGTTAAGGCACCATTGCTCTGTCAGCACTAAATAATATGTGGTCATGTCATGGTTTATTTATACCAGCATAGCATTTGAGATGAAATAAGGAGAAGACACGCTGTCAATGTTTGCCTACTGTATAATTTTGGGTTACTTAACCACAGATACAGTACATGCAGCGTGGCCCTAAAAAGGCCCCATGGCCAAGTTGGTTGCCATGTTGTCTATGGCTGTTTCTGGCAGTTGTAAGGGAAATCTCATCCAAAACAGTGGTTTCTTTATTTAGGATTCTCATTTCAAAATATTATTTCTTCATAGAAGTCGTGTACAAAGCAGTTTCTGAAGAATACTTCCAGATCACCCAATCAAGAAAGATTAGTTCAGTTAAGGCTGGGAAAATCTGTCTGTTTCACATTCCCATGGCATGATGTTCAAGCCAGGTTGGTTTGCTTAGGTCCGTGATGGCGAACCTTGGCACTCCAGATGTTCTTGTACTTCAATTCCCAGAAGCCCAAACCCCCATGAATCCACACAAAGGGGTTGACTGTGATTCATCCAACCCATGCCACCTTTGTCGCTCCCAGAAGCAAAAGTAAAATGCACCCATATGGTCATTTTCTAAGTCAAAAAATTCGTATCTCGGGGCGTTCGTAAGTTAAGGTTTTACTGTACTCGAGTTTTTTTGCCTCAAAAATGAACCCCAAAAAGGAGACTCGGCTTATACTTGAGTCAATGACCATGAGAGTCCCAAGACCGCACCGGTTTGAGATGCGCCAACAATTTAATTAATTTTACCATATTTTAATGTATTTTGATTATTGAAACTCACTAGCAACTGCTGAATTTCCCGCCCTTGGCTTATACTCGGGGCAATCTATTTTCCTGGGTTTTCAGGTCAAAATTAGGTGCCTCAGCTTATATTCGGGTCGGTTTATACACGAGTATATGGTAAGGTCCTGCGGACAACATGTGATTTTAAATATTATAAGTAAATAAATTCAGAACTTTACCTGGGAATTATTGTTATTGCAAATCCTGCAAATATTTGCAAGATGTGACATTTCAATAGAATATTTTTGAAATTGTAGCCTTGTTAATCTGTGTTTCAAGCATAGTAAAGGTCACTCTTGCTCGAAAGCCCATCATATCCAACTCCAGAGTTCAATGCTCATCTGTTTACATCCAAGGAGCCAATGCTGTCTTCTTCGGCAGATGTTTTCATGGACATGTGGCAAGCATGCCTAGACATTGTAGTGCATGGAACGCTGTTTATCTTCCCACCGAAGTGGTCCTTATTTATCTACTTGCAATTTCTTGCTTTCAAACTGCTAGGTTGGCAGGAACTGGGACAGAGACTCCGTTGTGCAGTACTCAGGTATTGAATTCCGACCTCCCAGTCTTTAAGTTCAGTTTATTAACTAGTTGAGCCACCGCAGCATATCAGAGAGTAAATAAAACAACAAAAAGACAAAAACGTTATGACACTTTAAAGACTAACTGCTGTATTTTATTGTTAGCTTTCATGGATCAATAGGATATGTTTCTTGAAGTTATTTTAATGTTGAATGGGAAAAAACACATTAAAGGCTCTAAAATGTGTTAACATATTAATTTTAGTGTGTCGGAAGAGCTAAAGGATGATATATGCACACTTCTTAGGGATGTTTCTCTGAAAGAGGATGCTAATAGCAAATTGGATTTTAGATTTGTCTGGTATTGTATCATTCCAGTTGCACAATTTGGCATGTGTTATGTCCATTCATTATGTTACCAATTAATTTTATGAAAGGAGGCATTTCTAAATATAGGAGAATTTTTCCATGGAAAAATGGAGCTGTCATTTTTGTGGCAACATAAGTTTCCACCCGGCATCACTGATGTCGGAATCAGAGCCAGTGGCAGCCACATGCAAAGTAACATGTGCCGGATACACCAGAGTTCATCTGTGGCCAGGGTCTTGTACTGAGGACTTGAGCATATCAAGCAAGGCCTTCATTCTGCTTGCAAGTGGTAAAGTATTTGAGAATGCTTTCCCCATTTTGTAAGATTATAAAGGCAGCTTCTCAGCAAAAGGGACTGCGGTGGCTTAGTGGTTAAGACGCTGTACTTGATGACTGTAAGGTTGGCAGGTGAACGGCTTGAGAACTGGCTGCTGCAGGACATAAGAACAAAAGAACAGCCTTGCTGGATCAGGCCACAGCCCATCCAGTCCAGCATTCTGTCTCACACAGTGGCTCACCATTTGCTTCAGGGTATTATTCCCAAACAGATGCCTTCACCTTCTTAGGATTCCCTGGAAATGGCATTGAGAGATATCCTGCCTATCTCTCCAACCCGGAGGTTGTCCTTAGGTATCCATAATTATAGCCATTGATACCCTTGTTCTCCATGAACTTGTCTAATCCTTTCTTAAAGCTGTCAAGACTGACAGCTGTCACCACTTCTTCTGGCAGGGAGTTCCATAGACCAGTGATCCTCTGGGTGAAAAAGTACTTTCTCTTATTTGTTTGAGAACTAGTACCCAAAAGTTTCATCGAGTGTCCCGTAGTTCTAGTGTTATGCGATAGGGAAAACAGTTTTTCCTTATCTACTTTGTCCACACCGTGCATTATTGTATAAACTTCAATTAGGTCACTTCTTAGACGCCGTCGTTCAAGAGTGAAAAGGCCCAACCATTGCAGCCTCAGATGGTAAGGAAGGTGTTCCAGTCCCCTAATCATTCTGGTTGCCCTCCTCTGCACTTTCTCCAACTCCATAATATCCTTCTGGAGGTATGGCGACCAGAACTGTACACAGTATTCCAGATGGGGCCTCACCATAGATTTATAAAGAGGCAAAATGACACTTGCTGACTTATTTTCTATACCCTTCCTAATGATCTCTAGCATTGAGTTTGCTTTTTTCACTGCTGAGGCACACTGGGTTGACACCTTCATTGAGTTGTCCACCAGGACACCAAGGTCCCTTTCCTGGTTTGTCGCAGAGAGTTCAGAACCCATCAGTTTATAAATGTAATTGGGGGTTTTTGCCCCAAAATGCATCACTCTGCATTTACTAATGTTGAAGCTCATTTGCCACTGTTTTGCCCACTCCCCCAGTGTCAAGAGATCCCTCTGGAGCTCCTCACAATCTCTCACAGTTTTCACTACCCTGTATAATTCAGTGTCGTCAGCAAATTTGGCTACCTTGCTATTTATTCCTACTTCTAGATTATTTATGAAGAGGTTGAAAAGCAGGGGTCCCAGTACTGAACCTTGGGGGACCCCACTCTTTACTTCCCTCCACTTGGAGAAGTGTCCATTTAGTGCTACTCTCTGTTTCCTGTCCCTTAGCCAGTTGCTGATCCAGGACAAGACCTGTCCCTTTATTCCATGACTGGTAAGTTTATTCAAGAGCCTTTGATGCGGGACCTTGTCAAAAGCCTTCTGAAAGTCCAGATAAACAATGTCAACTGGATCCCCCTTATCCACATGCTTGTTGACACTCTCAAAAAAATTCTAACTGATTAGTGAGGCATGATTTGCCCTTGCAAAAGCCATCTTGGCTCTCCTTTAGCAGCGCCTTCCCTTCTATGTGCCTCTTAATTCTATCTTTTAGGATGGTTTCCATCACTTTACCTGGGACACATGTCAAACTGACAGGTCGGTAATTTCCTGGATCACCCCTGGATCCTTTTTTGAAAATTGGTGTTACATTCACTACCTTCCAGTCATCAGGCACAAAGCCTGATTTGAGGGAAATATTATATATTTTGGCTAGGAGATCAGCAATTTCATCTTTAATTTCCCTGAGAACTCGTGGATGGAGTGAGCTCCCGCCTCTGTCCTAGCTCCTGCCAACCCAGCAGTTCAAAAGCAAGAAATTATAAGTAGATAAATAGGTACAGAAAAGTACAGAAAAGACTGCGGTGGCTCAAGTTGTTAAGACGCTGAACTCGATGACTAGAAGGTCAAAGTTCAATTCCTGAGTACTGCATGACAGAGTGAGCTCCCATCTCTGTCCCAGCTCCTGCCAACCTAGCAGTTCAAAAGCAAAAATTGTGACCTTTACCTTACTCAGGAAAAAAGCAGGATGGCTTCATGTGACCTTTTGCCTGGGAGAGGCATGTGATATTATAGAAAGAAAGTTATGTGCCTATGTTAACCCTGTGTCTCACCTGGGCTGCTTCTATATCCTACTAATTAGAGATGCCTTTGGCCAGATTTTGGAAAAAGTCTATCATTCTAACAATCACCAAATTAGCATGGCCACTGGAAGAGGTTACTAATTTTTATACCAGTGAACATATGGGAGGATAATGGTTTATACCAGGAGTTCCCAACCTTTTCAAGCTGGGGGCCAGGTCACACTCTCTCAGTCAGCTTCGAGGACCAGACAACCATTTTGCCCAGTCTGCACGATGCGGGTGGCCTTTTTGTCCCAACAGCTTCAAAGGGGTGGCCATTTTTCATCAAATGCCCTTGGAGGAGGGGGGCACATGGAATGGCACTGTGGGTTGGGTTCGGCTCATGGGCCATAGGTTGGGAACCCCTGGTTTATACTCACATTTCATCCAGCCTTGGAAAAGTTAACCTTTTGGACTCTAATTCCAAATTTGAAGAATGACTGGGAAAAGGGTGATGGGATTTGTAGTTCCAGAAAGTAGCTTCACACCCCCTCCCAGCTTTTCTTTTTTTTTTTTCATTACAATGAAAAAAATCATATCTTCCCGTCAAAATATGTCTGGAAACATTAAGTATATCAAAAGTATCGTTTCAATTTTGTTTTGTCCATGCTCTTAATACATCTGTGCTAACCATTGCTGAGTTTTGGAGTCTGAGCTGCATGGTGTCATTGCTTTTTTTAAAAAAAACATATCAAGTAACTGAATATGTTTTAGTTTATGAATGTTTTGCACCTGGAAGGAATTCGCCGGCAGGTCATAACAATCTCTTAGCTGAGCTAGGTCTTCTACAAGCTAGAACAGGGGTTCCCAACCTTTTTCAACCCGGGGGGCTGCGTCACCTCTCTCAGTCAGCTTTCAAGGCTGGACGGCCATTTTGCCCTGCCTACACAATGAGGGGGGGGGGTAGCCATTTTGTCCCAACAGATTCAAAGGGGTAGCCATTTTGTTTCTCAAATGCCCTTGGAGGGGTGGGGGACTACATGAAATGCGTCTGGGCCAGATCTGGACCACGGGCTTTAGGGTGGGAAGCCCTGGGCTAGAAGAAGTGACCCAAGTGTTTCTCTTTGAAGGAGCGGCTTGTGCAGTGTACCCTACCCCACCCCCTTGCTTTATGGTGTTACCTAGAAAAATCCCAATCTGTCCTAAGGGACGGATGCAGCGAGGAGAAACTTCACAGCTTTAACAAGCTTCTCATAAAGCTCAAGGCAGCCGTGACGGACAGAATGTAGCAGGGGTTGGGTATAAGGAAGCAAAGGAGCACTCCCTCCCAGCCAGGTCATTAGAAAAATGGAGAGCTAATCATTTTTAATTGCCCAAACAGCTGAGTTGGCAGGGCCTCCCATTTGTGTGTTGCTTTTCCTTCCACGCGCCACCATGTTGCTTGCAGGGGGGCAGAAGAGTTCATGCTCTTTCCCCCAAATTTAATTGCGCTTTTTGAAACCTTGCCATGGTAGCTGCATTGAAATATGCACAGCTGATTTATGGCATGAGCCAATGAGATTAGAAATGTCATGGACTTTTTCCAGGGCGGCCAGGTAAATGTCAGCAAAAATAGGACTGGGGAAGTTTACTGTATGGGACCAAAGACAACAGAACAGCCGAAGGGTTGGCTTAACACAGGTTTATTGCATAGGGATCTGGTGGAGCATGAGGTAATGGCGGTGATACATCTCTTTATATACAGTAGGGTTATACATTTGAATCTTGTAGCACGGTAGCTCATTGGCCGCTACCTGCGTGGCCTCGCCCAGGCACGCCTCTCTTCAGTAGTTCTTCTTTCCTGCTGCTGAATGCGGGGAAGGTTTTCCCGCGGCTGTCCGTGATTGAGCAATGTGAACCATGTGAGATTGAACGCTCGCAGCTGCCCTCTATGGGCTGCTTGCTCGCGTTCCTTTACAGCTGCAATACATTGTAATTGGGGTGGTTACATTCTGACAGTACAAGACATGCATACACAACATCCCTCCCCCCTAGGATGGGACGAAGTCCCGCAACCAATGTGGCTTGCCGCACATTCGCTTGGGGCGTGCTTGCGCCTGCCCTAGTACCGGAGAGCCTGTGATCCCTGACTCCGTGAGTGCTTGTCCTGCAACGGGAAACGGGGATTCATTAGTGGCTCCGTGGGGCGTCTGTGCCTGCCTTGCGCTGGGGGAAGGGAATGGGATGAACAACTGAGACGTGAACCCCTGTCTGTTTCCCTCGGACCCCGGGGACCCTCCGATCGTGAACCGCGGGACCGATGAGGATGCCCTTGTGGTTCTGCTCCCTTCTGTCCCCCGCTCGGGGGACCTTGAGACTGTGGCGGACGGCCTCGCCGTTGCCTCCTGCCTTGGGGGTGTCGGTCTCCGGGACATTGGCGCTATGTTGCACTCTAATTCACAGGGGCTACTGGGACTAGAAGTACCAGGGGCTGAACTGAAACCCCTCTTTTCGCTAGGACGGGTGGGGGACCACTCCGCTAACTCCCCCTGGCACTGTAAATCAAGGTCTAAACTCCTTGGGGAATCTGTATTTCTGGGACGCTCCCGGGGGATGTGTGTGGGATCGGGGCTCTTCCTTTCCGCCGCAAACTCCCGCAAAAGATTTCTGAGGATCGATTCCCTTTCCTCCCCCCTTGGTGGGGACCCATGTTCCCCTTTCCCTCCCCCTTGGGTTAAGCGGGTGGGGGAGTACCCTAACGCTAATTCGTTGCTACTCTCGTCTTCGTCCTGCTTTCCGGGGACCCTCCGCCTGAGTTGATCTGCGTGCCGCCTCCACAGGAGGCCTGTATTGGTCTCCACGCGGTATGAGACGGGGCCGGTTTGTTCTATTACAATGCCGGGCACCCAGGCTGGTCCCCCGCTGGCGTAGTTCCTGCAATGCACGGGGGCGCCTACGCTAAAACTCTTTGAGGAATCCATCTCTACATTTCGCCCTTTGTCTTCTACTCTGGTGGGGTCTAGCCTGGAGATTACCGTAGCCAGCTTCCTGCGCATTAGTAATTCCGCGGGGGAGTACTCTGACGCTAAAGGGGTGACCCTGTACCGTAGCAGGAATTGGCATAGTTGTCGGTCTAGATCTCCGGAGCCCATGCGCCGTAGCGCGTCTTTAGTGGTGCGCACGAGGCGCTCTACTTGGCCGTTGGTGGCCGGGTGGAAAGGGGCGGAGGTGATGTGCCGAATGGCATTGAGATCCACGAATTCCCTGAACTCTGCGGACGTAAAACAGCTAGCGTTATCGCTGACGAGGGTGTCGGGTAAACCGAACGTGGAAAAGACCCTCCGTAACTGTTTAACTGTGGTGGCCGAGGAGGTGCTCGAGACTGGGATGACCTCCAACCACTTTGAGAACGCATCCACCACTAGGAGGAAGAGCGTTCCCCTGAACGGCCCTGCAAAATCTACGTGTACCCGGGACCAGGGCCCCCTCGCTGCGTCCCACTCTCTATGTGGCAGACGAGCCTCTTCTGGCCTGGAGCTTTGGCACGCTTCGCAAGTGCCGACCATGTGCTCAATGTCGGCGTCTAGCTGCGGCCACCAAAAGTAACTGCGGGCTAGAGCCTTCGAGCGGACGATCCCCGGGTGGCTGACGTGCAGCAGCTTAAGCACCCTCGGCCGGAGGGACGTGGGAATCACTACCCGCTGCCCCCACAACAGGCAACCCCTCTCTAGGGACAACTCTAGTTTCTTTTTGAAAAATGTGTCGAATTCCGCTGCTGGGGAAGACACGGGCCACCCTTTCTGTACCCAGGAGCAGACTGTAGCTAACGTTTTGTCCTTGCCGGTCGCTTTGGCGATGTCGGCCGGTACTACTGGAGGGGAGTCTAGGACCTCTATCATTAAAACCTGGTGGTCTCTCTCTTCCTCGCCCACGTGGCAGCAATCCCGGGGAATGGGGGACCTCGACAGGGCATCCGCGTGGCTGATCTCCTTTCCGGGCCGGTATACCAACGCGTGCTGATACGCGTTGAGAAAAATGGCCCACCTGAGCATTCTCGGGGACAGGATTTGGGGTGTGGGCTTATCTGCGGTGAAAATGCCTAGCAAGGGCTTGTGGTCAGTCACTATGGTGAAGGGGCGGCCATACACGAAATCATGAAATTTCTTGGTCCCCGCAATTATTGCTAGTGCTTCCCTGTCTGTCTGGGCGTAGTTTCTCTCCGCTTGGGACAAGGACCTAGAGTAAAACGCTATCGGGGCCTCCCTCCCGTTCTCCAGCACGTGGCATAACACCGCCCCCACCCCCACCGGGGATGCATCGCAAATCAGGACCACTGGGCGTTTGGGATTGAAGTGGGTCAGTACAGCATCTGATGCCAGGAGTCGCTTCAGGTCATTGAAAGCCTTCTTGTGGTCGTCGCCCCACTTCCATGCCTCGTCCTTTTTTAACAATTTGTGTAGCGGTTCCGCCACGGCTGCCTTCCGAGGAAGGAAGGAGTGGTAGAAGTTGAGCAGCCCAAGGAACGACTGCAGCTCGGGCTTGGAGGTGGGGCGAGGGGCCTTTTTGATGGCGGCCACTTTGGATTGGGATGGCCTTATTCCCTCGGGAGTAATGCGGAACCCTAGAAACTCGACCTCGGTTGCGAAGAAGACGCATTTGTCCTTTCGCAACCGCAACCCCGCCTTTTCGAATTTTTCTAGGACCCTTCCCAACCTTTCTGCCAATTCTGCCCGGCTCCCCCCTGTAATCAATACGTCATCAAAGTAGGGTAACACCCCCTCTAGTCCCTTTAGGAGGCGTTCCACGAGTGATTGGAAAATCCCGGGCGCCGAATTCACGCCGAATTGGAGGCGCGATACTTGGAACGCCCCTTTGTGTGTGACTATGGTCTGCGCAGCAGCTGCGGCGGGGGCGACCGGGAGCTGCTGGTAGGCTTGGGCCAGGTCGAGCTTAGCAAAACACCTCCCCCCGTGCAACCTGGCCAACAAGTGGCTGACTACCGGCACCGGATACGCATTAGGGCGGATCGCCTTATTGATGGTGCACTTGTAATCGGCGCATATGCGGACCTCCCCGTTGGCCTTGAGTGCTGTTACAATTGGAGTTTCCCACTCCGCAGAATCAACAGGAACAAGAATCCCCTGGCCCACCAATTTGTCCAACTCCGCCTCTATTTTGTCTTTTAGGGCGAAAGGCACCCTGCGCGGTTTAAGTCTGATTGGACGTACTCCAGGGTCCAGGTCGAAAGTCACTGGGGGGCCCTTGAACTTTCCGAGTCCTTTTTTAAAGACTTCGGGGTGCGCCTCACACACGCTCTGTATTGGATCAGTCCCGGCGGCGTGTACTCCCACGGCGTGCACCCCCCCGATGAACAACCCCAGGGGCTGAAACCATTGAGTCCCGAGGAGGCTGCATTTACCTCCTTTGAGGACGACTAGGGGAAGCGTTGCAGCGCGCTTTTTGAACTGGACCTGGAACTTCCCAACCCCCAGTACCGGGATGCGGTTCCCTTGCACGTCCTTTAGTGTGGCCCTCAACGCCTTGAGCTTGGGCCGCACGTGGGGGGGTATCTTTAGGAACTCTCCCTGAGAGATAATAGAGTAAGAAGAACCCGAGTCCACCTCCATCCTAACAGGGGCCCCTTGTATTACTACCTCGACGAAGTATCGGGGATGCTCCGTGGAAACGCTGAAAACTGGAGCGTCGTCCTCGCTGTCGTCGGAGATGCGTCCGACGCCGTCCCGCTTCCTCGTGGTCCGGGTGCCGTGGTCCTTGGGCCTCGTGGTGCAGTCCTGCCTCGCCGAGCGGTCTGGGGAACTCCTCTTGGCCTCGCGCCGCTTCCGGCAGACCCTGGCAATGTGCCCGCGCCGGCCGCAGTTGTGGCACTCGGCCTTGCGGAATGGGCATTTGGCGCGGGCGTGGGCGGCGCCGCAGCCGTCGCAGCGTCGGCCATCCTTCTGGACCCGCCGGACGTCCTCGTCGCCGCCGCTCTCCGTGGACGAGTTCGAAACCCGCCGGGCCGCGCGCACCGAGCTCTCTGCCTTGGCGTTTTTTGGTCGCCAGTCCTGGAGCTCTTGCACGCCGGCCGTCGTGGCTTCCGCGGCCTGCGCCGTGTCGAGGACCTGTTGCCACGTGGGAGGCGGCTCCTGTTTCATCAGCGCGCGCTGGGTCTCGGTGTCCCTCAGGCCGCAGAGCAGGCAGTCGCGGAGGGTGACTTCTGGGGTCTCCCACTTGCAGGGGCCGGCGGCCAGCCGCAGGGCCGCGGCGAACTCGGCGACCGATTCCCCGGGCGCTTGGACTCGCCTCCAGAACGCGCTCCGAGCGGGGAACATCGCTATCGCGGGCCGGAGGTGGGCGCGCAACACAGCCAGAAGCTCTTTGGCTTTGTAGTCGCTCACCCTCCTCGGCGCGATCAGGTCCACCAGAGTCCTTTTTGTCTCGTGTCCGAGCATGCGGACGAAGATGGCCCTCTTCTTGTCTTCATCTGAGACTTCGAGCTCCACCAGCGCTCCGTTGAAGTCTATCTCAAACAGCTCCAAGTCTCCCGGCTTCCTGATCTCGTAGCCGGCGCATGTCTTGGTCCCGTGGGCGGCCATATCCCACCTTCGTCGCCAGTTTACTGTATGGGACCAAAGACAACAGAACAGCCGAAGGGTTGGCTTAACACAGGTTTATTGCATAGGGATCTGGTGGAGCATGAGGTAATGGCGGTGATACATCTCTTTATATACAGTAGGGTTATACATTTGAATCTTGTAGCACGGTAGCTCATTGGCCGCTACCTGCGTGGCCTCGCCCAGGCACGCCTCTCTTCAGTAGTTCTTCTTTCCTGCTGCTGAATGCGGGGAAGGTTTTCCCGCGGCTGTCCGTGATTGAGCAATGTGAACCATGTGAGATTGAACGCTCGCAGCTGCCCTCTATGGGCTGCTTGCTCGCGTTCCTTTACAGCTGCAATACATTGTAATTGGGGTGGTTACATTCTGACAGTACAAGACATGCATACACAACAGGAAGTCAATTACTTGCATAATTGGGGATATGACTAATTTATACGTTGTTCTTATGTGCTGTCAGATCAGAACCAAATTTTAGTGACCCTACTAGGGCTTTCAAGCTGGCTGCATAGCTTACTAGTTTAGGTTTGTTGTTGTTCAGTCGCACAGTCGAATCCAACCCTTTGCAACTCCATGGACGACCCCACACCAGGCTCCTCTGTTCTCTGCCATCTTCTGCAGCCCAGCCAGATCTACTCCCATCGCATCAACAATTCCATCCATCCACCTCATCCTCTGGCGCCGCTTTCTCCTTTTGCCTTCAATCTTTCCTCGCATCAAGGCCTTCTCCAGTGAGTCCTCTCTTCTCATTTGGTGGCCAAAGTACTTGAGCTTCAGCCTCAGTATTCATCCTTCCAATGAGCAGTCAGTGTTGGTTTCCTTCAGGATGGACTGATTTGATCTCCTTGCAGTCCAGGGGACTCTCAAGAGTCTCCTCCAGCACCACAGTTCAAAGGCATCTATTCTTCTGCGCTCAGCCTTCTTTAAGGTCCAGCTCTCGCAGCCATACATTATTACTGGGAAGACCATTGCTTTGACTATGCAGACTTTTGTTGGCAGGGTGATGTGTCTGTTTTGTTTTTATTATTATGCTGCCTAGGTTTCTCATAGCTTGCCTGCCAAGAAGTAAGCATGTTTTTATTTCATGGCTGCAGTCCCCATCTGCGGTGACCTTACTGATTGCGAAGTTAGAGGTTAGGAGTTTGATTCCTCGCTGTGCCTCCTGTGAGAAGAGCCGGCCTGTGTAGCCCTGGGTAAACTGCACAGTCCAAGGGCACCCACAGAAGAAAAGAAAAGTTCTCCTGAGTTCTCTCTACCTAGAAAACTCTGAAAAGGGTTGCCATAGCTCAGAATGGATTTGATGGCAGACTATTACTTGGTCAATCTGTACTTCGCACATCTAGTTTGACTTGAAGGATTGAAGCATAGTTTTCCATGGGATTTTAGCCATCGGGAGGTCCTGCCATGACCATAGCAGGGTCCAATGGCACACGATGGACTGAGGCTCATGTTTTGGATGCTCCTTTAGCAATTTTAAATATGACCCAGCTGGCTGGGCTCATGTCAAAGTTGGCCATGTTAGAGCAATGCAATGGCCAAGTTCAATGCCTGAGTACCCAACCCCACTTAGCTGACCTGCGGTTCCAGAATGGAGAACCATTCTGGACCGCTACCTGACACCTTTGTGGCATGGTTGCACCTGCCAGGGGAATACACCCCTGCCACCTTAGAAGCTGTCTCACTATTCAGATCTTTGTACCGAGAGTTACATCTCTACCACATAACATATGTGGTATTTTTTCCTATAATCGATAAGTAATGGGTATTGCAGACTCGCCTTCTGCCTCAACCCTCTTCTCTCGCTCGAGTTGTTTTCCTGGAGAGCAGCTGGGGGTGAGAATTACACCAGCACAAAAGTGGCATAGCAGTCAGTGAACTTGTCAGCTTGTGGGGGTTTTCTTGGGGAAAAGCCCTGAGTCATTTCCTTTGTGGTTCTGGGAATGGATTTGCTGGAGCTGCAGTGGCAGCAGCTGCTAAGAAATTTCTCCCTTCTCTTTTCCCTTCCTGTAGACACACACCTATTTTTTAGATTCTCGTTGTTTATTGGGAAGGTCCTCCAACCTTTTACTGATTGATTGTACAACTCCTGGAATCCCCCAGGCCTCATGGCCATGCTGGTTGGAGATCCTGCAAGCGCAAATACAGAGAAATAATTTTCTTGGCTTTATTTTTCACCAGTTTCTCTCTCTCTTTTCTTTGTACATCTTGCTTCCCTGTAAGGCCAAGACCTCAACAGTGAAGTGTGTACTATGTCTGTAGGAATGACTGGTGGGTTAATCTTCAGCACCTCTAGTTTCAAACAACTTAGTAAGAGGAGAATAGCCAAACAGAGGGGTGGGGCAAACTCTGTGTTGGGAGGAAGGAGGAAGCGCTCCCGTTGGTCTGCTGGGCAGAGGGGCGGGGTGAACTCTGTGCTTTGGGGGAGGGAGGAAGCACTCCCATTGGGCTGCTGGGCACAGGGGCGGGGTGAACTCTGTGCTGGGGGGACGAAGGAAGTGCTTCCATTAGGCTTGATGGATGTTCTTAAAAAGACAGCTAGTTGAGTCCTAGAGCAAATGAAGTATGAACTGGCTCTCCATGATAAAGCTGTGGCTATCCTACTGAGGCTGGCACATCATGAGAAGGCAAGACTCTCTGAAAAAGACAATAATGCTGGGAAAGGTGGAAGGGAACAGGAAAAGAGGAAGACCAAACATGAGATGGATTAACTTCTTAAGGAAAGCCATAGGCCAGTGGTGGCGATCCTATGGCACGCATGCCAGTGGGGGCACTTGGGGCCCTCTCTGTGGGCATGTGTGACGTTACCCCAGCAGAGTTCACCCCGCCCCTCTGCCCAGCAGCCCAATGGGAGCGCTTCCTCCCTCCCCCCAGCACAGAGTTCACCCCACCCCTCTGCCCAGCAGTCCAAAGGGAGCGCTTCCTCCCTCCCCTGTCTGGGGTAAGCTCACATGCAGCTTGAGGGTGCGGTGCAGACAGCAGCCTGCTGAGTCTGTGGCGAAGGTGAGTTTAAAGCACTCGGTCTCTAAAAGGTTCTCCATCACTGCCACAGGCTGTAATTTGCAGGAATTGAGCAGGGTTGTTGAGGAGAGGGCAGTTTGAAGAGCTCTCATACATAGGGCCGACTTATGGTAGTATAGATAGAAAGAAAACCAATTATGTCTCATCGTCTTTGCCTTTTCCCTAAATTAAACAACCTCAGGCATTGTGACCTTTCTTCATAAGGGGAATCATTCCATTCCCATGATCATTTTAGTTCAGTGGTGGCGAACCTATAGCACGCGTGCCAGAGGTTGCACTCTGAGCCCTCTCTGTGGGCACCTGTGCAGTCACCCCAGCACAGTTTGCCCCGCCCCTCCACCCAGTAGTCCAATGGGAGCACTTCCTCCCTCCCCCCAGCACAGAGTTCGCTCTGCCCAGCAGCCCAATGGGAGCATTTACTTCCACCCCTGTTGCTGTGTTGGAGATAAATAAGTGGGTTTTGGGTTGCAGTTTGCCTGCAATGTGAGACAAGAGGAAGAAGAGAGAAAAAGAGACAGCAGCCAACCAATATCTTGCTACTCTTCCTATTGGCAGATGAAGATCATAAACTAGTGAAAATTTGGCTAATCTTGAACCCTCCCTACCCAGTCATCATATACTGTATGAGATATCATAACCTATCAGCTGTCAAGTTCTCTGTAGTGCTGTATGTTGCCGATAAAATGCTGGAATTGCATGTCACAGAGAACTTGATCATTCAGATAATTTTAGCAGCCTCTTGAACATTCAGATCGCACAAACATATCAAATTAAAATGAGGCATTATGTATTTAAATATATAAAATGATACAATATGAAAATTTCAGAGTGCAAATTGAGTAACTTGAGAGTGGCACCTCAATAAAAGGCAGCCATGGGGAATGTTCCTCCTTGGTGTTCTTGCCAACTATACCTCCTTCTTTTCCCCCTATTTCATATCCCAGGCAGGCAGCCAGTAATTCAGCTAAATAAATAAATTTCATGTCAGAATTTACTCTGGGTTGAAAGGAATTTTTGCTGGAGAAACTTTGCTCAGGGGATGCCCGGATGAGGCTCCTTTCATATCCCTAAGATCCATTGTGCAGCACTCGGGCATACCTGTCAAGTTTTGGATTTGAAAATAAGGGTAATCCAGATGCGCTGAGCAGTCGCTGCGCTGGTGCGCATGTGCAGTATGGGTTTTGTCTTTTTCTTCTGTGCAAGGCACCATGGGAACTGTAGTTCCTGGCCCATTTTGTGCTAGTGCGCATGCGCAGTACGGGTTTTGCCTTTTCCTTCCGGGCAAGGCACCATGGGGGCTGTAGTTCCCAGCTCATTTTGCACCAGTGCACATGGGCAGTACAGGTTTTGCCTTTTCCTTCTGTGCAAGGCACCATGGGGGCTGTAGTTGCCGGCCCATTTTATTTTTTTATAGAATAAGGGAGATTTACGGGAAAACACAAAGGTGGTGGGAAAGAGAGGTAAATAACGGGGGTTTCCCGGCCAATACGGGAGACTTGACAGCTATGCACTCAGGTATCAAAACCCAACCTTCCATTCTCCAAGCTCTGCACCTTAACCACTAGGCCACCGCAGTGCTAGTAATTCTGCTGTAGGGATAAAACAAAAAGAAACCACAAAGAAGTTATTTGATTTCTCTTGAGAGGTTGGCCATGGCTATATGTGGAAACAGTAGTTGGAATTGAGCCAGATAAGGAACAGTCTTGTGGATCAAATCAAAGTCCTATTTAGGCCAATGCCTTTTTGCTATAGTGGCCAACCAGAGGTTTCTGTGAAGCCAGTAATCAAGACATGAGGCCGACCGCCATCTCCTTATGCTATCATGATGTCTCTCCTTTAGGAAGATGTGTACAAATTTGATGACTAGTATCTAGTTGTATACTGTCTGGCCAGGTTATCCTACTATGGCAATAAAGTAAACCAGGGGTGCCCAAACTATGGCCCACAGCCCGTATCAGGCCCCCTATGCCAATTCGTCCAGCCCTCGATGTGCTTGCCGCTCCCGGAAATGGATGGGGGATGCACCCAACAATATGCATGTGCATCCTGACCCACTTCCGTGAGTGACAAAACCATTTCCGGGATTGGCAAAACCACTTCCAGGCAGGGCCATAGTCAGGGGAGAGGGGACGAAAACTCTCCTGAGTTAACAGCCCCACCCCCACCCCACCCCAGGATGCCAATGTTATATATGTGAGCGTGACATTGTTGTCCCTCCTGAAAATTCCCCCACCCTTCAATATAGAATCCTGGCTATGGCTCTGCTTCCAGGAGTGGCCAGGACACATTTGTGCATATGCAGAGAGGTCCAGAACCACTTCCGGGGTTGGCGAAATGACTTCCAGGAGTGACAAAACCAATTCCGGGAGTGGCAGGGATGCATTTGCGCATGTACATAGACATCCAGAACCACTTATGGGAGTGGCAAAACAACTTCCGTGAGTGGCAGTTATGAATTTGTGCAGAGATATCCAGAACCACTTCCAGGAGTGGTTCCTGACACACATGTGCACATGTGCCCACTTCCGGGGGTATGGTCAGGCCCCCATTGCAAGAGGTTTGGGCACCCCGGAGTAGACCATTAAGCCAGCAACTCAACACCGATCAACCTGAGAACCCTGAGGACTAACAGCCTTGGGTGGCTAAGTCTCCAGGGAAGGGTGATGGTCCCCAAGTGGATTAAATCCCACTGGAATCCATCTTCAGAACTCAGACTTGTTGTGAAGGTTGTGGTAGATTTCAGAAGAGTGACAATCTGTATACCTTTTAAAAACAAAGGTGTGTAGAGGAAGAATGTGCGTAACCATGCTGAGAGTCAGTGGAAAATGTGTGCAACCTTGGAAGTACATCCAAACATATGTGCATTTTAGAATATGAAAAGCATATGGCCAAATTCTGTGGAGAGAAGGAAGATGTCACAGCCTGGTGTGAACTAGGAATGGAAAGAGAATAAGGTAGAATTCAGAGAAACACAACAAAATTGAGATTGTGAGATTTTCACATCACCTTGCCTGTCAGTCCCGATTCCTGGTTTGTGCATAGACTCTGGTCATGGCTGTTATCGGGCTCTATCCTGATAAGGAGGTATCCTATGGGCAGCTTTCAGATTTGCCTGGTTGCTTATGCCATGCGGAAGGAATTATCTTTTTGCCACTGTGTTTTGGTCTCTCTCTCTCTCTCTTTCCCACAATGTTGAGGAGGGAAACTCTTCAAAACAATAGGAAACAAACAGTTGTGAACATCCTCCTATCCCAACAGACCTGTCACTGTTTTCAATGCCATTAATATCCATTCCAAACCGTAGTTCTAACGCAGTTTTCTGTGCCAGAGCCAGGAGCTCAATCTACTCAAGAGACATTCCCAAGGCTGTGCTTGCTTCACGTTCTCCAAAACTCCGGCAACATCCCGCTGAATCCTCCTACAAGATCCCAGCGATGTCTGAAAGGAGGAGGTAGACAGGCTAATAATACCTTGAGCTGACAGGCTAATACCTTTAGTTGATCCCCTGCTGGTGGATAAAGTATAATGTGAACTTGATAATATGGAAAAGCTGGGCAGATGGAAAACACAGGAGAAACGTTCAGACTAGGTTAATTGAATGCTAGAAACTGAAAAGTCAACTAAAGGCATGTCTGGGTATTAATCCCCATAATTTCAGCAAAGCTATAAAATGTGCGTTGTATCCAGCGATGGCTGGCAAAGGGATGGCAGCTAAGCTCTTAGAAACAAAAATATCTACAGTTCGGGGTCTTTGGCAAAGGCAACAAGATAATTTAAAGTCCTTACTGGCAACATTTGTAATTTGTATATTTTGTATCTTATTGTTATATTCTGTATTTATTGCTTTACTCCCTCTCTTCCCTGTAGCTATTATTATTATTATTATTATTATTATTATTATTATTATTATTATTATTATTATTATTATTATTATTATTATTATTATTATTATTA
The DNA here is from genome assembly GCA_035047345.1 of Bradypodion ventrale. Lineage (NCBI taxonomy): Eukaryota > Metazoa > Chordata > Lepidosauria > Squamata > Chamaeleonidae > Bradypodion > Bradypodion ventrale. The sequence goes on along the minus strand of JAWDJE010000014.1, from coordinate 12,794,477 downwards.
TTATTATTATTATTATTATTATTATTATCTTACATCTCTTGTAGTTTTGTAGCAATGGGTTATCTGTAGCCAGCTTGCTGGGTCTGTCGCGACTTCACCAAAGCCCCTTTGGCCAGGCCTTTTGGGGGTAATCCAGGATGGCCTTCATGCTGTGGTGGGCACCAGCAGGTTCACACCAGTTCGCCAGAACCGGTAGCAGAAATACTGGCTGGCCCAGCCCATCCAAGTTTTGAACTAAAGTACTGTAGACCTAATTCCAGTGCAACACAGGGCTTTCCCCCTGGCCACGCCCACCATATCACACCCACAGTGTGGTAGTAATTTTTTTTTGAACCCACCAATGCCATGGCTACCATAGTGGTCCTGCAGCGCATTTCACCCAGTCCTAGCAATCCCTTAATTGGAAGTGGACTTTGAGAGGCCTAAATAAGCATATGCAAAAAAGCTAAGCCCATGAATGGAAACAATATAAAGAAATTACTTTAGGTAGATGAATTAGGCATTGATAGCAAGTACAGCTAAGGAACTACAATAACAACTTACATCTATGAACTAAGAATGTAACATGAATAATATGAGAATCAATAAAGAGAAGACTGAGGTAATGGCAATTGGAAGGAAACAGCATACTCTAGATCAGTGGTGGCGAATCTATGGCACACATGCCAGAGGTGGCACTCAAAGCCCTCTCTGTGGGCACCGGTGCAGTCACCCCAGCACAGAGGTTGGGCACTTGGTCTCTAAAAGGTTCACCATCACTGCTCTAGATATTGAGATAGAGCAGGGGTCAGCAAACTTGGCTCTCCAGATGTTCTTGGACTTCAATTCCCAGAAACCCTGATCAGCAGGTGTACTGACTTGGGGCTTCTGGGAATTGAAGTCCAAGAACACCTGGAGAGCCAAGATTGAGGAACCCTGAGGTAGAGGGAACAAGAATAAAAGAAGTGGCAGAGTTCAAATACTAGGAACAACATTTACTGAAAATGACAAAATGGACAAAGAGATGAACGGTGCATTAAGGCAAACCAAATATTGGGACAGTTAGCTCCACTCTTACAACACTGATCAACACAAACAAACACCTCACACAAAGTATACAGTCAAACCTCACTTAACAAATTTAATGCCTTCTCTAGGACCTTTTGTACTACAAAAAATTTGTAAAGCGAATTTCCCATAGGAATGCATTGAAAACCAAAATTTGTAATGCGAAACGTGGTGTTCCATTGAAAACCAATTAATCCATTCCGAATTTTGTTGTTCTTAACCAAGCCACTATTTTCAATGGATTTCCTTTTGTTATGCAATTTTTGTGTTAAGTGAGCTGTTTGTTAAGCTTGGGCATACCTGTCAAGTATCCCGGATTGGCCAGGAAATTCTGTATTTTGGCATGCATTCCTCCCCTTTCCTGGCACCATCCCATATTTAGAACAGTGGGAAAAGGGGTTACTGTGCGCACACATGCGCAGAACCCATCTGCACATGCACAAATGTGATCTGTGCAAAGGGGTTCTGTGCATACACAAAGGAGTTTTTGCTCTGCATGCGCACCCAGGCCGGGGCAGTTCCTGTATTTTCCGGAGCGGTGCTTGATGGGTATGAATGAGGGTCCACTGTATTATTTCCCACCTTATGTTACCAGTGCCAAACATAGTCACTTACAACAAAACATAATCAAAATTTGGTTGCCATGGAAATGAGATGCCTGATCACTGCTGGAGTGACTAGAAGGGATGAAATCAGGAATGAAGTTGTAAAAGAAAGAATTGGAACAGAACCAATCTTGCACTACTTTCAGAGACAACGAATAAAGTGGTTTGCCCATTTGGAGAGAATGTCTTGGAATTCCATACCTTTCAAGGCATAGGTGGAAAGAGGAGAAGGTCAAAGACCCAGAAGAAGGTAGAGAGATAGCATCAGAGAAACATTACAAGAACACCAAATAACACCTGTGGAGGCTGCTAGAAGTGCCAGAACAAGAATCTTGCATCTCCCTCGATACCCGATGGGGTAAAAGAGGAAGCAAAGAAGAAGAGGAGAAAAAGCATCGTCATCCAGGAGCCGCAGCTTAGAGGAATGAAGACATATGGAGAGAAAGAGGAAAGGGTGGGATGGAAGGGGACAGGAGAGGTGGCAGTGCCAGGTCCAATTGAGTGTTTTATTGCAGTCCATGCAGAGCTTAGAGAAGTTACTTTGGTGGTGGTGGGGGGCATGTGAAATAGAGATTTATTATTTTCATAGGGAAATGTGTTTTTTCTATCCCTAGTAATTGGTCCCAAGCTTGGATAATAGACTTTTGGGGCTACATCTTGCCAAATCCCACAGCCAACTATACACCATTGACAGTACAGTTCCTATTATTTAGGGATAGGAATAACATCTGTTTGGCTTGCATTTCCCTGTGGAAATAATAAAAATCTTATTTCATCTCAGCCCAAACTGGCAAATGGGGTGAAACACATTTTTATTTGAAAACCCTTGCATTTTCAAGGTTTGCCAATCACTTTGGTGACCCTGACTTACGAACGCCTCAAGGTACGAATTTTTAACGTACAATTTTTTTTTATAAACCAGGGTCCTGACTTACCCCCCAAAAACCCGGGTTACGAAATACCTTGGGTTACGAAATTTCAGTTTTTAGTGCCCAAAATGGCAGCGGCGGCATTTTGTGCACTAAAAATCACTCCCAGCCACTCACCCACACTGTCGGAAGTGTAAGAAAGGGAAACAGCAGCAGCCAGAAAGTAGGAAATCTCTCCGGTGTTTTTTTTAAAAAATTAATGTATGCCTCGAGTTATGAAAAAAAGCAAGTTACAAAATAGGCCAGAGAACCGATTTTTTACGTAACTCAGGTTTTACTGTACTTGAAAAAATGCACACAAAGATGTGTTTATCAATGAAGGAGGTGTGTATATTTTGGGTGTGGGGGAAATGCATGCAAAAATGCACTTGGGAGTTAAATAAAAGCCACATAGAAAAATAAGGTGGCCCAATAAAGATTCTGAGATGTACAGGGTGGCCCGTAAGTCCCTACTCATCCTCTCTGTGGGCATGTGCCCCGCCCCTCTGCCCAGCAGTCCAATAGGAGTGCTTGCTCCCTCTTCCCAGCACAGGGTTCACCCCGCCCCTTCGCTCAGCAGCCCAATGGGAGCGCTTCTTTCCTCCCCCAGCAGAGCCCTACTCTCTTTGTGGCCGAGTAGGGACTTACAGGCCACCCTGTACAATGCTAATAGCCCACAATGCTCATTTGCTTCTTTAGTTACCCAGGGAACAGCCAATAGGACCAGTCCAGTCTGTAAATCTGCTGCTGAATAGTGAACTTCTAGAAGGGACGAGCCTCCATAACCGATGAGAAGCTGTAGCTTGGGTTGGGATAAAGCATATGCTTTGCAGGAAACAGACAAGATCAGGAGGTTTCAGGGCAGCAGATGAGTCTCTGGTTCGGTCCTTGGATCTTCAACTAGGGCTAAGGAAAAAAAATGTCTGCTTAAATCCTGGAGGCTCAGAGGAAGTCAGTGCTGAGGATATTAGGAGGTTAATGGAAGAGTGTTCTAACTCAGTGCCAGGTAGCTTCCTATTTTGATCTCTAATATGATTATGGATGATGCATGCTCTTGAACAGAGTTCTTCCCTCAGAACAGATACCCCGTTTGACATCACAAGAGCAGAACTGAGGCAAGCAGGCCCTGCTGCCCTTCCTCCTCTGAGCTTAGGGACTGTTTAGGGAAAGGGTTCCCAACCTTTTCAAGCCGGGGGCCAGGCCACGCTCTCTCAGTCAGCTTTGAGGGCTGGATGGCCATTTTGTCCTGCCTGCACGATGAGGTGGCCATTTTGTCCCAACATCTTCAAAGGGGTGGCCATTTTGTTTCTTGAATGCCCTTGGAGGGCGTTGGGGGCCACATGAAATGGCACCAAGGGCTGGATCCATCCTGCAAGCATTAGGTTGGGAAACCCTAGTTTAGGGCTTAGTGGTTAAGATGCTGAACTCAATGACTGTAAGGTCAGAGTTTGATTCCTGAGATCGGCAAAGTCAGCAGTTCAAGACCCGTGTGTTGCACGACAGAGTGAGCTCCCATCTCTGTCCCAGCCCCTGCCAACCTAGCAGTTCAAAAGCAAGAAATTTCAAGTTGATAAATAGGTACCACTTTGACAGGAAAGGTAACTGTGATCTGTGCGCTCTGGCATCTAGTCATACCTGAGGCTCCTTCCATGTCCCCTGCCATGCAGCTTTCGGGGAATCGAACCCCGTCCTTTTGGTCTCCAAGCACAGTGCTTTTACCCACTGAACCACTTGGAAGCCGTCAGGATTACATGCCTTGCTACCTTGTATAGCCTAAGCTATGTAGTCCCCAAAACTAACAACCAAACCACCAGACAGAGGAACGGTTAACTCACTCGGAGCACTTTATACCTAGAAAATCCAAGGTGGGTCCCTGGAGTTTGGAATCAATTTGACAGCTCATAATTATAATCAAACTGATCTAGGGAGGATACAGTTATTAAGGGCTGCCACTCCTGGTGATATCTTTTCTCTTACATACTCCTCTGAACACTAGTTGATGAGGAACACATACAGGCAGGTGCCATGACCACAATGTTCTCTCGATGGTCTTCTCCATAGGCCTCTGTGTCGTTTTTGCTTCATCTGTTTGTTGCCTTGTCGACTTATTGTCCAAGTACCAAATCAAGTGAGGAGGAACCTGTTCTCCTGGTGACACATTGTGTACTACGGGGGTGTGGGTTTGGAAAAAAATATCTGTGACAAAAAGTATTTCAGAGAATTTTCCACTGCTAGATTTTTCCATGGAAATTTTTCCATTTCCAAAAATGACTCCGTTCATAAAACTAATTAATAACATAATGAATAGCTACTAGTCAAATATAACTTATGCTGGAGTAGCTTTAAAGTTGCAATTCTTTTTTAAAAAGCTGATTATCTTTAAGAATGCTCTTACTTCTCCAGCTTTGGAAATTTAAAAAACACCTAAGTATATGCTGCTGAGTTGTCCTGGCTTAAAATCTATTTACAAGCATTCCAATACAAATAACTTCCAAGCAAAGCCCTTGACTATGTTTGAACAGAACATTTACGCCACAACTAAGTGCACGTTATTGAACTTGAATTGTCAATGAAATATTTCCTTTCAGCTCCTTTTGATTATTGGAAAAAAATGTTTGAGATATTTATGCAGTGCATAAAATTAACATTGCGTAAATTTTTCCTCCCTTAAAAAAAAAAGAGTTCTGTTTACTAAATATGTCAAACATATGAAATCAAGTCCCAGCCGGTTCAAGGACTTGGGAAATTTTCCGATCCAAAATTTTTCCAAAGACCCAGTGCCAATTCCGGGATTTTGTTGGGTAACATAACCTCACAGACCTCCTGTCTCTCTGGTCACAATTTCTCTTCATCTTCCTCATGATTAAAATTCCTTCCAGCATGCCAGGCACACAACCAAAAAGTCAAGTCGGCAGTGACATCTGCTGTTCCTCGTTCATATCTCTAGTGTTTCATGGGCTAGAACAATGGTTCGCAACATGGGGCACAACACCCCTCAGGGGAGGGGGTGATTTGATTTTAAAGGGGGGCAATTTGAGAATGGGTTATTAACAGTGGATGGCCTTTTAGGCGTCCTCCACGTGAATGTGGTTGCTGTAGTTCAGTCACATAGTCGAGTCTGACCCATGGACCACCGCACGCCAAGCTCCGTTGTCAACTGCCATCCTCCGTAGCCCGCCCAGATCTACACCCACTGCGTCAACGATGCCATCTAGCCACCTCATCCTCTGCCACCCCCTTCTCCTTTTGCCTTATCTTTCCCAGCATCAGGACCTTCTCAAGTGAGTCCTCTCTTCTCATTTGGTGGCCAAAGTACTTGAGTCTCATGTTCAGCACTAATGAGCAGTCAGGATTGATTTCCTTCAGGGTTGACTGATTTGACCTCCTTACACTCCAGGGGACTCTCAAGAGTCTCCTACAGCACCACAGCTCAAAGGCATCTATTTTTCTGCACTTGGCTCCCACAGACATACATTACTACTGGGAAGACCATTGCTTTGACTATGCGGACTTTTGATGGCAAGGTGATGTCTCTACTTTTTATTATGCTGCCTAAGTTTGCCATAGCTTGGCTCCCAAGAAGCAAGCGTATTTTTATTTCATGGCTGCAGTCCCCATCTGCAGTGATCTTAGATCCCAAGAAGGTAAAGTCTATCATTGCTTCCTTTTCTTCCCCTTCTATTTGCCAAGGAGTGATGAGGCCGGATGCCATGATCTTGGTTTTTTTTGATGTTAAGTTTCAGGCCAGCTTTTGCAGTCTCCTCTTTCACCCTCATCAAAAGGGTGAAACATGAATAGGAGTTCACTTTTCACGAGGGAGGGGAGGGATCAGGATTTTAGAGCTGCTTATGGGGGGCTAGAGTGAGAGGTTGTGGGTGGGTGGGCAAACAGGTTGCAAGAAAGAAGTGGAGAGTCATGTCTGGGGGGTTCCTACCAGTTGGTCCCCAACTAGGGTGTGGGCCCTTGGCAGTCATAAGGAACTCTTGGCTCTGGTTTATACAGTGAGGGCTTCAGGAGTTATGTTTTGCCCATGCTGGCATTATATCTCAAAGCCAAAGGCTGCGATGGTTCAGTGGTTAAGAGGCTCACCTTGTTAGCTGGAAAGCTAGCAAGTTGGCAGTTCAAGACCCGGGTACTGCGTGACAGATTGAGCACCTGTCTCTGTCCCAGATCCTGCCAACCCAGCAGTTCGAAAGCAAGAAATTGCCCATAGGTAAATAGGGACCACTTCGGTAGGGAAAAGATCTTGAGGAGTTCCTCCAGGAAAAGTCCTTTCAACCCAGAAATCACCTTTGTGTGCTCCTGACACCATTCATTCATCTCAAAGCTAGAATTGCTATTCACTTTGGCCTTTTTCACCTTCCTATTCAATCAGCCTTAGGTTCCTCTAACAACGTGACTTAATCTGCTAATTCACTTGTCATTCAAAATGTCTCACAGTGTACCTGGCCATCTGAGGTATCCTCTTGCCTGTGGCATTGTGGAGAATAAAAATGGTTGGAAGCTTGACAGGCCTAGTCATAGATGTGAAACAGGGTGATGGTGGTGGTGGTGGTGAGGAGTTAGCCCTTTGCCAAGGGATTTTGTCAGAACTGGAGCAGCCTCCCTCACTTGTGCTGTAAAGTGTTTTAGGCAAGCTCTGTGTGTGTGTGTGTGTGTGTGTGTGTGTGTGTGTGTGTGTGTGTGTGTGTGTGTGTGTGTGTGTGTGTGTGTGTGTGTGTGTGTGTGTGTCAGTGACAGTATTCTTGTCTTGACAATAATAGTGTTGCATCCAAACAACTAGGTTACCTTTATTAATTTTATGTTTGATAGGTAGGTATTGACCTCCTACCTTCCTTTGCACAAATTGGTGTAAAATGGGGTTTCCTCAACCTAAGGCCCATGGGCCGGATCCAGCCCACAGTGCCATTTCATGTGCCCACACCTCTCCAAGGGCATTCGAGAAACAAAATGGCCACCCCTTTGAAGCTCTTGGGACAAAATGGCCACCCTCATCGTGCAGGCACAGCAAAATAGCCATCCAATCCTTGACGCTGATGGAAAGAGCGTAACCTGGCTCCCATCTTGAAAAGGTTGGGAACCCCTGGTGTAGAATAATAAACTTGGAGTAACACAAAGGTGGCTTGGGAATCATAGAAGATGCAAACAGCTACTTTGTGCAGCATGATATTGACCTTTCGTTTTCCAGTCCGGAGCAGGCTTTTGTCTTCTCAGGTGGCATATTCAGGTTGAAACAAACCTGTGGAAGGCGCCAGCTTTAATGGTGTCATGAGTAATAGAAGACTTACTGATTTCACTAAGCATCATCCCAGGGTTCTCAAAGGTGAGAAACATTAAGCAGGAAAGGAAGGAAGATCAAATATGTGATGGATTGATCCCTTAAAGAAGTCACAGCCTTGAATTTGTAGAAATCAAGCATGGTAGTTGAGAACAAAACATTTTGGAGATTGCTCTTTCATAAGGTTGCCATAAGATGGGAGAAACTTGATGGCACAATAAACTCTAACAATCAAACAAGTGTGTGTGGGGGTGTGTGAATCCTAGAACAAATCAAGACTGAATTTTCTTTGAAATCAATAATGTTGAAACTGTATCTGTCCTACTTTGGGCACACAATCAAAAGGCTCCCTGAAAAAGGCAATAATGCTGGGAAAGATGGAAGGCCGCAGGAAAAAAGGAAGACTAAATGCCAGCTGTTTTGATTCCCTATGCCTGTGATGGCGAACCTTGGCACTCCAGGTGTTCTTAGACTTCCAATTCCCAGAAGCCCAAGTCCCTGTGAATCCACACAAATGGGTTTATTGCAAGTATGCATGGGTTTAGGCAAGCACTTTAAACGCATTCGTGTGGTTTCACAGGGACTTGGGCTTCTGGGAATTGAAGTCCAAGAAAACCTGGAGTGCCAAGGTTCACCATCACTGGTCTAGGTCAGTGATGGCAAACGTTGGCACTCCAGGTGTTCTTGGACTTCAATTCCCAGAAGCCCAAGTCAATATACCCAGTGATCAGGGTTTCTGGGAATTGAATTTCAAGAGTATCTGGAGTGCCAAGGTTGGCCATCACTGACCTCAATGAAGCCTCAGGATATAGCTTACAGGAGTTGAGCAGGGTTGGGGAGAGGACAGTTTAGAGATGACTTTTTCATAGGGTCACCGTAAGTCTTAGACGACTTGAGGGTGTGTAACCACAACAAACTCTAAGCATGACCAAATCAGGCTCCAAGCCAAATAATTTAACCCATCTGCTTAAAGCAACAATTCAGTTTATAACCTCGTTGGCAAGGCAGGTCATAAAATAAAATGTGATCGCTGTTCTACCCTCTTCCGTTGTTTGTTGAGGTATCTCAGTCTGGTGTCTTCAGAGGTTTTGGACTTCACCACCCTTGATCTTCCACCATTGGCTAGGTTTGCTGAGGATGGTGAGAGCTACAGTTTCAAACATCTGTAGGGTTAGCAGGTTGGGGTAGGTTACTTGAGAGCGATGGTTGTCTCTTTCTGTATGAGCTGCTAGACCAGAGGTTCCCTAGGTGGGTCCCAGGCCAGGCCCCCCAGAGGGATTTCAATTCCCAGAAGCCTAAACCAGTACATTGGATGATCAATGTTTTGGGGAACTGACAGGCTTCTGAGAATTGAAGCCCAAAAACCAAAAGTTGGGAGACACTCCTTTAGAGACTGGACTCACACGGCATGCGAAACTGAAGGAATGTTTCAGGGGGCAAAATGGATACAGTATATGCAGCTGCAAAAATGTAAAATAATGTGGGTTGATTTTGTATCAGGTTGGTTGTTTTTTAGTTATTTTTGTATAAACAGCAATGTAATTACGTCTAGCTCAAGTTAAATGCTTTATAATATTTTCTAAGATCATTAGGTATATATTTCTCATGCTTGTTTATATTGGTTAAACCTCTGGTGTTTATATTGGGTTATAGTTTATGTTTAGATTGCTGATCTTTGTTTATTCTCTTAGTTTGGAAATTTTATGTGTGTGTGTGTGTGTGTGTGTGTGTGTGTGTGTGTGTGTGTGTGTGTGTGTGTGTGTGTAAACAATGAAGAAATTCAAGACTCTAATGTCCCTCCCCCTAACAATTTACATTATTAGATAAAGAAGATAGTATCACATTAAAACAGAAACAGAGGGGTAGGAAATCGGTAATAAAGTTGGCAGATCACCAGGAATAAAGACAGCTTAAAACATGAGACCTCCTGCCAACCTAGCAGTTCGAAAGCAAGAAATTGCAAGTAGATAAATAGGGACCACTTTGGTGGGAAGGTAACAGCGTTCCGTGCGCTCCGGTGTCTAGTCATGCCTACCACATGACCACGGAAACGTCTGCAGAAGCAGACAGTGCTGGCTCTTCGGCTTAGAAACAGAGATGAGCACTGCACCCTAGAGTCGGATACGACTGGCTTTCGAGCAAGGGAAACCTTTACCTTTAAAACATGAGACCTTTTGGAAATAGTAGGCTGGATCCTATTGGAGTTATATTGGAACACACCCATTGAAACCAATGGAACTTAAGGCAGCCATGATTCAATTATGTTGGAGTAGGGCAGTGGTGGCAAACCTATGGCACATGTGCCAGAGGGAGCACTTAGAGCCCTCTCTGTGGGCACCCATGCAGTCACCCCAGCAGAGTTTGCCCCACCCCTCTGCCCAGCAGCCCAATGGGAGCACTTACTCCCTTCCCCAGCACAGAGTTCGCCATGCCCCCCTGCCCAGCAGCCCAATGGGAGCACTTCCTCCCTCCCCCACCACAGAGTTCATTCTGACCTGTTGGTACTTTGCGATAAATAAGTGGGCTTTGGGTTGCAGTTTGGGCACTCTGTCTCTAAAAGGTTCGCCATCACTGGAATAGAGAGTATCATTGTTTGCTTTCAACTGTATGCTGCCATGGATGTTTGGTATTGCTGGGTGCTGGTCCCAATATCATCACTTTGGTGGTTGCTTTGAATTGCTATCCAGCACCACCCATTATTGGAGGGCAACATCACATGATCATCCCATGGTATGATACAAGCAAAAGTGATCCCAGTGAGGAACCTACATATGGAAATTTGCTTGGAAATTTGCAGAAAGAACCTTAAGAAATTTGGGATTTAAATTTCAGCTCAGTTGTTATCACATGCAGATCAATTTTGATGTTCTTGGGAGAGTTCATGCATTGCCTGGGAAAGAGGAAAAAATAGTATAGTGGAACCTTGGTTAACAAATTTAATGCATTCTACAGGACCTTTTGTACTACGAAAAATTAGTAAAGAGAATTTCCCATAGGAATGCATTGAAAACCAAAATGTGTTAACCGAAATGTTGTTTCCCATAGGAATGCATTAAAAACCAATTAATATGTTCCCCCCAAAAATTGTTAACCAAGCCACTATTTTCTATGGATTTCCTTTTGTTATGCGATTTTTATGTTAACCAAGCCATTTGTTAAGAGAGGTTCCACTGTAATGCAATAAGGCAAAGGCAGGGATTATTTTACTGGTAGTCATGATTTTTTGTAATTAAAGACTTCCTCTTCCTGTCCCTCAGTACCTACAGCTTCGCAGCAATTAAAGGGATTACACAGGAAGTTCAGGACAGAAAAAAGAAATGTTTAATTTTCAAAAAAATTGCCCCTGCTGGTGAAATCACCAGCCTTTCCTGGGCCTAGGTTACATAGCAGAATTTCAGCCATCATTGCCACCTCAAGATTGGCAACAGCCCACTGGAGCTACAGCAAGAAAGAGGATTTTCCTACCCCATCTGTTTAACTAGGCAACATGAGAGATTGAATTTGTGATCTTTTGCATTTGCTCTGTTTTTGAGCTCTGGCCTTTCTCCCTTTTCCCTATTCTGTTTCACGTGAAAATGCAGTTTGCAGTGGGCACTAGTTTTTGGCCTTTGCTGCTTGAGGAAAAGCTTGAAAAAATTACTTTTTTGGGACTGTGATTCCCAGAGCCCTCCATCCCTTCAAGAAGTGAAGTCCAAAACAAAGCTTTTCTGATTTTTGGTTAGCGGCACCAACCCATGGATGTTTTCTGAATCCCTTGGGAATTAATTTAAAAGCTATTCACGCCATGGCATTGAAGCAAGGAATAGTTGCTATTGATGTGGTCTTTGGTGGATGAATCCTCCTCACACCTTTAGGTGGGACGGAGTGTTCCATCAACTCATCCTGAGCCAGAAGATCAGGGCATGTTGCGGGGAAGGAGGAGTATCATGCTTTCCATCACCATAACAGTCAAACATGATTCCAAAGCCAAACAAAAACACACACATGCACACATCTCCCCCTCACAAAAGATGTTATCATCTCCCTAATTTTCATCAGATGGGATTGCACTGGAGCACCATGTCCCTGCACACCAGGCCTTCGCAGACTCAGCAAGGAGTGAGCATGCAGCCTCTAATGGGGAGCAGATGCAATAGGCCTTATCAGATCATAGCCAGGATTGGAAACGGACGTGTTTCTGATGAGTATCTTTGGGGGGGCTCAGCTGTGATAACATATGGCAGCGGGTGGCGGAGTCCTTGGATTATGTTGAGCTTTCTTTCAGTCACAACATGCTTTGATGCAGCTGCAGTTTTGTGTAAAGCTTCCCTTAGCTGGGCTGCTCCATATGGAAGTGGTATGATGGCCACATCTTGTGCTTTGAAGGGGACAGTCGTCTACTATATGGGTTATCAAACACATGCATACCTGTCAACCTTCCCGATTTGGCCGGGATTACCCCGTAATCCTGCGCCGATTGACGCCATTTCCCGACCCGCGCTGCCAAAACCCCGTAATTTGGCAGCAGGGGAAAGGAAGTACTGTGCAGCCCTTCTGCGCAAGTCACCTTCTACACATGCATAGAAGGGTTTTACACTTGTGTAGAACCCTTCCACGCACGCATGGAAGCCTATGCCACCTGTGTAGGGGGCTGCGCAAGCGGCGTAGCCTTCCACGCATGCGTGGAAGGCGACCTGCACGGAACCACTCTGTGCAGGTCCCATTTTTTCCGGAGCCGCGGTATGGTGTGTGTGTGTGTGTGTGTACTCAACGGCCTAAAAGTCACCTCCCAACTCAAGTGACTCTATGATTCTATGTTCTCTAGATCATGGGTTCCCAACCTTTTCAAGCCTGGCCCCTGGTCACACTCTCTGTCAGCTTCGAGGGCCAGATGGCCATTTCCCCCTGCCTGCATGACAGGGTGGGCATTTTGTCCCAGTAGCTGCAAATGTTTCTCAAATGTCCTTGGAGGGGGTGCACATGAAATGGTGCCACAGGCCGGATCTGGCCCATGGGCCTTAGGTTGGGAACCCCTGCACTAGGGACCACGTTGGTGGGAAAATATCTTGGGAACATGAAGGAAGCCTCATTTGGGCGTACCCTGAGCAGAGTTTCTCCATCAAAAATCCTTTCAACCCAGAATAATTTCTGACACCAAATTATTATTATACCCATAACAGTCAAGGTACGTATCATCCAGAGCTTGGAAAACATGGTGTGTGTTTCTGGACCACCAAACCTCAGCCAGCAGGGAATCCTGTTCAGGATATAAACCAATGTCATCATTTTGGACAAATGATGTAGAAAATTCTGCAAGCATTTTTCTTCCACCTGGAAGGAAAAATATCACGCCCAACTGATGGCTCTAGTAGGGTTTCAAAAGAGATGGGATTTTTGGAATTAATGAATTCACAGTCCCATAATTCAGTGGGGATGCCTGAGAATGAGTTATGAGAATGGGCGCCTTCAGGCTGGCAGAAGACCGAGTAGCCTCTTCATCCCCATGTATAGGGCTGGGGATTTTATTTCAGAGGTCAGGACTACCTCAGGACTCTTAAGCCGTCCTTATAAAAGCATAGCTGTCAAGTATCCCATTTTGCCTGGCAAAACCTCGTAATTTAGCCCTCTTCCCGCCATCACGTATTTTTAAAAATAATATCCCGTACTGTATTTTTTAAAAAATCCAGGGGGCGTGTATATTATTGTATTATTGTTATATCTTTATGAGGTATGTTCCTCATACCAGAGCCAGAGAAGAGTGTTGGGCTCCCCCTGGTGGAGGAGCAAGCACCCCCTAGGCACTGCCCTTAGCACTACTGCTACCTGTCACGGGGAACAAGGCATCAGGCCAACCTTACTGTAATAATTCTATTTTAAATCTCTTTCCCCATTCTCTGCTGCAACAGCATTTCATATTATGATGATTTTTCATGGAACTGTTTTTTACACTTATATCAGTTAATTGTCTACTGTCTTAGCCTTGTGTGCCTCAATTTCATTTTTTAAAACTCTGTGTTTAAGACAAAACCAAGGAAATATTGTCTTTATGTTGTATGCAAATATACTTGAAGCCGATTGGCTCATTGTCTCTTCCCTTTAACACCCTCTTTCCCAGGAGAGAGACGAGATAATTACCAAATCAGCTTCAAGTATGCATACAACATAAAGAGGATATTTCCGTGGTTTTGTCTTAAACACAGAGATTTTAAAAATTAAATTGAGGTACACAAAGCTAAGACAGTAGACAATTAACTGATATAAGTGTAAAAAACAGTTCCATGAAAAATCACCATAATATGAAATGCTGTCACAGCAGAGAATGGAGAAAGAGATTTAAAATAGAATTATCACAGTAAGGCTGGCCTGCTGCCTTCTTCCCCATGAGGGGCAGCAGTGGTGCTAAGGGCAGTGGCTAGGGGGCGGTTCTTTCTCTACCTGGGGGAGCCTACCACTCCTCCCTGGTTCTGGTGGCTCCTCCTCTTCTAGGCTCTTGGATGGGCTTGGATTTTGTGGAGGAGGGGGTTTGGCCTGGTGAAGAGGGGATGGGGGGTGGTGGCCCAAAATTTCCCTTATTTTAATGTCCAAAACTTGACAGGTATGTCCAATCTACTGACTTAGGCTTCTGGGAATTGAAATCCCCATGTTGGGAACCACTGGTCTAGCAGCTCATACAGAAAGAGACAAGACTCTTCTTCCTACCTTCAGGTGTAAGCCCATCACCAGCAAATCACAGGTCAAATAGGAAGAGAGGGTGTATTAAGGCTCATTAAAGGTAATGAACGGCAATGCTGAGAGAGATGAGAGGGGGAAGAGTTGAGGGGGAGGGTGACTTTAAAAAAAAAGAAGAACAATGGTGATGGGTGGTTTCTGGTGAAGGAATTTTTAAACTTTGGGGGAAAATGTGTAGCAAAGGAGGTCTGGTTTATGTCACCAGGAAAAGGAGGCTAAATTTATATACAATGCGTGGCTCATTTTTATTGTCAGAGCAGCAAACCGTGAGGGTGGTTTCTCCGACCATGTCTGCCAGGCTGATTAACCATTTTTGATGGTCTTCTGTCCAAATGACTCTGAAGCTGTGGTCCCCACCTCCACCACCACCACCCCGGCTCAGCTGTGAGAAGCGGCATGTTAAAAATACCATTAATATTAATATTAAAGCTGCATATGAATAAAACGTATATATATATATATCTTCATGCCAGAAATTATTCTGGGGTTGAAAGGATTTTTGCAGAAGATACTCCACTCAGGGGACGCCCAGATGAGGCTCCTTTCATGTCCCCAAGAGCTGGGACAGAGATGGGCGCTTAAGTTTCCTATTTGTGCAGTAGAGGGAGATCTGCATACAGAAGAGCTAAACAGGGGCAGCAGGGTGGCTTAGTCTAGGGCTGTGGAGGTTTTGAACTACAAGTGGTTAAGACACTGAAATCGCTGACTGGAAGGTCGGAGTTCGATTCCCGTGTACTGCATGACCGAGTGAGCTCCCGTCTCTGTTCCAGCTCCTGCCAACCTAGCTGTTCAAAAGCAAGGAACTGCAAGTAGATAAATAGGGACCACTTCGGTGGTACAACTGGCCTTTGAGCAAGGGCGACCTTTACCTTTACGTAACACTGGGTTCCGCTGGGATTGGGGTTTCATGTGATTGTCCTTTGCAACCAACTTGATTGGTCAAGTTCTTTTCCTATCTCTGACATTTGACATAAACCCACATTCCCCCTTCCATTCTTTTGTTGATAGTTGCTTCTTTCTCTCTGTCTCACAAAATAAATAAACAAATACAGTAAATAAAAATATGGAAGTTTTCATCCACAAGCTGGAGACTCTGGCTGTAGTTAACAAATGGTCATCGACTGCAACTTGTATCCAAGAATGCATTTTTTCCTGAAGCTGGAAAAATGTCACTGGCGTGAACTTGTTTAAGGTGGATTCCATCTTGCCATGAAGTGACCCACACACTATGATTTCAGAGCCACCACTCACAGCACACATGAAGCATGACATGCAGGATTTAACACCAGGACTGCAATGGACCGCTGCAGCCTTGAGGATATGAACCTTTTTCTACGTTAAATGTTTGCAGAGTGGTTTTATCATACAAAGTTCTAGTTTGTATACATACAGGCAGACAAGAAGGACGGGAGCCAGTAATGAAATTGAGCTGATCTCCAAATTTCTGTGCTGTTGTTGCTTCTACCTCATACACTGCTAACTAGAGGAAACAACCAAAATTCCCCAATAATTTCCAAGACGGAAATAAACCAGGCTGTGATAGCCATCCTGAGAATAACGGTATGTTAGAGATTCAGAAAATCATAAGATGGGGTACAGTTTCCTTCTGTGATGTACTGTTACTGTATCACGGGGTGCCCAAACTATGGCCTGTGGGCTGGATCTATCCCACAACACCTATTCATCCAGCCAGTGCCGTTCCCAGAAGTGGAAATAAAACACACCCGTGCATGTGCAGAACACTACCATAAATGTACCGTAGGCTATCATAAACAAGTTTACAACTGGCATTTATGGCAGCGTTCTGTGCATCCATGGGCGCCTTTTACTTCCGGTGGGAGGAACCACATGACCAACCTGCTGAACCATGTGACCCGACTACAGCCCAAAAAGTTTTGGCACCCTTGCTGTATCAACTTGAGGGAGATTTTGAATATTTGAGAGGGCTTTTTGTATTTGTTGGTGGTGTTGGAGATGTATTTGTTGGTGATGAGGTTTTGATTTGTTGTGGGTATTGTTGTTATTCATTTTCTGTTTGTTCGCTGCTCAGAGTGGGATAACACCCATATGGGTGGTATAGAAATCCAATAAATAAATAAATAAAAAATTTCCCCTCCTTATTGTTCACAAGTGTTTTATACTGATATATATTTTTCTGTATAGTTCCAGGTTTATGACATTTGCAAATGCGCAAATGTGTAAGTGCGCTTGTATCCTCCAATTTCCCTTTTTCTCTTCTCCTCCCTGTTTTTAGCCTGTGATTGCCATCCTGTCGGTGCTGCTGGAAAAACCTGTAACCAGACAACTGGCCAGTGCCCTTGCAAAGATGGTGTGACAGGATTAACCTGCAACCGCTGTGCCAAAGGCTACCAGCAGAGCCGGTCACCCGTGGCTCCGTGCATCAGTAAGTAATGCTGTCACATTTCTGACAGGCCATGCATAGTTTTTCACCTCTTTGTTTTGTTTCTTGCTAGGGCAATGATGACTTCTGCAGTTCATTGTAAAAATTAGATTAGATGCTAATTCTCTCCACTTTTGGCCCCTGAAAATTAATTTAATTGGATCACCAATTGCTTTTTTGCTAGAAAGATGTGGTCGTTTAAATCCTTCTCAAAGCTGCCCCATGATGAAATCATAAAGCAGATTATAATAATAATTTTGTGTCAGAAATTATTCTGGATGGAAAGGATTTTTGCTGGAGAAATTCCGCTCAGGGGATGCCAAAATGAGGCTCCTTTCATGTCCCCAAGAGCTGGGACAGGGATTGGCGTTAAACCCGTAATGCAGTACCCAGGTCTCCAACTGCCGACTTTCCAGCCTTCCAGCTAACAAGGTGAGCTTCTTAACCACTGAGCCACCATAGCCCCTTATAAAAGAGATGGTTAGATGTCTTCTTGCTTTGATTCTTGGACCATTGTCAGGCAAGGTGTCCTCGTGGTGCAGTGGCTAAACTGCATTATTGCAGCCAACACTCTGCTCACAATCAGAGTTCAATCCCAACAGATTCAAGATTGACTCCACCTTCCACCCTTCTGAGGACAGTAAAATAAGTGCCCTGCATGGGATTGGCAAAAATGCTAATTATCTTGT
Source organism: Bradypodion ventrale (assembly GCA_035047345.1). NCBI lineage: Eukaryota > Metazoa > Chordata > Lepidosauria > Squamata > Chamaeleonidae > Bradypodion > Bradypodion ventrale. The sequence goes on along the minus strand of JAWDJE010000014.1, from coordinate 12,776,841 downwards.
GAACCCCCAGAGAGTGTTCTAAGCGCTGTGGCGTGGTATGTGAATGTAATTGCTGTTGCTAGTGCCTGTTTTGAAAGAATGAAGGAATGCAAAAACAATTAGCAATTATACTTCTATACCATCCCATAGTGCTTAATGTACTCTCTGGGTGGCTCATAAGGTAATTAGCATTTTGCCCCCACAAACCTGGTACTCATTTTACCAACTTCAGAAGGAAGGATGGAAGGCTGAGTCAACCTTCAGCCCTGGTCAGGATCAAACTCACAACGTCAGTACAGCATTGTACTGTAAGTCAGTAGTACAGCATTTTAATCATTGTGCCACCAGGTAAACATGCAAAATGTTAATTTAGGTATTTTGTATAATGTGGAAATCTTTGTTGTCTTTCAAAGAATAGATCTATAAAAAATATAATGGTATCAAAAAGACTTTGAAATATCCTTCCCTTAGCGAAATCTTATCCTGGATTTGTTCATCATCCTGGTATTAAACAAGGGTCAGAAATCCTTTGCTGTTTGGATGTTTTGGACAACAATTTCCACTGTCCCTTACCATTGGCTGTGTTATGTGATGTTGATGGACGCTATATAGCAGTGGTGGTGAACCTATGGCATGTGTGCCAGAGGGGGTACTCAGAGCGCTCTCTTTTAATCCCGCCCCTCTTCGCAGCAGCCCAATGGGAGCACTTCCTACTTCCTCTCTACAAAAAGTTCACCCCATCCCTCTGCCCAGCAGCCCAATGGGAGGTCTTCCTCCTCCTCCCCCCAGCACAGAGTTCACCTCGCCCCTCTGCCCAGAAGCCCAATAGGAGTGCTTCCTCCATCCCTTGTCTGGGATAAGGCAGGTGGTTCACATGTAGTGTGCCGGTGCAATGCAGATAGCAGCCTGTTGAGTCTGTGGCAAAGGTGAGTTTGGGCACTCGGTCTGTAAAAGGTTCACCATCACTGCTATATAGGGCAAAACATCCAGAGGATGACCCACAGTATAAACAGTATAAAGTGTAGTAAGGGATTTTTTTAAAATGAGATTTTAAATGAGTTGCTGATTGACGTGTAGATTGCATTTTGCCCTGTGTTGTATGTCTCAGCAACCAGTATGAGATTCTATCAGTCACTTCTGCGTTCAGTAAATGTGAACCAAGAAACTATCTGCCAGATACTTTATTGTTCCTTGGGTGCCTGCTTACCTTTTGAAATGCTCTCCGTATATACATTTTAACCTATAAAACCAAGGGTTAACCGTTGGAACTTGCTATAGGTTGCTATGTCTCGCCCGACTTGCCTGCACTCACCCTTCGTGCACACGGCCGATCTGGGTCCGCAGGTCAACGAAGGATTGAAAAAACCGGCAGTGGGGCAACAGCCCCACAAACGCGAAAAAAGGGAAACAACTTCATTTCCCAACATTCCTTGCGCCGCGCCACGCCAGAGCCAATCAGGCTGAGAGGCTCTTGCATGGCGCGGCGCAAGGAACGTTCGGAAACGTGCCGCAGCCAATCAAAAGAAAACTGTTTAAAAAAACGCAGCACAAACACAAAGCACAAACCCATAACTACAAGTCCCAGCATCCTGCGCGCCATGAGCGCGCAGAACGCTGAGGAAGCCGGCACCCAAAAATTAAAACAAAACAAAAAAACACCGGGCGAGCAAGTCCACCAAGCCGCGGGAGCCAAAGCCCCCCTCCCCAACGGCGCCTGAAGCTCCTGATCGGAGTTTCCCCTTTAATATCACTGGGTGTGTGGGGGGGTTGTTCTCCCCATCTCTACTGGCTCCCCTGGGGTTGGGAGGGTTGGGGGGACAAAAGGAGTCTGTCTTCCCAACCCTCCTGACCCCAGGGGACCTGGCAGAGAGGGGATTCCCCTACACACACACACACACACACACACACACACACACACACACACACACACACACACACACACACACACACACACACACACACACCATATTAAAGAGAAGAAACCAAGCAGTTACTTCTCTTTAAAAACGGAGTTTTTTGGGGGGGAATCCCCCTCTCCGATGGCTCTCCTGGGTCCGGAAGGGTTGGGGAGACAGACCCCTTTGGTCCACCCAACCCTCCAAAACCCAAGGAAGCCAGCGGAGAGGGGATCACAACCCCCCACTGATATTAAAGGGGAAACCACAATTGAGATTTCCTTTTTAATATCAGAGGGTGGCCTGGATTCGATCCCCTCTCCTGGGTCCCATGATTCTGGAAGGTTTGGGGGGACAAAAGGGGTCTGCCCCCCCCCCCCAAAGCCTTCCAGAGCCTGGGGAGATGGCAGAGAGGGGATCCCCCCGTAGGACACCAAAAAACACAAAAACAATCAAAAAAACATCCAAAAATACACAAAAACAAACAAAAATAACACCAAAAAACAATACAAAGTAAACAAAAACAAAAATTTCCAAACACACCCAGCACCCAGCCAAACACCACAAAATCCAACCACCACCACCACCCCAAATAAAGAAAAACAGCCAACTCACCACCACACAACCTCACTGCACAACGACTGGAAAAGAAATGAATAAAGAAAGAGACTACTTACTGGAAGAAGCTCCACCCAGAGGCCACGAGAGAAAAAACAGTCAAAATACAAGATAACCCCTACCAGCACCACTTGCTGCCCACAATGGTAAAAAAATTCAAAAAGACACAACAGCCCCACACAAAAGGCCCCAAGAGTAAAAACAAGTAAAAAAAAATAACACAATATCACAATTTTACACAAATCAAAAACATATGTCAATAAAATAAAATAAAAACTATTCAAAAATCCTGTGCTGAATTTTTACTCAAATAAAAAACAAAAACATCAATACACAGTTTAAAAACATTTATTGTGAAAAACATGTACTTTCACATTTTTAAAATTATTACCTACTGTACAACTATTAAAAAAATACATACTAAAAAATTATTGGGTTAAATAATTTTTTTGGAAAAAGTATATCATCCTTTGTTCTTTTTTTCATCCACAAAACCAAAACACCAAACAAAACTCATCACAGTTTATAACATGCCGCCAAAAAAATTTGTATAAATAATTTTTTAAAAAATTTCAATTATAGACTAACCTCTTCTTTACAAACATTAACAACAACAACAAAAACTTTCCAACAGCATTTAAAACAGCCCGGCAACGCCGGGCAACCTCTGCTAGTATACTATATGTCAATATAGCATTTACTGTTCTCTTTGTAAAGACTTTTTCAGGCTCAACCAGACAATATTATAGTAATAATAATTTTGTGTCTGAGATTACTCTGGGTTGAAAGGATTTTCGCTGGAGAAACTGCTCAGGGGACGCCTGAATGAGGCTCCTTTCATGTCCCCAAATGCAGCCCTCTGGTATCGAAACCTGACCTTCCAGTCTCCAAGCTCAGCTCAGCGTTTTAACCACTAAGCCACTGGGGGAGCTGCTATTATAGTGACACCTTGTGACAGAACACAGATATTACAAGGACAGTGAAAAGTGAACTACAGTGGAACCCTGCATAATGATTACTCCATTTAATGAAAAATGTGTGCAATGAAGCATTTGTTATGCAAAGGCGATACCCTGCATAATGGGGGGGAAATTCGTTATACGGGGTTTCTACTAAGCAGGGTATACCCCAGTTAACAGAAACCCCGTATAACGAACGTTTTTCTGTTATGCGGGTGATCTCCCATTGGGTTCTACTGTACTGTATTCATATTTCCTCATCCTGAGACAGGGAGGATGCACACCAATGCCATTTCAACTCCCTGGAAGAGAATAATAAATATAATTGGAGGAAACTCACTTTCTGACTTGCAAATATTTCCAACAACTCTAAGTTAGTTTGGCATGTTCTTGAACTCCAATGAAATGGGAAACTACATTTCTTTCCACCTGGCTGTTTGTTACCTTTTGCATTCACTGGAGATGATATATCACTCAGAAATCCATGCTCATAATGTTACCTCTGAATTTTGTGTGCTGATAGGCGGGGTAGAGAGAAAAGGGTAAAGAGTGTGTGTGTGTGTTTCAGGAATCACGTTATTTTTGCACAACTGCAGGAGACCAAAGTTCAGTTGCAGAACACATGAAATGCATGTAGCAGGTCAACAGTTCAGTCCCTGATGTCTGCAGTTTTAGAAGCATAAGGGAGGTATTATATACAGATGGGAAAGATGGACTTGAAGAAAGCCAATAAGAAATTTTTTTTGTTCATTTACAGTCTGGTGTTGGAAGAAAATATTATGCATACCATGGGCCATTAAAAAAGACAAATAGCTATAGATCAAATCAAGGCTGAACACTCATTACTATTAAAATGACTGAATTAAGGTTATTTTACTTTGGAGATATAATGAGTAATTAAGATTAATGGGAATAAACAGTTGAAGTCAGTAAGAAAAGAGGAAGTCCTAAAATATGATTAACTGATTCATTAAAGGAAGCAACCAGGGTTAGTTTGCCAAATTAACACCAATTTTTGGAGGCCATTGATTTAGTGGGCATTCAGAAGTCAGAAACAACTTGATGGGCTCTACCATGTACAAAGGAACTGATGGTTTAGCCTCGAAAGTCTGTTCCAATCAAAGGAGAAAGTACTTGTCTAAAGGCGCAGTTTGGTGTAGTAGTTAAATTGTTGAACTGGAACACTGAGATTCTAGGTTCTAACCTTCACTGAGCCATGAAAAAAATCACAGAGTGAACATGTGTTAACTTTGCCTACCTCACAAGGTTCTTGTAAGAATAAAATTGGGAAGAGCGGAGCCATGGGTGATACATTGAGCTCATTGGACATGAAATTATTATTATTATTATTATTATTATTATTATTATTATTATTATTATTATTATTATTATTATTATTATTATTATTATTATTATTATTATTATTATTATTATTATTATTATTATTATTATTATTATTATTATTATAGGAAAGGTGGCATATAAATACAGTATAGGTAAAGTTAAAGGTCGCCCATGCTCAAAAGCAAGTTGTATAGGATTAGACAAGTTCATGGAGGACAAGGTTATCAATGGCTATAATTATGGATACTTAAGGACAACCTCGGGGTTGGAGAGATAGGCAGGATATCTCTCAATGCCATTTCCAGGGAATCCTAAGCAGGTGAAGGCATCTGCTTGGGAATACCCTGAAGGAAATGGTGAGCCACTGTGTGAGACAGAATGCTGGACTGGATGGGCTGTGGCCTGTTCCAGCAAGGCTGTTCTTATGTTCTTATGTATCTGACTCTAAGGTTCAGTCCTCATCTCTGTTTATAGTCAAAGAGCCAGCGCTGTCTGCATCTGCAGATATTTCCGTTGAGATGTGGCAGGCATGCCTCAACACCCGAGTACACGGAACACTGTTTATCTTCCCACCAACGTGGTCCCTATTTATCTACTTGCAATTTCTTGCTTTTGAACTGCTAGGTTCGCAGGAGCTGGGACAGAGACGGGTGCTCACCCCATCGTGCAGTACCTGGGAATCAAACTCTGACCTTCCAGTCAATGAGTTCAGCATCTTAACCACTTGCATCACTGCAGTCTCCCATATAAATATAACTACTGTATACAATAATTGGTGATTTCCGGCCTGTGTTTCCTTTGGATACAGGGATGGAGAGACAGTAGTGGAAAGCAGAGCAACATAGAAACTCAACAAGCTGGAAATAAGACATCTAGTTAGTGGTACACCTAGGGTTGCCATACGTCCCAGAAAAACGGGATTTCCCCAGATTTAAAGTCAGAAAAATTGTCCCGGCCAGTTCAATAAAAATCATGTTAAAGTCCTGAATGTTTCAAACTTACTGATTGTGTATTATAACACACCATTAAAATAAATTCGAACTGTTGCCATCAAAAGAGTAATTTCCTGCCACATTGGAGTTGGGAGTATACCTGGAGACAAATCTTAACGTCCTCGCCTCACAACAACACCCAATAAGTGTGACCAGTGTGTTTCCAGGAACTGAGGACATTAAGAGTTGACTGCGAGGTGACTTCTCAAAAGTACAACAGATCATCTTACAGTAAGAATTAACTATTGTAAATAAATTCATTTATGTATTAATATATTTAATGTGTAAGTGTTTTATAGTTGTCATTATAGTATGTTTGTTTTAAAAAGGTTATTTTGTAGATAACCCACCCATTTTTGTCAAGCATACTTCTGTCCCGGTTTTGTGGGAGAGAATTATTGCAACTCTAGGTACAGAAGGCATGGGAACCGGGCAGAGAATGTGCATAAATGGGTTCTAGCCAACTAAGAAATGCCACCCTTTATCTTCCAGAGATTCCTGCTATCAACCCTACCTCTGTGGTCACCAGCACGGAAGAACCAGCAGGTGAGCCATTGCTGTTACTGGAAAGCATATGTAGAAAACCTTCTGTGCTTAGGATGTTCTGTGTATCTTTGGGGACACTCCCGGTGTTCTACTCCCAGAGCTTTGAAAAGACAGATTTTATTTCCAAAACAGAACTAGCGTCTTCCCTTCAGGACAACAGCCCACATCACTCGCTCCCCCATGACGATGCAGCTCTAGGTGCTGACCCTGAGATTAGCTAGGAAGGCTGTGACTAGGACAAGGGCTTCTCAGTGGCCCCACCAATGTTGTGGAACTCCCTCTCAGTGGAGCTGCACCTGGTACCATCTCTCCATATGTTTAAAAAGCAGTTGAAAACATCTTTTTTTTTAAAAGGCCTTTGGGAATATCCTACCAATGCCCAATTGTTAGGCATTTTATTCTGTCTCTCTGCATCCCAAATAGGTTTTCTTTTGAGGTGTCTTGGGTTTTGATGTGTCTGTTTGTATTTGTTGAGTTTTATGTTATTAGCTGCCCTGAGTAGGAAAGTTTTTTCCTAGAGGGGCGGGATATAGGTTTAATAAATAAATAAAATAGTGCATTAGCAATATTCCATTCTAATCTCTGTGTTCAAATTTTGTACATGTACAATTTTTTTCTTGCCATCTCTTAGTTTGTTCTTTTTGCTGAATCAAAGTATTGGACTGTAATTACCAGAATGGCCCACCAAGAAGCCATTCTGGCTGGAAGATACTAAAATGAATAGTCTAAAACTAACGTTCCCAACTTTATTTTCTATTCTCTGTATCTCATGAATAGGCATGAGAAATGCTGTTCAGGTTAAATAACTTCTTTTTTTAAAGAATGCAAAAAAGACTGTATCAGCTCACAAGTAATGAGTAAAAATGGGCAAGATGCAAAATGAACTGAAGAAATCAACATTCAAGTTTGGTCTTTGAGTTTGTTGTAGAAAATCTCCTGAAAAATTAGACCTTAGCAGGTGTGGGCGGATTTTTTTAAAAAAATCATGTCAGAAGCACACAAAGGTGCTTTCTGGGTTGAAAGGATTTTTTTTTCCGAGGAACTCTGTTCAGGGGATGCCCAAATGAGGCTCCTTTTATGTCCCCAAGATCTTTTCCCCACCGAAGTGGTCCCTATTGATCTACTTGAAACGTCTTGCTTTCGAACTGCTAGATTGGCAGGAGTTGGGACAGATGATGTGTGCTCATTCCATCATGCGGTACTTGGGTCTTGAACTGCCAACTTGCCGGCCTTCTGGCTAACAAGGCGAGCTTGTGGTTGGAATGAACTCTGGGAACAAGGAAATAGATGGGATTTCTTATTACGAAATGCGGTTTCTCATAGGAATGCATTGTAAACATTTTTTCTGATCCCCAGAACGGATTAATTGGTTTTCAATGCATTCCTATGCAAAACCGCATTTCGAGTTATGAATTTAAATTCATAACGCGAGGCATTATTTTCAATGGATTTCATTTGTATCATGAACATTTCGTAATGCAAGTAGTTCATAACTCGAGATACCACTGTATTGGCTATCATCATGGTGCTCAGCCATGAAGATTGTCTTGGGAACAATATAATGCAGTGGCCTTACATCTACCTTCCACATTGCAGCATGACACCCATACCACTGATCCAGTCCCACAAGTCACTTTCTGGTCCTGAGCCCTTTTGGCACGCAAAGTCCTCCTCAGCCCCAGGCCATGATGGATGAAGCTGCTGCCCTCTATCCAGGTGGATTCAAGTGGGATTTAATCCATTTGGGGACCATCACCCTTCTCTGAGACAGTCCTCAGGGTTGTCACTTTAGTTAACTGCTGCCAGATGATCAGTGTTGAGTCGCTAGCAGTAGGGTCTACTCTATAACTTGGCCAGACTGGCTCTGTTAGCCATACAACAATGTTTTATTGTAGATTGCACTAATCACAAGTCAACAGGTTTTTGCATAACTCTGTGATGCTGCTAGAATACTTCAGGCTACCCTTGAGTTTACATATTTGTCCTTTATAATGACAAATGCATTAGTCCTTTATATTTGTTCTTTATAATGACCATGCATTAGGCCTGGTTCCTTCTCTGCATGCACTGGCTTCTCAGCTTAGACATCTGCTGATATTTGAATGCTGAGACCCTCATGGAGCATCAAATCAACTTGAAAGGGGGTTGGGGTGGACATGCCTCCGTAGATCAGGGGTTCCCAACCTTTTCAACTGGGGGCCGGGTCACACTCTCTCAGTCAGCTTCAAGGGCCAGACAGCCATTTTGCCCTACCTGCACGGTGGGGTGGCCATTTTGTCCCAACAGCTTCAAAGGGCTGGCCATTTTGTTTCTCGGATACCCTTTGGGGCAGGGGGCACATCAAATGGCATCGTGGGCTGGATTCAGCCCGTGGGCCTTAGATTGGGAACCCCTGCCTTAGATCAATCTTAGTTAATGTGCAAATGAGTTTTTCAATCCTGTTTGTTATTGGAAGACGATCAAAGAAACTGCAAGAGTTTAATTTTAAAAAATTATTCCATGAAAGGAAAAATAACAATCTGACCAGCAAGCTGCTGTCTGGCTCCACTGCTGTTGGTCTGACGCCTGGCAACAGGAAATGGTTTTTTTGGTGTGTGAAGAAGGCGTGTACTTGCTGTTGTTGCCACATGCTGACTTGTTGAAGCTGGGCCAGTCTTAAGACCTACCATTCCTTCCCCCACAAAAGAGTTTCTCTCCTTGGCTGTCACATTATTTACTAAGAAGTAGGGCTGGGTTTTCTGTCCCTTCATCAACAATGACTCAGGATCCCATGCTTATGAAAAGGTTTCATCTTCATTGAGATGCAGCGGCTTCTTTCTTAATTTGTTTTTCTAAAGCAGGGGTTCCCAACCTACAGCTCACGGGCCACACCTGGCCCGTGATGCGAGTTAACCTGGCCTGCAATGAGGATCCCACTGCCAACCTTCCGACCTTCCAGTCGTCAAGTTCAGCATCTTAACCACTACTCTTGCATATCTTCCCATCAGTACTGTGCCATCTCCCTCACATTTTTTTCATTGCTGGGCCCCCCAGTGATGGCTTCATGATACTGCTTGTCCCAGATCGTTCTCGTCAGTTCAAGATAATAATTATTTCGTGTCAAACATTTTTCTGGGTTGAAAGGATTTTTGCTGGCAAAACTCTGCTCAGGGGATGCCCGAATGAGGCTCCTTTCATGTCCCCAAGATCTTTTCCCACCGAAGTGGTCCCTATTTATCTACTTGCAATTTCTTGCATTCGAACTGCTAGGTTGGCAAGAGCTGGGACAGAGATGGGCACAGTGGTGGGCATCAGAAGGTTTGCACCAGTACGCGCGTACCGGTAGTAAAAATGGCTGGCTACGTCCACCTCCCTGCCCCGCCCACCTCCTCCTCCTCCTAGAAGAGGCTTTGGAGTGGGCTCACTGGCTCCATTTTCTCCTTCATCAAAGGCTTTTCCTGGACTCCATTTCACCCCAAAGCACATTGGGGTGAAACAGAGCCCTGGAAAAGCCTTGGACAAGGGGGAAATGGCTTCAGAGGTTCGCTATAGAGTGATGAAAATAGAAGAGGCTTCTATTTTCATAGCTCTCTAGCGAAGAGCAGTCACATGGCCAGCAGGCCACACCTACCCAGTCACATGGCCATGCCCACAGTGTGTTAGGGATTTTTTTATGCCCACCACTGGATGGGTGCCCAATCTGTCATGTAGTACCCAGGTCTCGAACTGCTGACTTGCCGGCCTTCCTTATGCCTGAAGCCTAGAGATCTTTTGCTTTGGTCCTTGAAGGAGTCTCTTCCTTCCACCTTTAGCCCAAAGGAGAAGAGCATTCACCAGTCTTAATTTCCTGGCAAGAAATATTTCAGAGGAATAAAATCGTAGCAATTTTCTCATTTGCTCCCAAACACTAAAGTATTTTCCCCTCCCGGCCCTTTTCCTTTTTGGCTGTTAGGTATCTTAATTAAGAACATCAAAGAAAGGGATACTTCAGGAAAACGGTGGGTGGAGGTATGGAACTGGCGCCTGTAAATCTCCATTCCAAGATACATTGGGAAAGGAAAGGTACAGATTCTGTTTAAAATCTATTGAAGGCTTTTACAGAGAAGTTTTAGTTGGAAGTATATAAAACAAACCTGTTGAGAAACCTCAACACTTTATTTTGCTTTCAGCAAAGGAAGTCTGTTAAGTGGTCTATACAACTATCTGTGGTTTTCTTCTTATAAATCCTGTCTCTAGTTCAAATACATGTTGCGCAAAATCTTCCCGGAACACACTTTGAGGAATCCGTGCCTGCTCTTCTCTCTCCCAAGGAAATTAATATTTGGACCCTATCCAGGAAGATCCTGGTGATGGAGTTCATTCTCAGAGGTTGAAAGAAATTGGTTACAAACAACTATTTACATAGAATTAACTCCATCTTCCAATAACAAAGGCATAACTCATTTACATGTCAACTATGACTTTGGTGAGTCAGGCCAGCAGATATAGCACAGAAACAGAAATCTCTGACTGTCAACCTGAGAGACCTTCCTAGTTGGCCACTGGTTTCTAAGTCCGAATTTGACTCTCTTATTACCCAACTTCCATCTGGTAAGGTTCCTGGTAGGATTGGTGGTCTCCTCTTCTGGCCTTGTTGCTCAAGTATGTTGATAGCAGTAGGCGAATCCTCAAAGATTGGGGCTGAGCACTTATTGTGTCCATATTTAAGAAAGGAAATAAATATGATCCAAAGAACTATAGGCCTATTAGTTTACTTATTGCATGTTTCCAGCACATTTGCACAACAAAGTTAATGCTAGAAGAAGAGAATCTGATAGTGGAGGAACAAGCTGGCTTTATGGAAGGAAGGTCCACAATAGAGCATTGCCTAATTATCCAACATCTTATTGAGAAATACTCTTCAATGAGTTTAATATCACTCTATGCTGCATTCATCAACCTAAAGGCAGCCTTTGATTCAATTTCAAGGAATAAGTTATGGGAAAAGCTAGAAACATCTTCCATTGACCTCTGGCTGCTTTATCTGATCCGTGCACTCCATACCAATACAAGTCTTATGGTTGCGGAGCCTATATTCACACAGACAGGTGTTAAGCAAGGATGTGTACTGGCCCCATGTTTGTTTAATTTCTTTATTAATGATATGGTTGACCACCTAACACAGGGGTTCTCAACCTTTTCAAGTCAGGGGCCGAGTTACACTCCCTCAGACAGTTGAGGGGGACAGACTGGTGGGAACGTCATTTATGGCTGCCGTAAATGCATCCGTGGCTGTCATAAATGTGTTGACAACAGCCACAGACGTGTTTATGACAGCCGTAAATGAGTCCACGTCCGATTCCACCACCACCGGTGGTGGCTGGAGCAAGGACGGGGCCTGGATTGTTTGGCACTGTGGGCCGGATCTGGACCACAGGCCATAGGTTGAGAACCACAGATCTAAGAAGTCTCAATTTCCATCCTTCTAGAGTTGCCATAATTTTCTCCCACAAAACTGGGACAGAAGTATACTTTATGGGCGGGTTATCTACAAAATAGCCTTTTTTAAAAAAAACACCATAATATAATGACAGTTATAAAACACTTTCACATTAAATATATCAATACATAAATGAATTTATTTACAACAGTTAATTCTTACTGTAAGATGATCTGTTGTACTTCTGAGAAGTCACGTCACAGTCAACTTTTAACGTCCTCAGTTCCAGGAAACACAATGGTCACACTTATTTGGTGGTGGTGTGAGACGAGGACATTAAGATTTGTCTCCAGATATACTCCAACACCAATGTGGCAGGAAATCGCTCGTTTGATGGCAAGAGTTCAAATTTATTTTAATGATGTGTTATAATACACAATCAGTAAGTTTTTAAAATCCGGGACTTTAATATGATTTTTATTGAACTTGCCAGGACAATTTTTCTGACCTTGAATCCAGGACAATCCCAATTTTCCGGAACATATGGCAACCCTACATTCTCCAAAACTGGCCAATAGATTCATACACATCTATACTTTTATATGCAGATGGCGGAGTAATTTTCTCCAGAACCCTAATAGGTGTCAGAAGAGCATTGGCATCCTTACCTCACTACCGTAATAATAATCAACTGGAAATTAATTACTATATCAGAAAACTAAAGTTATAATTTTCACAAAAAAACACTTTTGGAGAATAAATGAACATAGAATAGAGCATGGCTCCAATTTTAAATATTATTTATTTATTATTTAAATTTGTATGGCCTCCCACTCACCGAAGCGACTCCGGGAGGCTCACAATTCAATTGCACTTCACCTTACATAAAAAGACCGGACACACCTTTAAAAACCTTACATAAAACATATATAATATTATAAAATGTTCACAGCAAATAGACAAAGAGACAGATAAAACCTAAAAACCCGGGTGGCAATTAGCATGTTTATATCAGCCAGCGGGGGGCGGCTGTTCCTCTGTCAGCTCCCCACACCTGCTGGGCCAGCCATGTCGTCAGCCCTTTCCTAAAAGCTAGCAGCTCTGACTGAAGACGAAGGTTGGTTGGCACGAGGTTCCAAAGGGCTGGAGCTGATACCGAGAAGGCCCTCTTTCTCGTACTGGAGAAGTGAACCTCTCCGACAGATGGTACCTTTAGAGAGCCATTCTGGTCCGCTCTTGTGGGATGGGCAGATAACCGCGGGGCGATTCGGTAAGCTGGTCCACTACCATGTAGCCTTTAAAGGTGATAACCAGCACCTTGAATTGCACCCGGAGGTATACCGGTAACCAGTGCAGCTCCCACAACACACCCCATTCGTGTGGGCGGCTGCATTCTAGACCAGCTGCAGCCTCCAGATGGTCATCAAGGGCAGCCCCATGTAGAGCACATTACAGTAGTCCAGCCGGGAGGTGACCAGCATGTGAGTGACCATGAGCAAGGAGTCGCGATCCAGGAACGGGCGTAACTGGCGAATCACACGAATCTGCGCGAAAGCCCTCCTGGCCACAGCTGCCACCTGCTCCTGAAGCAGGAGTCGTGAGTCCAGGAGGACCCCCAGATTGCACACTGGGTCTGTCTGGGGTAAAATAGCCCCACCCAGTACCAAAGATGGCAGCTCCTTCAACAATCTAGGGCCCCCTATCCACAGGCACTCAGTCTTGCCGGGATTCAGCTGTAGCCCATTTGTCCCCCATCCAGACCCTCACAGCCTCCAGGCACCTGGATAGGATGTTGACTGCAACACTAGGATCACCACAGGCAGAGATGTACAATTGGGTATCATCATCACGGGACAATTGGGTATCATCACCACGGGCAGAGATGTACAATTGGGAGTAGACCTCCAAGCCTCTGTCTGGGACACCGTACATGCCGCTCTTACAGCCCAGAGGTCTGTAACTGCCATATTAAAATTCTTGAGGACTAAAGGAGGTCAGTACATCCCAGTAGCTCTCAAACTCTTTGAAGCCAAAACCTTATCGCAGCAACTTTATGGAACACAATCAAGGCCTCCTCCTAACAATCTTGCCCTTACGGGGAAAAGTACAACCAAAAGTTCTCCTTCGTATAGTTTGTGAATCCCCACTATTGGGTTATGCGCCTGCGCAGAACGGCCGATCGGAGGCTTGAAAAGCTATTGGTCAAAAGTTTTGGCGGTAAGACCGCCCACCGTACCGCCCACCCTGAGGCGCCCGCGCGCCATTTTACCTCAGTTCTCTTCTTTCCGCCGTAGCAGCAGGACGATCGTTGAGAGCTTCTCAATTTTTCTCGCTCGCCCTTCTCAGGGAAAGCCTTACCGACTTTCAACAATTTTTTCCGGCGATCTTGTCCCTCGGGCAGGATCGCCACCCCGGCGCTGTTTCTTCCTTCTGGTGGACTCAGTTGCCTGTTCGCTCCGGTCACCGTTTCCCCCCTCAAGGGGGTGGCGGCTGGCCCGCCCTTCGGGGTGCCCGTCTTCTGGATCCTTCCACTGGAAGAATTTTTTCGTTGATGGCTGCAGCTTTCAAGCAGTGCTCGGCTTGCCACAAGAAGTTCCCTGCTTCTGACGGCCATAGCCTTTGCCTTTTCTGCCTGGGTGAGTCTCACCAAGGCCAGTCCTGTCCTCACTGCAGGAAGTTCACCCATCTTGCAGTGCAGAATCGGAGCAACCGGCTCAAGGCACACCTGATGGAGCTCGCTTTGGCTCCCGCCTCGGCGGCCTCTACCTCTGCTGGTGCCTCCCAGCCTCCTCCAGCTTCTTCTTCCACACTCTCTATCAAGAAGAAGAAGAAGAGGGACAAGGACGGGGATAAGAAAAAGAAACGCGGGTCGGAGAAGAGGCGATCGCTCCCGCCTACTCCTCGCCCGCCTGTCTCGCCGGGACCTTCACCTCCGTTCTCGGTCGCGCGATGTCCGTTGCCCGGGTCCTCCATCTGGGGAGGTCGGTCCTCCTCGGGATCTCCTGAAAAAGGATGCAGGGCTGGGGCTCCAGCTCGCCCACTTCAGGTGCTCCCGTCTCCCCCTTGTGGGAGGGCCCATTCGCCTACGAGGCAGGCTTCCGTCTCCCCAAGGCCCAGGACTCCGACGCTCGACGGCGCGGTAATCACCGTGCCGGCTACCGTTTCGTCGCCGATTCTACCAGCCACCGTTTCATCGGCCACCGTTTCGTCGCTCCCGCCGGTGCCGGATCCATCCCAGATGGAGTTCCTGAAGGGGATGTTTGAGGTCATGGCTCAGACATTTGCCAACCAGTTCAAGATCTCCATGCCTGCGGCCCCTGCGGCTCCGGTACCGACCACCGCAAGCCCCAGGGATGTTGGCCCTGCTGTGGCCCCTCCGACCTCCCGAGGGTCGAGGGTCCGCTCCGCTGGCCCACCCGTATCGTCTCGGTGTGGTCCAGACGTTGATGCGGTGGACTCCCATCCCGCCGGCCCGCCCAGGCCGTACTGGCGTGGTCCCGACGTGGATGTAAGAGTGCCTCCCTCATCCTCCGATGACTCCAGCGCGTCCTCGGAGGAGGATGAGGGAGACGTTGACGCCGAAAGGACACTGGACCAAGCCATCGGCGCGGTTGACCCACCGCGTGGTGAGGATCAACGCTCGCTTACGGCTATGCTGACGCGCCTGGGAACCGCTCTGAACCTGAAGGTGGACCAGCCGCCACTGGAAGGCGAGGACCAAATGACCGCCAAGCTGGACAGACGAGCGGTTTGGCCGGTCCATATTACCATGCTTCCGTCCATGTTGACGTCGGTGAAGGCGACATGGCGGAAACCAGTGTCAGCACACTCCATTTCGTCCAGGCTCGACGGCATGTACAGAGTCCTGGACGAGAACGTCGAGTTCCTGCAAGCTCACCCCTTGCCGAATTCGCTGGTGGTCAAGGCTTTTCAACACAGGACGGCCACCAGCGGCTTCCTGGTGCCTTTGACCCCGGAAGGGAAGAAGTTGGACGCGGTGGGCCGTAAGTTCTACGCCACCGGTTCCCTCTTCCTCCACGCCGCCAACTACTCGGCTGCCATGGGCCTGTACCAGTCCCACCTCTGGGAGCGGGTGAAGGCTGAGACGGCGACGTTACCCGCTGACGCCCGGAAGCGGATCGACGCGCTGGCAGCCGAAGGAGACTTCCTGTCGGAGCAACAAATGAGAACGGCCAGGCACATCAAAGACTATGCGGCGAAGGACATGGCTTCCGCTATCCTGCTCCGTCGTCACGCCTGGCTTAGGGGCACCTCCCTCGATGATGCTATGAAGAAGCTCATCGAGGAGTTCCCCTTCGACGAACAGGGCCTGTTCGGACAGGACACGGACAAGGTCCTGAACGAAATGCGGCAAACGAACTCCACGGCCAAGTTCCTGGGGCTCACCACGCCGGCTCCGCCTGCCAGGCCGAGGTTCCAACCTTTCATGCGGCGGTATCAGGGGAACCCGCAGCAACAAGGTGGCCCGTCGGAACAGCCCAGGTCTGGCTCCTACAAGCAGCGGCGCCAGCACAAGTCCCGGTACCAGCCCTACGGGCAGGGCAAGCATTCCGACGCGAAGTCCAAGTCCCGTGTTTGAAGCTGCGACGGCCGAGTCTCTCTCGCTCCACATCCCTTACCTCCCCCTCCGGAACTTCCTCCAGGTATGGTCAGGCATCACGGACGACCGGTGGGTCTTAAAGATCTTGTCCTCTGGCTACGCCATCGAGTTCGTGCGGGCGCCTCGGGTAGGAAGACATCGTTTCACCACCTTGTCCCCCCATTTGGAAGAAGAAATATCAACTCTTCTGTCCAAGGGAGCCATCGAGTGGGTAACGCCACCCGACTGGGACAACGGCTTCTACTCGAGGTACTTCGTGGTTCAGAAGAAGGACGGAGGACTTCGCCCAATCCTGGACCTACGTCGCCTCAACAAGTGCATCCATACCAGGACGTTCCGGATGGTGACCCTGCAGACCGTCCTCCCCCTCATCAACAAAGGGGATTGGTTCACAGTCATAGACCTCAAGGACGCTTACTTCCATGTCTCCATCCTCGAGGAGCACTGGAGGTTCCTTCGATTCCGCATCGGCGATTCCGTGTACCAGTACCGGTGTCTACCGTTCGGTATGGCCACGGCGCCACGGGTCTTCACCAAGTGCATGGCTCCAGTGGCTGCCTTCCTTCGTCAGCGGGGAATCAGGGTCTTCCCGTACATCGACGACTGGCTGATTGTATCCCCCACCAGTTCGTCGGCTATTCGGGACACGCAATTCACGATCCACCTCATGGAGAGTCTCGGCCTCAGGATCAACTTCACCAAATCGAAGTTGATTCCCTCTCAACGCGTCGAGTACATTGGGGCGGTACTCAACTCGCTTGCCACCAGAGCCTTCGCACCCCAGAAACGCTTGCAGGACATCACGCAAGGGGTCAGCGACCTTCGCAGCAAACCGTGCGTCTGGGCAAAAAAGGCTCAAAGACTTCTAGGCCTCATGGCCTCAACGACGGCGGTGATTCCCCACGCCAAGTTGAAGTTCCGGTCCCTGCAGTCGTGGCTCCTTCACGAATTCGACGCGCTCCGGGAGAGCCAATCCAAACGGTTAACTCCGTCTCCGGAGCTGAGGGACCAACTGCTGTGGTGGACGACACCACTCAACGTGACAACGGGGAAGAGCTTCTACCCCCTGCAACCCTCGTTGCAGATATTGACCGACGCAAGCAACCTCGGCTGGGGGGCTGCCTGCGGGACTCTCACGGTCAACAACCCTTGGTCACCTCAGGAGATGGTGCACCATATCAACTACTTGGAACTTCTGGCCATTTGGAAGGCCCTACGTTCCTTCGAGGTCCTACTCACCGGAAAGGCTGTCCAAGTAGCCTCGGACAATACCACGGCGGTGGCATATCTGAACAAGCAGGGAGGAACGCGATCCACCACCCTTCTTTACCTCGCTGTGCAGCTCTGGGAATGGTGCCTGGAAAGGCACATTTTCCCGATTGGAGTGCACATTCAGGGCAAGCTGAACGTCTTGGCCGACCATCTCAGCCGCCTCACCTCGACGACCCACGAATGGGAACTGGACGACGAGGTATTTCAGTCGCTTTGCGAGGCCTGGGGGACGCCGAGCATCGACCTCTTTGCATCGGAGTCCAACAAGAAATGCCACAGGTACTGCTCCAGGGCAGGCATCGGAATGAACTCCGAGGGCGATGCCTTCATGAAACGGTGGGATCAGGACTATTGCTACGCTTTTCCTCCGTTTCCTCTGGTCCAGAAGGTTCTCACCAGAATGTACCAACACAGGACCAGCGCAATCCTTGTGGCCCCAGCATGGCCTCGCCAACCCTGGTTTCCGCTGCTGTTACGCATGTCGTCACAGTATTGCACGCTGCCGGAGTCACCGACGCTTCTCCAAATGGAGCACGGCCAGCGTCACCATTCGGACCTACCCAGCCTCCACCTCACCGCGTGGAGGATAACCCCAGACTGTCCAGGATCCTGGAACTAGCGAGGTGCCCTTCCACAAGGAAGTCCTACGCTTCCAAATACAGATGTTTTTGTGCCTTCCTGGCATCTCAACAGACGTCCCCTTCACAAGTGGGACTACAGGACGTCTTGACCTACCTCCTCCATCTGGCGGAGTCTGGCCTCAGCATCACCTCCATCCGAGTACACCTCGCAGCGGTGGTGGCGCACTCTCCGACTGGTTCGCCCGCTTCTGGTGCCTCCCGAGACCAAACGGTGAAGCGTTTCCTCAAGGGACTACAAAACGCCTTCCCTCCGGTCAGGACTCCGACGGCACAATGGTCACTGTCTGCCGTTCTCAACGTGCTCACCAGGACTCCTTTCGAGCCCATGGCTACCGCGGATGTCCGTCTCCTCACGTGGAAGACGGCGTTTCTAGTGGCTATCACGTCTGCTCGACGAGCTGGTGAACTGGTTGCTCTGCGGGCGGACGCACCTTTTCTTCAGTTTTTCAATGACCGTGTGGTTCTCCAAGCGGATATCACCTTCCTGCCCAAGGTGGTTTCCCAGTTTCATATGGCACAGACTATCTCCTTGCCAACCTTCTTCCAGAACCCCTCCAACACCCAAGAAAGGACTTGGCACACGCTGGATGTGAAACGAGCTTTATTGTTTTACACCAGCAGGACAAGGGAGTTCAGGAAGTCGCAACGCCTTTTTGTGGCTTATGGAGGAAAGTCCAAGGGCGAACCCATTTCTGCCCAGAGGTTCTCCAAATGGATCACGTCTACCATCTACCTGGCCTACGAATCAGCTTCGCTGCCACCTCCACCGCATGTCAGGGCACATTCCACCAGGGCGGTTGCCACATCCACTGCTTTCCTGGAGGGCACACCGCTGGAGGATATATGTAAGGCGGCCACCTGGTCCAGACCTTCTACATTTGTCCAGCATTACAGAGTGGACACCAGAGCCACTGCAGACGCCAGGCTGGGCCGTGTCGTCCTCACCAGGGGGCTCCGGACCCATCGCCCTTGACAGGTCAACCTGACCATCATACTCATCGTGGGATCGTCTCATCCGACTGCCCACCGACCAAGTGAGTGTGAGCTTGCTAATCTCCCAATAGTGGGGATTCACAAACTATACGAAGGAGAAAGTTCGGTTTCACTTACCAGTGATAATTTTCGTTCTTCGAGTATATAGTTTGTGAATACATTCTACCCACCCTGCCTCCCCTCTTGAGCTGCACGGATGAGATCAATTGGTTTCTCCTGTGCTTGGCTTAAGTATGGAACTGAGGTAAAATGGCACGCGGGCGCCTCAGGGTGGGCGGTACGGTGGGCGGTCTTACCGCCAAAACTTTTGACCAATAGCTTTTCAAGCCTCCGATCGGCCGTTCTGCGCAGGCGCATAACCCAATAGTGTGTATTCACAAACTATATACTCGAAGAACGAAAGTTATCACTGGTAAGTGAAACCGAACTTTTTCACAGGCATCCCTACAAAACCCTCACTGTGTATCTAATACCATCTGCCATCTGGAGACAAGCATGATAAAGATTGAGGCGAGATTATGGTTAGCAACTCTCAACCTCTGGCTAAAGATTTTATTTAATCCCAGTGGCCTGGCTCCACTAATTTTGTTAATTATCTCAGTCAGCATGGAAAAGGACAATCCAAGGCAGATTGTAAAATCCCAATTTCTCTGAATGTCATACAGACCATGAGCAGTGGTGATGCACTGTAGCAGGTTCTGCAGAACCGGTAGCTGAAATTCCCCAGGCCACGCCCATTTGATTGGGCCTCCATAGCCCATAATGCAGGATGTTTGGCCACGCCCACAGATTTGGCCCCACCCACAGATTTGGCCAGCCCACAGAGTAAGTAGTAAATTCTTTTGCAGTGCATCACTGGCCATGAGATATGACCAGACAAAATTGGCCAGTCACATGATTGAGTGGGCCGGTCATGTGGTTCTTCCCACCGGAAGCAGAAGTAAAACACTCCCACACATGCACAAAACACTGCCATAAATGCACCCACGGCTGTTGTAAAAGTATTTGTAAAAGCCGCGGGTCATTTATGACAGTGTTTTGCACATGCATGGGTGCTTTTTACTTCCACTTCCAGGAGCGGTGGGGGCAACGCAGGCCAGATGATTTGGCACTGTGGGCCAGTTCCAGCCCACAGGCCATAATTTGGGCACCTCTGACTTAGAGAGTAAAATTTGTGAGGGGCAAACTAATGCCAGTATTCCAAATTGAATAGAGCATCACCTTTCTCATACATACGTTTCTATGTGCTTTGTTATGCCCACCTCTCTACCATCTATGGCTCTGAAGGAATTCAGCAATAAAAGATTTGCAGCTGTAACACCTAATTAAGTTACATCTCTCTTAAACCAAAATATTCCTTTACCCGGGGGGGGGGGGGCAAGAGAAATAAACCAGGCGTGCAAACTTGCTTAGTCTTTTCTCTTTCATATTATACAAACAGACACGCTCGCTCAGAGAAATGTGAAGCTGATGCCAAAAACGACCAATGAAAACATTTCATGGGACTTAATGAAAGTGGAACCCAACAGCTGTCTACTGGTTTGGGTCAGCTCTGCTCCACTTTCACTTTCACATCCACCCTCAGCTGCTTTGTTTGCGCCTTCTTCCTGTTCCCTCTCACTTCGCTTTTCTTTCAACACTCTCATTTGAGCAACACAGCTAGCTCACAGCTTGTTTTCTTTGCACACATTTCTTCACAAATGAAGAAGTTCTCCCTAAATCCAGATTTTTAGGGTCAGATCAAGCCATTTGGAGAAGAGGAAAGTGTTAAGAATGACTGACTTT
Source organism: Bradypodion ventrale (assembly GCA_035047345.1). NCBI lineage: Eukaryota > Metazoa > Chordata > Lepidosauria > Squamata > Chamaeleonidae > Bradypodion > Bradypodion ventrale. Next base: position 12,755,798 of record JAWDJE010000014.1, on the reverse strand, counting down.
CTTTTTTTTATAAATTTTTATTGAATATAAAAAGATAAACATTACAAAGAAGAAGAAAATACAGAAAAGAAAACATGTAATTTAAAAGAAAAAAAGCATTCAATTTTTATCGAATCCAATTACATTAAACATAACATAAACACTAATTAATCACCCTGTGTATTTACAAGTTATAAGAGCCTGCGGGATATTGCCTTTTTTACCATTTCCAAATATATATATATTCTGGTACAAGGCTATTGCTCTGATCTCCATTCAGTGAGTATTCCACAAAAGGTTGCCAAATTTTCCAAAATCTATTTTCTTTAATTTTTCCCTTATATTTGTTTATTTCCCATGTCAGTTTGAGAGTGACTGACTTTCACATCAGAAGTTTTTCACGCTTTCTGTATTTTGCAAATCATCCTGTGTTCATCATTGGTTATCAGGAGATTAGGGGACATTCAATAATTACGTGATCCTCGAGGGGGGGAGGGGGTCTGCCATCTGAATTACAGAAAATTACGTGGGGGCGTTTCAGGTCAAAGATTACGTAATCCATTTGGAGCTGTTGTGGTTTCGAAACATGACACGTTTTAGGTTTAAAAATGGGAATTTTGATCCGATTTGAGATTATTGAATTGCTTGTGCAGTCTATTTCTAACCTGCAAAAAAAATCTCTTCACAAAGGGTGTGATGCATCGAGAATCCTCACCGATACGTTCTGCATTAGGCACCAATAGTGAAAAGCTCTAAAAATTAGTGTTTCGATACAAAAGCTCTGGATTATTTAATTTTAAAGGGGGGGTCAAAGCAAAAAATTACGGTCTGATTACAGGGTGGGAGGGTGTTGACTTGAGTCCGGCACTTAAGAAGTATTCTGACCAACAGGATTGGGTCAAACACAAGTGATTTATTATCAGCTCAGGAAATTGGACTGGGGAACACGTACAAGGTGGCCAGCTTATATACAGTGAGAATGGCAGTTACACAGGTGGATACATTTCGGCGGGCTTCCAGGGAAGCGGGAAGTTTGTACTGACGAATCAGCTATTTCGACAGTAGTTTGAAATTGGCACCTTTGCAAAAGATGCGCTATTCCGCCGTAGACTTTACGCCGCTAATAGTGACTTTAATAAATAATGCTTGGACACAACAGAGGGGGTCAATTCCCCCCCCCCCCAAAAAAAATATGGATCACATAATTGTTGAATGGCCTCTTAGCTCAGGCTTTATATGTCTGCTAAGATACAAGTTCAAAATGAATTGTGTCAGGTCATTGGAACACCTGCTTCATTTTCTGATGGTGGTGTAAGAACAAAGTATACTCTGTTCTTTATTCTCAAAATGGCGATTTCATGTCGGGGGGGGGGGAGAAAATATGTAACCATCCTTGCCTCATGAGTGCCTCATGGTTTAGAAGAGCCGAAACCTAATGTGTGGTTGACATGTCTTGCTGTAAGATCATTCGTTGGTGGACCCTGTGGAAGGAGATATAACCCACACACACACACACACACACAGGCAGACACAGAGACATTCTCTGCAATGCTATGCTTTTAAGCTTGCCAAAATGTAGACGCTTGGGAGAAAGGGAAATCTATGGGCTATGGGCTAATCCTGGAATATGCAGCTAGCTTTATTTCTGCTTTGAAATGCTTTCTAAGCTATTGCTGTACCGTATCCTGAATCTTGCTATGCTTTCAATATACTTCTAAAATACCTGAAGAGTCTCTGGAGTGATTACTTGGCACACGTTACCTGAATCTACACTAGTTTCATGTGCACCCTTTGCTCACTACCTAGATTTCGGTCAGGGGTGACTTGGCATACCAATAGGAAAAGCTCTGAGCTGCTGGGTCCGATCTGGGCCAGGGAAGCAGGATCAGGGGCAATCCCATCGCCAGGAGGCCGGAGAACTACCGAGTCCTACCTGGGAGTAAGCAGATTGTTATTTGAAAGGTATAGTTTTCCACTGAATGTCGCAAAGTTTTTGTCTCAAAGATCTTCTGTTGTAAAAGCATTCCCAAAATGAACTCCCAGAGAGTACCTTGCATCTGTTAAATATCTGGAGTTTCTTTGGTCTGGGAGATTTGGAGATTTGCGGTGCCTTAGTGGCTAGTGTTAGTGCTGAGCTTGACAATCGGAAGTTCAGCAGGTCAACAGTTCAAGACCCAAGTGCTGCGTGACAGAGTTTGCTGTCATCATCTGTCCCAGCTCCTGCCAGCCTAGCAGTTTGAAAGCAATAAATTGCAAGTAGATAAATAGGTACTGTGGAAACATGTGCAGACACAGACAGTACTGTCCCTTTGGCTGTAAATGGAAATGAGCTGCTGCTGCTTCTTCAGGTGCCGTATCTGTTCTTGTTATTGGCTATCATCATGGCAATAGTCTCCCTCTTCTTAACTTTTTGGAACAGTTCTTCCAAGAACATGCCACACCAGTCTCTCAGGTTCTTCAGCCATGAACTCCTTCTATGTCCTGGGCCTCTCTTCATTCATTCATTCATTCATTCATTCATTCATTCATTCATTTATTTAATTGTTAATTTAATTGTTTAATTGTTTTTATGTATGTTTTAACTTGTTGTGAGCTGCCTTGAGTCGGGTTTACCTGATTGCGCAGCATAGAAATCTGAATTTAAAATAAAAAAATAAAATAAAATTTATTTATTTATTTATTTGGGGGGGTTCAGGAGGGGCAACAATGTCACACTCACATATATAACATTGGCACTGCGGGTGTGGGCTGGGGGGTGGGTGGGCTGTTATCTCAGGAGGGTTTTTGCTCTCCCGTCCCTGCCCCCTTTCCTTGCAGAGCGAGTTGGAGTCATAGCTGTCAAGTATCCCTTATTAGCCAGGAAAACCCCTTATTTTACCCTCTTTCCTGCCATCATCCCTTATTAATTAGACTGCAAAGCCCTATTGCTGCCATTGGAGGGCAGCACAGGATAAGCACAGCTGTCAAGTATCCCTTATTTGCTGGGAAATTTCCCTTATTTCCAAATCCAAAACTTGACAGGTGTGGTTCGAGTATCCTATATTTTATGTTGTTCCGCATGATATAGCCATGGTATTGGAGCTTTCTTTGCTTAATGGTCTTAAAGAATTCTTGTTCTTTATCCATTTGACACAATACTTCTATGGCAGTCACATGATCCACCCACACTATCCTTAGCAGCTGTTTGTAGATCCACATTTCAAAAGCTCCGATTCTCATTTCAGATGCTTTAGTCAATGTCCAAGCTTCGACTCCAAGTAGACTCTAATATCCAGAAATCTGCTGCTAACATTCTCCATGGTCAGTGGAGAATTCTGGAACTTTTAGTTTCAAATGTTAACTTTCTGAACTTGGTGCTCATCCAGGGTTTTCAAACACAGAGTTTTGTCTGTCTTCCCTAGACTTTCTCCCACCCACCCACCCCCCTCTCTTGTTTCATACACTCTCTCACAAGTGACAGCGATTTCCTTTCAATGCCCACCTGGATGAATGCCACAAAACACCCTTCCCACCCACCTTGTTACCATTCATGGTGGCACTGAGACTTCTATGCTGGGCCACTGGGGCTGTGCTTAAGTGGGGAAAGGTGTACAGAGGCAATGGGAGACATTGTCTGACGGGAGGAGTGGATGCCGTATTTTGGAAAAGAAAAAAGGCTAGACATGAGGCTCACGTTGGTGAAAGTTTCATAGAGGGAAGAAGTCAGAGGGTTAGGGTAGCATGGGGTGGTGGGGGAGAACAGCTCTTTTATTGACGTCTGTTTCTAATCTCATTTCCCCCTTTTGTTCCAATAAAGTTTTTTGTACTATGAACACAGGTGAGCGGGATAGATTTTTAGCAAATGTTCAAAGAGTTTACCCAGTCTCCTTGATGTGAATTTCTCTCTCCCTCCCCCCCATCTACAGAAAAATTGAACGGGCTCTACAGATTCTGTAGTTTTAGAGAGGCTTTCCCCAGCTTCATACACTTTGGACTGTGGCTTTCTTAGACAGGCTGGCTAGTCGTCATAGCCTGCCCTGTTCACTCCCCTAATTTTATTTCTCTTTTCTTTTCCAGTTTTGACATTCAGTAGAGATTCCATGAAAAGGAAGGATGTTGAAGGGAGGGGAACTGCACTTTGGTTTAAAAGAAAATTGCCATTTCTGTTTTCTCTTCCAATTCTCCTTTTGGCCTTTTGTTTGTTTGTATTTGTTAGTTTTTTTTAGTGGTGGCGCGTAACAAGGGAATCCAAAAACTGATGCCTGCATGCTTCCATACTCTAGAATCCTCCCTTCCCTCCTAGATTTATCACTCTTTCTTCTAGACAGAAGTAATGACAGAAAGAACTCCTCCTTCTTCTGCCATATCCAAATCTGAATATTGGAGATCTTCATGGCGATCAGAATATAATGCAGTGGCCGTTCATCTGCCTTCCACATCATAGAATGACCCCCGTACCACTGATCCAGTTCCGTGAGTCACTTTCTGGTCCTGAGCCCTTTTTCCATGCATAAGAACATAAGAACAGCATTGCTGGAACAGGCCACAGTCCATCCAGTCCAGCATTCTGTCTCACACAGCGGCTCACCATTTACTTCAGGGTATTCCCAAGCAGATGTCTTCACCTGCTTAGGATTCCCTGGAAATGGCATTGAGAGATATCCTGTCTATCTCTCCTACCCGGAGGTTTCCTTAGGTATCCACAATTATAGCCATTGATACCCTTGTCCTCCATGAACTTGTCTAATCCTTTCTTAAAGCTGTCAAGACTGACAGCTGTCACCACTTCTTCTGGCAGGGAGTTCCATAGACCAGTGATCCTCTGGGTGAAAAAGTACTTTCTCTTATTTGTTTGAGAACTAGTACCCAAAAGTTTCATGGAGAAAAAAGTTTCATGCAAGGGATGCGCGGAGGCGCGAATCAGCTGCCGCGCGTTTTGCCGGCACCTCCCCCAGGAGATACGGCACGAGGCGGAAGAGGCGGGGCCGGCCTCCTTAAAGGAGGGGCCCGGGCTGCTCTTCCACATTCTTGCCAACTGGGCCGGCAGCGTTTGCCCTCCACCCCTGCCCTGGGTCGCAGTGTGATTATTTTGGTCGCTTCGGGGAATTTTTGCTTGAACCTAGATTGGCTGTTTGGTTCTTGCCGTTTTCGCCCATCCCACACTGTCACTCTTGGGCTAGTTACGGGGTTGTTTTGGTCCCTTTTTTCTTGGTCGCCTGGTGGCTAGCACTGGTAAGGAGGCACTGGGTGACCCCTACGAGTCCGGCAGGAGCACACTCAGTTGGCCACAGGAAGGATAAGATAGAGGTACAGTGGCTGGCCAATCGTGTGTGCTCAGGACCAAGGAGATGCTATGCTAGATACAGCTTGCAATCCTTCCGGTTCACCGGACACACATCAGAAGCAGAGGTTCGGTCATTTGCGCTTCTGTTTGGGGTCGATATGATTGGTTATAGCCATACCTCCTTACCAGTGCCATGGAGGACTGCTTGCATTGTTGAAGTACAAATAATAAAGTGGCCCAGTTTTAATCCCAGCACTGTTGTCCATCTCTTTATTGGGGGAGTGGGTCCAGCAAAGTCCTCCTCAGTCCCAGGCCAGGGTTGATGAAGCTGCTGTCCTCCATAAAGATGGATCCAAGTGTGATTTAATCCACTTGGGGACAATCACCCTTCCCTGTGGATTTCGGCACCCAACGCCATTAGTCCTCAGGGTTTTCAGGTTAATTAACTACCACCTGACATTTGGCGTTAAGTCACTGGCGGTATGGTCTACTCTATTACCATAGCAGAATAACCTGGCCAGAACTCCAGTAATATTATTTGGAAGAGAATGGAGATCCTATTTTAGAGGCAACATGATAAGATTCTTAGGGCGATCTGGCCATTTAGACAATGCAACAAATAAGGCTAAAGTTGCATTCCATGTAGTAAAGGGTCATAATACACTGTGGCTGAAAGCTTGTAAGGTGGATGGGAAAGCAGGTAGTACTTTGAGACACCAAATCCCTTTCCTTTGGGGTCATCACTGAGCAGAAGTGGAGGGGAGGCTTACTCTTGGGATGCTCTGGCTAGGATATTCTGGGACTTCTCATTTTAGATCTCAGACCTGGAGTGCTAACATCACCAAATCATCCCAAGCATAGAGCACAACCTAACCATAAGTAAGGTAATGGTCACTCTTGCTCGAAAGCCAGACATATCTGACTCTAGGGTTCAGTGCTCATCTCTGTTTGTAGCCAAAAAGCCAGCGCTGTCTGCATCTGCAGACGTTTCCGTGGTCATGTGGCAAGCATGCCTTGACACCGGAGTGCACGGAACACTGTTTACCTTCCCACTGAAGTGGTCCCTATTTATCCACTTGCAATTTCTTGCTTTCGAACTGCTAGGATGGCGGGGGCTGGGACAGAGATGGAGGCTCACTCTGTCATGCAGTACTCAGGAATTGAACTCCGACCTTCCAGTCAGCAAGTTCAGCATCTTAACCACTTGAGCCACCGCAGTTCCCTAACCTTAGTAACCTGCTAATGGATCTTTTGAAAGTATGAAAAGGGTAGGATGGGGTGTTATTTTTGGCTACTTTCTGCCCCTAAGTTTTCTCAAATAAGTACCACCTTGTCAAATTGCTGCTTGCTGCTGTTTCTGAAGCCCCTTCCCTCTCCTAGATGTCTTTAATCAGCCCACTATTCATTAGTGCTTTTCTAAAAAATAAAAAAAAATCCTCTGGATGGTGTATGTTCTGTGCCAGGACAGTCCTGGTTAGAAAGGACAGGAGAGCAGACACCTGTTTGCACAGGGTAATATTTAGGGAGTCTTTGGAGCGTAAATGGATCCTGACTCCAAATCCCTTTAGTACGTGCAACACCTCATCGTGACCATGTAGAGAAAACATTGAGATATGTTTGTGTGTGTGGAACTGGCAACGGACAGGTGTCGGCTTTCTGCAGTTTCTCTGATGCTCTTCCAGCCTCTCATGACACTTTTATAGGGTTGCTCTCCATGATTGATACGCTAAGGAGCCCAAGCCCAGCCTTGGATTTTTTGCACTTCAAAATCTGCTCAAGCGAATGTATCATCATTGTTCGGCTTTTCTTGCAACTTTTAATGATTTTTCTTTTGCTTTCCTTTCCTTGTGCTCCTGCTTTCTTTTCCTCCCCTTCTCTCCCCCCCCCCGCAATCCCCAAATTCATTGAACCCAACCACATACGGGTGCAAAAATATTTTCTGCTTCATCAACCACAGCGGGGGGCGGGGGGGCGGGGGGGGCGGGCTCTGTTTGCCACACACGTATGAGGCAGCAAAAGAACATATGCTCTGTTTCCTCACAGTTTCACCGCATCATTCTAAGCATAGCTCTAAGAGCAGGGGCACTTTTTAAAGCCCCTGGATATGGTTCTGGAGCCAAGAAGTAAGGTAGCCAAACTGAAATTTCCAGGTGGAAAGAAATAGATCCTGAGTGTAATTGGCAAGCTGCCTGATGGGCTGGCAGTTTATAAAACCACTGGCATAGTAGACAGTTTGCTTATACTTGGAAACAACCAACCGGCATGGAGACATGGAATATAATAACAACTATACCACCCCATAGTGGGTAGTGCACTCCCTGGGCGGTTCACAAGTTAATTAACATTTTGCTCCCAACATGCTGGGTACTCATTTTACCGACCTCCGAAGAATGGAAGGCTGAGTCAAATTTGATCCCTGGTGAGGATCAAACTCATAACGTTATGGCTGAAGTACAGCAGTTTAACCACTGTGCCACCAAGGTTCCTGCATTATTATTATTATTATTATTATTATTATTATTATTATTATTATTATTATTATTATTATTATTATTATTATTATTATTATTATTATTATTATTTCATGCCAGAAATTATTCTGGGTTGAAAGGATTTTTTCAGAAGAAACTCCACTCAGGGAATGCCCAAATGAGGCTGCTTTCATGTCCCCAAGAGCTGGAATAGAGACGGGTGCTCAATCCATCATGCAGTACAGTACCCGGGTCTCAAAATGCCAACTGGTCAGCCATCCAGCAAACAAGGTGAGCATCTTAACCACTGAGTCACCACAGAGGATGATTCTGACCAGATCCTGAAAAGTTACTGTTTTAGACTGCAGTTCCCAATCCCCATAGACAATAGAGCATCGAGAGTTTACTGCCATGCTAATAGGAGGATTTGGGGAATTAAAATCCAAAAATTAACTTTTCCAAACTCTGATTCTGCCTTGATTTTCCCTGAAGCTCCCTTCGCCTGACCTAGTGTGAGAAAGAATAGCCGGTAACACAAGGTTGCCATTACCAGGGTATGCCCAATTGTGGTTCAAATAATACCACAATCTTTGAGGAGGCTCTTTTTTTGTACCCCAAAAGGCAACTTATAACCAAGAAGAAGGTTACATATCCCTGAAGACATAACTGAACAGCAAAAAAAGGCAAAAAAATCTGTGGCAACTTAAAGACTAACTCCTGTAGTTAGTCTTTAATGTGCCAACATGGTTTTTGACTTTTTTTTTTTGCTGTTCAGTTTTGTTTACTCTCAGATATGCTTGCACAAAATAACATGGCAACCACTTCAAACATATCCCTGAAGGCCTCCTTAAACAATTCTGCCTTCACCGGCCATCAAAAAGCCTGCCAAGAGCACAGTTGACAGGAAAACATGCCAGGTTTATTTATTTATTTATTTATTTATTTGTTATATTTGTATACCGCCTTCCTCAACCGAGGGCGACCCAAGGCGGTTTACAACAAAACAATAGAAACAATATACACAATAGAAGGAAAATGAAAATAAATACATAGCACATAACACATGATGGAGCCCAGCTCAATGTCTCAAACAGAACCCTGGGCTCAACGTCCTTAACAGCACCTGCCTCCCATCCCTGAGCCGATGGTGTGGGCTTGGGGAGAGGCAGCGGTTTCTCCGCTGGTGGGGCAGCAGCAGAGGCCTTTTCTAGCCCCCGGAGCAAGTGAGGCTCTGGGGGCAGATGTCGGCCCACACCTGCCTCCCATCCCCGAGCCCATGGAATGGGCTAGGGGAGAGGCAGCGAGTCCTCCGGCAGTATGGCGGGGTGGCGGTGGCGGCCTTTTCAAGCCCCCGGAGCGGGCGAGGCTCTGGGGCGGAGATGTCGGCCTGCACCTGCCTCCCATCCCCGAGCCCATGGTGTTGCTCGGGGAGAGGCAGCGAGTGCTCTGGGAGCTCAAGGAAGATAAAGGAATGTCAAAGAATATTTGGAATCACATAATGTGCCCAGTTGAAAAAAGTTTGTGTGTGGGGGGGGGGGGCGGGGGTTGTTCTGCCTCTTTTATCAACAGCTATTAATGCCATCAATCTCTGGCCACACCAGATGGATTTGGGTTGTCCTTTTTCCATTTTCCTTTTCTGCACTTTGCAGAAATGTGGAGTAATATTAATTCTGTAGTCTGGGAAGGTTACTCTGAAACTGAGCTCCTTGCTACCTTCCCATGTTCCTTAAGTTACTGATTCCACAAACTATTTTCTGCCTTTCACAGGCATATTTTTATTAAACAGGTAGTGAAAATCATTATGAGTTTTCTTTTCTTTCTTTCTTTCTTTCTTCTCATATCCATCCCCCTTCCTTCCTTCTTTCCTTCCTTCCACCCTTCTTTATTCTATCCCTTTTTCTGTCAATAGTCATCATTACCATGCTATTTTCACTTTATTTGTGTCACCAAGAACACAGATGACTGAAAAGCCTGGTTTGAGCCTAGTGCAGGGATTCTCAGCTTGCGGCTCATGGGCCGGATGCAGCCCATGGCACAATTTCATGTCCCGTCCCGTCCCCCCGCCTCCACCACACCTGGAAGTGTCATGTGGTGGAGTGTTGGAATTCTGCTTCATGTAAAGATATCTTCTTTATTCAGTCAGCCTCATTAGCAGCAGTTTATATCCTCAGATCTTTAAGATAGCAATCAGTCCCATGAAGTCCTGCTTCATTAGGCTTTGAGTAGGGAGAAAACAGAGACACAGAGAGAAAGCACACTGCAGTCCTTGGCTGGTCAAACGGTACTGAAGCCTTCTCTTTATTTAGGCAGAGAGAGCGAGAAACGAAACTCGCAAGCATTGTATACCAGAAACGAAACTTTGCCTACATAATCAATCAGAATGTCAGAACCCAAAGAAAGAGAGATAAGGAGCGCTGTCTCTCAGTGAGCAAAGAGGCTTTTGTTTACAAAAAGTGTCAGAGACAGGCAAGACAGAATCCAGATGCATTCCTACATGTCCTCCTTTTTCATTTAAATTTGAGAGAGGGACGGCTAATCATACCCCTGCATGTCATCATACACATCAGCACTGTCCTCCTGGACATCGCACCCCTCCTGACTCATGGTACTTTGTTCCGGAGGATGATACCTCATTGAGTACAATTGCCGTCGTGCAAAACTCGATGTCTCCCTTCTACGCAATGGACATGTGTTACACATAGAAATAAGATTAGGAATACAATAAATGCAAAAACACAAAGGTATAAGGCATACAATAATAATAAACCCATAAAAGAAAACTTGTCTAAGGACAGACAAATCAGGCAACCAAGAAGTCACCCAATCAAAGAGATTAACATCAGTGCGTACATTGTTAGTAATGCTCTCCTGTAAATTCTGAAGTTTTTTCTCAATAGTGTTATTCAGATAAAATAACCCAATGCTGCACATTGATATTGACCTGGATGGAAATTCGTGGCAACTCCATTAAAAAAGAACCACATGTTAGGATCCTTGATTTGCCATCCATTGCAAATTGAACCACTATCTATAGCAGAATAATCAGGAGTAAACATAGGAAACACATCATATATATCTTCAATAGTAGTGTTAAACAAGGTATAATTAAGCTTATAAGAACTGTTATAACTACCCCATAACCAAAAATAATCGTCACAACCCGTATAATTGCCTACATTCTGCAAAACCCTTTTTGCTTGAGTCCAGTATTTCCATTTACTATTCCAGACTCCAGAACTATGACAGCAGAAACAAAGTCCTTTAGTGTATTTCTTGAATGTCATGCTTCGCCAGCGGGTGTTGTTAAATTGTTCTGGAGGATTAGAGAAGAGTGTAGACCTATCAAGATGTTGCAAATGTCCAATAACCAGCTCAGGTGTGTTGAACAATGCCGGAAGAAAAGCCATTTGCGACACTGCCAGTGGATGCTCATAGTATAACGTTGCATTCTTACCATGAACCTCAAACATATAGTTAGCATGACGAATCCAAAAGTTGGGGTTGCCCCCATGAGGCATTGTTCTTACAGCTGGAAGCACAGTAAGAAAGAAAATAACAAATGTCAGCACATTTAGTTTACTGGTGAACCACCATCCTGGAGCTGAGTAACCTTCTTCTCTCTCCATGGGCGGATCGCTCGTGCAGGAATCCTTCCACTCAGGATCCCCTTGTTGCCAATAGATGACCAATGGCTTAAGAAGACACTCCCCTAAGAAACAGGAGCATGCCCTGTTATTACTAGTACCATATAACTAAACATGAAACATGAGTGACATATAACACAAATGCAATATCACAAACCCATTTACATGTGTAGAGTACTGGAAACTCTGCCATGTGCTTCTGAAGGTATGCAGTTTCATAAGACAATACATAACATAAGCAAAGACAGATCTTTCTCCTGCAAAAGAATAAGCAAAACATTTAAGCATAAACAAGACATGAACATTTTTTTTTCTTCCTTACATGAAGGAGGCCTCTATAGCATTCTAGAAAGCAATTCTTACTACCCAATTACATGAGTAAGGCATTAAATTTCTTCTTCTCCCACTGGATGTAAAGTGAAAGAGGCATTCAATAACTTATAATCAACATAGCATGGTAACTCAAATACAGTACAAATCTCATTAGCATGAGCAGGTAGACAATTTCTTTAAAAGGCTGTCAGGTTTTATAATTCTTCTTTAAAGTCCACACAAACTTTTGTTCTTTTTAGTCCAATTAAAAATGTCCAAATTAAAAGTCCCAATCTTGATTGAAGCTCTCTGAAACATCATCTCCTCTCCAGCACAGTCCTTGGCATGGCAAGTTGAAATTAAGCCATAAATTAAGTCTCACTGACTTCACAAGACAATCCCACACAACCCCCCCCTTTTCAGCTTTTCAGGCAGACACACATTCCTTCATGCTCCAGCCACACCCATCTGCAGTAAGGCAGGCCGAGGAGGTATGAAGGCACAACGACTTCTCCAGAAGTTGCAAGTAATTTTCACACAGAAGAAAATCACAGGGAAGTCCAAGTTGCTTTCCCTGCAATCCTGATGCTTGAAACGTGGGACAGCTCACTCTGTATCTCTTTGTTTGTGGGTTGGGCAGTTCAAAATCAGCAAAAAACTGTATGTCTTCTTCCTCCTTGTATTTTTGCCACAGCCTGCTATCCATACAGGAAATATTCACCCCCCTCTTTCTCTGTATTTCTTTCATCTCCAGCATATGATTCTCAACCTTATGACAACCTGCATCTGTTAGTTTGTACTTGCACCCCTTTTTTGTCTTGGGTTTTGTGCGTTCCTCCTTTGGGCCATCCTTCCATTTCTGTAGGATCTTCCTGCCCAAACGTGAGGTATCAAATTTACTACTCAGCTTCTCCTGCTTTTGTGATGAGGGTTGATTCACGGGGGGGCTGAGATCCCCTAAGCTGCTCTTTAAAACACAGTCCTTGCTTTCTGCCACTCTGCATGCATCAACAACTTCAATCTGTGATGAGTTCCCCGCCATTTGTTCCCCATCAGCCGGCACTAGCTGTTTTTTATGCTCGGCTGGCAATATTGCAGCAGAGAACAGGTCTTTTGTAGGGCTAAAAGCACTTGATTGTTGCAAGTCAGGACATAATTGCAAGGCAGGATATAATGTCCCATCTCCATTTCCACCTCCATCAGGAGGCTGTTGTTTCTCATATGATGGAAGGGCAGTTGCCATGGCCCCCCCTTTCTCTGAAGGCAAAAGCTGTGGGAGGGGGCCATCAAGTCTTTGAGACAATAAAATATTTTTTGGAGTAAGTCTCTGAAGGCAGTCCCTAACTGCCTCCCATGTAAATAATATTGACACAGAAATTCCATTATGCTTCTGCATTTCTCTCCCAATCTGTTTCCACTGTTTTAAGTCCAGACCTTCATATTTAAACCAAGGACAGAATTTTGCTATAACTTTAACCAGCTGCTGTATCTTCTTCTCATCTACCTTTTGCCCATTCTCATGCAAAAGATCTGAGATATCTTTACAAAGTTCCTGCATTTCTGAAGAAAGCAAACATCCCATAATTAAAAAAAATTATATTTTTCTTCACTCACCTAATGGGACCCAATATAAAATTGGATGAATTTCGAGCTCGAATGACCTTTCCTCCGGTCTGACCTTTTGCCTGGTCGTAGGTGAATGAGACCTTCCCCGGTCGATTATGAGGTGTTAATTGCTGAAGCAGAGTTCAAAGCATTCCTTTGAATTTCATTCAATTGGCCTCACACGGGGCACCACTTGTTGGAATTCTGCTTCATGTAAAGATATCTTCTTTATTCAGTCAGCCTCATTAGCAGCAGTTTATATCCTCAGATCTTTAAGATAGCAATCAGTCCCATGAAGTCCTGCTTCATTAGGCTTTGAGTAGGGAGAAAACAGAGACACAGAGAGAAAGCACACTGCAGTCCTTGGCTGGTCAAACGCTACTGAAGCCTTCTCTTTATTTAGGCAGAGAGAGCGAGAAACGAAACTCGCAAGCATTGTATACCAGAAATGAAACTTTGCCTACATAATCAATCAGAATGTCAGAACCCAAAGAAAGAGAGATAAGGAGCGCTGTCTCTCAGTGAGCAAAGAGGCTTTTGTTTACAAAAAGTGTCAGAGACAGGCAAGACAGAATCCAGATGCATTCCTACAGTGGAGGAAGGGCAAAATGTCCATCCGGCCCCTGAAGCTGTCTGAGGGAGTGTGACCCGAGCCCCGGCTTTAAAAGGTTGAGAACTCCTGGCCTAGTGCAAAACAACAACAACAGCACCTCTCCATCATTAGCTCACTAGCAATCCCTTGTGACAAAATCAATTGGGTGCCTTCTTTACTTAAAGCTCAGTTACAGCAGTGAGTGAAAAACCCAAATCTCTGACATCTTAAAATGAGCCAGTCCTCAGTAGAGACTGACATCCCTGGACATAGAGTCATTTCTTTTGCTTGACAAGGAGTAAGGAGTAAGGAGGGTGGGTGGGTGGGTGGGTGGATAAGACAAAGATTAAGGAGGGTGAATGGATGGATGGCTATGATAAGGAGTAAGGAGGATGGATGGATGGATAAGACAAAGAGTAAGGAGGGGGATGGATGGATTGATGGATGGATATGACAAGGAGTAAGGAGGGTGAATGGATGGATAGATAAGACAAGGCTGAGGAGGGAACAATAATTTGGTAGAATTTTTCTTCTTCTGAGGGGCCCCAGAAACTGCAGAACAACATCAGGGCATCATGAGACACAGGGGCAGCATCACTTAGAGAGAGCCCACTTGCTTATGTGCCTATATGTGTGTTTGCACACAGAACAGAGCCTGTGTACCTTTAATGTGCATGTTAAATTTGTGTTTACCATTTGATTTCCAGCCAGAGGCATATTACAATCAATTAAGATAAAATACAGACAAACTAAATAAACAGAGCAATCAAGTGGCTACCAAAGACAAGATAAAACAACCATATGAACTATCACCAAAAAGTTGGCTCCAGTACACACACTGTGAAAGCTTTCCTAAAAAGGAAAGTCTTAGGGTCGAACCACATGAAGCAACATCAGCAGATCTGCATGTTGTTGGTTATATATGGTCAACTCAACAATGGGACCACGAGTTCAGTCTGGAGATTTGGCACTTGAGAAGAAGGGACATTAACTCTTTCTCCAAACTGGAATTCTCTTCTTCTGCTGGTACTTCTCCTCCTCACTCACATGCCTAAAATTGCCATTTGATATGGACAGAGGCATTTTCTCTTCTTTGCACTGACTCAATGCAACAGATATAACTTTTCCCAGCCTGAAGAGGACCATCTTGTCATATAGGAAGGGAAGGATCTGTTCTCAATCTTCCCAGAGTGCAGGGCATGTAATAACAGGCTCAAACTAAAGGAAGCCAGATATAGGCTGGATATGAGGGGGAAATCTCTTAACGGTTAAAGCAGTATGACAGCGGAACTAGTTGCCTCGAGAGGTGGAGAGCGCTCTAACACTGGAAGCATTCAAGAGAGAATTGGACAATCACCTGCCAGATCTGCTGTGATTTGGATTCCTGCCTTGAGTAGGGGTTTGGACCCGATGGCCTAAAAGGCCTCTTCCAACTCAGTTATTTTGTGATTATATCTATGATTCTATATTTGTTAAAGATATGAAGCCTCTCTAAGAAGATCTAATCCAGGTTTTAACTCCACAGGGATTGAAACCCAGACTTTTAAAAGCCAAGAATTACATTTATTTATCATTTCAGTAGAAGAGAGAAAGTTCAGAGATGCCACTTCTCACCTGACCATGTGTGGCAAGCCACAGGTGCCCTCCTGCTTTGCATCTAGGTGTTGTTGTTGTTGTTGTTGTTTGGAGGGGACATTGACAGAACTATACATATCTTCATATTGCAGGTTCCTTTGTCAAATACTAGGGGAAAAGGCTGTATGTCTGGCTAGGTTATCTTGCTATTGTAATAGAGTAGACCAGTGATGGTGAACCTTGGCACTCCAGATGTTATTGAATTTCAATTCCCAGAAGACCTGATCAACAGGAGTGATGACTTGGGCTTCTGGGAATTGAAATCCAAGAACATGCGGAGTGTCAAAGTTCACCATCACTTGAGTAGACCATACCGCCAGTGTACTCAATGCCGAGTGTCAGGTGGCAGTTAACTAACCTGACCACCCTGAGGACTAACCTGACTAACCACCCTAACTAACCTGAATACCCTGAAGTCTATAGGGAAAGGTGATGTCCCAAAATTGCTTAAATCTCACTTGAATCCGTCTTAATGGAGGGCAGCAGTTTCATCAATGCTGGCCTGGGGCTGAGGAGGATTTTGCATGTAAAAAGGGCTCAGGACCAGAAAGTGACTCTCGGAAACGAATCAGTGGTGTGAGTGTCATGCTGTGATGTGGAAGGCAGATGAAAGGCCACTGCATTATATTCTCAGGGCAGTCTTCATGGCTTGCCACCATGAGGATTGCCAATTTTAGGATTCGGATATGGAAGAAGAGGAGGAGGAGGAGGCTGGGGTGGCTTTACTTCTGACCAATCTTTGACCTGCTCCTCCAGGAGAGCTTTCTCTTTTTCTGTCCTCATGTGATGGATCTTCCGTGTTTCTTGCCCTCCTGTTCTTGCTGCCTGCCAGGAAGGCTCTTCACAGGGGGAATTTTTTATAGCTTTTATAAATACTTTTTGCAATAATTTCCAGTCCTTTTAAAGAGCTGCTGCCTACTGAAGCTCTGAACCAGAGATTGGTAGAGAAATTCTCCTCCTAACCCCCCACCCCCTGCACCCAAATATGTCTTTCTAACTGTGCAGCTTAGTTTATATTTTGTGGTGCTTTAAAAATTACACTTATACAAAAGAGAGACAAAGATTTATAGTCATAAAGCTTTCTGGCAATGGCTCTTCCCTTTGTATCATTGGCTGCTCACTTTGTCTTCCATTTCTCCTTCTAAAAGAACAATTCCAGCTACCCAGTCTGTCTTTCCTTCCGTTTCCTGGCTGTAACCTTCATCCTGTTTTCCATGCGGCATAGAATAATCTGACACCATCTGTACCTGCTTTGCAATTTTGCAAAACCAGAAAGGAAAGACTGAGTATGTACAAGGTGTCCCTATTGAATCTTTCTCTAAATTTGCCACTTATTGTATCCAGGGTGTCACCAGTATTCTTGCGCTCATATACCCATGTACCTGTCACAATATGCTCTTCAAGGGTAAAGGTAAAGGTCACCCTTGCTCGAAAGCCAGTCGTATCCGACTCTAGGGTTCAGTGCTCATCTCTGTTTCAAAGCCAAAGAACCAGCGCTGTCTTGCATCTGCAGACTTTTCCGTGGATATGTGGTAGGCATGCCTTAGACACCGGAGTGCACGGAACGCTGTTTACCTTCCCTCCGAAGTGGTCCCTATTTGTCTACTTGCAATTTCTTGTTTTTGAACTGCTAAGTTGGCAGGAGCTGGGGCCGTAACTGTTTTAAAAAGGAACTTCTGTTGGCTCATGAAGATCCACATCTTGAACAGGAATAGCTTTTCCAACTGAGTACTTTGCAGGCAATCTCCCGTTTTAGAGGCTGCAAACTGGAACTTAAGTGATCCAGGCATCCTGAAGGCACGGGGGGGGGGGGGCGGGGGGCATCTGCCATGTTAAAACTGGGGCAGAACAGTATAATGAAATGGAGGGAACCTCTAGACTCAGAAAGCTATTATGATGGCGCCAACATCTTTTGCTGCTTCAGAGACAACCGAAATAAAGCAGTGAAAAACGGTCTCTCTATCTGGGTGTCTTTGGCTTGGAATCTAGCTCTCACTCCCTCTCCTTGCGAAACTAGACTAAGCAACTGGCTCAATAATTCCAAATATAGTCAGCCGTTCTCAGGAAAAAAAATCTTTTTAGTCATAGCAAAAGGAGACTCAACAAAACATAACCTCATCTTCTCAGTGCGTACAACTACTTCCTTACGCCCTAAACTCCTCATTATTTATGTTGCGCACATTCTGTCATCTGGATTGGGCCATTGCAGACCAGAGGCAAAGGATGCCAGAAATGTATCAACCCATTCATCAATGACTCAGTAGACATGAATAGGTACAGTTTTGTGAGACCATGCCATGAATCCTCCAGTACGGCTTGATTAGTTCTTCCTCGTGAAATGGCTGCTAGCGTGGTAGATGAACTTTACAGTCCTCCATAAATCTTCTGATTTTCTTAACTCATATTGTTGTAGGAGATAAATCATGCAGACAGGTAAATCTGTCGTCTCTTTGCCGAGACTAGTTGGCTGCTGGTGCTTTATCAGGAAAGAAATCACACACAGAACACCGATAACACTGAGATTTTGATTATGCTATTCTGAATGCATACATGAGGAATTAATAATAATAATTTTGTGTCAGAAATTATTCTGGGATGAAAGGATTTTTGCTGGAGACGCCCGAATGAGGCTCCTTTCATGTCTCCAAGATCTTTTCCCACCGAAGTGGTCCCTATTTATCGACTTGCAATTTCTTGCTTTCAAACTGCTAGGTTGGCAGGAGCTGGGACAGAGACGGGCGCTCAAACTGTCATGCAGTACCCGGGTCTCGAACTGCTAGCTTGCCGGCCTTCCAGCTAACAAGGCAAGCTTCTTAACTAATGAGCCACTGCAGCCCCTACATGTGGAATTAAAATAGAAACAGGGTATATCTCCCCACTGTGGGGAAGACTGTGGCCAGGTGACTTCTTGCATCTTCTCAGATGATGGTTATTATTGATGGATAACTTCAAGTTCCCTTATGATGGTTCTTTAACTTGAAACCAAAGTTAGACAGGAGGATGCTTCCTGTGAAACTTGAAATGGAAGACTAACTTCTGTAAAATAGAGTATTTGCCCCCTCCCCCCCCCCCTGTTTCTCTCCCTTTGCTGGCTGAAGGGTAGGAAAACAGAAGAAGGCCTTTTCAATCCTGCTTTTCTATCTATTTAATATAGCAGGGGTTCCCAACCTACGGCCAGCGGACCAGCACCGGCCCCCAACGCCATGCCATCCAGCCCATCAATGCCTCCGACACACCCAGAAGTGGATGCGGGCATGTTTACATCATCTGTAAAACACGCATGCGCAAACATGTCCATGACTGTCGTAAACGCGGAAGTGGGTACATTTATGTAAGCCATAAATGCACCCACATCCAGGGATGTAGTCTGGCCCACTCAACTCTCCAGAAGGCATGGCCAGGCCCACAGCAAAAAAAGGTTGGCCACCCCTATAATATAGCAATGACTTTTAATCTTTGTTCTTCTGGGTATTTTGAACTTCATTTCCCAGAATTCCTAGCTATTGACCAACTGAGCTTGGCTTCTGGTCCTCCAAACCACCGGTTGGGAATTACTGATAGGTCCGTAAATGGGAGGTTTTCTGTAATGTTGGACACTTGAACACTCTGTTCTCCCACAGGGCCCCTTCACAGAATAGAAACAGATTTCAGAGCCTACAATAAATACAATAGAATACAATAACATGAAAAGTACAGTAAAAAACCTACAACAATAGCAAATAACAAATGATCCTCTACCACTCAATGTCCTTACAATCCTTACAGAGCCTGGGCTCAGCATCCCAGCGGAGCCCAGCTCAAAGTTGTTGCGGAGCCCGGGGTTCAACGTCCCTATAGAGCCCGGGCTCAATGTCCTTATGGAGCCCAGGACTCAACGTCCTTACGGTGTCCGGGGCTCAACCTCCTTGCAGAGTGGGAGGAATGCCACGAGCCGCCCGCAGGTGTTCCCACTCTCCGCCGACTGACCAGGCCAAGGGGAGGAACGCTGAGCCTTAGAAGCAATGGTGGCGGCAGCGCTTTTTCAAGCCGCAGGCCACCCGCAAGTGTTCCCAGTCCCCGCTGAGCCGCTAGGGAGGGGCTGGCCCTGGCACAGCTGTGGCGTCAGCAATGAAGCAGGAAGTGGACTTTCCATACACTTTCTTTCCCAATTAGGGAGGCCAATGCATGTCTAACTTCATATAGGTCTGTCCTGTATTTTATCTGTTTCAAGGGTAGTCTGGCACAAGCCTGGTATAAAGTTAAAGGGACTGAGACCATGTGGGAGCATTGAAATGCCCCTTCAGCAGGGAGCATCTGAAATGAGCAGGTGCACAGGTTGCCAAGTTAGAGGTTTCCCCTTTGTGCATTGTATTTCTATTTAAATTATGATCATTTCTGAATTAAGGGACTACAGTGGCTCAGTAGTTAAGAAGGTCGCCTTATTAGCTGGAAGGTCAGCAAGTCGGCAGTTCAAGACCTGAGTACTGCATGATGGAATGAACACCCATCCCTGTCCCAGCTCCTGCCAACCTAGCAGTTCAAAAGCAAGAAATTGCAAATAGATAAATAGGGACCACTTTGGTGGGAAGAGATCTTGGGGACATGAAAGGAGCCTCATTCAGGCGTCCCCTGAGTGGAGTTCCTCCAGGAAAAAAATATTTCAACCCAGAAAGCACTTTTGTGTGATTCTGACTCGATAAAAAAAAAATCTGAATTTGCATCTATATATAAACTTAGAATATGCAAATATTATATAAATTGGAACCACCATTTCCCCCTCTCTTTTTGGCATAATCTCAATAGCCCACATCAAAAAACCTTCCAGAACCCTGATAATGTATTCTTAAAAGTAGGATTTAAACCTTCTTGCTTTTCCCCTGAGGAAACTACAGTAAAACCTCTACATGCAATTTTTCCCCGTTCCACGAGGTTATTTGTATGTCGAAAAATTTGTCGGAAACACATTGCGTTACCAGAAGAGGCCACTAGATGTCACTGTATATTTTTTGTATGTCGAATTTTTCCTGTTAAAAATTTGTATGATGATGATTATTTTTTTAGCCAAGATTTTCTTTTAGTATGTCAAATGTTTTGTCAGGCAAACCGTTTGTATGTCAGGATTCCACGGTACTAGTGGAGCTAATAAAAGATAATAATAAATTTCGTGTCAAAAATTACTCTGAGTTGAAAGGATTTTTGCTGGAAATGAGGCTCCTTTCATGTCCCCAAGATATGCCGAAGAATCAAGGAGGGAGGAAGGACGGCAGGGATGTCGGAAGACAGGGGGAGGAGGGAGAAACACCCCAAGGAACAAAGGTGTATAACAATGATATATATATATATATATTTTTTTTTTTAATAAGTGAAAATGTGAGTAAAAATGCAAGAGAAATATACTGTAGAATTCTAGAGAACCGGACAAACAATGTCATACAGTAAAACACATAGGTAACCCACGGAACTGGGGCGAAAAATAAGCCAGTCAAATGTCCGTAGTGGCTCGTAAGTACACGTGGTGAAACCTAATAAGGACACTGAAAAAGTCCGTGTATCAATAGCCAATGCAATCGTAGGATATCATAATAGTCCGTATTCGATAAGGTTGGTGATGTCGGCCGAGTAGGCTGTATACACGTAAAGGAGTAGAAAAGTACGGACAGCTGCTCCAAAGGAGCCCAATCTGAAATCCGTAGGAAGTCTATAAGTCCGGTTCAAAACTGCATAAAGCAAGGATTCTAAAACAAGGCTGAGTATATGTCACTGAGCGGGTACGGTGAAGAGTAGTACAGGTCAATATTCCTCCGGTAGAGAATATTTCGAGAGTCTTTATCAAGATCTTTTCCCATTCAATTCTTAAATGTTAATTCAATACTAATTCATTAATAATTCTGCGTCATAGCCTCTTAGTTTCTTCATGTGTGCCTCGACGTTCTCTAGAATTCTCTAGAATTCTACAGTATATTTCTCTTGCATTTTTACTCACATTTTCACTTATTAAAAATATATATATATATATCATTGTTATACACCTTTGTTCCTTGGGGTGTTTCTCCCTCCTCCCCAAGATATGCCGTGCAGTACTCGGGTATCGAACCCCAATCTTCTAGTCTTCAAGCTCAGTGTCATAACCACTAAGCCACCCCACCTCCTCCCTTTTCCTTTGTGTCTTTCTTACTTTCTCGCTGGCTGGTTGGCCTCCCTGTCTTTCTGCCTGATTCTCCCAAGGCTTGTAGCACCTCTTCTTGAACATGGCTGAGTGGACGGGACATCATGTCCCCCCCCACACACACCCCAGTCTGGATCGGTGTGGATTTAAAAGAAGTGGGAGAGAAAGAACTACAAGAGAGCAACACATTGATGCAGCCCTGTAAAAAAGAAAGCAAGACAACAAAACCCAGAACAGAAGTACACAGCAATGTTAACAAAGGCTTGGCCATGCCAGGCCTGACTGAGGTGGAAAGGGGGCAGCCTAGACCCTGTTGCTTTCCTCAATCCCCTTCGGAACAGAATTAGCTTCATGCTGTGTCATCTTTTAGCAGTCACACATTTGCAGCAGGCAACTGTGAAAGCCAGCATAGAGAGGCACTGGTGTGGACATCGGCAAGAGCCATTGATTCCCGGCAGGGTTTGTGTTGCTTTCTGGGGTTCTTCCTTTTCTCTCCGCTCAAAGTTGGCATGCCAAGGCCTTGTATATTTCCCCTTCCCTCCTGCTCTCAAGATCTCATTCGCTGAAGTTTTTGGCAAGTCCCAGACACAAAATATGCTTCATTGACTTGTGTGTCCTGCCCCAGGGTAGATGGAGAGAATGGTTGCCAAGCAGGACAGAGAACCTGAACTTGAGGAAGAAACAAGTGAAAGGATGGGTTTAGTAGACAGAAGGAAAAGCCAGCCAACGCCAAGCCTTTGGCAAGAGGCAAATTGAGACGTTCAAAGGAAGATGGCAGAGATCAGCCAAAAGCTGGGCGAGAAATACCCACCCACCCCTTCCTCTCTACCCACCATAACTCTTTCTTCTTCCCTTTCCCCTTTTATCGTTAAAAATAAAAGTTAATGAGGGAATGGGTGGGGGAAGAGAAGGAGTGATTGGATCCTGACACAGGCAGGCTGTCTTAAGAGAACTTTCCTAGATGTTCAGTAAACGAATGAGAAGAGAGGACTCACTGGAGAAGGCATTGATGGTAAGAAAGATTGAAGGCAAAAGGAAAAGGGGCCAGCAGAGGATGGCGTGGCTGCTTGGCATCAATGATACAATGGGTGTAGATCTGCACCCTCCCCCCTGCCCGGCCGGTTGGCAGGGAGTGAAAACAGCTGAGGGCGATGCGCGCCCTCAAAAGCGCCGCCTCCAGCCCCGGACACTGAAGCTCTGCGCCCTACCCCTGGCCCGGCCGGTCAGTGGGGAGTGAAAACAGCTGAGGGCGATGCGCACCCTCAAAAGCACCGCCGCCAGCCCCGGACGCCGAAGCTCTGCGCCCTCCCCCCACCCGGTCGGTGGGGAGTGAAAACAGCAGTTCGCCTGGCAGCCGGTCGGAGGAGGAGGTGGGGAGGAAAGAACTGGCCACACCTGGGGCTCGCTTTTCCACGGCCCATAGCTGTCAAGTATCCTGTATTGGCCGGGAAAACGCCTTATTTTACCCTCTTCCCTGCCGTCATCCCGTATTAATTAGACTGCAATGCTCTATTGCTGCCATTGGAGAGCAGCAAAGGATAAGCATAGCTGTCAAGTATCCTGTATTTGCTGGGAAATTTCCCTTATTTCCAAATCCAAAACTTGACAGGTATGCCGTGGCCCCAAAAGCGATTCCCCACCTCCAGACGACACCGGACTTGAGCCTCTCCCAGGGCCTATTT
Source organism: Bradypodion ventrale (assembly GCA_035047345.1). Classification (NCBI taxonomy): domain Eukaryota; kingdom Metazoa; phylum Chordata; class Lepidosauria; order Squamata; family Chamaeleonidae; genus Bradypodion; species Bradypodion ventrale. Next base: position 12,732,470 of record JAWDJE010000014.1, on the reverse strand, counting down.
CATTGGTCCCGGGATGGGAGGCTGCTGCGCCCGGCGCCCATTCCTCTGGCCCCCACCAGGTGGGGAGCTCAAAAGACGTTGGAGCTGCCACTACCTCATCTGCAGCTGGATTTTCCAAGCCTCTTTTTCTATTACTGGTTAGATTGTTTTTGATATGTCCTGTGGCTTCACTGTTTTGTTGATATGCTTATTGATATGTTTTTTGGATATGTCCTTTTGATATATTGATTGTGAATATTTTGACTTGTTGTACTGATATATTGTCTTGTGGAATTTATTGTAATTGTATTGTAAGTGTATTGATTATTTATTTTTGCATTATCACACTGTTACATTGTACTTATATTAACTGCTGTTAGCCGCTCTGAGTCAGCCTGTGCTGAGTTGAGCGGGATACAAATATAAATAATAAATAAATAATAAAATAATAAATAAATCTGTGTGGGCTACGGAGGAGGGCAGATGACAGAGGTGCCTGGCGGCAGTAGTCCATGGGGTTGCAAAGGGTCGGACTCAACTGTGCAACTGAACAACAGCAGCAGCATCAACAAAAATTCCAAACTTTGCAAGCTTTCGTAATTCATGGTTACTTCTTCAGGCTACATCATGGTATGTCTTTCTTTGACAAGTTCCTCATAGCAAAAGCAACATAGGGTGAAAAATATACATTCAAAGTTCAGTCAAGTCAGACAAAAGATTTTATTGCCTCAACCCTGGGCCTCAATGAAAACAAAACTTCGTGCTCACAAAGAAGTGTGCCACTAAGTTAAATATACAGGTAAATAATCTTTATAGCATAAAAAACACAATCATAAAGAAAACACACAATAAAAGTCTAAGTTATCCTTGTGGAAATCCATATAAGATTGGCGTAGTTGCAAAACTGCGAAAGAAATAAAACCACCTGTATTATTTTTCCCTCCCACCATCGCAGATTCCATCATTTTCCTATCCTATGAACACTTATTTTTCTAATGTTCTTTTTTATTTACCACTTGCAACTAGAAGATCAAGTCACATATTATAGTCTTAAGAGATGAAGCAAAACAAAATTGGTTCTTAAATCTTCCTGTGCCTATCATGTCCCTTTCCAAATGCTCATTCTGCCCCTACTTAACCAAGTACGCAATCTTGCAAAAATGGAATCAAGCAAATTGAAGGTAAGATAGGGTGGCAAGGATTACACATCTGTCCATTTATTGTGACCCCCAATTTCACCTCTCTTCCTTTTTAGAACTTACACATTGGAAATGTGAATATAAACTGAGACCTTAAGTGATGTGTTGCTCCATGCTAATGCCTGCAGGATTTTTCCTTCTGTACTTCTATAGATCTCCTTTCTTCTTTAAATGCCATCTCATATTCCAAATATTGGCTATCCTCATGGTAATCAGCCATGAAGATTGTCCTGGGATCAATAAAATGCAGTGGCTTTCCATTGGCCTTCCGTATTGCACCATAACACTGATCCATTTCCGTGAGTCACTTTCTGGCCCTGAGCCCTTTTGGCAAGCAAAGTCCTCCTCAGCCCCAGCCCAGTATTAATGAATCTGCTGCCCTCCTCAAGAAGGATTCAAGTGGGATTTAATCCACTTGGGGACCATCATCCTTCCATGTGGATTTAGCCAACCAAAGCCAATAGTCCTCAGGATTGTCGGGTTAGTTAACCACCGGCTGACGATCAGCATTGAGTTGCCAGCGGTATGGTCAACACTATTACCATAGCAAGATAGCCTGGCCAGATAAATGCTACAGTAAAACCCCTACTTACGTAAAAAGTCCGTTCCATAGACTTTTGCTTAAATTGGTTTTTTATGTAACTCGGAGCAAACCCATAGGAAAAATGAAGTTTTTATGTAAATCAAAGCAAACCCATAGGGAAAAGAATCTTTATGTAACACGAAGCAAACCCATAGGAAATCGTGTAAATCGGGACATGGTTTTAGCAAAAAATAATTATTTAAGTCAACTTTTATGTAACTCGAGGCATATGTAAGTCAGGGTTTTACTGTACTTCTATATATAAATCAGCCAAAATATGTCAGGAGATTTTAAGTAATGTGCACACAAATGTTGTGTCTACATTTAGTTTGTGTACTATTGACTAAATATTAACCAAAAATGTGTATGAAGGTTTGTAAGGGATTTCTAGTAAAGGTAAAGGTTTCCCTTGCTTGAAAGCCAGTTGTATCTGACTCTAGGGTTCAGTGCTCATCTCTGTTTCAAAGCCAAAGAGCCAGCGGTGTCTGCCTCTGCAGATGTTTCCGTAGTCATGTGGCAAGCATGACTAGACACTGGAGCGCATGGAATGCTGTTTACCTTCCTACCGAAGTGGTCCCTATTGATCTACTTGCAATTTCTTGCTTTCGAACTGCTAGGTTGGCAGGAGCTAGGACAAAGGTGGGTACTCACTCCGTCCTGCAGTACTCGGGAATTCAACTGCTGACCTCCCGCCTTCCAGTCAATGTCTTAGCCACTTGAGTTTCTACAAAGTTAGAAAAAATAATAAGGAAATATGAAAGGGTATCTATCAATGTGCTATCCTTCTGTTGAGCAATACAATCTGTGTTGATGATGGCTGTGTTGATGATGGTGTTGCTGTCACCTTGCAAGATCTGTATTTGTCATTCTGATTTCATGTCTTCTCTTCCCTGCAGACTGTGATTCCTATTGCAAGCCAGCTAAGGGCAACTACAAAATCAACATGAAAAAGTACTGCAAGAAGGATTATGGTAAGGAGCAGCTTTGTCCACTCCACTCAAGCTCTTAAATGCAACAATAGTGAACAGGATTCCGTCTGGCCGGACATCCCGCTATGGTAATGGAGTAGACAGTACAGCCAGTGACACAACACTGAGTGTTGGGTGGCGGTAAAAAACCTGCTTCCCTAAAGGGAGCAAACGGTTATAGGCAGATGAGCCCCTTTAGGTGGGGTGGTGGTCCCCCTCAGTGGAGGCAATGCCACTGGAAAACATCAGATTGGGTTCAACGGCAAAATGACTGGAGGAAGAACCTTCTTCTCTGCTAGGTCGTAAAAAGTCTAGTTTATAATCAGTGGTCACAAAGAAGTGTGCCACTAAGTTAAATATACAGGTAAATAATCTTTATAGCATTAAAAAAACCACAATTTGGAAGTACAAGAACTCATAATCTATATTCTTGGATTGGCAGCACAGTCCAAGCTGGAGGGCAAAGTTGCTCAGTAGGCACATGGCAATCTCACCCACAAGGAACAACTAAAGCAAAGAGCATTTCTCCTTAGGTTGCAATTGATCCAGGCCCTTTTACAGATTCAGAATTCCTGCTCCCTCCTCCAGATTTTGTGATTGGCTGCTGACAGCAGCCCTCACAATGCTATTGGACAGAACTTGCTTTGGGTGATTTGACCAGCAAAGGTGAAAGAATGGTTACATGAAAGCAGGAACATGAAAGGAATGTGAAAAATTTGTCTGTCCCTCTTATGATAATATGAACCATAATCAGAGCAGAACAAAGCTATTTTGTTTGCAAACTTTTCAGGCCATGGGCCAGTCACATGGATCCTCTCACTGGAAGCAGAAGTAGTACATGCCCGCACAGTGATGCACTGTAAAAAAAAATTACTACCCACTTGGTAGGCGTGGCTATCTGTGGGTGTTGCTATCTGTGGGCATGGCCTCAAACCTCCTCCCCCCCCCCCAAAAAAGAAACCTAACTTGCTCTCTTGCTTCATGGAGATGATGAGGAAGAGGAGTCCCAGAGCAGCCAGGCACTGCTGGCGGGTCAGCCCCTCACCGTCCAGGCACACTTTCACCAGTGGTGCTGCTTGGAGGCGAGTGGGGTGGGTTGGTGGGCTGGTGCCAGCCTCCCCCTCCCAGCACCACCAGAAACGTGTCCCATTCGCTTCACTAAGGGCCGAAGGCACACAGGAAGTTTGGAGGTGAAAGTGCGCCTTCGGCCCTGGGCTAAGTGCATGGGAAGCGTTGCTGGCGGCACTGCTGGGAGGTGAGCGGAGCAGGTTGGTGGGCTGGCGCCAGCCTCTCCCTCCCAGCGCCACTGGAAATGCATCCCATTTGCCTCACCCAGGGCCGAAGGCGCAAGGGAAGTGCAGAGGTGAAAGCATGCCTTCAGCCCTAGGCGAGGCGATTAGGACACGTTTCCAGCGGCTCTGGAAGGGGGAGGCTGAGAGGGTGGTGTGGCTGGTCAAGTGGGCATGGCCTGGAATTTCCACTACCGGTTCGCAAGAACCATTGAGAACTGGCCACAGTACATAACTGTGCCCGCACATGTGCAAAACGCTGCCGTAAATGCCCCTGCAGCTGTCACACCAGCCCTAAGACAGATTCATCTAGCTCAGGAAGGGATATTGTTGAGCACCAACATAATCCCTATTCTGTTCTGCATATCCACATTCAAACACACTGTGGGACAGGGCACCTAGTGAACATGACAGACAGTGATGCACTGCAGCAGGTTCTATCAGGTTCTGCAGTACCGGTAGCGGACATCCCCCAGGCCATACCCACTTGGTTGGCCAAGCCCACCTCCATAGCCCATAATGTAGGATGTTTGGCCACACCCACAGATTTGGCCCCACCCACAAATTTGGCCAGCCACAGAGTAGGTAGTAAAAAAAAAAATCAGTGCATCACTGATGACAGAGTACTGCAGCTTTACCTCCCACCTCCCAGTTCTTGACTCTTACTATGCAGATGACTCAGGTGGACAAAGAGAGAGAGCATACACCCCAATCTCAATTCATTTAGCAAGGTCTCTATAGTACAGGCTAGGCTGGTGTGGTTGTTTTTATTGTATGGGGTTTTTAATTTTGTAAGCCGCCCTGAGTTAGGCTTGCCTGAGTTGGCGGCGAATAAGTTGAACTATTAAATTAAATCTAAAATCAGGTCCTGGATGGTGGTTGTTTTCCCATTTTCCAATGTGACATTGAGAGGCAGTATTTTCAACCTAGAGGGACTTCACAAAGGCTATCCAGCCTAGCAGAATCAGGAGACACTTTGCGACAACCAGCATCTCAAGGCTCTTCCAAATTTCATCTCCTTTGCCCATTATAGCTCCATTGGCTGCTGCCTGTTTCCATTCCTCTGTGTTTCTCTTAGGATAACACAAGCTTTCTATAGTCAACAGGCATAGTCAGTACATCCCAGTAGATAAAAGGTAAGCTCCTTTCTCTAGAAAGCGGTGGAACAGGACCTCACCTTCACATCCCCTCAAAGGAGCAAACTCTGTTGGCCATGGATCAGTCACTACAGGATCCCAGGTTTAGTCACTGTCCAAAATCCTGTTCCTTAGTGTAGATTCACTAAATCCCCATTGATTCAATGGGCCTACTGTAGCACAGTTTACTACACTAAGCAGTAGGATTAGGACTACTGGTGCCAGAAAAGGGTGCAAGTGTCACATGGACATTCCTCATTCATGGACCTGGCCCAGCATAGAAGTATACCAGTTAGGCTGAAGTTCTAGTAGTAGGGCAACAACAGTAGTCAGAAGCCAGAAAGTAGACTTGCCCTTCTCTCACCATACAGACAGTTTTCCGGTCTTTGACTAAGCTGTTGGTATCCCCATGCTTCCTGTATCCCACCAGTGCATGTGCTAGCTCTGTTTGTTGTTGTTCAGTCACAGTCGAGTCCGACCCTTTGTGACCCCATGGACCCCCGCACTCCAGGCTCCTCTGTCATCTGCCATCCTCCATAGCCTACACAGATCTACACCCACTGCATCAATGATGCCATCTAACCACCTCATCTTCTGCCGCCCCTTCTCTTTTTGCCTTCGATCTTTCCCAGCATCAGGGCCTTCTCCAGTGAGTCCTCTCTTCTCATTTGGTAGCCAAAGTACTTGAGCTTCAGCTTCAGTATTTGTCCTTCCAAGGAGCAGTCAGGGTTGATTACTTTCAGGATTGACTGATTTGATCTCCTTGCAGTCCAGGGGACTCTCAGGAATCTCCTCCAGCACCACAATTCAAAGACGTCTAATTCTTCAGCGCTCAGCTATTCTTATAGTCCAGCTCTCACAGCCATACATTACTACTGGGAAGACCATTGCTTTGACTATGCGGACTTTTGTTCAGTTCAAAAACTAAACTTAAGAAAACATTTTGGGATTTTCCTTGTTCTCACCCCATCTGCCAAATATGTTAAAAAGAGCATTTTTCTTTGTCTGCTCATCTTGTAAGGTGTGTATGTGGTTAGGGGTGGGGAGTTGAATGGGATGGGATGTGTGTGAAGTCTGAGTTCAGGGCAGCCTGGCAGCAGCTTGTTAATCACCCTGACACAAGTCCATTCACTCTTTGGAGTGGAGGGAGGGTTGAGGTTTGTAATTTATCTCCTGCAGGAACTCTTGGGCTCCAACAGAAAAGATATTTTTGGCAAAGGTGGAAATGGGATTTGAGATAGTTGTCGGGTGGATGTGAGACTGGGTGGTATGGGAGAGGTTGAAAGAAGAAGGAAATACTGTAGCACTCTTTAGAAGAAATATAGATAGTCCCCTGCCACTGGAAACCATCCTATTGGGTCCAACGGCAAAATGAGTGGAGGAGGAACCACTTTCTGATTCCCAACAGTTATAGAGGTGGAAGAGGCCATGCCAGATGGATTGGCTGTGAAAGTGCACCTTGTCAGTATGCTCAAGGATGCAACAGTCCATGATCACAGTGTGTGAGTCACTTCATGGCAAGCTGGGATCCACCTTAAACAAATTCACGCCAGTGGCACTTTCCTGAAAATGATTTCCAGGAAAAATGCATACTCGGATACGAGTAGCAGCTGATGACGAATTTGCCTTGCAGATAGTTTTAATCACATATCATTCACTTATTTCCTTTAAACATTCATATTCTGCGTGCTCCATGAGATAACTTTCTATCCACCAGGCTTCACAAGATATTAGTACAAACCATCATCATTGTTGGCTGCAACTCATATCCGAATATGATTTTTTTTTCTGTAGCAGGAAGTGTCGTTGGCGTGAATTTGTTTGGGTTGGAGCCCAGCTTGCTATGAAGTGCAATGCATTCCTATGGAAAATTCAGTTAAAGTAATTTTCACTGTAAGAAACGTCCCAGAGAATGCATTAATTAAGTTAACCGAGGTTCCACTGTACTGTATGTTAATGTTAGCTTTTGTGGATCAAGTCCACATTGTCAGATGTCAATTGATTTATTGATCTCCAAACTTAACAAGATATATGTTTAGTTGAAGCTATAGGAATTTGGAGAAATAGCCTTCTATGTAAGATCCAGTTGGAACCCAAAAACAGCAAACAGGAAAACATTCACATAGATCAACCTACAGCCTGGGGGCCGGGTGCAGCCTGCAACATCATTTCATGTGGCCCACCACCACCACCTCCGCCACACCCAGAAGTGCCATGTGTGGCAAGCAGGGCAAAATGTCCATCTGGCCCCCGAAGCCGTCTGAGGGAGCATGACCCGGCCCTCGGCTTGAAAAGGTTGAAAACCCCTGACATAGATACTCCACATGGTATAATACATACATCTTGTTAAGGAATGCAGTAGTCAGCATGAGAATAAGCCATTTTGGCCATAACCCTCTTGGGATGTGCTCATCATTGGAGACGTTTTGGAATTTTCTGCCTCCTCTTTTTCCTGCTGTGACTTTTCCTATTTCTTTTCTCTCCGTCTTCTTTCAGTTGTCCAAGTCAACGTCTTAGACATGGAAACCGTGGCCAGCTGGGCCAAATTCACTGTCAACATTCTCTCCGTCTACAAGGTCCGAGATGAGCGGGTGAAACGGGGTGACAACTTCCTGTGGATCCACATGAAAGACCTTGCGTGTAAATGCCCCAAGATCCAAATCAGCAGGAAGTACTTGGTGATGGGCATTAGTGAAAACCCGACTGACCGGCCAGGACTCATGGCTGACAAGAACAGCTTGGTGATCCAGTGGCGGGACACCTGGACTCGGCGCCTTCGGAAACTGCAGAGGCGGGAGAAAAAAGGGAAATGCATGAAACCGTGATGGGTTTAGGCTCATGTCTGTTCATACATCACCTCCTGCCTCTTTTGTCTGCTGGTTTCTCATGCACTCCACTCAGCAGACTCTTCCTAAAGACTCTGTACATACACATATCATGTGAATGGATGGACTTGCCTGTGTATAGTGTATATTTTGACAATGGTTACTTTGTACGTATGTGGGGGAAGGTTGCCTGCGTGAGTGCATGGGACTTTATTTTTTAATGTTTATTAAGAGTAACACAATAATGACAAACCTTTAACAAGGAGCCATGTGAAGGAAAGGTCTTATGGAGCCAGTTAATTGAAGAGGTTTAGGAGAAGACAATTGAAACCTCTGGGTGGGAGTGAACCTCCCACGTTAATGTTTTGTTTTAATCATCTACACAGTGATGGTGAACCTTGGCACTCCAGGTGTTCTTGGACTTCAATTCCCAGAAGCCCAAGTCTCTGTGAATCCACAGAAATGGGTTTACTGCATGTATGTGCAGTGCCAAGGTTCGCCATCATCGATCTACACTGTTGCTCTGATTCTTCCAAATTCCAGAGCAATGACTCACATACAGCCTACTACTTCCGGGGTGGGTGGGAGGGGGGCAGAACATAGACCAGGATCTATTGATATATTTTCCAGTGTGGTGGGACAAATCAACAAGGATTTCAGAATCATAACAGTGCACCATAGGAAAAGCACACCATAAACTTCACTATTTGAATGATGAATGTTTTGTGTCAGCAGGGATTATTTTTAACGCAGATGACTATGATATCTATGCAGTTCTGGTCTAAACAAAGTTAAGGGCTCAGAATTCTATATCTCTAGCATAGCCCTATTCGGGCATTGTGTATCTTGCTTCTGTACATAATGTGAGGAGGAAGTGCCTGCTCATGCCCTCTCCATTGTTGCCTTCTCCATATGCAAGTGATGGATCTTCAGAGAAGAGGTTCCTGCCACGCATTCATTACTGATGTGTCTCTCTTCATAAGTAGAAAGTGATGGAGGAAGAGTTAGGGGGCTGGGCAGGGCTTTAAGTAGGATAGAGCAGCTGAAGAATTGCACCAGCACACCAAAATGTAGAGGTGAGGCTATTGAAGAGCATTAGCAAAATGATGGCAACACATCTTGATCCTATTTACTCCTTTGTTTGTTTGTTTGTTTCTTTCTTTCTTTCTTTCTTTCGGGGGCTGGGAGCCTGTATGCCTGCATCAAGGTGGAGTAGACGGGAGGCAGTGTTAATCATCCCAAGTGCCAACATTGCTAAGTACAATTCTGAGGCTAGACCATTGTTTCCCAACCTTTGGTTTTTGGACTTCAATTCCCAGAAGCCTAAGTCAATTCCCCAATGCACTGATCAGCCAATGTACTGACTTAGGTTTCTGAGAATTGAATTCCCTCTGTGGGGCATGGGCTCAACGTTGGAAACCACTGGGTGAGACAGTCTCTTGCTCAGTGATGGATAAAAGCAGGATATGTAATGCCTGACCAGAGCTTGAATCAACTCCAGCTGGTAGGTTCTAATCAAGAAACAAAGTAGATCCCGCAAGTGTGAAGTCTTCCTATGCCATCACTGCAGTCACACACAGAGATCTGTTGTGGCGCAAGCTCAGATATGCAAAGTGTTTGGAACCCTCGCCTGGCAAAATGCTCTTCAAAAATAGTCCTGGGAAGCCTCAGAAGTGCTACCACTGCTGGGAGAAGGTCTCCAGCCATTTCTTGGGGAGAAATAGCTTCCTCTTTTGTTGTTAGGTGAGCAAGGGAAGTAGCAACATCAACATCATAATGGCCAGGCTGCCATTTTGAATGCCTCATCATACAGCAGCCGCATCAGAGTTACATGTTCCATAGCATTGCAGGGATGAGACTGCTGGCACAGAACAAGGATGGAGAATGTTCAGCAAAATGGCATTTTTCATGTTAGAAGCAAAAAGGGAAAAAATAGAAAAGAACAATAGAAAAAAAACACCTTGATCAATTCTTCATAGAACTTTAATTGCTCAGTCTTCTCTCAATGAGCTCTTCCCTGTTCATTCTCATGATGCAATGTTTCTTCAGATGGCAATTTTCCATTTGCTGTTTTTATAAGTATGCCACCCATGATGGCGAACCTTGGCACTCCAGATAATCTTGGACTTCAATCCCCAGAAGCCCAAGCACCCTGTGAATCCACACAGGGTGCTTGGGCTTCATCTGGCCCGCATTGCCCTCATCGCTCCCAGGTGCGTTTTACTTCCGTTTCCGGGAGTGACGAGGGCAGCACGGACCAGATGAATCACAGTAAATCCATTCGTGTGGATTCACAGGGTGCTTGGGCTTCTGGAAATTGAAGTCCAATAATATCTGGAGTGTCAAGGTTCACCATCACGGGTATATAAAGTAGTACCTCAGGTTACGAACGCCTCGGGTAACAAAATTTTCAGGTAACGAATGAAAATCCATTGAAAACAATGCCTCAGGTTACGACCCCCCCCCATGAAGCAAGCTTCCCCAGGAAACTGGTGCATTACCAGAGCTGGACACTAGAGGGCACTGTCTGCAATGTAAAATACAGTGGTACCTCAGGTTATGAATTTTTTTACCATATGAAAAATCCTGGAGAACGCATAAAATTCATAACCCGAGGTACCACTGTACATTTACACACAGACCCAAACCTGCAGGTCTTCTCCTGTCAGTTGTGAGAATGCCATACAACCTCTGAACAATAGCCGATATTCTGCCCACAGAAAATGCTGGGCGACTCAGCCCCATGGCTCTAGGATTGCTTTCCTCATGTGTGACATAAAACATGTGCTGCCTTAGAAGGAGACAAATTCCATTCAAAGTTCAAAACCAACTGGACTGGCAGGTTGAAGATTTCTTCAATATGGTCAATGGGGCCACATCCTTCATGTCAGCTGAAGAGTACAGTAAAATCTCGCATAACGTTAAAACACCATTCCACGGAGTTCAGCGCTATGCAGTTTTTAGCGCTATGCGGTTCAAATGGGCGATACCCCGGGTAACGTCAAAAAATGGTCATTATCTGAGGATCCTATACCAAATATCCTGGATAATGACCATTTTTGTACATTATGCGGGGCATCATGTGTGCATAGCAACTGCGTTATGCGATTTTAGCGCTACGCGATGCAGTCGTTATGCAAGGTATTACTGTATCATCATTTTAGGAGCTGTAGGGCAGGCCACAGAGCTTTCCTCCCACAATTTTGCTACTACTTCCCAGCATCCTCACTCTGTCTAAAGCAGGGGTTCCCAACCTAAGGCCCATGGGCCTTATCTGGCCCACATCACCATTTCATGTGCCCACTCCCAGCCATTTTCTGCTGAGCCAATGAGTCCTGCCATTTGCTGTGAATGAATAAAGATGGCTGCCCAACTTTTAAAGACACCCAGAAAAATCAATTATTTTATCATCCTCCAGCTATGCTGTGTATTTGGTGGACATGGCAAGTCTAGCTCCTATTCACATTTGCTGGACTGTGGATAGAAAGCTGTGTGCAACCAGAAACCTGCTTCACCATTCAAGTGAGCAATAAGAGCTATATCTTTGACATCTCAGTACTCAGTGGAGGACTGGAAGTGTGTTAGACCCCACGTGTGTGGTGGTGATGGTTGTGGAACTAATGCATTATGTCCTAGGGCTGTGATGACACACCTTGGCACTCCAGATGTTCTTGGGCTTCTGGTAATTTAAGTCCAAGAACACCTGGAGTGCAAAGGCTCGTCATCACTATCCAAGGGCATTTTAGAAGTCAGACACAAATTATAGCTTACCTATTTCCATGCCAAGAATCTGATTCAGCTGAATTGCACGTCAGTTTTGATAATGGACATCTTCCACTGTTTCTGAGGGCAGCAGATTCAATCAAGAGGTGCAAAACAGGTTTTGTTTCTTGCCATCCTAGATATCTACCAGCTGACTAGATAACTTCATTATTCGGATTCCTGGCTGTAGTGCTAGAGGTTGGGACTTTGATATCCCATTGTGCCTCCCAAGAGAAGAGGCTCTGTAGTCATAGGTAAAGTTCTGCAGAAGAAGAGAGGAATGACAAACCACTTCTGAATATTGTATACCTAGGAAACACTAGAAAGGGTTGTCATGGGTCAGAGTTGGTGCATAATTAAGTATATGCCATTCAGTCCAATGATAGGCCTGGTTCCATGCATCCCCGTTAAAGGTGGATAATCACTGTTCTGAACAGCGGTGATGCAATATCATATAATAAAAATGTTGGGGTTGAAAGGATTTTTGCTGGAGAAACGCCGTTCAGGGGATGCCCAAATGAGGCTCCTTTCATATCCCTAATTGCAGCCCTCACCCCTCGGGTATCGGAACCCAACCTTCCAGTCTCCAAGCTCATCATTTTCAGGGGATCCATGTGTTGTGGGCTAGAAGATGGTGGTTGTCAGAAAAGAACACTATTAGCACTGAATCTTGGAACACTCAATCATGGATCCCCCTTTTTTTATTCACAATGAAGCCAAAATACTCCCTCTCCTGTTTCTTCCCTTCATTCCAGTAGAGCGGAGCATCTGGCACTTGTACTCCACTCTCTTGTGGGTTCAGAGATAACAAGTGTAAACAGTGGTGCCCATATGGCACAGGGTGTGCTTTGCATCTCAGAGCTTTTAGCCTCCACTGGTGACAACATTCCTCCACCTTCTTTCTGTCTGTGCCTCTATGTGTGAATCTGTATTTGCCACCTGATGCCATGGGCTCTACTCCATAAACACTTAATGCGACAATAAATCTGTTAGTCTCCATGGTGTGAGAACTCTCTTTGTATGTGTGTGTTTTCTACCTCTGAGATCCTATTTCAGCATCCAAAGGAAGCACCTGGCATCAGCGGAGACTTTTGTTAATCTCAGAATACCAGACTGTGAGCTGGGCTGGGGATTGACTGTCATCCTGACTTTGCTGTTACCTGAACCTTGAAACTATTAATTTGAGCAGGTTTGTTGGAAGCGACCTCAATCATTTGCCACTTTGCCATGCTTAATGCTGAAATTATTTGGTGATAGTTCAACAAAGTTCACTTTCAGAATGCCTCCCAGGGCTTCCTACCAGTAACTTGAACTGTGCTAGGAAACTATGACAATCAGTTCTCAGAGATGGGACATGTTAATTTTTATTTTTGGATTACAACTCCCAGAACATTTTTTGGGCATGTCAGCCAGAGTGGTGTGGGTGTTCAATCATCAAAATTAACTATTTCCATCACTGTCCATTCTCAAACACATTCAGAGTCCTTGGATAAGTGGATAAGTAAGGTAAAAGTCACTGTTGCTCAAAAGCCAGTCGTATCCGACTCTAGGATTCAGTGCTCATCTCTGTTTATAGCCAAAGAGTCAGCGCTATCTGTATCTGCAGATGTTTCCATGGACATGTGGCAGGCATGACTAGACACCAGAGTGTACGGCATGCTGTTTACCTTCCCGCTGAATAGTCCCTATTTATCTACATGCAACTTCTTGCTTTTGAACTGCTAAGTTGGCAGGAGCTGAGACAGAAATGAGAGCTCACTCCGTCATGCAGTACTCAGGAATCAAACTACGACCTTCCAGTCATCAAGTTCAGCGTCTTAACCACTTGAGCCACATTAGAGTGTTGCAAAACAAAAAGCCAGCAAGAGACTCATGGCAGCTTCAAAGCTAATACATTTTACTTGGCATAAACCCGCATGGACTGCTGCCCATTTCATCAGATACAACTGATGAAGTGGCTACAGTCCACAAAAGTATATACAAAAGAAAATTTGTTAGTACAGACTAAACAATGTTAGTGTTGCATTGACAACACTGCCTTTCTAATGCCTTCTTACTTAGCTCTTTAATCTAAGGCTAAAGTCTTAGATTATATAGTCTTATATTTGTTTTAAAACTTGGCTGATGTGCTTGGCTGGTATTAAGCAGGTCTGCAACCTGAAGATTACATCTGCTTCTCACTAAATTTGACCTTAATTTAGTTTCAATTGGCTTTATCTAGTGCAGGGATTCTCAACCTGTGGCCTGTAGGCCAGATGCGACCTGTGGCACCATTTCATGTGGGCCCCCACCGCCTCCACCACACCAGGAAGTGCCATGTGGTGGAGGAAGGGCAAAATGGCCGTCCATCCCCAAAATCTGTCTGAGGGAGCGTGACCCGGTCCCCGGCTTAAAAAGGTTGAGAACTCCTAATCTAGTGAGTAGACCAAATTTTATTCCCAGTTCTTTGTCTAGGGCTTGCCACGTATGTTAATTGCCTTTTGCCTTGGCCAAATAGGAATGTTAAGTTCTGATGGAAGGCAAGGGAGTAATGTAAATTATTTGACGGTCCTTTGTTTAAGAAGTTGGAATGTAACATCCAACCAAAGGTCAATGGGGTGTGTGTGTGTGGAATCCAAAATCTCTCACCCATCCCATGCCATTTGGCAGTCACACTTTTTGGATTCACCTGTGAGAACCAAAAGAGCACAGACAATGGCCAGGATCTTTTGGGACTCATATAGATGAGGGTTTGCACTAAAAGATTATGACTAATTTATTTGTCTCATAGGACAAGTGATACCGTTATTGTATCACTAAAAAATTTGAACAGCTAGCTTTTAATGTACATTTTCTTTACACAAAATGAAAATTAATTCACATAAATTGTTACTAATTGTTCAATCTTTTTAGTGGTACAATAATGATATCACCCTCCCCCCTGAGTAATTGCTTCAAATACCTAGGATTATTAATGCTTACTATTTTATGTCATGCACAGCGACAGTGACTCCGAAGGGTTTGTAATATTTATGCAAGCTATTCCTGCCATCTGCTTCATTTATGGGAGGACGATTACAGGGACCAAGGGCACAATGATGAGTATCTTGGACTATTTCCAGTGTTCATTCCTCTTAAAAGCCAACTCAAATGGTGATCCGGCTGCTGATTTAGCAAAGCCTTGAACACAATGGATGTTCTAGGCCAGTGATGGCGAGTCTTGGCACTCCAGATGTTCTAGGGCTTCTGATCAGCAGGAGTGCTGACTTGGGCTTCTGGCAATTGAAGTCCAAGAACACCTGGAGTGCCAAGGTTCATCATCACTGTTCTAGTCTAGCAGGAAGGCCACTTCAATTTGCACCTGGCCAGGTAATGATACGTTTCCTCAGTACAGCATGGGTTCCCATTTTAACTCTGGACTAACCAAATGATTCAAGGTCATCACCTATTTGTCCGCTGTCCCAAAGAGCTGCCAGGGGGTGAGGCATCCTCGGTGAATTAGTTATGCATCAAGCATGCCAAGAATCCGCACCTGGCATGGAGGTGCAAATGCCAGAATACCTGGGCCTCAGATGGCCCTCCGTGGCTGACAAAGACTCCCTTTATTGCTCTTGGAACATTTAGTTAGTTAATTTCTTTTCCACTCAAAAATATTTCTAGGGCCCAGAATGCTGAAAAGAAGAGAAACATCTGCAGCCACTGCTACCTCCATTATTTCTCCATAATGCCTTTGGGCCCAGAAACATCCTGGGGAAAGGAAGAATGGCAGCTACTGCGGCCACTTCACTCAGCACTTTCCTTCAGAGTCTGGGCTGCTGGTGATGATCCGTCCTTCACAGCGGAGTGCTTGGAGCGGCATCGAGCAGGTGAAGCCTGTAGATAACCTTGACGCCAAGAGCTAGTGAGTGGTAAGGTTTCCCTTCCTCGAAAGCCAGTCGTATCCAACTCTAGGGTGCGGTGCTCATCTCTGTTTCTAAGCCGAAGAGCCAGCGCTGTCTGCTTCTGCAGACATTTCCGTGGTCATGTGGCAGGCATGACTAGACACCGGAGTGCACGGAATTGTTACTAATTGTTTACGGCTAATTGTTTACTAATTGTTACGGCAGTGAGTCGGGATAATGACAATAATCCCAACGACAGCTTCATGCTAAATGGTAATTAGCTGCAATCCTTCAGGAGCAGGGCCAAAGGTGAGAAAATGGGTTCTGATATAAGGGGAGAGATCAGAGAGGAAGGCCCTTTTTCTTTTTTTGCCATGCTGTGGAGGCTTACACTTTAAGAAGGTGTGAGTATGAAAAAAAAACCCCACCAAAATGTAGTTATCTGATTAGATTTAGATATAACCAGGCCAAAGCCTGAGAGCTAGAAAGGTTTTTATTCATGTGTGGTATGGCTATTTTGCAAATCATGTTCCTCTGCCATAATCTATTGAAACTTCCTGACTGTGTATTAATAAAGGCATGTTCGGACCCCAGAACTGTTGCCTCTGGTGAAGTCTCTGGTGAAGTGAGAGCTAATCTGTGCTGGGGAAGCGTCTTGTGCCTTTGGAAAGGCTACTATACCCTAATGAATCATTTTTACTAATGTCCTACCTGGACTGGTTGGCTTGCATATTCTAACAGCCAGACAGTAGTAGTAGTAGTAGTAGTAGTAGTAGTAGTAGTAGTAGTAGTAGTAATAATAATAATAATAATAATAATAATAATAATAATAATAATAATAATAATAATAATAATAATAATAATAATAATAATAATAATAATAATAATAATAATAATAATAATAATAATTTTATTTATATCCTGCTTTCCTCGACCTAATGGGCGACCCAAAGCGGCTTACAGATAATTTAAAGGTACAGCAAGTCAAGTAACAGTATCAAATCCTAATTTACAGTTACAAAATATCATTACACAATATACAAAAACAAATCAAAAGCCGTATAGTGCACATTTTAAACAATATCAAATCCCAATTTACAATTATAAATATCATGATACAATATACAGAAATATTTCAAAAGCAGTACAGTACATATTTCAAACAGTAACCATTTACATTCACGCTGGCCTGAAGCCAGGTAGAGAATATCAGGACCACACCGGAGGGGTGTGTGGGCCCACAGTGTTGTGTACAGACTGTTGGCTAAAGGGGAAGGTGACATGGTGTGTTAGGGGACAGAGGGTTTAACCCTTCCAAGGCTGTAACAATCCACTTACTCCCAAGTAGGACCCGGGTGTCCTCCAGCCTCCTGGAGATGGGATTGCGCCTGATACTGCTTCCCTGGTCCAATTCAGACCCAGCAGTTCAGGCTTCTCCTATGAGTGTACCCCATCACCCCTGACCTAAATACAGGTGGTGAGCAAAGGGTGCGCATGAAACTAGTGTAGATTCAGGTAACGTGAGCCAAGTAAACGCTCCAAGCCTCTTCGGGTATTTTGAAAGTACTGTATATTGAAATCAAAGCAAGATACAGTATACAGTCCAGC
This sequence comes from Bradypodion ventrale, assembly GCA_035047345.1. Lineage (NCBI taxonomy): Eukaryota > Metazoa > Chordata > Lepidosauria > Squamata > Chamaeleonidae > Bradypodion > Bradypodion ventrale. The sequence goes on along the minus strand of JAWDJE010000014.1, from coordinate 12,715,261 downwards.
AAAAGCTCAGAAAACATTTCAAAATAAAGAAATAAAGAAAGCTGCTTATTTAAGGAATAGCCCATGGCCCCCTTCTGGCTAAACAGGCTACATGACTGCAGTTAGATCCAAGAGAGTGTTTCTAGCTCCCACCTTTCTCTGGGTTATATCTCCTCCCACAGGGTCCACCTTCTAACCATCCCCCTTAGGGATTCCAACCAATGATCCTACAGCATGACATGCCCATAGTTTTCTTTTCTTCCACATTGGGCCCACATTGTTTGCATATTCTATTCTCTCCCCCTTATTTGAAATTGCCATCTTGAAAGAAGCTAAAGCAAAGAGAATAATTCATTTTGTTACAAAGGCAGAGTGGGGTTAACCCTTACAGCAGTAAAACAATTGAACCAACTGTCTTGAGGCAGTGCTCAGCGCTCCAACACTGGAAGCATTCAAGAGGGAATTGGACAACCCACTGTCAGATCTGCTTTGATTCAGATTCCTGCACTGATCAGGGAGTTGAACTTGATGGCCTAAAAGGTCCCTTCCAACTCATTGATTCTAAAATGCTCACAAACATACAATGATACCTCAAGATACAAAATTAATTCATTCCTTTGGGTTTTTCATATCTTGAAATGTGATTTCCCATAGGAATGCATTGAAAATCAAATAATGAGTTCTGGAGTTCAGAAAAAAAGCAAAAAAAAAGTATTTTTCTGTTCAAAACTCTTTCTAAAGCAGTGAAAACATGGTGAAAAATTCTGAAGTGCACTTTAGAAAATTTTGAACAAATAAAAGACTTTCTCCCCCTCCCCCCCTTTTTTATTTTTTTCCCTGAGTACCGGAATATTTTCAATGCATAATCAGCACATTTCTGACAGTGCCTTCTATTGCTCAGCTCTGGTAATTGCAGGACTAGTCCCGACGATCAGCTGTTGAGAGAAAAGGGTGATTTCTGGCACTTCCTGGTTATACGGAGAGCTTCTGGCGGTGCCAAAATGCGACAAAAAAAATCAAAAAATGGAGCAGAAATGCTCCAAACACCCTTCTGCCACCATGGGAAACATCGGAAGACCCCCCCAAAAAAATTTGTATCTCGAAGCAAATTTTCTCCAAGATTTCCTTTCGTATCACAAGTTTTTCATAAGTAGAGGTGTTCGTATTTCGAAGTTTTACTGTACATATATTGAGAAAGATTGTTGTTGTTCAGTCGCACAGTCAATTCCGACCCTTCGTTGACCCTATGGACCAGCGCATGCCAGGCACCCCTATTCCCCATCATTCTCCTCAACCTGCCCAGCTTTGTGCCCATTGCATCAACCATGCTATCTAACCATCTCATTTTCTGCCACCCCCTTCTTCTCTTGCTCTCGACCTTTCCCAGCATCAAGGCCTTCTCAAGCGAATCCTCTCTTCTCATTTGATGGCCAAAGTACTTTAACTTCTTCTTCAGCATTTGACCTTCCAAGGAGCAGTTGGGGTTGATTTCTTTAGAGATCGACCTATTTGTTCTCTTTGCTGTCCAGGGTACTCTCAAAATTCTCCTTCAGCACCACATTTCAAAGGTTAAGTGATGCCCCCCCCCCAAAAAAAAAATGCGGACAATTTTTGTGCAGACTTTAGAAAAACCAAGGTGGAAATGGGGTTGGATCAGTGGTGGGCTCCAAAAAAAATTACTACCACACTGTGGGTGTGGTATGATGGGCATGGCCAGGGGGAAAGCCCTACGTTGCACCCGAATTAGGACTACTTTATTTCAAAACATGGATGGGTGGGGCCAGCCAGAATTTATGCTACCGGTTCTGGCGTACTGGTGCGAACCTGCTGATGTCCACCACTGGGTTGGATGTATTTGTTTGGTTAATTCAAACATTAAAGAAAGAGGCTATCCCTCATCAACAGGAAACAAAAGCCTGGTTTCATCAATGGAGGTCCTCATCGGGCTACCCCAATCTAATCCTGTAGTTGGAGGGAAAGACAGAGTTCAGGACAACTCTGAGTTCAGGACAACTCTGAGGGATTACTACCAGTAGGTGGACTGAATGAGTTGCCTCCATGTGTGAAATTTTCCATCTTCCCTTGGAGACCCTTGGCTGGAATCTGGCAAACTCTTGCCCCTTCATAGTGTCATAAACCACAAAGCTGTTGTGAAAAGCACATGCTGTATTTATACAACAGGCCATGTATACAAGGGATTAAAATAAACCATTTATTCCTTCATCTTGGACAAATCACATTATCCAGAAACTCCAAGGAGCAGAGCTTTCTGTTGTCAAAATAAACACTGACCCGTTTTTCCCCTTTCAAGAGCCCACGCAATATGAAATAAATGGCTCTGGCCTACCCGGAGCACAGCACATACCGCAGAGAGTTAATAGTAATGATTCATGGTGGGGTCCAAGACAAATGGAAGTACTTTGTAGATCAGGTTCCCTTCACTGCTGATGGCACGTTACGTTGTTTGTTCTCTGACCTAATTTCTTTTCCCCCAAATGGCTAATGATTTCAAATGCTTTGGTGCCACATCTTTCAGAGAGCTCCACTTGCCAATTCCTATCCATTTCGTTACCGCAAATGAGGACCGTTCCAGAGGACGGGGCCCAAAGCAGAGTTTAGAGAGGCTACAACGCCCAGGATCACAGAATGAAAGACTTGAGGATTCTGTGACAAACAGAGGAATGGCTTGCACAGGAATGTTCCTAGGCGGTGCCGCAGCGCCAAACTCTCACAACAGCTACTTTCTGAAGCCAACAAGCCTCATGTCAGGGAGAACTTTCTGTCCCATGTAAACATGGATCTTGAAACTGAGACACCTAGTCATGTGTGTTCTGCATCAGAGAGGAACGTTTATGTAGCTGAATAGCTATTAGAGAACAATCCTCTATTTGAACTCCCTCCACTGTTGAACTGACTGTCAAGCCCTCATCTAGCGTTTCATGTTTTTTTAAAAAATAAAACTTTTTAAACTTTTAAACTCTTAATCTAGAGGGATTTTGTCATATATTTTATTGCTTTATGTCTTGTCTTTGTTTGAACTGATTTACAGTAAAACCCCGGATTATGGAATTAATCCATTCCGTGGGGTTTTCCTTATAGTGAAAATTCCTTAGCGTGAAGCGCCCATAGGAATGCATTGTACAGTTTCCCATAGGAATGCACTGAAAAAATTTCAAAAAATCCATAATCTGAAGCATTATTTTCAATGGATTTTTTTCCGTAACTCGAGTTTTCTGTTACCTGAAGAGTCCGTAATTGTTCCACTGTATCTTTAAGCACCTTTAACACTGTTTGTATTACTTAATCTGTTTTATGGTTTGAGCTGAGATGATTTCAAAAGAGATGATTTTTTTTAAAAAAAAGTGAATGAAACAAATGAATTCCCATCCCTAATGTACCCAATTTTGCTTTGGTTCATCAATACACCTCTCTGAATACCACTGGTCTTGTTTTTGTATATGTATCCCATCTTGGTCATAGGGTCATATATTTCCATATAATCTCACACTTGTGTCTGAGGCGGTGAACTTGATACACAGAAGCCCATGTTAAAATAGTGCAGTTTATCATTACATAACATTTTTGTCTGTTTTGTTTCTTGTCAGATATACGTGTACCTGGTTGGGAGATCTCCAGGCAGAACAATACATAGAAGATGGGAAGACGTTCTAACACAGTATAAGGCTACTTCCTATATTTCAGTATGCTGTTAACCCATAATAATAATAACTGTCCACCATCAAGACAGTTATGACTTATGGTGGCCCTTTCTAGTGTTTTCCAGCTAAATAATACATATGGCAAGGGTCGATCTCAACATTTTCCAGAACCCCTTCAAGCACCAGTCTGAAAAGGCCAAGGCCTAGGGCCTAGGATCTATCCATGAAGTGGTAAATTATTCCTAGGGGCTGCTGTGGAGGCTGTAAAGAACATAGGAGCACTAAGTTGGAAAATTTCGAGGATCTTCTGGAAGGGGTGGTAATTTAAAAAGGGGGAAAGGTGTAGTAGTTGGAGAGAACAGAGAAGGAGGTGGATATATGGGGTGATGTTATGGTATGGCTTGATGGACCCTGGTGACTGAAGGTCTTCTCATACTATGAATATACTGGGCTCATCCTCAAGTGCTCTTCTATGAGTTCCACTGCTCAGCAGACCTACCATCACTGGGCCAGAGAACTCTTTGACCAGTCCAATTTTGAAACTACAGTGGGGTAGACTGGACCCACTGTGGCAACACCATCTAAGCCAACCCTTACTCCAACACAAATAATGTGCTGTATGTTTTGTTGTTCAGTTGCATAGTCAAGTTCTATCCTTCGTGACCCCATGGACCAATGCATGCCAGGCACTCCTATCCTTCACCTTCCTCCTCAACCCGCCCAGCTCTGTGCCCATTGCGTCAACAATGCCATCTAGCCATCTCATTCTCTGCTGCCTCATTCTTCTTTTACCCTTGACCTTTCCCAACATTAAGGTTTTCTCAAGTGAATCATCTCTTCTCATTTGATGTCCAAAGTACTTTAACTTCATCTTCAATATTTGACCTTCCAGGGAGCAATAGGGGTTGATTTCCTTCAGGATCGACCTATTTGTTCTCTTTGCTGTCCAGGGTACTTTCATAATTCTCCTCCAGCACCACATCTCAAAGGCATCAATTCTTCTGCACTCAGCTCTCCTAATGGTCCAACTCTCACAACCATACATTACTACTGGAAACACCATTGCTTTGACTGTGTGGACTTTTGTTTGCAAGGTGATTCTCTACTTTTAACTATGTTCCCTAGGTTTCTCATAGCTTGTCTCCCAAGTAGGGTTGCCATAATTCTCTCCTGCCAAACCGGGACAGCCACATGACGTCATTGCATTCTTCAAACTGCACACGCATGGGACGGGGTTGTCAGGGAGACCGCAGCTCTAAGACTCTGTGGAATACCCATCCATGGTACCCATCCAAGACGCCTTTTGTCAGTTTAAAATAAACTGTAGTTATGAGGTTTTTTTCTGTGTGATTCTTCTTGCAAAAGACTATTCTTGGTGGTTCTATTTTTATTTTATTTTTTGAATAAAATTTCTTGGGCCACTCTTTAAACCACCCTTCCTCCCCCTGAGGTCACCCCGCCCTCCCCTTCACATACACCCCTTTGAAATAGACTCACCCTCAAAACCCACACGAGGATCCATTGGAAGAAAGTTCTAAAGAGGGGCCCTGAACGGCAATGCAGTCCATGGCACCTCTGTTTCCCTCTGGAAGGAGAAAAGCAGGAGACAGGAAGGGACTAATTTTGGAGTAGGACCTTTGCGATGGAAGACTCTTCACTTTCTGTCCACCCTGTTCCCTTCCTCTCTGGGAATACTGACCCTATGAAATTAACCCTTTATGGTCATGTGAAGAAGGAATCCTCCATCCCAGTGTATAGTGGAAGTTTGGCTTCTTAGATAAGGGTATTTCTTGCTCCCACCAGCTTTCATGGAAAAGGGCTGAGGACAACTTCTTGTCCCCCAAACTTCAAGGTGATCCAAGGGATTTTTGCAAACAGTTATTTCATTGCCTCCATACCTTTCTTTCAATTATCTCACTTGCAAGTGTCTCCCCTCCCCGGTGGGCTTCTCAGGGTGCTGTTTTGCCTTCGCCGCTTTCAAGCGGGGTAATTGAAAGAAAGGCAGGGAGGCAGGAAATTAATTCTTTGCAAAAATACCTTGGTGAGGGGTGATCTTGCTTCCTTTGTTCAAATTTAAAAATCCGGGACTTTTACATGTTTTTCCTTGAACCGGCCAGGACAGCTTGAATCCGGGAAAATCCTGGAAAACTGGGACATATGGCAACCCTACTCCCAAGAATTAGTTGCCTTTTTATTTCATAGCTGCAATCCCCATTACAGTGATCTTTGATCCTAAGAAAGTAAAATCTATCACTGCTTCTACTTCTTCCCCATCTATTTGCCAGGGAATGATAGGGCCTGTTCCCATTATCTTGGTTTTCTTAATGTTGAATCTCAAGCCAGCTTTTGCACTCTCATCCTTCAACCTAAGCAAGAGCTTCTTCAGGTCTTCTTCACTTTCTGCCATTAGGGTAGTATCATCTGTATATCTCAAATTGTTGATGTTTCTCCCAGCGATTTTAATTCCAATTTGTGATTTGTCCAGCACTACATTGTGCATTATGTGCTCTGTATATAAGTAAAATAAGCAGGACAACAACATGCAGCCTTGTCTTACTCCTTTTCCTATTCCAAACCACTCCGTCATTCCATATCCTATCCTAACTTTTGCTTTCATGACTCATCACACCTGTCAAGTTTCGGGAAATTCCTGTCAAATAAGGGAAATTTCCCGGCCAAAACAGGAAACTGGACAGCTATGTTTATCCTGTGCTGGCCTCCAGTCTAACTCCAATATAATTGCAGTCTAACTAATGCGGGATGACGGCGGGAAAGAGTGTAAAATACCCGGGTTTGACAGAAATTTTCCGAAACTTGACAGGTATGTAACTCATATACAGATTTCTCATGAGACATATAAGGTGTTCTGGTATTCCTATTTCTTTAATTACTTGCCACAATTTATTGTGATCCACACAGTAAGGCCTTGGTGTAGTCAATGAAACAGAAGTAGACTTGTTTCTGACATTCCTTTGTTTTCTCCATGATCCAACGTATGTTGGCAATTTGGTCTTTAATTCCCCTGCCTCTTCGGAACCCAGCCTGCACTTCTGGTAATTCTCTCTCCATGTGCTGCTGAAGCCTATCCTTTATTATCTTGAGCATGACCTTGCTAGCATGTAGGATGAGCACAATTGTTCAATAATTTGGGCATTCTTTGGCATTGTCCTTTTTTGGGATTGGAATGTATATTGACTTTTTCCAATCCTGTGGCCATTGTTGTAAAGAACGTGCCTCAGTGGGAAAGAGATCTCTGTGCAAAAGAAGAACTTAGTAAGGAATAAGGGTGCTAAGTGATGCAGATGAAGATTGCTACTCAAAGCATTTGGAGTTGGAGTAACAAGGGGAGAAATTCAACCCCTCTTACTGAAGAGGCAATAGCCTGGGGAAGATCAGGGCCTGGAAGGGAAGGAAACAAGGAAGGTCTAATGGTCTGCTGCACATAGTTCCTGAATAAAATTCTGAGAGTATTGTACAGAATGGTCTCCCACATTGTGATGACCAACCCCATAGGACTCTTTAACATCTTCTTGCCCATAAAGGGCATGGAGTCTCACATCCAGATACAATACTTCTTTCATAATTTTCATTGGTTTGTTCTTGGGCCATAAAATTGAGTGATTTCTGGACATTCCCTTGGTCTCTCATTATTAATATCTGGAAGAGGAGCTCCCATAAACTCCCATCTGGAAGAGAGAGAGAGAGAATTAAAGAAGGGATAAAAACATGTTCAAATGTGCAATAAAATACAATCTTTGCTTTTGAATGAATGTGGCAGCACATAAAACATGTGTAGGAAGTGAGCCAGTTTTAACGGCATTTAAAATAGGTGGTCATGACGTATTTGGAATGTCAGGGGCAGCCTGAAATTAGGACCTGACTGTGCACCCTATATTGTGAGCCTTGGGGAAGGAAGTTAGACCAGCTGCAGGCTGATATACACCTTGTCATCTTTATTTTAAAAGGAAGGGCTAGGAAGTGGGTGGGTGCAAGATGCTGTTTCCCCTGTGAAATATAGCATGAAGGAAGGTTGTATTTTTACATCTGGATGTAGTGGTCTCCAAAGAGGAGGGATTTATGTAGCTTTCAATTTCAATGCGTGCATGATGGAAAAGACAATGAAATAATCAGTGAGGTTTGGCACAGACCTCCATGCCTAGATGGCTAGAATTGCTCTTTCCTAGTTGCAGCAAAAAGCTGCCCAGATGTAGGGAGACATTCACAGCTTAGCTTGGTTTCTTTTTGACAAGGTCAGGAGAAAATTGCCATAAACTTGTCATTGTGTTACGTTACATGCCATAAAGTCAAAACTAATTTCTAGTGACCCTATCAGGGCTTCCAAGATGGGTGGGATATTTAAGGAGAAGTTTAACCAGTCCCACAAACTCCCAGTGATTTAAACTCAGACCGTTTGAGTCCTAGTCCATCATACTGTCAACTACACTGGGTATCCATAGAGCCCATACAGCCATACAAATACAGTGATACCTCAAACAACGTCCAAACTTGGTTCCACAAGTTTGGACTTTATACAGATTTGGACTTTGTATGAGGCATGCAAAATCCTAGCCATGATGCCTCATACAACGTCCAAATCCTTGCCACGATGCCTCGTACAACATCGTTTCCATAGAGATACATTATACTGTAACAGCACAGACTTCAGGGCAAAGTCAGGGAAACAAACAGGAAACTGACAGAACTTGAAGAAATCATTGTCTAAAGGCTAAAAACATTACAAAAACATGTCAAACAACCCTGATTGTCCAAGAACCTGAAAAATGCTGCAAAAATCCCAGGAATGCTTCTAAAAATTCTGTCGAAAAAATTCAAAAAAATCCAAAATCGCGCTCAAAACCACTCCTAAACACTCTTTGCCTCATGCAAAACCCACAAGAGCAATGCACGCATGTGTCCTGCCTTTTATACTGCCCAGACACAATGCAACCTGGGAAAACCTCAATGCCTCATACAACGTCACACGACTTTGTATGAGGCAACTTTTTTCAAGGAATTAGGCGATGTTGTATGAATCCGATGTTGTATGAAGCGGACTTTGTATGAGGTATTACTATACTGTCAACTACACTGGGTATCCATAGAGCCGATACAGCCATACAAATAGCACAGCCATGTATAAAACCTTGCAAGCATTCCTTTAACACGGTGGGTTAATGGGATGAGAACAAAATAGATGAATTTGCATTAAATATTTGTGCTGATTTAGAGATGCTTATGCAATATTAGAAGTACAGTAAAACCTCGACTTACATATGCCTCGAGTTACATAAAATTCGACTTACATAATGATTTTGTGCTAAAACCATGTCCCAATTTACACAATTTCCTATGGGTTTGCTTCGAGTTACATAAAAATTCTTTTTACTATGGGTTTACTTTGAGTTACGTAAAAATTAATTTCCCTATGAGCTTGCTTCGAGTTACGTAAAAAACTGATTTAAGAAAAAGCCTACGGAACAGACTTTTTTTGTAAGTAGAGGTTTTACTGTATTTCTTATGATTTAAAGAGGATGGCAATGCATCTGAGTAGAAAGAGGAAGAAAACAGTCTTCTTCTTTCATTTCCTGATCAAACCCTGGACTGCCAAAATGAAGCCATTTTCTAGGCTTTGTTGTTGGCCAAACCTAAGTCCTCATCGGTGCATTTTCTGGCAGTAATTGGCAGACCATTAAAGGAGCCAGATTCTGTATGTCGACACATTCACACAGAATGTTGTTGTCTGCCAGCAAGCCACACTTGAGCACGTTGGTCTTATAATTAGGCACTCTGACCCTCAGCCTAGTCAGGGTCCTCCAAGTGACATCGGGGACAGTGTTGAGCTGCTACAGGTGCCCACAGGTGCCCGGGCACCGGAAGCAGAAATTCCCCCAGGCCACATCCACTTGGCTGGCCATGCCCACCTTCCTACCCCAGGGCATGGTGTAGGGAGACCAAGTGGGCGTGGACCACAGAGTTAGCCACGTCCACAGAGTTAGCCACGCCCATGGTTGGGTAGTAAAATAATTTGCACCGCAACACTAATCGGGGAGGTTTTGTTCCTCAGGCTTTTATCACCCTTTAATGTTGTTCCTTGTCCAATGAGCTCCTTCGTCTATCTTCTAATTTGGTTTTGCTCTTGTGCACCCTCAAGAGTGTTTGTTCTTGCCATAAAGCTCTTCCTTGATCTGAGCTGGTGGGCTTGAAACTCATCTCCGTTCAGAGAACGTTGAGGGTCCGTCTCTTGCTTAGTTATCTCGGCGTCTGCTGCTAATTCTCTCCTTATCTTAGGTGGAGTGATACCAACAAGAGAGTATATTTTCTCAACTGGTGTAGTGTGGGTTGCCCGCGCAAATAATTGGCCAAACCTTTCCCAAGGGGTTCGCCCGGCCTTCAACAGTTCCGGGGTCCAACCGGACTTTGCTGGAAAGGCAATTGGGTTACAGGTTAGCTAGTTAGTTTGGGAGGCAAATCATAAAGCCTTGACTGATGGCTATGATAGAAACAGGGCAAAACCCAAAAACGATGACTCTAATGGAAATACACAATCCTCCGCTTATGGCTGCAGATTAAGTTGGGCAAACAAGACGCGCCAGACAGCAGAACAATTAGGTACCCGGAGTCAATACACATAGTGTTGTGTATGCATGTCTTGTACTGTCAGAATGTAACCACCCCAATTACAATGTATTGCAGCTGTAAAGGAACGCGAGCAAGCAGCCCATAGAGGGCAGCTGCGAGCGTTCAATCTCACATGGTTCACATTGCTCAATCACGGACAGCCGCGGGAAAATCTTCCCCGCATTCAGCAGCAGGAGAGAAGAACTACTGAAGAGAGGCGTGCCTGGGTGAGGCCTCGCAGGTAGCGGCCAATGAGCTACCGTGCTACAAGATTCAAATGTATAACCCTACTGTATATAAAGAGATGTATCACCGCCATTACCTCATGCTCCACCAGATCCCGATGCAATAAACCTGTGTTAAGCCAACCCTTCGGCTGTTCTGTTGTCTTTGGTCCCATACAGTAAACTGGCGACGAGGATGGGATCAATGGCTGCCCACGGGACCAAGACATGCGCCGGCTACGAGATCAGGAAGCCGGGAGACTTGGAGCTATTTGAGATAGACTTCAACGGAGCGCTGGTGGAGCTCGAAGTCTCAGATGAGGACAAGAAGAGGGCCATCTTCGTCCGCATGCTCGGACACGAGACAAAAAGGACTCTGGTGGACCTGATCGCGCTGAGGAGGGTGAGCGACTACAAAGCCAAAGAGCTTATGGCTGTGTTGCGCGCCCACCTCCGGCCCGCGATAGCGATGTTCCCCGCTCGGAGCGCGTTCTGGAGGCGAGTCCAAGCGCCCGGGGAATCGGTCGCCGAGTTCGCCGCGGCCCTGCGGCTGGCCGCCGGCCCCTGCAAGTGGGAGACCCCAGAAGTCACCCTCCGCGACTGCCTGCTCTGCGGCCTGAGGGACACCGAGACCCAGCGCGCGCTGATGAAACAGGAGCCGCCTCCCACGTGGCAACAGGTCCTCGACACGGCGCAGGCCGCGGAAGCCACGACGGCCGGCGTGCAAGAGCTCCAGGACTGGCGACCAAAAACCGCCAAGGCAGAGAGCTCGGTGCGCGCGGCCCGGCGGGTTTCGAACTCGTCCACGGAGAGCGGCGACGACGAGGACGTCCGGCGGGTCCAGAAGGATGGCCGACGCTGCGACGGCTGCGGCGCCGCCCACGCCCGCGCCAAATGCCCGTTCCACAAGGCCGAGTGCCACAACTGCGGCCGGCGCGGGCACATCGCCAAGGTCTGCCGGAAGCGGCGCGAGGCCAAGAGGAGTTCCCCAGACCGCTCGGCGAGGCAGGACCGCACCACGAGGCCCAAGGACCACGGCACCCGGACCACGAGGAAGCGGGACGGCGTCGGACGCATCTCCGACGACAGCGAGGACGACGCTCCGGTCTTCAGCGTTTCCACGGAGCATCCCCGATACTTCGTCGAGGTAGTAATACAAGGGGCCCCTGTTAGGATGGAGGTGGACTCGGGTTCTTCTTACTCTATTGTCTCTCAGGGAGAGTTCCTAAAGATAGCCCCCCACGTGCGGCCCAAGCTCAAGGCGTTGAGGGCCACACTAAAGGACGTGCAAGGGAACCGCATCCCGGTACTGGGGGTTGGGAAGTTCCAGGTCCAGTTCAAAAAGCGCGCTGCAACGCTTCCCCTAGTCGTCCTCAAAGGAGGTAAATGCAGCCTCCTCGGGACTCAATGGTTTCAGCCCCTGGGGTTGTTCATCGGGGGGGGTGCACGCCGTGGGAGTACACGCCGCCGGGACTGATCCAATACAGAGCGTGTGTGAGGCGCACCCCGAAGTTTTTAAAAAAGGACTCGGAAAGTTCAAGGGCCCCCCAGTGACTTTCGACCTGGACCCTGGAGTACGTCCAATCAGACTTAAACCGCGCAGGGTGCCTTTCGCCCTAAAAGACAAAATAGAGGCGGAGTTGGACAAATTGGTGGGCCAGGGGATTCTTGTTCCTGTTGATTCTGCGGAGTGGGAAACTCCAATTGTAACAGCACTCAAGGCCAACGGGGAGGTCCGCATATGCGCTGATTACAAGTGCACCATCAATAAGGCGATCCGCCCTAATGCGTATCCGGTGCCGGTAGTCAGCCACTTGTTGGCCAGGTTGCACGGGGGGAGGTGTTTTGCTAAGCTCGACCTGGCCCAAGCCTACCAGCAGCTCCCGGTCACCCCCGCCGCAGCTGCTGCGCAGACCATAGTCACACACAAAGGGGCGTTCCAAGTATCGCGCCTCCAATTCGGCGTGAATTCGGCGCCCGGGATTTTCCAATCACTCGTGGAACGCCTCCTAAAGGGACTAGAGGGGGTGTTACCCTACTTTGATGACGTATTGATTACAGGGGGGAGCCGGGCAGAATTGGCAGAAAGGTTGGGAAGGGTCCTAGAAAAATTCGAAAAGGCGGGGTTGCGGTTGCGAAAGGACAAATGCGTCTTCTTCGCAACCGAGGTCGAGTTTCTAGGGTTCCGCATCACTCCCGAGGGAATAAGGCCATCCCAATCCAAAGTGGCCGCCATCAAAAAGGCCCCTCGCCCCACCTCCAAGCCCGAGCTGCAGTCATTCCTTGGGCTGCTCAACTTCTACCACTCCTTCCTTCCTCGGAAGGCAGCCGTGGCGGAACCGCTACACAAATTGTTAAAAAAGGACGAGGCATGGAAGTGGGGCGACGACCACGAGAAGGCTTTCAATGACCTGAAGCGACTCCTGGCATCAGATGCTGTACTGACCCACTTCAATCCCAAACGCCCAGTGGTCCTGATTTGCGATGCATCCCCGGTGGGGGTGGGGGCGGTGTTATGCCACGTGCTGGAGAACGGGAGGGAGGCCCCGATAGCGTTTTACTCTAGGTCCTTGTCCCAAGCGGAGAGAAACTACGCCCAGACAGACAGGGAAGCACTAGCGATAATTGCGGGGACCAAGAAATTTCATGATTTCGTGTATGGCCGCCCCTTCACCATAGTGACGGACCACAAGCCCTTGCTAGGCATTTTCACCGCAGATAAGCCCACACCCCAAATCCTGTCCCCGAGAATGCTCAGGTGGGCCATTTTTCTCAACGCGTATCAGCACGCGTTGGTATACCGGCCCGGAAAGGAGATCAGCCACGCGGATGCCCTGTCGAGGTCCCCCATTCCCCGGGAGTGCTGCCACGTGGGCGAGGAAGAGAGAGACCACCAGGTCTTAATGATAGAGGTCCTAGACTCCCCTCCAGTAGTACCGGCCGACATCGCCAAAGCGACCGGCAAGGACAAAACGTTAGCCACAGTCTGCTCCTGGGTACAGAAAGGGTGGCCCGTGTCTTCCCCAGCAGCGGAATTCGACACATTTTTCAAAAAGAAACTAGAGTTGTCCCTAGAGAGGGGTTGCCTGTTGTGGGGGCAGCGGGTAGTGATTCCCACATCCCTCCGGCCGAGGGTACTTAAGCTGCTGCACGTCAGCCACCCGGGGATCGTCCGCTCGAAGGCTCTAGCCCGTAGTTACTTTTGGTGGCCGCAGCTAGACGCCGACATTGAGCACATGGTCGGCACTTGCAAAGCGTGCCAAAGCTCCAGGCCAGAAGAGGCTCGTCTGCCACATAGAGAGTGGGACGCAGCGAGGGGGCCCTGGTCCCAGGTACACGTAGATTTTGCAGGGCCGTTCAGGGGAACGCTCTTCCTCCTAGTGGTGGATGCGTTCTCAAAGTGGTTGGAGGTCATCCCAGTCTCGAGCACCTCCTCGGCCACCACAGTTAAACAGTTACGGAGGGTCTTTTCCACGTTCGGTTTACCCGACACCCTCGTCAGCGATAACGCTAGCTGTTTTACGTCCGCCGAGTTCAGGGAATTCGTGGATCTCAATGCCATTCGGCACATCACCTCCGCCCCTTTCCACCCGGCCACCAACGGCCAAGTAGAGCGCCTCGTGCGCACCACTAAAGACGCGCTACGGCGCATGGGCTCCGGAGATCTAGACCGACAACTATGCCAATTCCTGCTTCGGTACAGGGTCACCCCTTTAGCGTCAGGGTACTCCCCCGCAGAATTGCTAATGCGCAGGAAGCTGGCTACGGTAATCTCCAGGCTAGACCCCACCAGAGTAGAAGACAAAGGGCGAAATGTAGAGATGGATTCCTCAAAGAGTTTTAGCGTAGGCGCCCCGTGCATTGCAGGAACTACGCCAGCGGGGGACCAGCCTGGGTGCCCGGCATTGTAATAGAACAAACCGGCCCCGTCTCATACCGCGTGGAGACCAATACAGGCCTCCTGTGGAGGCGGCACGCAGATCAACTCAGGCGGAGGGTCCCCGGAAAGCAGGACGAAGACGAGAGTAGCAACGAATCAGCGTTAGGGTACTCCCCCACCCGCTTAACCCAAGGGGGAGGGAAAGGGGAACATGGGTCCCCACCAAGGGGGGAGGAAAGGGAATCGATCCTCAGAAATCTTTTGCGGGAGCTTGCGGCGGAAAGGAAGAGCCCCGATCCCACACACATCCCCCGGGAGCGTCCCAGAAATACAGATTCCCCAAAAAGTTTAGACCTTGATTTACAGTGCCAGGGGGAGTTAGCGGAGTGGTCCCCCACCCGTCCTAGCGAAAAGAGGGGTTTCAGTTCAGCCCCTGGTACTTCCAGTCCCAGTAGCCCCTGTGAATTAGAGTGCAACATAGCGCCAATGTCCCGGAGACCGACACCCCCAAGGCAGGAGGAAACGGCGAGGCCGTCCGCCACAGTCTCAAGGTCCCCCGAGCGGGGGACAGAGGGGAGCAGAACCACAAGGGCATCTTCATCGGTCCCGCGGTTCACGATCGGAGGGTCCCCGGGGTCCGAGGGAAACAGACAGGGGTTCACTTCCCAGTTGTTCATCCCATTCCCTTCCCCCAGCGCAAGGCAGGCACAGACGCCCCACAGAGCCACTAATGAATCCCCATTTCCCGTTGCAGGACAAGCACCCACGGAGTCAGGGATCACAGGCTCTCCGGTACTAGGGCAGGCGCAAGCGCGCCCCAAGCGAATGTGCGGCAAGCCACATTGGTTGCGGGACTTCGTCCCATCCTAGGGGGGAGGGATGTTGTGTATGCATGTCTTGTACTGTCAGAATGTAACCACCCCAATTACAATGTATTGCAGCTGTAAAGGAACGCGAGCAAGCAGCCCATAGAGGGCAGCTGCGAGCGTTCAATCTCACATGGTTCACATTGCTCAATCACGGACAGCCGCGGGAAAATCTTCCCCGCATTCAGCAGCAGGAAAGAAGAACTACTGAAGAGAGGCGTGCCTGGGCGAGGCCTCGCAGGTAGCGGCCAATGAGCTACCGTGCTACAAGATTCAAATGTATAACCCTACTGTATATAAAGAGATGTATCACCGCCATTACCTCATGCTCCACCAGATCCCGATGCAATAAACCTGTGTTAAGCCAACCCTTCGGCTGTCCTGTTGTCTTTGGTCCCATACAGTAAACATAGACTCCGAGATTAGGGCAGAAACAATGAGTTTCACCAGTCCAAGGTAATCAGGTGCGAGTTGTCCATTAACACCAGGGTAACTTCCAAGAGCTGGCATTGTAGCTGGACCACCGGAAGATGCCACGTATGCAAGCCTTCTGTATTAGGGGGTCACGTGCATCCTACACGCGCATCACCCCAAGGTAGGGTAATAAATACGTGCCACCTGACCCAGATCGGGGCTGGACTTCACCGCACGATTGTCTCACGTGTCTTCCTTGCGGCCAGCCACTCCAACACCTGGGAGCCATTGCAACAGTGTAGATTTGAGGAATCAAGCACATGGCTTCATTAACAGCAATGTCAACTTCTTTTGCGTGTATGTATGTGCTCCATTGCAGAGCAGCAAACTCTGCTGCGTAGATGCTCAGGACCAAAGCTGATGTACGCGGAGTGGATGGTTGAGTTCCCAATTTATTGTTTGTGAGTTTCCTGATGATGCTGTTCCTTGCATGAACCTTGGCTTTGGTGTTCAGGCAGTGCTGCTTAAAAGAGTGTGTCCTGCCAGGTTGCAAGTGGTGAGATTTGAGGTCCTTCATCTTCCTTTTTCTGTTTGGCCCAGATAGCGCTTTGAAATGGGGGATACAGTACCAGCAAAAAGAAGAGTGTCATCTGATAGCCCTTCAAAGGGTCGTTTTATGCATAGTTGAAGAGAGCCTTCATTGTCTTCTACAGTGAGATTTCCCCAGAGATTTCTTGGTACACCTGGTTGAAAAGCAAGAGTTATATGTCAGGATCTCCCTGAACCAGATAACGGGGACTGAGGACCTGCAGTATGCTGATTGGCAAACTTTGGAGGACTGTCCTCTGTAAAGGTAAAGGTTGCCTTTGCTTGAAAGCCAGGTATATCTGACTCTAGGGTTCAGTGCTCATCTCTGTTTATACTCAAAGAGCCAGCACTGTCTGTATCTGCAGACGTTTCTGTGGATATGTAGCAGGCATGCCTAGACACTGGAGTGCATGGAAGGCTGTTTACCTTCCCACCGAAGTGGTCCCTATTTATCTACTTGCAATTTCTTGCTTTCGAACTACTGGGTTGGCAGGAGCTGGGGCAGAGGCAGGAGCTCACTCTGTCATGCAGTACTCAGGAATCGAACTCCGACCTTCCAGTCTTCGAGTTCAGCATCTTAACCACTTGAGCCACTGTAGTCCTCTGTAAAAGAGGACAAATGAACATTCTGAGTACAACTTGTGTCTTCTTCCAGTGAAATCAAGAAGCTGGGAGCTTCTCTTCTCAAGTTCTGCAATGCTGCACAACTGCCCAAGAGGTAAAAATGGTAGCAGGGTATGGGTTTCCAAAAAAAGGCCATTTGACCACATCTTTGCCAACAAATTGTAAGTGGAAAATCCTACTCATTTCTTGCTTTGTTCACAGAGGCATTATTCAACTAGCCAAGAAGAGGATCATAACTTGTATGTTGCTTGACCCCAAGGTCATCCTTCCTCCCCCAACCTACAAGATTTTGGAAAGTTCTTCTGTCTGGAGTTGAATCATTTCTACATTGCCAACAGCCAAGGCAAACAGTAATGGGATAGCTGGAGGCAAAACGAGACCTGTTAGCAATGAAAACAATGTCTTACAGCAGGTTCGTTTCACCTCTGGCACTTGCAGTACCTCTTAGCTTTGTTTCTGAGATAAGCAAAGATTTACTGTACTTCTGCTTGCTGACAGAAATGTGTATTTATTAAGTTTAGCTCAGAGTGGCATGATATAAGGGAGGGGTGCCCAAACTTTTCAGGCCCCAGGCCGGTCATGTGGTTCAGCAGGGTGGTCGTGTGGTTCAGTGGGCCGGTCACATGGTTCCTCCCACTGGAAGTGGAAGTAAAGTAAAATGTGCCCGAACAGGCCAGATGAATTGGTTTTGGGGGCTAGATTTCGCCCACGGACCATAGTTTGGGGCACCTCTGATATAAGGGATGTGTCTCCTCATTTTATCCTACTACACTAATCCATGAATCCTATGCTAAATCAAGTGCGCTGAATCCAAATCTGAAGTCTGATTCTGCCTAGGATGTCAGGATCTTAAGTAAGCAAATCTCACCCTCTTGGTTAGGTTCTTGTGTTGATCACACAGGGCATATTTGCCACAAATGTAGCAAAAATTGTCCAGTTTATTAACACAGCTATCCCTACTCATCTTTAGCTGTACTATCCAATAAGATGGTTTCACACTAGAGACAAGCTCTTGGTCCATCTCACCTTATATACCGATTTCTGACATCAGCTCATTCTTCTTTATTCGTGTCAGAGGCACCACCAGCATATAATAACATACAAAGCTAAAATTAACATATCTAAAACAAAAAGGAATTAAAAGGACTACATAACATCTGCCCAATATTGGGCCACTTCAACAGCATTTCCTCTTGCCAACATAAAGTCCTCCTCAGTGCGCGTTGAAGGGTATCGTGTGCATTGTATCATATGGGTGATTGTTTGCTCATTGACTTGCCCAGACATGCCCGGCCTCTGCTATAACATGCATGCCACCAGGGGACATGATTCAGCTGAGATGGCAGCAGGCATAGTGGTAACTGCAACTGTTACAATGTTCCCATGTAAAAATACATTACCCAGTACCATTTGAACAGCTATAGCACACCTATAACTTAAAATATGTACATAATAGGCAAATTCTGAGTTCAGATTTGGAATCAGCATACTCGCATATGTTATTCCCAGTAGCAAAATCGTTGTTGTGCAGCATTATGAACCCCCACAAGGAAGTCACCTAGAGATATTAAAAACCATAAGAGCCAAGCTAAATCTATTCCACTAATTGGCCAACCATGAGCTCACAGAAAGCCTATCAGGAAGAAATGAGTGGAATCATGCTCTCTACCCCATTTCCCCCTCCAAGAGACCTACAGAGGCATACTGATCCTGGCATTGGAAGGTGACACATGGCCATCCTGCTTATCAGACACTGGCACCTCTAACTACAATGTGACCCCTTCTAAAGTTCTCCAGGTTGCCAGCAAGAGCTGGTTTGAACATGTCTGAACTCTGCACTATCTGAAGAAGTGCTTCCTTTCATGTATCACTTAACGTCCAATCCAAAGAAGGCCCCACTGAGTTCTAGTGTTATGGAGGAGACAGAAGAGCTTCCCATTAATGTGGATAAGCTATTGCCAGAAAAAAGTTCAAATGGGGTAGGAAACCGGAGGCTCTCCAAACATTGTTGTTCTACAGTTTGTGTCGTTCTTGAACTTTGGATGAGGTTGATAGAACTCTCTGGCTGGCTTTCCTGAAAAAAATCACTCCAACCAATTGGTGGAAATACTTAAATCTGAATGCTTGAATATAAATTCAGGTACATCCTGTATGGGAAACCAGGAGTGCAATATTGCTACATGCACAACACAGATGTGAGACAGATTGGTCTGAAAGATAGAAACCAGTTGCTGGCTAAGGATTGGATTTTTATTCAGTTTATGTCTGTCTGTCTAGTAAAGGGGTTCCTGACCTTTTCAAGCCAGGGGCTGGGTCACACTCTCTTAGTCAGCTTCAAGGGCCAGATGGCCATTTTTCCCTACCTGCATGATGGGGGTGGACATTTTGTCCCAACAGCTTCAAAGGAGCAGTCATTTTGTTTCTGAAATGTCCTTGGTGGGGTGGAGAGCCCACATGAAATGGCACCAGGGGCCAGATCCGGCCCATGGGCCTTAGGGTGGGAACCCCCAATCTAGTACAAATACCATAATTTTCCATTCTGGAAGCTCTACAGCAGTGATGGTAAACATTGGCACTCCAGGTGTTCTTGGACTTCAATTCCCAGAACCCCAAGTCTCTGTGAATCCACACAAATGCATCTTTGTGAATCCACACGAATGCATCTCTGTGAATCCATACGTACACACAGTAAACCCATTCGTGTGAATTCATAGAGACAAGAGCTTCTGGGAATTAATGTCCAAGAACACCTGAAGTGCCAGTAAACCTATTTGTGTGGATTCACAGGGACTTGGGCTTCTGGGAATTGAAGTCCAAGAACATCTGGAGTGACAGCTGGAGTGCTCTACAGTCCCTACCTGTCCATATTTCATTACCCTAGATACATAAGATATATGGATGGGTAGGGACTTATGGGCCACCCTGTACATAACAGACAGACATTTAAAATGTGACTCATATGGGAGAGAGGCCTAACCTGGAAGGTTGTGAGACTTAGCTAAGCCTGGTCAACCTAGCTTTCTGTTCATAAAAGCAAGTTCCCAGCTAGCAGAAACACATACCTGTCAAGTTTCAGAAAATTTCTGTCAAACCCCCATATTTTACACTCTTTCCCACCGTCATCCCGTATTAGTTAGACTGCAATTAGACTGGAGTTAGACTGGAGGCCAGCACAGGATAAGCATAGCTGTCCAGTTTCCCGTTTTGGCCGAGAAATTTCCCTTATTTGACAGAAATTTCCCGAAACTTGACAGGTATGCAGAAACAGGAAGCTCGGGTTGAGTTAGGCTTATCTAAGGTGTTCCAGCTGTACCCACCTCCACCCCCCCTCAGGCGAGCCATATTTAGGTATGTGGTATCCGCGGGCACAATTGGCATAACTGTCCCTGACAGAGGCCATGCCATGTGAGAATGCTCCAGGCCTCTGGGTTCTGCGGGGACAGAAATTGGGGAGCGGATTAATAGTCATGAGATTGATTCACCCATATCTTACCTGACAGGCAGTCCAAGCAGGAGGAAATTGAATGTCTAACTAAGCAGTTAGGAAATAGGTAATACCGCACCTGCGGATTACCACAAGCCCTAGCGTAAATAGTGGCCTGAGAGAGATTCTCAATTAACCCGGGTAAACATGTGATGTGATTTTCTGTCAGATGATGATTCTATCACACGCTGCCTTGAATTCCTATATATGATGATGATTTTCCCTCAATAAACCACTGGTCTTCGCTCCATCTTGCCTCGTGTCGTTACTTGACCAGTCTCCTCCGGGACCCAACAGCCGCTCCACGGCCCCGATCCAACATAGGTATCTGTAAGATGTGTGTCTGTCAGGAAGAACTCCCAGATTGGATAATTATAGGATTTGTTGTCCAAATCTTCATAAATCCTATCCCCAGTGGATACTTGAATTAGGACTCCCCATTTCTAGTCCAAGACTCTTAAATGCTGTAGTCACACTTGCTAGGAATACTTTTTGTCTATATTGCCTATACCTGTTCTTTGTTGGGACATTAACAATCTTGCATGCATTAACACTGGGTATCAGCCCCTAATTTGATTGGTGAAATTCTTTTCTCACCTCCAGTGTCCAAGGCAAGCCTCTGCCCTCTCTGTTTGTTGGCTTTTTCCATTGTCTTTGCGACCAATAGTCTTCTGTCTATGACCTCTAACCAAGCAACAACCATGGAGGTTCTCTCCACGTACTGGAGATTCCGTTTCCCCTATTTTTTTTTAAAAAAAATGTAACTATAGATGGTAACTGTAAGTAAAAATGCCCTTTTCTAGTTTAAATGCTTCTAGAATGATTTTATTATACAAAGTGCTAGTTTGAGTGGGTGGGGGAACAAATAGGTAGGCAGAGGCTGAGACTAAGGTTATTTCTTTATGTTTTCTTACTCTTGTTGTTTTCCTACCTCGCTCTGCAAAGAGAAACAACCAAGATTTCCCAAGACTCTTCACCCTTGAGTGGTGTCCAGTTTAACTACAGAATAAAACATTGACTGCCACCAGTTGTCATTGAAAAGGAGGTGTTGCTCAATAGTAGAGCCTCAGCTTTGCATGCTGGACATCCCAGGTTCAATCCCTGCTGTCTCCACGTAGGTTTCTGACTGAAACCTGCTTCTAAGCAATGCCAAAAATCCTGAGTCAGGTGGATCGATAATCTGTCACTTCTCTAAGAGTTTTTCCTGTGTTCCTATGTAATGAAATTGTTTAGCAAATTAGGAAAGAGTGAGCCTGGTTAAATGTTATCTATGCAGTGTGTCTGGTTGTTTAAAGCAGGGATTCTCAACCTGTGGCCCGTGGACCAGATGTGGCCCATGGCACCATTTCATGTGACACCCCCCCCACCTCCACCACACCAGGAAGTGCCATGTGGTGGAGGAAGGACAAAATTGCCATCCAGCCCCCCCCCCCCCAAAAGCTGTCTAAGGGAGCATGACCTGGCCCCCGGCTTTAAAAGGTTGAGAACTCCTAGTTTAAAGCAAGGAAGAGTCATCAGGGACCTTCTAGATGTTATTGAATTCCATCTCTCATCAGCCTCAGTCAACCAAAGCAAAAGTCAAAGATGCATGAACTTGCAGTCTAAAAAAATCTGGAGGACCACAGGCTACCCAACCCTAAATTACAGAACGATAATTTGTTAAAAGAATTAAATACAGATGTAAGTTTATTTGTTGGGCTCAGGTCCATCAGTGAACACCACCTTAAATGAAGAACTTAGACTCCAGAGGGTTTTTTTTAACTGCCCAGTGACACTAAATTGAAAGATTTGTGTCATGGGCCAGCATGGATCATGGAAGACAATATGTTGGTTTTGGATGTTGTGGACTCAGGGTGTGATCCAGGACGTCATTTCTGCCATAGCTCCCCAGGATCTAGCCTCAGGCTGTTCAGTCCAGGGTTCTCCTGTGGATATGTTCAGAAGTCAAAATAATAGCCATGCTTTTTGCTGCACGAGTCATCATCTCTTTCTTCCTCTCCCTAACACACAAACACACACATCTGGTCTGATCTGAAATTAGAGCTTTGAGGACCAAGCTTCCCAGATCTTGTTGGATTGTGTTTCCCATGATTCTTCTTGGGGAATTGTGGTTATTTAGCAGAATATGATGTATAAAAACAACAGCAGTAACACATAGAAAACATGGCAAGGTCAACTCAATCTCAGTTCCTGCCCAATCCCTTTAGTTTCTTTTTCACACAGACTTTAAATGCGTCTATGTACTAATTTTACTCCTCCTTAACGCTGAGCAGAAATGCTCCTTTTTTTAAAAAAAACCCCTCATTTTAACTCTTGTCTCTTGATATATTTTAGTACCCCCATTTTAATGTTCTGTACCCTTTGCTGTTCTATTCTGGTCTTGGACGGTAATAAAGATTTGTTTTTTTTAAACAAACAACAGCAGTAAATGTAGGAATCGGGGCCGCTGAGGGCCGTAGGTCCCGGAGGAGACTGATCAAGGAACGATACGAGGCAGTATGGAGGAGGATAAGATCAGTAGTTTATTGAGGAAAAGACATCACCTTTTATAGATCAGAAGGCAAGGTAGAAAAAACCATCACCCGACAGTAAATCACATCACCTATTTACTCAGGTTAATTGGGAATCTCTCTTGGGGAAGTTAATTAGTGCGGACAAACATTGACTGGGAAAACACCATTGTTTTGGGCTTAGGAGCTGGGTAAATATGGTCACTATTTGTGCCAGGGATTTACGCTAAGCTCGGAGATGAATGTTTGCCTAATTATGTTACAGGAGTTAGCAATCTGCTTACTTGGCAGAGTCTTAGGTCAGGTCAAGGAATTGGGTGAATCAAACCCTATAATTTATCCCCCCCTTAATTTGGGTGCTCGCAGAGCCCACGGGCCAGGGAGCCTTTCTCACCGAAGTGGCCTCTTCCGGGCCGTTCCGTGCCCAACGGGGCACGGGGAATCCACATCTCCCCTTTTAATTTTTCTTAAGAGCCTGACCGGCAACTCTGCGCAAGAGCGGCATCAGCTGTTGAGCGGGAATGATGTCTCGGGGTTTCCTTCTGGGGCGGCACCTTGAGATCAGCGAGGGAATACATTGCGCAAAGCAGCAGATTGCTATGCCTAGTATAATTACCCCCACAACCACCTTGAGTACCGTTTGGAGCCACCCCCAGGGGATCCATGACCACATCCAGTTCCACAATGAACTCCACCAAGCTCCCCATACAGAACTCTCTGTGATGCCCTGGACTATGGTGTGGAGATCAGTGAGCTGACTCTGGATTTTACGGGAGTTGTCAGTAAGGTTGAAGCAACACATGCCATGAAAGGATTCGCAACCCAGGTGGTGCAACAATAAGAGATAGTTGATAGCCGCTCGATTATCAAGAATGGCATGGTGAAGCTCTGCCTGCTCTTGATTGAGGAGCGCTATCGCTGAGGAGGTATGATTGATGGCTTTTGCTAAGCCGCAAGCCAAGCGACCAATCCTCTTTGCGTTGCCGACGGCTAAGCCTGGCACGCCAAATATGCTGACTGCCAAAGAGAGATATTCGGCAGGGCTCATTACTCTAAAGCTGCTCTCACATGAGCTGTCTAACTGGGTGGTGCGAGTGTGCCGTATGAGTGAGGAAACATCAACACTTGTGACATTCGTGCTTGGGGTGACCATATCCTTAGTAGGGAGCAACAATGTCAAGCGACTGATACAGCATATAGTGTCTGAAACATTGGCAGGAATGTAGTTCCACATATACTGGTTGCATGTAAAGAACCAACCAGATGGTAGGGTGACATGAGCATACATGGTGCCAAGTGGTACCGGGTTATTGCAAGTCCAATTGCCACTGCCAACGTTGAGGCAGTGGCGCCGAGTACGACCAGCTGAAGCGCAGCCGTACATCCGTCCACAGGTAGAGTTCGGGCTGACCGCCACCCGAGGAGTGTGGAGGGTGGCTGCATCAGCCGGCAAAGTCATGGTCAGCCGCATTTCCCAACGGGCATACTCTGAAGCAGCCGCTGGAATGTACGGGCTGAAAAGTCTTTTCACAAGCCAGTCCCCATCCCTGGGGTGCGCGCCTGGAGAATGGCACACTGGGATGAGGCAGGTGCTGAGGATCGAGGGAGAACCAAGGTCCTGCCTGAGGCAGAAATCGGACTGGTTGACGAGACCCGCCAACCTCTCCCAGATATTGTACTGCATCCGGGCAGAGAGGTCTCCGCCAGGCAGCAGATCGTTGGCCTCCAACGAGGCGGCCTGAGCGCCTCCCCCCAAAAGCAGGGAGAGGGTCAGGATGATGGTGAGCGCCAGGGTGTTGGCATGAATCTGGGCGAAAACTGCAGCTGTGAGGTTCTCCGGCGTTGGCTCCTTCTCCTCGCGCCGGACGGTGTCCTCGGCCTCACGGCAAAGGATCTTGACCATCCCCCAGGTGATCTTGGGTGCTGTCATCGGTGGCCGTCTCTTCCGACGGGTCCTCTCGGTCAGGGTGAGGTCCTCCATCTCCGGGATCGGACTCTGGTCGGTCTGGGTTCCACGCCATGTGGCTCCAAGTACGGCTTGACACACCGAGCTGGAATCCAAACGACACCTGTAGGAGACACAACTGCAGCATACCCTCTTCCCCAGGTTACGAGTGGAACCGGGCCCCTCCAAGAAGGGTCCGGTGGCACCCGGTATCGGACCATCGGTCGCGGGAGAGCTTCCGAACGGCGGAAGTGCTTCTCCTGCGGCGTGCAGTCCGAAAAAACATTAAGGTGATTGTAAGTGAACAATACCTTATTCAGACAATGCTGTGCCTGGCCCTGTGACTTGGGGAGGGCTGGTGGCTCCCCCCTTTCTGTTTGTTTGTCAATATAGGACTTGAGCGTCCGATTGACCCGTTCCACAATCGCTTGCCCTTGCGGATTGTAAGGAACGCCAAAAGTATGCTTAATATCCCAAGTGGCCATGAAGGTGGCCAGCTGCCTAGAGCTGTAGGACGGGGCGTTATCGGTTTTCACGTGCCGAGGTTTGCCCATGGCTGCAATGCAGGAAAGGAGGTGCTGCTCCACGTGGGAAGCAGTTTCCCCTTTCTACGCCGTAGCCCAAACGAACTGGGAAAAGTGTCTATGCAAACGTGCATGTACTGCCATCTGCCCAACTGCGGAACATGTGTGACATCCATCTGCCACACCTGGTTAGCCTCTGTCCCTCGTGGGTTGACCCCCCACGAGGGCCCCCCCGGTGCCCCTGCACAATGCTGGCAAGAGCGAACTATGCCTTGGGCTTGGGAAAGTGGCATATTGAACTGTCTGGCGAGCGCTTTGGCATTCTGGTGAAAAAAGGCATGACTCTGAATTGGAGTAGTAAAAACACCCAAAACTGAACGTTGCTGAATTTCCTTTGCGGCCGTGTCCGCTCTGCTATTGCCCGCGGAAATCGGACCCGGTAGGTCTTGATGACTTCGGATGTGGGCAATATAGAGCGGCTCCGTGCGGTTCCGCAAATGAAATTGAGCACTGAGAAACAGGCTAAGCAAATTCTTGTCTATCGCGGGAGTGATGTAAGCTCCCGGTAGACTGTGAAGCAAATTCCTGACATACTGACTATCCGTGATGATGCTTAAACGTTCCTTGGCGAAGGTGCGCAAAGCAAGGTTCACCACCGCCAACTCTGCCCGCTGTGCGGACTTTTGTGGAAGAGTTAGCAGCGTGCGCCAAGCTTGGCCCTCCTGCCAGGTCAACACACCATATGTGCGACCACCATCAGTAAAAACTGTCCTGGCCCCTTGAAGCGGAACTAGCGAAAGCAATTCAAACAAGCTGACTGTCTGCGTTTGGAGTGAGACAAGTCTGGGGTCTTTTGGCAAGTGGTATGCCAAGCATCCGGTGAATCCCTCCAAAGCAATTGGAAGCGAGTCACCGAGCTGCATTAATTGCTGAATCTGTTCTTTGGTGAACGGGACTACAATTTTGGCTAAATCGTGCCCTGAAATGTCCCTAGCTCTCAACCGCCCGCGGTAAACCACCGCGGAGACCAACTCTTGGGGGGGATGATGTTTCATGGAGAGATGTTCGGAAGGTACACCCACTCCACGATGCTCGCCCCTTTCTCGGCATCTATGCCGAGCGCTCCAGTGAACATGGATCCTGTGCGTACGATGTACAAATTCAGGATCGGGGCATAAGGCCCTGGGGTAATCCTATCTACCCACCGCTGGCTGAGAACTTGGTTCACTTTCTCGAGAGCTAAGCGCGCTTCTTGAGAAATTTTTATCCGGTCTGCCGGCTGCTTACCTAAAGTTAGCAGCGAGAAGAGCGGTTTTAAAAGATCCGTATCCAATCGGAAATATGGTCTGGCCCAATTGATATTACCCAAAACTTGCTGCAACTCTACAAGGGTGACTGAGTCCTGTAAATTGATCTGAGGCAAAACTGGTGCTGCGAAAGAGCGGAGAAGCCGATGACCCAAGTATGAGAAGGGCTCGGTTCTCTGCACTTTCTCCGGGGCAATGAGCAAACCTTTGTCCCCCAGGCTGGCCTGGAGGTCAGAAAACATTTCGCTGCCGAGTTGCGGCACCGCGACTAAGATGTCGTCCATGAAATGGCAAACTATGGCTCTAGGGTAACGGCTTCGGAACTTTGCCAGCGCGTTGTGAACATAAATTTGGCACAGGGTGGGCGAATTGAGCATGCCCTGTGGCAAAAATTTCCACGCGTAACGCTGCGTAGGCTCACTATGGTTCACAACCGGCACCGTAAAGGTGAACCGTTCCCTGTCCCGGGGGTCTAAGGGAATTGTATAAAAGCAATCCTTGAGATCTACGACTAGAATCTCCCACCCCTCGGGAATCATGTTAGGATTTGGGATGCCGCACTGAAGCGGACCCATTGGCTGTATGCATTTATTGATCTCTCTGAGATCGTGGAGGAGTCGCCACTTCCCTGACTTCTTCTTAATGACAAAAACTGGCGAATTCCATGGACTCGTGGACTGTTCTATATGTCCTGCGTCTAGCTGCTCTTTGACTAGCTGCTTGAGGGCAACTAGCTTCTCCCCCACTACCGGCCATTGTTCTACCCAAACCGGCGTATCGGTGAGCCATTTAAGTGGCAACGCCATTACCCAAAGGTAAGCGTAGCACCGTACTGCTGCAAGATGTCTCGCCCCCAAAGGTTGATGTGCACGTCAAGAATGTGCGGCCGAATTACCGCCGTGCCGTCAGCCTTTGGGATTGTGACTTCCACCCACTCTCGGCTCCTTAACGCTTCCTGAATTCCGCCTACCCCCCACACATCGGAGACCGGCTCAATGGCCCACTCCCTTGGCCACTGGCTTCTGCTTATCACGCTCACATCCGCTCCGGTATCGAGTAACCCTGAGAACGCTCTTTTGTTCAAAAATACCTCAATAACGGGGCGCTGCTTCCACTCAATGTTGGTCTCCACTGTCGCTAAGACCTGGTATCCTTGTACTGCCTCACTGGCGCTCGAGCGGTCCTCTGACCGGGGCTCGGAGCTGTCACTGAGCCTTCCCTGGCTATCTGCTGGCGAGTGACAAGGAACCATAATCAGTTGCGCTAAGGTGTCTTCTTTGTGAATTGTTTGGGGCAGGTGAGTCCAAAGCTGAACTTGGAGAACGCCTGAAAAATTCGAGTCAACGACTCCTGGAATTATAAGAATTCCGCGTGCTCCAGCTACACTACGGGGCAAAACTAAACCTATAAAGCCCTTGGGCAGTGGACCCATGTACTGGGAGTCCACCAGATAGACCGTACCTGGCAGGTCACATGTAACGTCTGCCTGACAAGTCAAATCTAACCCTGTACTACCCTTGGGGCTGGCCTGTGCCCTCGCGATGCCTGGCTTGTGACCGGGATCTAGTCTAGCTCTGGTGAGTTCTGGGCGAAGGAAGCCTCTGTTTGGACCGGGGCCAGAGACATGCCCGCGTTCCGGTTTCCCGAATTCGGACAGTCTCGAGCCCAATGGTAGCCTCTTTTGCACTTCGGACACTGGGTTTTCGGAGCCTTGGGATGGCCGGACCTTTGTCCGCCTCCCTTGGATCGACACTCCCTAGCGAAGTGTCCAACCTTGCCACAATTGTGACATGCTCCTGGGGTCTTACCCTTAGGTCTTTTACCCCCTTGCACCGCTGCCGCTAGCAAACCCATTTTATAGGATTCAGTGCCAACGTCGGCGCAAGCTCTAATCATGTCTGTAAGGGTCAAATCAGGACGATTGCCCAGGGACTGCAAGATTTTTCGGCAGTCTAAATTGGCATTGTCCTTGGCTAACTTCATCATGAGCTCTTGTTGGGCTTCCTCATTGTCAATCTGCCTGCTAATAGCTTCCTCCAGGCGATTGATGAAGTCCATATAGGGTTCCTGGGCTCCTTGCTTGATAGCGGTGTAATTTTTAGCCGCTTTGCCAGTTGCTGGGACTTTGAAAAATGCCCTAAAGGCAGCCTCGGCCGACATCTGGAGAGTGGCGAGAGGCAAGTTGATCTGGGCATTGATGGGCTCGAAGGCACCTGAACCATATAACTGGTCAGGAAGTACTGCGCCTCCCATCCTGGCAGCCCTTGTCTGTGCCTCAAGGCGAAACTCACTGTCCCAAATTAAATACTGGCTAGGGGTGAGCATCATCCGCATGACGGCTTTCCAGTCATGGGGAATCCACATGGTGTTTTCGCACACTTGCTGAAGCGTGCCCCTGGTAAAACGACTTTGCAGCCCAGTTTCTGAAATGGCTGTCCGTATAGCCATGAGAAGCTTATACAGGACTGGGGAATGAACTATCTGCTGGGCGCCCATGAGCGCATCCATCTCCATGCGGATAGGACATATCTGACTGAGCTCTGCTAGCTCCTCTACTGGTAATTCCCCCTTCCTGAGTTCTTCCTCTACTGTGCGCTGAAGGGCACTTTTGGTAGCTAGGGAACCCGTTGCTGGCTGAGAAGCGCCTGCGCTCCTCATTCCTTGCATTCCGTCGGTGACGTCTGCAGCTGTCACCGAGGGAAAGCTCCCTACACTACTCTGCCTAAGCTGGAGTGACGGATAGAGCGCCGTAGGCGCCGTTGGTTCGGCTGGCGTATCTGGCAGATTTGGGGGT
Source organism: Bradypodion ventrale (assembly GCA_035047345.1). Lineage (NCBI taxonomy): Eukaryota > Metazoa > Chordata > Lepidosauria > Squamata > Chamaeleonidae > Bradypodion > Bradypodion ventrale. Next base: position 12,685,845 of record JAWDJE010000014.1, on the reverse strand, counting down.
TCTTTGGCCTCTACCCGGACTGGCTCTATCTCTGCTAAGAGCTTCCTACATTTTCTCCATGTGCGAATTACGCCTCCTGGAGCTTTCGGGGGTTGCTGAATGCAGTCTCCTATCTGATCCCAGAGCTCAAGGGTTAACGTACCTACTTCTGGGTAAAGCAGGCAGTGTTCCCCTAGGTACACCAAAAGTCTCGCTAGCTCTCTGCTGTGAAAACGCAACTTAAATACCCTGGCCAGGATTCTGAACTCTCCCTCACGAGTTCTTTGGCTAGCGGATGGACGCTGTCGCTGAGGACAGGTCCCCATATTACCTGCGATTGGGTCCTCCGAAGTTTCCTCCTCGGGACGAGTCGACGCATCTTTGGCAGGCAACAGGTTCTGGCGACGACGCTTCTGGGTAGAGCTCGGAGCGTGGACTGTGGCCACGGGCCCTCGGTGGCCACTGCGCTGTCAGGGGCTCACAGCTGCCCTGAGCGGAACGCATTTTTCCCTTTGGCGCAAGCCGCCACGAAAGTCGGGAGCAAGCTGTAGGATGCCTCTTTGGACTGCCTCACCACAGGCCGTCCCTCCGATCGGCTGGCTGCCGGACGGAGTGCCGCGCTGTCCTCCGGGATGATTCGGACACGGTTCAAGTGCAGAACCGGACCGTGTCATCGCTACTCTGAGGAAGACCGCTCGGGGGTCACTTACTCACGAGTAGATCACGTCGGGGTCACCAAGTGTAGGAATCGGGGCCGCTGAGGGCCGTAGGTCCCAGAGGAGACTGATCAAGGAACGATACGAGGCAGTATGGAGGAGGATAAGATCAGTAGTTTATTGAGGAAAAGACATCACCTTTTATAGATCAGAAGGCAAGGTAGAAAAAACCATCACCCGACAGTAAATCACATCACCTATTTACTCAGGTTAATTGGGAATCTCTCTTGGGGAAGTTAATTAGTGCGGACAAACATTGACTGGGAAAACACCATTGTTTTGGGCTTAGGAGCTGGGTAAATATGGTCACTATTTGCGCCAGGGATTTACGCTAAGCTCGGAGATGAATGTTTGCCTAATTATGTTACAGGAGTTAGCGATCTGCTTACTTGGCAGAGTCTTAGGTCAGGTCAAGGAATTGGGTGAATCAAACCCTATAATTTATCCCCCCCCTTAATTTGGGTGCTCGCAGAGCCCACGGGCCAGGGAGCCTTTCTCACCGAAGTGGCCTCTGCCGGGCCGTTCCATGCCCAACGGGGCACGGGGAATCCACAAGTAAAAGTAAAGGTTTCCTTGCTCAAAAGCCAGTTGTATCTGACTCTAGGGTGCAGTGCTCATCTCTGTTTCAAAGTCAGAGAGCCAGCGTTGTCTGCTTCTGCAGACGTTTCTGTGGTCATGTGGCAGGCATGACTAGACTCCGAAGCACACAGAACAGTTACCTTCCCACCAAAGCGGTCCCTATTTATCTACATGCAATTTCTTGCTTTCAAACTGCTAGGTTGGCAGGACGCAGTAACACAGAGAAAACATGGAAAGGTCAACTCAATCTCAGTTCTTGCCCATCCCTTTAGTTTCTTTTTCACAAAAACTTTAAATGCTTCTATGTTGATTTCATCATATAAAATAGAAAAAAAATCAAACAGTATCCACAACAGCTGACGTTGTGGATACTTAGTCATTACAGCATTTTTAACATTCTTCTATTTGCTTAAACACGCTGTACAATAAATAGCCATGTTCTATATACCAAAACCGGACCTATTTTAAATTTCTGCATGCCTCTTTCCATGCCTTTAACTTCTGTCTTTAGGTCAGGACCTGCTGTTGGCATTCTACCACTGTACCATAGAGAGTGTGTTAACCTATGGTCTGTGTGTATGGTTTGGGAGTTGCACAGCTAGGGAAAGAACAATGCTGTCCAGGGTCGTAAAGACTGCGGAGGGGATAACCGGACGTACTCTTTGCACTCTAGATAAAATCTATGCCCACAGCTGTCAAGTATCCCTTATTGGCTGGGAAAACCCCTTATTTTACCATTTTACCATTTAATTAGACTTGCCATGCCCTATTGCCACCATTGGAGGGCAGCACAGGATAAGCAGAGCTGTCAAGTATCCCGTATTTTCCGGGAAATTTCCCTTATTTCCAAATCCAAAACTTGACAGGTATGTCTATGCCGCCAAGTGTTATAAGAAAGCTGTAGAGATTGCTCAGGATATTACACACCCCGGAAATGATCTCTTTCAGCTTCTGCCTTCTAGAAGAAGGTATAGGGTCATAAAGACCAGGACCAGCTGCTTGAGAAATAGTTTCTACCCAAAAGCAGTTCTGGTTTTGAATGCAGTGAAATGCAGTTTATGAGAGAGCTTCTGTATATAGTTTTTAGAGTCTTAGAGTTTTAGAGCTTTTTAGGGGTTAAATGTGTATATGTGGGGTGGGGATATGTTGATAATTTTGTATAGTTGTATTTTGTTTAGGTTTTGTTGGGTCGATAAGTGGTTTTTCAATCTCGTTGTTCTGTGCAGGACAATGACAATAAAGATTTATCTATCTGTCTCTGCTCAAGAGCACCAGTATGTTGGCATGTTCATTCAGCACATTTGCGACCAAATGTTGGCTCTCTCAAGTTCACAAGCACCCTTCTGTTTCTCTCTCACATCATTCACCTGAAATGCACATCTGCTCATTTGGTTCATGAAATAATTTGTTTCATCTAGCCATTGAGCCATGTATTTACTTTCTTCCTAGCCAGTTTTAAAGCCTGTCTCCATCAATTTAGCAAGTTAATAGTATGGCCAGGGTGGGGTGGGGTGGGGGTGGAGCAGGGAGGGAGAATACAAAAGAAAGAAAGAAATTATAATGAGTAAAAGGTCTTTGGAACATCTGGAGTTGTTCTTAGGCAATGTGCAAAGCCAGATGTTGGGAGGCTGGTTTCTACTTGTGAAACGTCAACATGTCAGAATTTAGAATTCCATTCACACCATTCTTTCTACACCTTGTTTCATTCTTCTGGCCTACTTGGTTGCCTTTTCCCAGACATGTTGCACAGAATATGCTTACTTCTGTTATTTATCTAAAAATGAAATAAAATGCAACCCTTAAAAAGGAGGTTTTTCATACATTGTAGTTAATGGACCAAATGAAAATCAGGTGATGCATATTTTATGCAGCACATGGAAATGATACTTTTACAAGCATCTGTCACACTTATGGGAGCTAAAGTCACAAAAAGTAACTTTTCCAGGGGGCCCTTCTCCAATTCTTCAACTGCAGCACTCAGTCACAGAGTTTTATAATCATACTAGCATAGGTTGCCCGGCATTGCCAGGCTGTTATAAATTGTGTCTTGTTTTTTGTTGTTGTTGTTTTTTGAGTTAAAAAACAAAAGAGGATGCTATAAATCTTTTTATTTTATTTATTTGACATATGTTTGTTATTTGTGTAAACTTTTGATTTATTATTTTTTGACTTGTTTTTACTATTGTGGCCTCTAGGTGGTGCTGTTTTGTTTTTGACTTGTTTTTAATATTCCGGCCTGCAGGTGACGCTGTGGGTTTTGTTTTTGTTTCATGTGTTTTTTCTCTCCTGGCCTCTAGGTGGGTCATCTTCCGGTAAGTAGTCTTTGTTTCTTCATTTCTGTTCCGGTCTTGTGGAGGGAGGACGTGCTGGTGAGTTGTCTGGTTTTATTTATTCTGGGATTTTTCTTTGTTTTGATTTTGTGGTGGTGGGCTGGGAGGTGTTTCTGTTTGTTCTTTTTTTGTTTTGGTTGGGCTTTAGATGTGTGTAATTGGTTTGTTTATTTCTGGTTTTGTTTATTTTTGTGATTTCGTTGGTGTTTTTTGTGTAATTTGTGGTAGTTGTGTTGTTAGTGTTAGGTATTTTCATGTTGTAGTTAGGTGTTTTGTCTGTGCTTTTGTGGTATTGTGGATGTTTTTGTTTGTGGATTTTGTTGTTTACTTTTTTGTTTATTAATGGGTTTTTTAAATTATTTATTTATTTTTGTTTAATTAATTTTTATTAATTGTTGTTGGTCTGTACTTTTGCATGAAGAACGGGCTGCCTGTCGGTTCCTCTTTTCCCCATTGTTGCTTCAAATTTTTGTTTCGATGCAGCAGTCGGCCCGTTCTTCCCCTGGTAAGGTTCGTTAGGTAGAAGGCAGAGAAGAGCTATCTGCCTGATGATGGTTCTCTCCTTTCTGTCTCCTTTCTCTCCTGGCTTACCTAACCGGAGATTGACAGGCAGCGATCCGTATAGGGTGGTGCTCTTCCTTGCAGATTGCTGGCTGCTGCTTTTGAATTACCTCCACCGCTGTTTTGTGTTAGTTCTCGAAACAGTGGTGTCGGAAGTACAAAGGCAGCAGCCAGTCATTCACCAGGGAGGGTGCTTCCCCTGACTAACTGCTGCCTGCTGTTGGGTTTTTTTTCCACCGCGGCTCAAGGTACCTTGAGGCCGGCGATGGTCTCGCCGTGTCTTCGGCGGGGTAGCGTGGAGAAGAGGGAGTCCTTCTTCTCCACGTTGCTTCGGGAAAGGCCGGCGGGTGTCTCATGGTGGTTTTTTGTGGCTTTTTTGTTTTGTTTTTGTGCCTGCCACGGCCTTGCGCTCCCGTTGCAGTTTTTAATTTTATTTTTCATGCGCCGGCTTTCTCAGCGTTCTGCGCACTCACGGTGCGTAGGATGCTGGGACTTGGAGTTTTGCGTTTTTTGTTTGCGTTCGTGTGGCGGTTTTTTCCTGCGGCTCGATTTTAATTGGCCGCGCCGCGTTTCCCAACGTTCTTTTTGCTCGCACCTCTCAGCCTGATTGGCATGGCGCAGAGGACATTGGGTAGTAAAGTTCTTTTTCCTTTTTTTACGTTCATGGGGCTCTTGCCCCACTGGCGCCTTCTGCAACCCTGCAGTAACCTGCAGGCTGGGTTCAGGCGAGTGCAGGAGGCTCGGTACGGGATAGGATGGATGGGTGCAGAAATGTATAGCAAGTTCCAATGGTTAACCCTTGGATTTATAGGTATATATAGCATTCAGCATTCTGGGACTCTAAAAAGAAAAGTTGCTTATTTCCTATGACTGTGAAATTTGTGGACTCTGACTGCATTCTTCTTGACCTCTCCGGGGACTAGGGGAAAGCAAAACATAATATGCAAAAATAAGTAAATGTATACAGATGTGGTTCATTTGCCAAATTTATTTTGGTTATTAATAACATGTGTAGACTGCCATTTGATACAAGGTGGCTTACAAGTATTTTAAAAATACAAATCTAAAACATAATCCATATGGCAATAAAAGCAATCCTGTTAAGCTAATGCAAAAAAACAACAACACCTATTTTAAACTGCAATAGCAATAGTTTGTTTTTTTAAAAAAATCCTCTATTGGTCTTCACAAAATTCATTAAATAAATGTGTTGCCATCTGTAAGTGGAAGAAGAAATGGGGGGGAAATGTCCAATCTTTCCTGGGGAGAACATTTAACAACACTTGCCTTGGCTCAAAAAAATTCTAGGTCCCAGTAAGTGATCTCTTACCTTCCCAATGGCTCAGTTGTTAAGAAGCTCGCCTTGTTAGCTGGATGGCCAGCAAGTCAGCAGTTTGAGACCCAGGTACTGCGTGATGGATTAAGTGCCCGTCTCTCCCCCACCACTTGGGGACATGAAAGGAGCTTCATTTGGGTGTCCCTTGACCGGAGTTTCTCCAGTAAAAATCCTTTCAACCCAGAATAATTTCTGACATGAAATTAATTGAACATCCAGCCACTTATTATTGAAGGGAATTGTGTGGAACAGGTCTCGATGTTTCAATTTCTGGGAATGGAGCTGAGGGATGATCTAACATGGGGAGCAAACACCAAAGATGTGATGAAGAGAGCACAGCAGAGGTTATACTTCTTGAGAATCCTCAGGAAGAACAATCTTTCCAAGAACCTGCTGTTGGCATTCTACCATTGTACCATAGAGAGTGTGTTAACCTATGGTCTGTGAGTATGGTTTGGGAGTTGTACAGCTAGGGAAAGAACAATGCTGTCCAGGGTCGTAAAGACTGTGGAGGGGATAATCGGGCGTACTCTTCCCACTCTAGATCAAATCTATGCCACCAGGTGTTATAAGAAAGCTGTAGAGATTGCGCAAGATAGTACGCACCCCGGAAATGATCTCTTTCAGCTTTTGCCTTCTAGAAGATGGTATAGGGTCATAAACACCAGGACCAGCCACTTGAGAAATAGTTTCTACCCAAAAGTGGTTTTGGCTTTGAATGCAGTGAAATGCAGTCTATGAGGGAGCTTCTGTATATAGTTTTGAGAGTTTTTTATAGAGTTTTTAGAGTTTTAGAGTTTTAGAGTTTTTAGAGTCTTAGAGTTTTAGAGATTTTTAGGGGTTAAGTGTGTATATGTGGGGTGGGAGTGTGTTGATAGTTTTATATGGTTGTGTTTTGTTTGGGTTTTGTTGGGTTGATAAGTGCTTTTTCTTTCTTTCTCCCCAATCTCATTCTGTACAGGACAATGACAATGAAGATTTATCTATCTATTTATCTATCTATCTAATTATTATTAATGGAGAAAACAGATCTCACTAAGGCCCTGGTCAGTTGGTTGGGAGTATATATGAGTTAATGTGGCTTGATTGATTATCTTAACCTATAAAACCAAAGGTTAACCGTTGGAACTTGCTATAGGTTCCTACGGCTGGCCCTACTTGCCTGCACTCACCCTTCGGGAACACGGGCGAACTGGGTCCGCAGGTCAACGAAGGATTGAGTAAAGCGGCAGTGGGGCAACAGCCCCACAAACGCGAAAAATGGAAACAAACTTCATTTCCCAACGTTCTTTGCGCCACGCTGCGCCACAGCCAATCAGGCTGAGAGGTGGGAGCACAAAGAACGTGGGGAAACGCGGCGCGGCCAATCAAAAATGAGCCGCATGAAAAAAAAGAAGCACAAAGGGAAAGCACAAATGAAAAAATACAATCCCCAGTGTCCTGCGTGCCATGAACGCACAGAACTCTGAGAAAGCCGGTGCGTCCCAGGGAAGCCAGGCCCAGTAAGTAAAGCCCCATCCCCACTGGGCTTCCTAACCGTGGGCTGCAAGCCAGCCCCCGGTAAGGGAAGCCCCCACACACACCCCCACTGGGCTTTCTTACCGCGGGCCGCAAGGCAGCCACCGGTAAGGGAAGCACACACACACACACACACACACCCGCTGCTGGGCTTCCTTACCGCAGGCCGCAAGGCAGCCCCCGGTAAGGGAAGCCCACAAACCCCCCCTCCCGGCTGCTGGGCTTCCTTACCACGGGCCGCAAGGCAGCCCCCGGTAAGGGAAGCCCACACACACCCCGCCGCTGGGGTTCCTTACCGCGGGCCACAAGGCAGCCCCTGGTATGGGAAGCCCACACACACCCCGCCGCTGGGGTTCCTTACCACGGGCCACAAGGCAGCCCCCGGTAAGGGAAGCCCACACACACACACACTGCCGCTGGGCTTCCTTACCACGGGCCGCAAGGCAGCCCCCGGTAAGGGAAGCGCACACACACACACACACACACACACACACACACACACACACACACTGGGCTTCCCTACCTGGAGCCAGCCAAGGAAGCCAGCCCCCCCCTCTCTCTCTCACACACACACAGCTTCTCTTTCTCTTTCTCTCTCTCTCACACACACAGCTTCTCTTTCTTTCTTTTTCTCTCTCTCTCTCTCTCTCACACACACATCTTCTCTTCCTTTCTCTCCCTCTCTCTCTCTCACACACACAGCTTCTCTTCCTTTCTCTCTCTCTCTCACACACACAGCTTCTGCTTCTCTCTCTCACACACACACACAGCTTCTCTTTCTCTCTCTCTCTCACACACACATACACAGCTTCTCTTTCTTTCTCTCTCTCTCACACACACACATCTTCTCTTTCTTTCTCTCTCTCTCTCTCTCACACACACATCTTCTCTTTCTTTCTCTCTCTCTCTTTCTCTCTCACACACACAGCTTCTCTTTCTTTCTCTCTCTCTCTCACACACATATTCCTCTTCTGCTCCTTTCCCTAATGAGCTCTCTCTTTCACACACACACACACACTCACAGCTTCTCTTTCTCTCTCTCACACACACACAGCTTCTCTTTCTCTCTCTCTCTCTCACACATACACACTCACAGCTTCTCTTTTTCTCTCTCACACACACAGCTTCTCTTTCTCTCTCACACACACACACAGCTTCTCTTTCTCTCTCACACACACACACAGCTTCTCTTTCTCTCTCTCACACACACACACATCTTCTCTTTCTCTCTCACACACACATCTTCTCTTTCTTTCTTTCTTTCTCTCTCTCTCACACACATCTTCTCTTTCTTTCTCTCTCTCTTTCTCTCTCACACACACAGCTTCTCTTTCTTTCTCTCTCTCTCTCACACACATATTCCTCTTCTGCTCCTTTCCCTAATGAGCTCTCTCTCTCTCACACACACACACACACAGCTTCTCTTTCTCTCTCTCACACACACACATACACACTCACAGCTTCTCTTTTTCTCTCTCTCACACACACAGCTTCTCTTTCTCTCTCTCACACACACACAGCTTCTCTTTCTCTCTCTCTCACACACACACAGCTTCTCTTTCTCTCTCTCACACACACACACATCTTCTCTTTCTCTCTCCCACACACACAGCTTCTCTCTCTCTCACACACACACACAGCTTCTCTCTCTCTCTCTCACACACACACACACAGCTTCTCTTTCTCTCTCTTTCTCTCTCTTTCTCTCTCACACACTCACACATATTCTTCTTCTGCTCCTTTCCCTAATGAGCTCTCTCTCTCTCACACACACACACACAAAAAGCTTCTCTTTCTTTTTCTCTCTCTCTCTCACACACACACACAGCTTCTCTTTCTCTCTCTCTCTCTCACACACACACATATTCCTCTTCTACTCCTTTCCCTAATGAGCTCTCTCTCTCACACACACACACACAAACACACACACAGCATCTCTCTCTCACACACACACACACACACGACACTCCTGCCTTGCCATAAATTTTTAATATGTGTGTTGGTGATTGGAGTGGTATTCTATGGGTGGTGGTGGTTGTGCACACCCAAAACCACCCTTAACCACCAACACACACTTTTGAAAAAAGACACATTATAAAACATTATTTCGTAAAATAAAAATAGGGGAAAAATCATCCTTTGTTCTTTTTTTTAATCCCCCCCCCCAAAAAAAAACACCCAACAACACCAAAAACAACTGATCACAGTTTATAACAGTCCGGCAACGCCATCCTCCTCAGTCCACACAACTCCGTACCCATTGTATCTACAATGCCATCTAGCCATCTCATCCTTGACTGTCCCCTTTTTCTTTTGCCCACCACCTTCCCCAGCATTAAGGCCTTCTCAAGTGAATCCTCTCTTCTCATTTGATGTCCAAAATACTTCAGCTTCATCTTTACTATTTGACCTTATAATGAGCACTCAGGGCTAATCTCTTCTACTACTGACCTATTTGTTCTTCTCGCTGTCCAAGGGACTCTCAAAACTCTCCTCCAGCACCACATCTCAAAGGCATCTATTTTTCTTCGCTCAGCCTTTCTAATGGTCCATTAAAGAAAACTCATTTTAAACAGCCCGGCAATGCCAGGCAACCTCTGCTAGTGGCTTATAAGATCAAAACCACTACCTGGTAATATTTTCAGATAGCCAAATGTGTCTTGCCTTGATGAGGAATAGGTAATCAAAGTCTGAATCCAAGGACATTAATCCTCCAAGTTGAGTAAATCTGTCAAGTAATTTCCATTTTGTTGTGAAGAAATTTATGAATTTTGATCTCTTCCTTTCTTGCAAAAACCTGAATGTCGTTCTCCCCTAGTGACCTAACCAAATTCAATTGGTATGACTATTCCCTAGTGTTTGGCCAGGTTATCCGGCTATGGTAATAATAATTCCATGTCAGAAATTACTCTGGTTTGAAAGGACTTTTGCTGGAGAAACTCCGCTCAGGGGCTATTCAGGGTCCTTGAAGGGGGGGAGGGGGTCTGCCATCTGAATTACGTGGGGGGCGGGGGGGTCAGGTCAAAGATTACGTAATCCATTTGGAGCTGTTGTGCATTAGGCACCAAGAGTGAAAAGCTCTAAAAATTAGAGTTTCAATACAAAAGCTCTGGATTACGTAATTTTAAAGGGGGAAGGGGGTCAAAGCTAAAATTACGGTTGGATTACATATGGGGGGAGGGGGTCAATTTCCCCCAAAAAATGGATCACATAATTTTTGAACCTTTTATGTCTCCAAGAGCTGGGACAGAGATGGGCACTCAATCTGTCATTCAGTACCCAGGTCTCAAACTGCTGACTTGCCAGCCTTCCAGCTAACAAGGTGAGCTTCTTAACCATGGAGCCACCACAGCCATAGAGAGTAGCGACTCAATGCCGATCATCCGGCAACGTTTAACTAACCTGATCATCCTGAGGACTAGCAGCCTTGGGTAGTGAAGTCCACAAGGAAGGGTGATGGTCCCCAGTGGGTTAAATCCCACTTGAAGTCATCTTGATGGAGGGCAGCAGCTTTAGCAATACTGGTCTGGGGCTGATGAGGACTTTGTGTGTCAAAAGGGTTCCAGACCAGAAAGTGACTCGTGCAATTTGATCAGTAGTACGGGTGTCAGGCCTGCAATGCAGAAGGCAAATGGAAGAGCACTGCATTATATTGTCACCAGGATGCCATAATGACTGCCAAGATTTGGATTCAGATAGGGCACAAGAAGAATGACTATTCCCTTCATGGATTAGTGGTGGAACTGCCAACCACATCCCTGTTAAAGACGAGCTTGTTAGGAAGAACCAAAACAGGCAACTGCCGTCATTTAGCATCAGAACCTCAGGCAGCAGGCAGGCATTCAGATGCAAGGCTTATGGACTCTGTGAAGGAAAGGGAGATTCAATTTGAAAGGTTGAGATCAGGGACTTCTTCAGTCCAGAGGTCACCCATGGGATGGAGGGCCAGATGCATGGAAGCCCTCAAAGCCCTTTGAGAAACCTGTCTTTTTTGCTTTTTCCTTCACATTCAGATGTTAGTCTTAAATCAGCAGTGGCAGCGACTTGTGTCCGAGTATACATTTTCCCATGAAAAGCATTTTCACAGTGGATGGATGAAAGAAGAATGACAAATAGGAAAAATGCCACTGGCATAAATTTGTTTAAGGTGGATCCCATAGTGTGTGGGTCACTTCCCAGCATGGAGCCATCTCCTGTGGCACGTAAGAAACGAGACATGCAGGATTTGGCATCAGTTCTGCAATGGACTGCTGCAGCCTTGAGGATATGGACAAGGTACGCCTTCACAGCCAGTCCATCTATCATTGCCTCTTCTGCCTCCATCGCCATTGGGAATCAGAATAGTTAACTGGTTCCTCCTCCGCTCATTTTGTCGTTGGGCCCAATGTCATGGTTTCCAGTGGCATTTCCTCCATGGAGGGGGACCTTCACCCCACCTAAAGGGGTTCATCTGCCCATAGCTGGCCTAAAAGGATGAAGCCAACTCTGGGAAATTGCATTTCTAGACTGTATATCCCAGGTGCAGGGCCGCCATCAGGGCAGTACTACCAGTACTGCCATATAGGGCCCAGAGCTGGCAGGGGCTCTGCCACTGGCGGCCATAACTGTGACATTAAAGAGAAAAATATGTGGGGGGGGATTAGGATTGCTCAGTATGGGACCCAGAAATTTCTGATGGCGGCCCTGCCCAGGTGCCTCTATGATTGGGAGGGGGGACAGAATCCTCAATGCTGTAAGCCGAAAAAAGCAACTCACCATTTGATGTGTGTGAACAAACTGGCAGATTTCAGTAAGGTTCTTTACAAACAAGAAAGGACCCAGAGGAATTCTCATGCATGCCTTGAAGGGAATTTTCTTTCTAGGGCTGTTCCCCCCCACCCTCATTTTCTTTAGGCCTCCCACTTTGCTCACATCTGTGCTTCCTAACACACTTACTTACTTACTTACTTACTTACTTACTTACTTACTTACTCACTCACTCACTCACTCACTCACTCACTCACTTACTTACTTACTTCCAATAATATAATAATTTTCTGTCAGAGATTACTCTGGGTTGAAAAGATTTTTAGGGGATGCCAGAATGAGGCTCCTTTCATGTCCCCAAGTGCAGCTCTCAAGTATCAAAACCCAACCTTCCAGTTTCCAGCGCAGCACCTTAACCACTAAGCCAGCAGGGGAGCTGCTCTTGCTTGGCTTGCTCTCTCTCCACATTTACAGACAGATTTTGAAATTAGACTAAAGGCAACATGCAGAGCCAAAAACTAATGTTTCTCCTCCTCTCTGCCTCAAACAGGAGTGCCTAAATGACGGCCCGTGGGCCAGATTTGGCCCCCGATGCCAATTCATCCAGCACACACCACCCTCATCACTCTCTGAAGCAGAATTAAAATGCGCCCGTATGGATCCGGCCCCCAGGCCGTAGTTTGGGCACCCCTGGCCGAAAAGGATGAAAAAACTAGCAGAACAACAGCTAGGGGTCTGTAAGGGACCAGGCTACTGGTGTGTGTTTTCATGTCCGAGATTACTCTGGGTTGAAAGGGTTTTTGCAGGGGATGCCCGAATGAGGCTCCTTTCATGTCCCCTGTCATGCAGCTCTCAGGGAATCGAACCCTGACCTTTCGGTCTCCAACCACAGTGCTTTTACCTACTGGTATTATGGGGTGAAGCGCTCCCTACGGCTGACATCTCTGCAAGCAGCCCAGATTGGTTTAATTACATTTTGGCAGAAACAGAATGACTGCACAAGGGTGAACTACACTGTCCCTGTGCAACTCCACTTGATCTGATCTTGGAAGAGAGAGGCAGGGAGGGGAGGAAAGATGGACCGTCAGCAGAAGCTCCAGCTCAGTGCAAGCAATGACGTCCTTTGCAGAGCGGACATGGTCCGTCACCTTTAGCGTGACAGCAAGCAACCAAATGAGCTGGGGAGGAGGAAGGGATTGGAGGAGATTGGAGGCTGCTAGAGGTGGCATCCTTCACAGGATGGAAACGCTTCATCCATCAGCCTCTTGGACAGCTCACCGCTCTTGGCCAACCTCAGGCACACTCCATCTGCCCTCAAGATGGTTCCCATCAATCATCAAGCTTAGGCACACCCAGGCCTATCATGGGGCTCGCCTGGAAGGGACAGATGCAATGTTTCTGCTCTCACCAGCCTCCCTCCTGCATATAAGCATGTCAGGCAGATAAATTATGAGCCACTACAAAGTTAAAACCAGGAATATTTGTCAAAGGGAGGTTTAAATAAATAAGTGCAACTTTCCCCAGCACCACAGTCCCCAACCTGCTTGGCAAATGCTTACACTCCATCGTATCTGGGGAACACTGATCAGGGGAAACTATCAGGATTTAAAGAAGTCCCTTCATTGGTCTGAATAATAATAGGAGCTGTAGTGGCTTAGTAGTTAAGAAGCTCGCTTTGTTCGCTAGAAGGTCGGCAAAGTCGGCAGTTCAAGACCCGAGTACTGCACGAAGGAATGAGCACCCGTCTCTGTCCCAGCTCCTGCCAACCTAGCAGTTTGCATGCAATAAATTGTAAATAGATAAATAGGGACCACCTGGTGGGGAAAAGATCTTGCGGACATGAAAGGAGCATCATTCAGGTGTCCTGTGAGCAGAGTTTCTCCAGCAAAAATCTTTTCAACCTAGAATAATTTCTGACATGGAATTATTATTATGCTCCCCCTAATATGATAGTAGCAGTTGAGAAAATCCCATTCATAGTTGGTATGACTGTTGGCTTTGCTGTTTAGTGTATGGGACCAAAGACACCAGGACAGCCGGAGAGCTGGCTTAACACAACTTTATTACATGCTGGTCAGAGGGAACATGTGGTAATGGCGGACGAGCAGCTCAATATATACAGTGGCTATACATTTGAATGTGGCTCCGTGACAGTCTGTTGGTTACTGTCCGCGTGACGTCATTGTAGGACACGCCCTTCTTGTCCAGGTGAAGGTAGTGGCGGGAATCTTCCCGCGCTGTTGTTCTTAGGTGAGTTTGGACCAATGAGCTTGGACGCTCGCTATTGCCATCTAGTGGTCACTAGCTCGCGTCCTATTAGGGTTACAGTGATGCAGCTGAGGGTTATCATGTTACAAGTAGAAAGATACATTGGTTACACATGAATAGGTACATTGTATAAAGGTACAGTGTTTGAGAACACAACAGCTGTCTGAAGAATTATGGATATAATAATTCTAAAATGTTACTTTTCCAAGCTCTGGATTCCACTATAGAGTGCAGTTGTCAGCAGGAAAAAAAAAGGAAAGTACAAAGCAAAGACTGTGTTTTGATCCACATGCAGTGCTATAGTTTAGAATACAGGTTAGATCAGTGCTTCTCAACCTTTGGTTTTTGGACTCCAATTCCCAGAAGCCTAAACCAGTATTTAGGCTGATCAGTGTTTTGGGGAATTGGCGTCCAAAAACCAAAGGTTGAGAAGCACTGGGTTAGATTATATCAGTGATGGCCAACCTTGGCACTCCAGATGTTCTTGGACTTCAATTCCCAGAAGCCCAAGTCAGCACTCCTGCTGATCAGGGCTTCTGAGAATTGAAGTCCAAGAACATCTGGAGTGCCAAGGTTGGCCATCACTGGATTATATGTACAATCCTTTGGCCTCACACACACTCTGCTTTCCTTTCCTGCTCCAGCTCAGCTCCAAGAAGGAAAAGGAGAAGCTTGTTTCCATTTGTAATGAAACAAAGTTTCTCATACATGTGAACCTGGACAAATCATGGTTAATCTTAATTACAGCAGGAGAAAACCAACCAATTTCAAACCATAAAGTGTGTTGAGCCATTTGTTTACTTCAAAGCATCCAGTTTCCCACCTGATATCTTCCCGATGTTTGTTTTATCATATCCAGCCAGCATTGGCAAATATTTAGTGGCAACTCTAGGAATTGTAATTCGAAAGAACGGTAGGACACCAAATTGGACAACGCTACCCACAAACCACAGGGGTCATAGAGATAAGCAACAGTTCTCACTTACTTCAGACAAAATGTGAATGGAAAATGGAATCCAAAGCATTTGATAATAATAATAATAATAATAATAATAATAATAATAATAATAATAATAATAATAATAATAATAATAATAATAATAATAATAATAATAATAATAATAATAATTTGGACTTATATGCCGCCCACTCGCAGATGCGACTCAGGGCGGCTAACAACAATATCACATCTTTGATCTTCTCAAAGCTATGCCAGAGGGGAAGATGACACAGCAACTCATTCTTCCAGGACAAGAATGGACAAAATGCAACCCCTCCAGATGTTGTACTGGAACGCTTGTGTTGAGTCCAGCGGAAGAAGTATTCTAATCAGCAGGATTGGGTTAAACTTAGTGATTCTTTATTCATCTAGTGGCAGGGGTGGCCACTATATATACAGTGATTGACCGTTACAAAAACAAGATACATTTAGGTGGGCTTCCGGAGGACAAGCAAAGTTCAACATTTCCCGCTTTGACATCTATTTGAATTTCATGCCTTTAGAAATGGTGTGCGTCTGTTCTTTGTCTTTTAAACCACAATTAGGTTTTGGATACAACAGCTTGTCAGCCCAGCCAGAGTAACACCTCATGAGAAAGAAAGCTGGGAGTTGCTATCCAGTTCCTATCTGGAGTAGTACTCTGCCTGCCATTGTACTAGTACTGAACTAACTTTATAGTCACATTTATCCCTTCCTTGCCTGCAGGCTGCCAGGACTGCAGTGACTTAGTAGTTAAGATGCTGTACTTGATAAGTGGAAGGTTGGCAGGTCAGCAGTTTGAGACCTGAGTATTGCATGGCAGATTGAGCTCCTGTCTCTGTCCTAACTCCTGCCAACCTAGCAGTTTGAAAGCAAGAAATTGCAAGTAGATAAATAGGGACCACTTTCGGTGGGAAGGTAACAGCATTCTGTGCACGCCGGTGTCTAGTCATGCCTGCCACATGCCCACAGAAACGTCTGCAGATGCAGACAGCGCTGGCTCTTTGGCTATAAACAGAGATGAGCACTGAACCCTAGAGTCAGATACGACTGGCTTTCGAGCAAGAGTGACTTTTACCATACCTATGTTTAGGTTGTGCTCTATGCTTGGGATGAGTTGGTGATGTTAGCACTCCAGGCCTGAGATGTAAAATGAGAAGTCCCAGAATATCCTAGCAAGAGCATCCCAAGAGTAACCTTCCCCTCCACTTTCCTTTATTTTTCTGCAGGCCAAGATGGAATCCATCCTGCTCCTCCATTTTGCCCTCATGAAAAACATGTGAGGTAGATAAGGCTTACAAGAGGATGTTGAGTTTTATGGCTCAGCAGGAACTAAAGCTGGATCTTGCCCATCCAGCACTTTACCTACTTAAAAACACTAGATCGGGGTGCCCAAACATTTTGGGCCATGGGCCAGTCATGTGGTTCAGCGGGCCAGTTACATGGTTCCTCTCACCGGAAGCAGAAGTAAAACGCCCCTTGCAATCTGTTTTGCAACCGGATGAGATAGATTTTTAGGCTGCCATTTTCTCTGCTTTAAGCAGGGGTGCCCAAACTACAGCTTGGGGGCCAGATTTGGCCCCGGACACTAATTTATTCAGCCTGTGCCACCCTTGTCGCTCGTGGAATCAGAAGTAAAGCATGCCCATAAGGGCGCTTTTACTTCCGCTTCCAGGAGCGGCAAGGGTGGTGCGGGCCGAATGAATTGGTATCAGGGGCCAAATCCGGCCCCCAGGCCATAGTTTGGACACCCCTGCACTAGATCATGCAATATCCCTACACAGCTGTAAATGCTGGGAAACAAGGAGACTGGCGGAACTTAGACAATAGAAGCAGCCATTTCTCATCTGACGAAGGATAGCTTTCGCTGCTCATTCTTCATAAATCAATGGAATGAATTTCTCATTGTCTCCGCTAAGAGAGGGCCCATATTTTATAAAATGAGTGCAGCATTAAAAGAGCTAGACATGAATATCTATACCAAATGGAAGGCCTCCAGCATTTCTCCAATAAAAATGGGCACATGTGATTTCCATTAAGTGCTCCTCACAACCCAGTGAGCATGAAGTCGGGCTTAGCCATGTGGACTGAAAGTTTGGAGACGCACATTTAGAAAGTTTCCTTTATCCTACCCCTTCCAAAGAATTGTAGTCCTTCCCTGGAAAGTACTTGGCAAAGTGGGTCTCCCTGCCACTACCATGGATAATTTTTGGCACAACAATGGGGAACTTGTTTACGTTGTTTAAAACTATTTTAATATTTTTGAAGGAAACCACTTATCTGGCTCATATTATTTTCAGACCACTTTTCTCTTAGCCTATAGCAGTGATTCTCAACCTGTGGCCTGTGGGCTGGATGTGGCCCACAGTGCCATTTCATGTGGCACCACCACCACCTCCACCACACCCAGAAATGTCATGTAGTGGAGGAAGGACAAAATGGCCAACTGGCCCCCAAAGCCTTCTGAGGGAGCGTGACCCAGCCCCCGGCTTTAAAAAGTTGAGAACTCCTGGCCTATAGCCTCCTTTCCTTTGAATGAACAATAGTTTTACCTTCAATTCTGAGAGGAAATTTTGGCCAAGAAATTTTATTTTGATTAATTATGCCCCATCCCCAGTACTACACACTGTTAGAGAATTCTGTCTTGTAGCAGAGACTATCGAGTGACTTGCCTCCCCTTTTTTAACTTCCCAAAAACAGCATGGAGACTTTTTAGACGGGACCTAAGTGAGACACATGCCACCCCAACACTCTACCATGCAAGCCTCATCCAAATAAAAAAGGGATGGTGGTAAATAACATGACACTACCTCTTGCCATGGTAGTATCCTGTAGATATGTTCCACTGTATTCCAATGATAACGGGGGCCCAGCTACAGATTTATGAACTCGTCGGCTGCATCTCTTATCCGAGAATACGTTTTTTTCCTGAAGCAGGAAAAATGCCATTGGCATGAATTTGTTAAAGGTGGATCCCAGATTTCCATTAAGTGACCCACACACTATGATCACGGAGCCATCTCCTGCGGCATGTATGAAATGAGACAGGCAGGATTTAACACTGGGACTGCAATGGACTGCCGCAACCTTGAAGATATAGACAACATGTGCCTTCACAGCCAGTCCATCTGGCATGATCTCTTCCACCTCCATAACCATTGGGAATCAGAGTTCCTCCTCCACTCATTTTGCCGTTTGGACCAATATGATGGTTCCCAGTGGCATTTCCTCCACTGTGGTGGACCTTCACCCCACCTAAAGGGGCTCATTCACCCGTAGCCGTTGGCCCATTTAGGGAGTCAGGTTATTTACTACCGCCCTACACTTGGCATTGAGTCGCTGGCTGTACGGTCTACTTCTTTACCATAGCGGGTGTCGGGAAACACCTTTACTCACGAGTAGGTCTTCTTGCCCACAAGTGCTTGTTTCCTGCTTCTGAGCTGCCGCCCTCCTAGCTAAGCAATGCAGGATATTAGCTTTGTGTAAATAAGGTAGCACATAGTCAAGTAAACACTCCACTCATCTTTGGGTATTTCAAAAGTATATTGTAATCAGAGTAAGTTACAGAAGAAAGTTTATCAGACAGCACATCAAAATAAAAAAAAATTATCTAATTGTGAAAACCCTTAGGGCTCACCCCTCTTTCTCTCTCTTACCTGCCTACATGTTTGCTCAGTGTTGAGCACCAGACCAAAAGAATATCTCGGCTCCAGACTCCTCCCTCTGGGTTTTATCTCTTCACACACAGTCCACCCCCTTGCATTCCACTAAAGGAATCCAGCCAATGACCATACAGTATAACATGTCCATCACACATTAGGTTTCCTTCTTCCAAACCACAAGGCTGCCATGTTTTGCATACCAAACCTTCCCTGGAATGCACTCCAACTTGCCCCCAACTCCTAAATGAGGCTGAACCCAGGGTACAAATCATACCCTGACAGTGGGATGTCTGGCCAGACATGTAACTAATCCATGGAGGAAGTGATAGCACTCAACATGTAGTCCTCTAACTGTTTTTCATTGGGCATTCCAGAATCCCTAGGAGGGACTTCTGGACTCTAAAGCAGGAGTTCTCAACCTTTTAAAGCCGGGGGCCAGGTCACACTCCCTCAGATAGCTTTGGGGGCTGGGGGGCCATTTTGCCCTCCTTCCACCACATGGCACTTCCAGGTGTGGTGGGGGCAGTGGGGGCCACATGCAATGGCACCATGGGCCGCATCTGACCCATGGGCTGCAGGTTGAGAATCCCTGCTCTAAAGTCTAAGCAAACCTAGAGGGCCAAAGGTTGAAAACCTGCTGGTCTAAATTTGTTCAAAAACTACCAGAAACCTATAGGGTTCCTCAGCCTACCGAGAAGCTACATTTACCCTGCAAGAGACTGCCTGAGATAATGAAAAGTAACATATTAGGAAATCTTTTTTCAGGACCAAGTAAAACACTGTGAAGGAGTGAGGTTTTTTTATTACTAGCAGAGGACCCAGCGTTGCCTGGGGGTACCCTACCTGGGCCAAGGAGAGACCCAGGCCCACCCCACCATCCCCTCACCCTGGCTGATTTGCCTTTTTGTCTGCTGTCATCATGGCCTCTCTCTCAGCTCCGCTGCGAGGCACTGTCTTAGCCTGACTCTGGCTGCCGCCGGCCTCCCCAGCGACTACAGTCAGTGGGTAGCCATCGCAGCCTGGGCCCTCCACCCTCCCATGGGTTGTGTCAGGCAGAAGGGAGGCTACATTTGGGTGGGTGGGCAGAGGACCCATTGGGGGGGGGGAAGGCCTGTGGAAGGTGGAGGCCCAGTCCTGTGCTCTGCCCGCCCCCCGGCTGTGGGTTCTCCCTTCCCCCCAAGGCATGCCTCAGGAATGCAGAGGAGCCATGCCACGGTGGCCACCCACCAACAGTAGTCACAGGGGCGGGGGCAACCATTATTGCCGTAATTGCCGTCATCCGTACTGGCGGCTAGGCCGTGCGCCACCTGGAATACCAGGTAGACTTTGGCACATGTGTGGAATTTTGTGCATGTGCCACAACCTGAACGCCAGGCAGTGTTAGGCGCATGCGTGGATTCTCGTGCATGGGCAGTCACCTCCCTGGTTGTTTCTGCTGGCCGGGGGCAGGATTACAGCTTCTTTTGGGGGGCAAGGACCCCAAGGCAGGCTGCTGGTTACCCACGCCGGCCACCCCAGACTTTGAAGGTAGGCGTGCACACAGTTTCCAGTGCAGTCGGTGCAGGGGTGTCACTTTGTATTAGGGAGCCCTGTGATGTCACGGAGCCCCAGATCTGGTCAGCTGGGAATTGGTTGAGCTGTGGTGATGACATCACAACCCCCCCCCTGGTTGGCTTTTTCCCCTTGCTTTTTCTCCTGTCAGTGGGGGTGTCCCCTTTGCAGATTGATTTAGGGGGTGTACTACTCCCCATGGTGCTTGTCACCGCCACAGTAACCGTCTCTTCGGCCCAAGTTATGTGTGTGCCGAGTTTCAGCGCAATCAGTGCAGGGGTGTGGATTTGTATAAGGAACATACAGCACTGGACCTTGATTTTAGTTATATAGATTTTCTCAATCAGTGACAGATGAATGATGAGCAGAAAAAGAGTAATACGACTAATAGTTACAAGTAATACTAGTAGTCATTGTCATTGTAGTACTAGTAGTAATTCAGTGACGCGAGTTGCTCCAATATCTTTAGTTACCAATTGAAATCAATTGCCAATTTGGAAGGAGCTCACTGGACAAGGAACAACATTAAAGGAGGAGATGGCTGAGGAACCCAACCTCCCCTACATCACTTGGAGGACCCTGAATAGGCTGAGGGTTGGAGTCCCTAAATACAAGCCCAACATGCCCAAGTGGGGGCTGTTGGCAGACAACAACACATGGTGTGAATGTGGAGAGACACAGAGTCCGGCCCTTTTGCCGGTCTGCCGATTGCTGCCAGATACAGTACAGTACATGCACCTATGAGGACTTGGATTTGGGCAATGACAAAGTGAAACAAGTGGCTTCATTTTGGCAGTCAAGCTCCTTAACTCCTCTTTTCGTGTGAAGGAATGCTTTTATAACCACGGACTTGTGCCGGAGTGGCTCTCCAGAAGTTTCCAAGCTATGTCTCCCACCAGCCCTAGCGAGCATAGCCAGTGATGAGGAAATATTTGTTTGTTTGTTGTATTTCTATTGCAATTCTATGGGAATTGTTGCCTACCCCTGGAGAGTTAACATCCCTGGAGAGTTAACACAGGCTGCCTTCTAAGAGAGGACTGGCCTCCATCCACCAGGGCCACCCTAGGTAAGCCTCCAGCTAATCTGCTTCCCATTTATTTTGTCAGCCCCATTAATTTATTTTCCTCACCTGTGTCTTTCGTCAGCTGCATCCCAATGAGGGAAAACCACAGCAGCAGCAGCAGCGACCACGTCATATGAGGAGGAGCCAAAACACATAAGCACAGCCTCCAAGCAAGGCAGATCCCCAGGGAAATTGGGATTTCAGGCTTGCCGGCTGGCATGCTGACCTCAGCAACTCCACTGTGCCTTGGCCGTTTCCTACTTTCCTTTGAGCATTGCCAGATCACCTCGTTTCAGTCTCAACAGCCAGGCAATGTTCCTTCAGCAACACAGAGGGAAAGAGAGGGACAGAAATGGAACATGTGGAGAGAGGGAGAGAGAAGAAAAATATATTCTCAATGACTGCCAGTCACCTTAACAGGGATTCTCAACCTGCAGACCATGGGCCGAATGTTTCCCACAGTGCAATTTCATGTGCTGCCACTCCCCACTGCCTCCACCACACCAGGAAGTATAATGTTGTGAAGGAAGGGCAAAATGGGCATCCAGCCCCCGAAGCTGTCTGAGGGAGCGTGACCTGGCCCCCTGCTTTAAAAGGTTGAGAACTACCTTAGAAGCAAAATGTAACCTTGAGCCTGGTTGAGGGCTATTTCCTGTTTTTGAGGTTGGCTTCTTTTCATGCTGCAGTTTCATAGTGTATCTGCCAGGAGTTCAACAGGTGCAGTTTCCCTCTATTATATATACAACTGCTCTGTGATATGGTGAAAGCTGCAGCCATTCAAATATTTCCCTGTCGTTTTACTTTATTTCTTTACTTAACCCTACAGCTCACCCATCCTGAAACCAATCAGTTTTAAAAGAATATAAAATAGCTAGCCAAAATTAAAAGCAGCTGTTTTATGATTCAAAAGCACAGAAAAACTCTGTCAGGAAAGGGATTATTAGGCTGCACATTCTCTGCCTGCCCCCCACCCCACTGTCGCCACCAGACTCCTGCCCTGGGTCCAGGTCCTACATTACCAGCCCTGAACGTACTCAGCTATGGTGCAATGTTCAGACAGTCCAGAATTACCAGTGCCTGCTGGAATAATAATAATAATAATAATAATAATAATAATAATAATAATAATAATAATAATAATAATAATAATAATAATAATAATAATAATAATAATAATAATAATAATAATAATAATAAACAGGTGAGGCAGGCTTGTGATAAGCCATGTGGAATGCAAGTTCAGCAGCTGTGGGTTCCAGCCCACTCGGTGTTTAGATGGGACAATTAAGTAAATAAAAAATAGGCTAGAAAGTTAGAGAGAGACGGTTTATTTATTTAGAAAAGTCGGATTATATTGGCAAATGTGTATTTTTTTAAGCCTTCCAAAAACATTGGCTCTGATTTGAGGTTTCCTGACAGGCGTGTCATTTTAAAGGGTTTCTTATGGGAAAGGAAAGGGATACTGGGAAGAATATTTCGAGAGGCTGGGAAAAGGGGCCCATGTCAAAAGACTTCTCCCAAGAGCACTCAAGGGTCCTTGAAATTGAGACTTTGTCAAGGGTTGTCTGAAGTCCAGTTGGAACGGCATCGGATCTTTGTGACAAAATGTCCTGATCCATTAAAATTTAGCTCATTTGAAGGGAGCAATTCTTTTTTAAAAAGTGTGCACCAGAGACAACAGCCTCTGAAGACTGAGCATTGGAGGGTGCGGTCTGAATAGGCTCGTGTTTTATTTAAAGTTTCACACTTTGCAGCAGGTTGAGTGGTGCAATGGATCAAGTGAGTGACTAAGACTCAAGAGGACTGAATTCAAGTCCTCGCGTGTCCATGGAAGACTACTGTGTTATATTACTCCCAGGACAATCTTCATGGCTGATAGCCATGATGATAGCCAATATTCAGCACTTGAAAGAGGAGGACAAAGAAGGAAGGAAGGAAGGAAGGAGAGAAAGCCATGGAATAGAATCATATAATAATATAGTTGGAAAGGGCCTATAAAGCCATCAAAGGGGGGGGCGTGTCAAGATGGCGGGCTGAACGGAGTGAACTTTCTTTCGCTCGGAAAGGAGGGCTATGATAGTGGCTATTAAAAGTAATTAAAAGTTCCGGAGACCTTGAAAAAAATATGGCAGAGTACAAATAAGTAAAAATATTTGTGGAATTTACCTTAGATTGGCTGGAAGTTGAGTGGAGAAAAGGAAAGAATCATGAGTTTCGAGTTCGGAGAAGAGTGGGGGTTGGGCGGATTTCAACAGCGCCGATCCGATATACAAGCCGCCGCGGCAAGTTTCCCAGTCAAAGATTAGACTGTCGATTGAGAGTTTTGTGGAGGTGGAGGTAACGGCAAAGCCAAGGAGGAGAAGTGACGGAGACAAACAGACAAACAGGATCCGAAGGGGGAAAGCAGAAGCAAGCCTCATTCAGCCTCGCCAGCTCCGAAGTGGTGCCGAGCAGAAACTGTCTGGGTTTAAGTGGAGAAGTTTTATTTGGCTTTGCGGATTCCGAATTGGACTGGAATCAAGAGGTGCCGAGTGGAGCTTGTTCAGGCTTAAGCAGAGAAGCTGCGGCAGTGAGTTAATTTCAAAAGGAGGAGGAGGGGAAGGAAAAAGTTTGTATTAAGAAGAAATATGAGTTTAAAAGTGCAACAGGCTTGCTAATTTCTGCAGATTTTTCTTTTTGAATTTTGGACTTTTTAATTTAGAATTTTTAAAGTGGGATTTTCAGAGGTTTGAGGTTTGAATTCTAAAAAGGAAAAAGATGGCGCTGGGAGTCTGAACATTAGTGTGAACAGAAAGTGCTGCCCTCTCTGCATTTCGATGAGTTTCCTTTCTCTTCACATTGGAAGATTACCGGTCTTGGTTAAATATAACAGAGCTTTTTTGGTTACATGTATCCAGCTTTTTTTTAGACTGATTTAACAACTGATTGCTACAGTATCAATAGAAATTTAAAGCGGTTGGTGTTTGAATGTGAAACAAAATATCTATTTTTGGTGGAAACAGAATTGAAGATAAACATTGGAGTCTTTTTTTTTCTTTCTCCTTTTTTTCTTTTTGCTTGTATCCTTTTTTTCTTTTCCCCTTAGGGGAGTGAAGAATAAAGAGTGAACTAGAAGAAAAGTGATACTTATAGGGGGATTTTTTTTTTTATAACTGCTTGGGATTTTTTCTTCTTTTTTAAATTGGACTGAAGTTGGACTGTATTTTTTTTCTTTCCCCTTTCCCCTTTCCCTCTTCCCCTTTTTCTTTTTCTTCTTTTCTTTCTTTCTTTCTTCTTTCTTCCTTCTTTCTTTCTTTTTAAATTTAAATTTTTAATTTTATTTTTCTATCTTTTTTCATTTTTTGAATTAGAGTTATCTTTAAAAAAGATTATCACACTAAAGTGCATTAAAGTATAATATTTATTCAAGGTGGAATTAAATTGCAAATAGTTTATGTAAATTGTTAACGCTCTGTAATTGGATTTGGATTTGGATGAAATGTCAGGGGAGAGGAAAGGAGAAGGAGAAGAAAGTGGGTTGGACAAGAGTGGAGAGACCGACATCTTCGGACAGGAGCTTTAGAAGGCTTATAAGATTAGAAGAAGAGGAAGTGGAAATGAAGAAGACAACACAACAAGAAATGAAGGACTTGGAAGAGCAAGAGATGGTGAGGAAGATTGCACAACAATTACAACAACAACAACAGAAGATAACAACAACCCCAACTACAATGGCAGCAGCTGCAGTAAAAACAATAGTTATAAATACAGCAAAGGTAGCAACAGCAACAGACGCAACAACAACTACAACAATCATGGCCACGACAACAGCGACAGCAGTAACAACAACAGCAACGGTAGCAACAGCAACAACACCAACAACATTGACAATAAAAGGAGGTCAAGGACTTAAATCAGATTTGGAAAGATTTAATGAGAAAGTTGATTTGGAACAAAAAATTGGGAGTATGTTGGCCCAGGATAAACAAGAACGAAAACAAGACATGTAAGATATGCTGACAGATATTTTGAAGGGAATTGATGGTATAAAAAAGGACAAGAAAAGATCAAGAAAGAACAAGATGTTATAAAACAAGAACAGGAAGGGATTAAAGCAGAAGTTATGGACCTAAGAGAAAGAGAAAATAAGGTGGGAGATCATGAAAAAAGGTTAGAAATGGTGGAAGAACAGCTAAGACAGGCAAATGTCATAATTCGAAAACTACCAGAGAATTCTCCAGATAAATTGAAAGAAAGAATAGTGAAATGGTTGGATGAAATTATGGAAGAAGGTTTACACAGCAAGACATCATAAGTGTATTTCGTTTGGGCTCAAGAAGGGGTAAAGTTGGGGCCAGAAATGTGCTGGTAAAATTTGCTAATGTGTCTGATAAGCTTCAATTAATGGCAATTATTCGAGAAAAGGGTACAGAAGTTTTAAAAATAGAAGGCTCAGACGTTGAAGTTTATAATGACATTCCAATTGAAGACCGTTTATGGAGACAATTGATGAAGCCAATCACAAAGAGATTTCAAGATAGAGGGGTGAGATATAATTGGAAATTTCCACGTCAGTTAAGCTTTTTTCACCTGGTCAGGCGATATATGATAAGCAAAGAGCTCAATGCTTTGGATATAATGGTGGATGCAAAATTGCTGGAACCTGGAACTAAAGAGTGGTATGACTTGAAGGAAGAGTTGATTATATCAGGTGGATATACAAGAAAGGGGAGTAATGATAACAAGAATATGCCCAAAGGTGTGAAAGGAGGGATTGTTGAGGGCAGAAGTTAAGCTCAGGTCCTATTGGTGCCAGCACAATCTGTCGCGCTTCTCCCCCTCCCCCCTTTGTAATTCAGAAACTACTTGCAAAAGAAGTGGGGAGGGGTAGTAGTAGAATGTTTAGTATATATTATGTTTTTCTTTTTTATTGTAGATGTATGATCTGTTATATTTTTGAAAAATCATTAAAAATTTACATTAAAAAAAGCCATCAAGTCCAATCTTCTGCTCAATTCAAGAATCTGTCAAAGTATATCTGACAGATGGTTCTCTTATTTTCTCTTGAATGCCTCCAATGTTGGATTGCTCACCACCTCCTGAAGTCAATTGGTTCCATTGTCATGCTATTCTAACAGGAGGTTTTTTCCTAATATTCAGCCTATATCTGACTTCCTGTAGTTTCGGCCCGTTATTACGTATCCTGCACTCTGGGCTGATGGAGAACAGATCCTGCCCTTCCTCTTTATGAATATTTTTCAGAAACAGTTGAACCTCAATTAACGTAATGAATGCATTCTCTGGGACGTTTCTTAGTGTCTAGTCATGCCTGCCACATGACCACGGAAATGTCTGCAGAAGCAGACAATGCTGCCTCTTCGGCTTTGAAACAGAGATGAACACTGAACTCTAGAGTCGGATACGACTGGCTTTCGAGCAAGGGAAACCTTTACCTTTACTAAAAAAGAATGAAATACACATAACTCTCTCAACTATCTAGCCGGCGTTTAAATTACCAGTTAAACAGTGAAATCCACAATGCTCCCAAAATCTAGCACTTTCCTGCCAAATGTCTCTAGGTCCCACAATAAATTTATTGCCCACAGAAGTAACATGTGAACATCTGAAAAGGAAACAAGAGATTGTCTGTTATAAAACACACTATTTCTATATACTATGTTTTGAACACAAAGACTGCATTTTTACAAGACCAATAATATTTCACTCCTACACGCACTTTGACAGCATAACAATAGAGAAGCTACCTTATAAAGCCAAATACATGAGAACTTGAAGAAACATCGAGTCTCTCTCCACACAGCTGTTTGGGGTCACAGCACCAATTTCCTCTCAGCACCTCAATAAGACAGTCACAGAAGAAGAGGAAGAAGAAAAACACTAGTTTCCAGTTTCCCTTAAATAAGTAGTGTGAGAAATGCTTTTACAAATATTGGTTTGAAGCAAAACCAGGCCCTTGTGGCTGTTTTTCTGCAAGGTGAAAGATGGAGCTTGGATAATGTGCATTGATCCTCCCCTAAGCAAAGATTTCTTAATACATGAATGTGAATTGCTGCCAGCAAGTTCCTTCCACCCAGTAAACAGAGCAAACAGTGGTATCTTTTGAGTTTAATGGCTTAAATATAGTTAACACATATAAACTCCCCAGTTTAGTTTGCAGATCTAGTGGACAAAAACCAATTTTTACCTTTAGTTGCATGCTAAACCTTTAGTTCCAGCCAAACAACTGACTAGTCCCGTGATGGCAAACCTTGGCATTCCAGATGTTCTTGGACTTCAATTCCCAGAAGCCCAAGCACCCTGTGAATCCACACGAATGGGTTTACTGCGATTCATCCAGCCCCCGCTGCCCTTGTCGCTCCCGGAAGCGAAAGTAAAATGCACCCGTACGGTTAAGGCTCTTCTGGGTTAACCCTTCCTCCATACGGGCGCATTTTACTTCTGCTTCCAGGAGCAACGAGGGCAGCGTGGGCCAGATGAATCACAGTAAACCCATTCGTGTGGATTCACAGGGCGCTTGGGCTTCTGGGAATTGAAGTCCAAGAACATCTGGAGTGCCAAGGTTCGCCATCACAGGACTAAGCAATGCTTGCAGGAGGGAGGTTTAGGAGTTGTACTCACAATAAGTTTTCCAGAGGACTCTAGGACTAATGACCCTTTGACTAAAATGGTCAGAGCTATAAATCCAACCCATTATATTTTCAAGTGTAAATAACTAGACAGGTGATACCTTGTCCAGCTGTGCTGTCTGGGCGATCTTGGAAATTGTAGCCTCAACAAGTGACACTTCTAACCTGTGACTGCAGGGCTGAGTATTGCAGTGGAGGGAAGAAGAGAGGCAGGACAGCTAGAACTGATTGTTTCAAATCCAGGTACAAGTTGGGTGAGGATTGGGATGGAGACAGAAGAAGAGAGAGTGGCAGTGTAGTGGTTAAGGTGGCATAGTGGTTAAGGCACTAGGCTTGGAGACTGGAAACACGGGTTCGATTCCCAAGAGCTGCATGATGGGGGACATGAAAGGAGCCTCATTTGGGGGTCCCCTGCAAAAATCCTTTCAACCCAGAGTAATCCCTGACACGAAAACAAAACAAAATGAGAGTTGTGCAATTCCAACATATGTGTACACACACCGTTGAGCTCAACAGAATCTTCAGCAGATCTGGGCGTGTATTTCAGCTATAAATCCGATAGCTGGTCTTTTTTTAGGCAACACATCCATCTGCATCCCAAGCAGTCAAATCAAGCATAAATAATTGCTTTGTTTCATCATTACATGCCGAGTTCATCAGGTGCGGCTGCATATTTCCCATCTGAATCCTTTCCAAGCTGAGTGAGTGGAAATCCTGCACTGGGGAAAACAGAAAATACCCATCCTGCTTGTTGCATCTGCAAAGAATTTTGGTTCTCACACTCTCTGCTCCTTAGCCGCTGCCATCAGCTGCAACTTGTATCCAAGAATGCATTTTTCCTGAAGCAGGAAAAATGCCATTGGCATGAATTTGTTAAAGGTGGTTCCTAGCCTGCCACGAAGTGACCCACATGCTATGATCACGGAGCCATCTTCTGCAGCACATACGAAATAAGACATGCAGGGTTTAACACCAGGACTGCAATGGACTGCTGCAGCCTTGAGGATATGAACAAGGTGCGACTTCATGGCCAGTCCATCTGGCATGGGCTTTTCCACCTCCATGACTGTTAGGAATCAGAGTTCCTCCTCCATTCATTTTGCCATTGAGCTCAATATGATGGTTTCCAGTGGCATTTCCTCCACTGAGGGGGACCATCATCCCAACTAAAAGGGCTCATCCGCCCATAGCCGTTGGCCCCTTTAGGGAGTCAGGTTATTTACCGCAGCCCAATATTCAGCGTTGAGTCACTGGCTGTACTGTATGGATAAAAGCAAAAAGCATTCCTGGAGTAGGGATGGGAAATAATAAGTAACTTTCCTTTAGGAAATTCCTACAGCATTGGCTCCAAAACTTAGAGCTTGGCCGCATACCTGATTAATACGATGCACATTCAGTGCTTTCCCCAATTGGCCCAAATGTTCTTCTGAGATGTCACATTACACTGACTGCACACCTAGCCTTTTGAAAAGTACTCTTTTAGTCTGGAAGAACAAGGAGTCAAAACATTCAGTAGTCATTTATCCCCCTGCAGTCACGAAGCTAGTGTTCTTAAAATAGAACTTAAAAAGTTGTTCCTGGTTCTGGGAGTTGTGTGCTGCTCCCGGTGTGCCTTGGTATGGGCACACCATTAGCAAAAATCCCCCTTGGCCATACCCACTTTGCCAGCCATACCCACTTCCCTACTCAGGATCTCAGCATGCATGCGCGACTTCATAGCTTAGTGCATGTATGCTAAAAGCTAAGCCAAGTGGCCATTTCCTGAGACGGCAGAGACTGAGGCTGCAGGAGTGGTGGCGGCTGAGGTAGCTGTGGTGGAGACTGGGGTGGCGGAGGTGGGAACCTTGCGGTGGCAGGGACCTTGCGGCGGTGGCAGTTGAGGCAGCAGCAGCAGCGGCAGGCAGAACAGTGGCGATGGAGGCAGCAGGAGCGGCAGCAGCAGAGATCAAGGTGGCAGAGGGGACCTTGCGGCGGCAGGGACATTGCGGCGGTGGTGGGTCCTTGCTGCCGCCACCACCTCAATCACTGCCGCCGCTCCCGCCGTCTCAGTATCCGTCACCTCAGTCTCTGTCTCCACCACCACTGCCTCAATCTCTGCCACCTCAGTCTCCACCGCCACCACCTCAATCTCCGCCACCCACCTGGCCATGCCCACAGTGTGGTAGTAAAATTTTTTTGGAGCCCACCACTGGTTGTAGTCCGCATAAGTTACTTTTTCAAACTCTGGGACAAAGAATTTGAACCCACTAGATTCAAATGTTTGGTCAGGGTGGTTCCATAAGGGGCAATTGTTTTCCATAATATACTTGATTTGTCACGGATGTTATCAGTCTCTTTCCCACCATCCATAAAACATTCCCATTATATTAATCCAAGATTAATAGTGTAATTCCAAGTGACTTTCTGTGCCTTTTTGTCCTACAAAAGACATTTTGTTCCAGGGAGAAGTTTAGCTGTAGGGCACTTCCATGGACAGAGTGCCTCAGACCAAAATTTTCAATTTACATTCTCTCTCTCTCTCTCTCTCTCTCTCTCTCTCTCTCTCTCTCTCTCACACACACACACACACACACACACACACACACACACACACACACTGATTTCTTACATATTTATCACAGGAATTCTAGACTTTTCTGAAGAGAAGTAGTTTCCTGAGAAGTAGCTTTGTGAAACCCAGTGATTCTTCACAAAGAACCAACAAAAAAGGAATGTCCGTGGAATTTACAGGAATCGACATCTTCAAGAGCCCTCATTCAACTTCTCACTTGCTAGGACAGGGGTGCCCAAACTATGGCCCAGGGCTGGATCCGGCCCCTGACCCCAATTTGTCCGGCCCACAATGCCCTCGTCGCTCCCGGAAGTAAAAGTAAAATGTACAGGTGTGTTTTACTTCCGCATCCAGGAGCGATGAGGGCATTGCGGGCTGGATGAATTGGCATCAGCAGCTGGATCTAGCCACTGGGCTGTAGTGACCGGCCCCTGAACCACATGACCAAAATTTTTTTGGCACCCCTGTGATAGGACATCATTCTTTTATCTTCAACTGTGGAGCTGCAGAAACTAACCAAACTCATTTCAGGAGTTTCACGTCTGGCCTAGACAAGGAGGAGAAAGAGGAAGATGAAGAAGAGGAGGAGGTGTTGGTGGTTTTAGTGTATTGGACCAAAGACACCAGGACAGCCGAAGAGCTGGCTTAACACAACTTTATTACATGCTGGTCAGAGGGAACATGTGGTAATGGCGGACGAACAGCTCAATATATACAGTGGCTATACATTTGAATGTGGCTCCTTGACAGTCTATTGGCTACTGTCTGCGTGACGTCATTGCAGGTCACGCCCTTCTTGTCCAGGTGAAGGTGATGGCGGGAATCTTCCCGCGCTGTTGTTTTTAGGTGAGTCTGGACCAATGAGCTTGGACGCTCGCTATTGCCATCTGGTGGTCACTAGCTCGCGTCCTATTAGGGTTACAGTGATGCAGCTGATGGTTATCATGTTACAAGTAGAAGGATACATTGGTTACACATGAATAGGTACATTGTATAAGGGTACAGTGTTTGAGAACACAACATCCCTCCCCCCTAGGATGAGACGAAGTCTCTCAGCCAAGATGGCTTATTGCAATTGTGTTTGGGCCGCGATGTGGGCTGGCCCGCCCTGGGGGCGCTACCGCTTCCATGTTCCCCGGTCCCTTGTCCTGTAATGGGAGAGGGAGACTTGTTAGAGGCTTGCTGCGGTTTTGCAGCTTTAGGGGAACGGACAAACTCCATTGTGGGCAGACCGGGGGCACTAGGGGCTAACGTAAAACCCCTCTTCTCGCTTGGATGGGTGGGGGACCACTCCGAAAACCCCCCCGGCTCTGAAACTCAAAATCAAACTCTGCTGGGTGATCCCGCGGGGTATCTATGAGGACAAATTCCTTTTCCTCCCCCCTCGGTGGGGACCCATTGCCCCCCTCTCCTCCCCCTTGGGCTAAACGGGTGGGGGAGAACCCTAACGCTGAATCCCTGTCTGTGCTTTCTGCGCCCTGCCTCTCTGGGACCCGGCTCCGGAGCTGGTCCGCATGTCGCAGCCACAGTAGACCCGTGCTGGTCTCCATGCGGTACGATACGGGACCGGTCTGCTCCACGACAACCCAGGCTGGCCCTGCGCTGGCGTAGTTCCTGCAATGCACGGGGGCTCCTACGCTGAAACTCTTTGTGGCCTCTAGCCCGATGTTCCTCCCCTTGTCTTCCACTCTCGTGGGGTCTAGCCTGGTGAGAATGGTGGCCAGTTTCCTGCGCATTAAAAGCTCCGCGGGGGAGTATCCTGATGCCAACGGGGTCACCCTGTACCCTAGCAGAAACTGACACACTTGCAGGTTGAGGTCCCCGGGGCCCATGCGCTGCAGCGCGTCCTTCGTGGTGCGTACAAGGCGCACCACTTGGCCATTGGTGGCCGGATGGAAGGGGGCGGAGGTGATGTGCCGGATGGCGTTAATCTCTGTGAATGCCCTGAACTCGGCGGACGTGAAGCAACTAGCGTTATCGCTAATTAGAGTGTCGGGTATGCCGAACGTAGAAAAAATTCTCCACAAATGCTTTATTGTCACGGCCGAGGAGGTGCTCGTAACTGGGATGACCTCCAACCACTTAGAGAAAGCGTCCACAACAAGGAGAAACAGAGTTCCTCGGAACGGGCCCGCGAAATCTACGTGTATCCGGGACCACGGCCCCTTGGCCGCGTCCCACTCTCTGTGGGGAAGACGGGCCTCCTCTGGTCTGGAGCATTGGCAACTCTCACAAGTGCCGACCATGTGCTCGATGTCGGCGTCCAACTGGGGCCACCAAAAGTAGCTCCGGGCCAGCGCTTTGGAGCGCACAATTCCGGGGTGGCTGACGTGCAGCAGTTTAAGCACCCACGGCCGGAGGGATGTGGGGATCACCACCTGCTGCCCCCACAAGAGACACCCCCTCTCTAGGGACAGCTCCAACTTTTTCCTGAAAAACGGAGCGAATTCTTCCGCTGGGGAAGACGCTGGCCACCCTTTCTGTACCCAGGAGCTAACCGCCGCCAACGTCTTGTCTCTGCTTGTCGCTTTAGCGATATCGGCGGGTACTATGGGGGGCGAATCTAAGACTTCTATCATGAGCACCTGGCGGTCCGGCTCCTCCCCGCCCACGTGGCTGTGTGTCTGGGGGAGGGGGGACCTCGACAGGGCGTCCGCATGGCTGATTTCTCTCCCGGGCCGGTACACCAACGCGTGCTGGTAGGCGTTGAGGAAAATGGCCCACCTAAGCATCCTTGGGGACAGGATCTGTGGCGTGGGCTTATCTGTGGTGAAAATGCCTAGTAGGGGCTTGTGGTCGGTCACGATGGTGAAGGGGCGGCCATATAGAAAATCGTGAAATTTTTTGGTCCCTGCAATTATCGCCAGCGCTTCCCTGTCTGTCTGGGCGTAATTCCTCTCAGCTTGGGACAGGGACCTGGAGTAAAACGCTATTGGGGCCTCCCTCCCATTTTCCAACACGTGGCATAACACTGCCCCCACACCCACCAGGGATGCATCACAGATCAGTACCACCGGCCGTTTGGGGTTGAAATGGGTCAGAATGGCGTCTGACGCCAGGAGTTGTTTCAGTTCCGTGAATGCTCTCTCCTGGTCATCGCCCCACTTCCATGCCGCATCTTTCTTGAGCAACTTGTGAAGCGGCTCAGCCACCGCAGCCTTCCGAGGAAGGAAGGAGTGGTAGAAATTTAAGAGCCCTAGGAACGACTGCAACTCGGGCTTGGAGGTGCGGCGAGGGGCTTTCTTGATGGCGGCCACCTTGGATTTGGACGGTTTGATCCCCTTGGGTGTTACTCGGAACCCTAAGAACTCAACCTCCTTCGCGAAGAAGACGCATTTGTCTTTTCGTAACCTCAACCCCGCCTGTTCGAATGCCTCCAGGACCTTGTTTAGCCTTTCAGCCAACTCAACCTCACTCCCCCCCGTTATCAAAACATCATCAAAATATGGCAAAACGCCGTCCAGCCCTTTGAGGAGGCGTTCCACGAGCGACTGGAAAATTCCAGGCGCCGAGTTCACGCCGAATTGGAGGCGCGTCACCTGGAACGCCCCCTTATGCGTGACTATGGTCTGTGCAGCAGCTGCGGCAGGGGTTACCATGAGTTGCTGATAAGCCTGTGCCAGGTCGAGCTTAGCGAAACACTTTCCCCCATGTAACCTGGCTAGCAAATGGCTGACCACCGGCACCGGATACGCATTAGGGCGGATTGCCTTATTAATGGTGCACTTATAATCGGCGCAAATGCGAACCTCCCCATTTGCCTTCAATGCCGTGACAATTCCCACTCCGCAGAATTTCCCACTCCGCAGAATCAACAGGAACAAGGATCCCCTGGCCCACTAATTTGTCCAGTTCCGCCTCTATTTTGTCCTTTAGTGCAAAAGGCACTCTGCGCGGTTTGAGTCTTATTGGGCGGACCTCCGGGTCCAGGTCGAAAGTTACTGGGGGTCCATTGAATTTCCCAAGTCCCTTTTTGAAGACTTCAGGGTGCGCGTCGCACACCCTCTGTATTGGATCAGTCCCAACGGCGTGCACCCCCCCAATGAACAGACCCAGGGGCTGGAACCATTGAGTCCCGAGGAGGCTGCAATTACCCCCCTTGAGAACGACTAGGGGGAGTTCCGCGGCGTGCCGCTTATACTGGACCTGGAATTTCCCAACCCCCAATACCGGGATACTGTTCCCTTGCACGTCCCGAAGAGTGGACCTCAACGCTTTGAGCTTGGGCCGTACGCGGGGGGCAATTCTCAAAAACTCCCTCTGGGAAATGAGGGAATATGAGGAGCCAGAGTCAATCTCCATCCTAACAGGGGCCCCTTGCACCAGTACCTCAACAAAGTAGCGGGGGTGTCCCAAGGACACGCTGAAAACTGGAGCGTCGTCGTCGCTGTCGTCGGAGATGCGGCCCACGCCGTCCTGCTTCCTCGTGGGCCAGGCGCCATCCTTGATTCTCGTCGAGCGGTCTGGCCTCGCCGCGCGGTCGGGCGAGCTCCCCCGGTCCTTGCGCCGTTGTCTGCATACTTTGGCGATGTGCCCGCGTCGTCCACAGTTGTGGCACTCGGCTTTTCTGAAAGGACACCTGGCGCGGTCGTGTGCCGCTCCACAGCCGTCGCAGCGCCGGCCCTCCTTCCGGACCCTTCGGACGTCCTCGTCATCGCTGTTTTCGGCAGACAATTTCGAAATTCGCCGGGCCGCGTGCACCGAACTCTCTGTTTTGTCGGCCTTCGGACGCCAGTCCTGGAGCTCCTGTACCCCGGCCTTCGTGGCTTCCGCGGCCTGTGCCGCTTTCAGGACCTCCTGCAATGTGGGGGGGGCGGCTCCTGATTCATCAGCGTGCGCTGGATTTCGGCATCCTTCAGGCCACATAGCACGCAGTCCCTGAGGGTGACTTCCAAGTTCTCCCATTTGCACGGGCCGGCAGCCAGACGCAGGGCCGCTACGAAGGCGGCAACCGACTCACCAGGCGCTTGGACTCGCCTCCAAAACGCGCTCCGAGCGGGAAACATCGCTACCGAGGGCCGGAAATGGTCTCGCAACACCTTCAGGAGCTCTTTCGCCTTGAATTCAGCCGCCTTTTTGGGTGCGATGAGGTCAATCAATACCCTCTTGGCGTCGTGCCCGAGCATTCTGGTGAGGATGGCTCTCTTCTTTGCCTCGTCCGTCACTCGAACTCCACCAGCGCGCCTTGGAAGTCCATTTTGAAAAGTTCCCAGTCTTGCGGTTTCTTGATGTCGAAACCGGCGTATGTCTTGGTCCCGTGGGCAGCCATAATCCCACCTTCGTCGCCAATTTAGTGTATTGGACCAAAGACACCAGGACAGCCGAAGAGCTGGCTTAACACAACTTTATTACATGCTGGTCAGAGGGAACATGTGGTAATGGCGGACGAACAGCTCAATATATACAGTGGCTATACATTTGAATGTGGCTCCTTGACAGTCTATTGGCTACTGTCTGCGTGACGTCATTGCAGGTCACGCCCTTCTTGTCCAGGTGAAGGTGATGGCGGGAATCTTCCCGCGCTGTTGTTTTTAGGTGAGTCTGGACCAATGAGCTTGGACGCTCGCTATTGCCATCTGGTGGTCACTAGCTCGCGTCCTATTAGGGTTACAGTGATGCAGCTGATGGTTATTATGTTACAAGTAGAAGGATACATTGGTTACACATGAATAGGTACATTGTATAAGGGTACAGTGTTTGAGAACACAACAGTGGTGTTGGTGGTTCTGACTGCCCTTGGTGACTTTCAACCCTCATTCACTTCTCTGTCCTCACCTCTTTTCCCTTCGCTTTATCACCCACCCTCGCTTGGCCTCTTTCCAACCACTATCTCTGGCTTAGCTTCTCAGCTGAGCAGGTGTGCAGTCGTTCCACAAACACCCCCCTGGCCCCACTTCCCATCCCTCTGTATTTTCTCCTTCATCTTTTTTTTTAAAAAAAAATAGCCGATAAAAAGAATGCATCCTTTTTTAGGCTGTGAGCAGATTCCTTGCGTCCTTGGCATGGCTGGGCTGCTTGACCGTAATCTTATGCCAGTTAAAAGCCTTTCCCCACTGGGCTGGGGTAGGAAAGGACCACAGAAGGGCCGTCTCCCCCCACCACCACAGTGTTCACACACGTGTGCACGTAGGCACACCTGTGGCCTTTGCTTCTCTGCCAGCACTGGCAACCCTGGGATTGGGGCTCCTGAGCTTTTCAATTACATGAGGTGATGAGTTGCAGGGGGACGTGGCACAGCACAGGCCAGATGGAAAAAAAAGGAAGTGCCAAGCATGGGAAGGTACCTGTGCCCTTTAGAGGCCTCCTATGCCAACACCACCTTTTCTTGTCACCCTTCTGGTTTGATCTCATAACCTGGGGTTCCCAAACTTTTCAGGCCAGGGGCCAGGTCATGCTTCTCTCAGTCAGCTTTGAGGGCCATTTTGTCCTGCCTGTATGATGGAGGTGGCCATTTTGTCCCAACAGCTTCAAAGGGGGTGCCTATTTTGTTTCTCAAATGCCCTTGGAGATGTGGGGGGGGGGGACATGAAATGGTGCCACAGGCCAGATCTGGCCCACAGGCCTTAGGTTGGGTACCCCTGTCATAACCTGTGAATTAAAGTATATGTAAGAGCCCTGCTCTGCCAGTCTGTAAGCCCCATTTCTTTAGCTGCAACAGGAAGAAGGGACAGGGACAGCAGGGCTGAGAGGTTGTGTCAAAAAGCTGGGGAAGTGTCTGGATCCAGCTTTTTGCCAGCCACTTCATGATTAAGGTGCTGAACCTGACAACTGGAAGACTGGCTGGTCAGCAGTTTGAGTTGTATAATACAGTGAGCTCCCATCATCTCTCCCAGATCCTGCCAACCTAGCTGTTTGAAACCAAGAAATTACAAGTAGATATATAGGTACCACTTTGGCAGGAAAGGTAACAGTGTTCTGCGGGCTCTGGCATGTAGTCATGCATGCCACATGACCACAGAAACATCTGCAGACGCAAATAGCACTGGCCCTTTGGCTGTAAACTGAGATCAACACTGAACCCTAGAGTCAGATACAGCTAGCTTTCGAGCAAGGGAGACCTTTACCTTTAATCATACCTGTCAACCGCGGCTCTGGACAATCCGGGACTTGTGCACAACGGTTCTCACAAGTCGCGTTCTACGCAAGCGTAAAAGGGTTCTATGCAAGCATAAAAGCCTTCTATGCATGCGTAGAACGTGACTTGCACAGAAGGGATGCGCAGTACCTCTTCCTCCCCGCCCCCGCTGCCAATTCCGGGGTTTTGGCAGCTGCGGGTGGAAAATGGCGCAAGTCGGCGCCGAAAATCGAGAAATCCCGGCCAATCTGGGAAGGTTGACAGGTATGCCTTTAATCACAGTGTGTCATGAATGCTTATTTCATCTTCCACAGTTATGTATGCAACACAGGCCTCTTCTACACCTTGCAAAATTTACTTCTTGGGAGGGCTATCAAGGCCACCAATCATGCTGGGTGGGGAAAAACTCAAAATTCCTCAGAAGTAATTTTTCAAGGCTATGCACAATTCAGGAATTTATGGTTTAAAACCACCCATGGACATATCACATAGAGGAGCATGTTCTTGCTTCTCGATATAACTACTTGTGCAAAGTCCCACATGTTGTAGTGCTAAAAAGTAATTTCTCATTTGTGTACATGACTGGATCAGTCACATTGGCTGGGGATTCTGGGAGGTGTAGTTAGAAACCATCTTCTTTTCCAAATACTGTTTGAGAAGTTTAGGGTTTACCCTCCACAGGTAGATCTTATCTAGATCAGGGTATGTTCAGGTCCTTACCTGTTTTTTTCTTTTACTTCTCTAGACCAATGAACCACAGCCCACCTTCATCCCAAGGTAAAGATCGCCGTTGCTTGAAAGCCAGTTGCATCCAGGGGTGTGCTAGCTACCCTAAAAGAGCACTGGACAGGGAGTGATTTGGGTGTCTAATCCTAAAAAATTATATATGTTCTCACTTGCCTTCTTTCAATTCCCCTCTGGGGATTCAAACTAAGAACCTTCTGCTTACAAGACAAAATTGCAACCTCTAAGCCACAGTGGTTCCACTATCAACAAAACTGCTTTTGGTAATCTTATAACAGAGAACTCTATGTTAACCAGAGAGGATATCATTGCTTTAAAAAATCAGGTTTAAAGAGAAATTCTTAGTGGATAAGTGGTTAGTGTTTTTGACTATGCCCAAAAGGTACCAAGTTTTATTCCCACTTAGGACTTATTTTTTTAAAAAAAAAACATATTATTATCAATATAATTACAATAATAATAATAAAATAATAATAAAATAATAATAAAATAATAATAAAATTACTGTTCCATGTTGCATCATTTTTTCAAACAAAGGGTCTCTTCCTGAGGCAGAGTTTAATTCCAATTTAGGGCTTCTACAGCCTGGATTTTAAAAGCAATGCTATCCTCTCTGGTTAACATAGAGTTCTCTGTTATAAGGTTGCCAAAAGCAGTTCTATTGGTAGTGGAGTTGCCATGGCTTAGAGGTTGAAATTTTGCCTTGTAAACAGGAGATCGGGGTTCGATTCCCCAGGAAGGATGGTGGGAATATGTATAATTAGCTGATTACCTGGCATTGCTCGGGTTCACACACAGAGAGACACACAGAGAGAGCGAGAGAGAGACGCGGGGCGGGATTCTACCCCCTCTCTCACACACGCACAGGTGGGGGTGGAATTTTTTTTTCTCCCTCTCCCTCTCTCTTTCACCACTTAATTTTCCTGCGGCAGGCAGGCAGGCAGGCCAGGATCCTCAACCAATCCCCCATCTCCCCTCCCTCAGTTGCAGCTCCCCAGGGCTGTGGTGTGGGTGTCGGGCCCGGTGTGCCTTTAGCGGCAGCAGCTGGGCAAGACAGGAGGCAGCAGAGGAGGAGGAAGAG
This sequence comes from Bradypodion ventrale, assembly GCA_035047345.1. NCBI lineage: Eukaryota > Metazoa > Chordata > Lepidosauria > Squamata > Chamaeleonidae > Bradypodion > Bradypodion ventrale. The sequence continues at coordinate 12,646,480 of JAWDJE010000014.1, read as the reverse complement.
CAGGACCAGCAGCCTCCTTTCAACCCAGCAGCAACAGCATCCAAGTGACAACCAGAGGCAGTGCGGGCGGCAGGGAACCCATGGACTGACTGCACATGCACCTACAGGGTGTTCTGGGAGATGTAGTTCCCTGTCTCCACCATGCATGCACAGTTCTTTTGTCCAATTTTTGGGGCGCACGCCCCACCGTTGCCTGCAGGACCCTGACAGTGACCGTCTCCCACGGCCAAGGTAGGCATGTGCCACATTTCAGCGGCCTCCATCCAGGGGTGTGGGAGCCCATTATGGACATATGAATGCACATCTCTGTTTTATATATATAGATGGCCAGAGACAAGGCGGGAGGAAGGCGCTCATTCTGCCGGTGTCCCCCCGCCCGCCGCTACCCCTGTTTCCCCTTGAGTTAAGCCCTGTGCAGCACTGGCTTGGCTTCTCTCTTCCCTCCCTTTGATTAAGAAAAATAAAAATAAAATTCCGCCCGCAGTGGCGGAGATTGTTGGAGTGGAGTGGGACATTTCCCAGTTGCCCGATACTCCAGTACGCCACTGGTCACATCCAACTCTAGGGTTCAGTGCTCATCTGTTTATAGCCAAAGAGCCAGCATTGTCTGCGTCTGCAGACATTTCCGTGGACATGTGGCAGGCATGCCTTAACACCTGAGTGCACGGAGCGCTGTTTACCTTCCCACTGAAGTGGTCCCTATTTATCTACTTGCAATTTCTTGCTTTTGAGCTGCTAGGTTGGCAGGAGCTGGGACAAAGATGGGAGCTCACTCCGTCATGCAGTGCCTGGGAATCGAACTCTGACCTTCCAGTCAGCGAGTTCAGCGTCTTAACCACTAAGCCACCACAGTTCTCTTCATCCCAAAGGACCCACCTATCTCTCCCCAAGCCACAGGGTTGTTGGCAGAGCTACTTGAAAGAGAGAGAGAGAGTGTGTGTGTGCACTGACTGTCGGCATTCTTTTGGCAAACAGATTGCCAGGGTTGGAAGTTACATTGCGGAACCCGTAAAAGTCATTTCAGCAAGCGCTTGTGTGGTCTATGTTGTTACTGAGGCTGGAGATGGCTTGATTGAAGTCAGGCCACTGCCTGCATCTTGGGTCTTTTTTTGCTTCCCTCTGCCCTGCTTATTTGCTTCTTTCCTGATCTCATCATAGCATAATTTTTTGCAGATTATGAAGTTGCAGAGGATGGGGAGGGAAGGAGACCCCATTTTATTTCAAGAACAACAATAGCCTTTTGCATATGAATGAAAGAAACCCCACTCCTGCCCCATCTCTGCTGTAAAATCTCGAGTTACAATTTATCATTGTTATGACGGCATTAAAATATTATTTAAAAGCTTTTTTTTTTACTTGTCCAGGCAGGCAGATTTATTTCCACCTTCACCTTTGTTATTTTTGCATTCAATCGTTTCCACAAACAACCTTATTCTTCTTCTGCCCGCCCCCCCTTTGCCTTTCACTACCCTTTTCCTTTCTTTTTTATTACAGTTTTTAACTAATGGGGTTGGGGCAGATATTAATTTTCATACTTTCAGCTTGATGAAAAGAATAAAGGCCATAATAATGGCTTCATCACCTAGGAATGTTAAACATTAGCCTGTGACTGAAAAATAAAAATCTATGTTTTGGAAGAAGAAGTAGAAGAAGAGGAGGAGGAGAATATCTATGTATATTTTAAGACTTTGGGACAAGTTTCACCTTCGTTTTTATTTTATTTTTATGGACAAGCCACAAATTATTTCACAAATGGTAGACAACCCAGAGGAGTTCAGGTTTTTTTGGTTCAGTTGAAACATGTGGCTTGCAAAGATACACAGACCTGTCTAAGTAACAATGCCTGGATCCAGATGTGAACACAGTTAATGAAGCTGAATGGGGGTGGCGGTGTCATGAAGTCCCAACCCTTTCCGCTTTAAAATATCTTCCTCTTGTAAAACCTTGCGCTGGGGAAAATCACCTCTCAGTTTTGAACAACTGGGGTAAAAAGCAAACAAAGTTAGAGTCTGTGACTTTACCTGAGCAGGTACAACCAGAAACAAGAACAAGGTGTCCATTGGTGAAGCTGGTGCATGCATTTCCAGCTTGTCTATTAAAGACCCACTCCCATCCCAGTATCGAGCAGTGGGTAGCACAGCTTGTAGTCAAAAAAAGTAAACTTTCTAAACCCTGGTGGATAGTAAAAGATAAAGGTTGTCCTTGCTCTAAAGCCAGTCATATCCAACTCTAGGGTTTGGTGTTCATCTCCATTTACAGCCAAAGAGCCAGTGTGTCTGCATCCACAGACATTTCCATGGTCATGTGGCCAGGGGTGTGCTGGGCACTGTGGGAGGGTGCTGGACAGGGGCAACGGTCAAGGGACAGGGGAGAAGGTTGCTCCCGGGAACCGCTTGGTTGCCACCCCTCGCTTGGTCCACCGGCGGGCAGCGCTTTAGAATAAGCCATTGCTCGAAGCTGAAGGGGGGGGAGCTTGGAGCAACAGCTTAATCTAGAGTGAAGTGCGCTGGGTGGATAAAATAATAATAAAATTATTATTTGTGCCCCAGAGTGAGCACCCATCTCTGTCCCAGCTCTTGGGAACATGAAAGGAGCCTCATTTGGGCATCTCATCAGAGCTCCTTCCCCGGTCCGGCATTGGCCGTGGGGAAATCCGAGCACCTGGAGCTGGCTGCGCTGTGGACTTTAAGAACTGCCACCTTCGCCACCCATCAAAGCTTCTTCCCTGGTCCAGCATTGGCCGCGGGGAAGTCCGAGCACCTGGGGCTGGCCGCGCTGTGGACTTTAAGAAATGCCGCCTTCACCACCCATCAGAGCTTCTTCCCCGGCATTGGCCCCGGGGAAGTCCGAGCACCTGGGGCTGGCTGCACTGCAGACTTTTAAAAACTGTCGCCTTCGCTGTTTGAGTCTATGGCACCACTGCAGGGTTTCTGTATTGGTGTTTCTTAGGGTATTTAACATTGTACTTTTCTAATTTGTAACCTGTGATCTGTATATTTTTTGAATTTGTAACTGTATTTTTGCTGCATTTGTAATATTGTATTTTGTATTTTCATATATTGTATATTGTATTTTTGTGTTGTAGGCCGCTCTGAGTGGTGCTCACACCAGGAGAGCGAGGTATAAATAAAATTCCAATTCCAATTCCAATCTCCTGAGTGGAGTTTTTTCCACACAAAAATCCTTTCAACCCAGAATAATTTCTGACACGAAATTATTAGACCAAGTAGATCCGCAAATTTACTTTCTTTTTTCTTTTCGGTTCTCCCCAGACCCTTTTACACACATCTCGACAATCGCAGCAATTTTCCAAGCTGCTCTGAAAAGTTGCAACCAATCTAATCTTCACTCCGTACCATTCATTTTCACTCCCCATCTTGCAGATGTGTATATAATTTGTGAGCTGGAAATCAACCGATCTCCTTCGTGCCTGCAACAGACTCACACACACTTTCACCTAAAATAGATGCAAAGCCAACCTGCTCAAGTGGAAACTGCTGGGAGACAACAACATGTGGTGGGACTAGGGAGAGATACAGAATCCGGCTCATTTGCTGGCCTGCTTGTGAATACCAGAAACATGCACCAAGGAGGATTTAAGTTTGGCCAACGGCAAAGCCAAGAAAGTGGCTTCATTGTGGCAGTCCCAAGTTTGATCTGGACACACCAAGGCACTACCATCAGCATGCCCATTTTAACACTGTGCCTCAGCTCGATTTCAAGGGGGGAGAATGAGTGTGTGTGTGTGTGTGTGTGTGTGTGTGTGTGTGTGTGTGTGTGTGTGTGTGTGTGTGTCCTGGGGGGAATCTGTGCCACTGCCCAAGTGCATCGGACTTTCTCCTACAGGGCTGAGGGGAGCCCAGCAAGAGGAGCCGAAGCGGGAGCAGAAACTGCCGAAGTGGCCCTGACAATGGGTGAAGGGGTGTGCTTTTCTGATTTATTTTTAACAGCATCTTTCTCCTCTCTTTCTCAATCTGCACCTAGTTTGCCCAGAGCTGCCTGTTTTCAATTTTTGAAAGTAATAATAATAATAATTTTATGGGTCTTTCTCAATCCAAGGGCACCATTTTATGTTATAAGTAGGGGTGCACCGGGACACATCCTAGTGTCCTGCCGGGCCAGCACAAGCCTGGAGGACTCACTGGAGAAGGCCCTGTGCTAGGAAAGATCGAAGGAAAAAGGAGAAATGGACGGCAGAGGATGAGATGGCTAGATGGCATAATTGATGCAGTGGGCGTAGGTCTGGGCAGACCACGGAGGATGGCAGATGACAGAGGAGCCTGGCATACAGTGGTCCATGGGGTCGCAAAGGGTTGGACTTGACTGTGCAACTGAACAACAATTTCTTACTTTAGAACTGCCAAGAGCTGGGACAGAAATTGGAGCGCACTCCTTCATGCAGCACTCGAGTCATGAACTGCTGACTTGCCGACCTTCCAGTCGTCAAGTTCAGCATCTTAACCACTATGCCACCACAGTACCATTGGTGGATAGTGCCCTAGGTTCAAAAGTAGTGTACTCATTCAAATGGTAACTTCCCATATATCTATACTAAAATGTAACATTGTAAAAAAAAAAGGCAATCAAACACTCAGACCTAATGCCCCCAATTTTTGTCATTCCCCCTCCCACAGCCAAAATATCAGCTTTGGTTACTCTTCACATATGGGGGACAGGCCTCTCACCCTTGTAATTTGAGCACTGTGCCTGTTGAGTACAGAGATCTTTTAATGCTCTTAAAGAAGAGATGTGTGTGCTGGATTTTGGCAGATTTTGTTACATCAGAAAGAAGAATCAGCCCTAAACCTGAGGACTGTGATGGACTGTTTTTGGATACCTCAGGAGCTGCAGAGTGGCCGTCGGCATCTGATTTATCCAGCATGATAAGGAGTCACAGAGAAACCCTGGAGATCCCAGGGAAGCTATTCCTAGAAATATTCTGGGGCAAAGATTGTTTTGTAGGTTGACTAGGGTGTTTCAACGTTTTAATTGGTGTGCTGCAAAGATGCCCCTTGTCACTACTGTCACCAGGAAGACCAGTGACACTGCAGAGTCAAGGAGCAGACTACAAACCTGACCTGTCAAGGGGAGGGAAACCCCCATCTAGAACAGGTTGCATCTCAACTCCCAGATCTGACTTTCTACTGATGAGCAGCATCTCTGTCTTGTCAGAACTTAGGTTCAGTTTGTTTACCCTCATCCAGCCCATTATCAAGCTCAATCAATTACATTAGCCAATTTAATTTAATTTAATTTTCGCACTTGTATGCCGCCCAATCAGGAAACCGATAATTAAACAATATATACAGTAAATACACAATAATACAATATACAAAATTCAAGTTACAAAAACAGCCCATAATAATATACAACAACACAATACAGTAAAACCCCTACTTACGAAAAAAAGTCTGTTCCATAGGTTTTTTCTTAAATCAAATTTTTATGTAACTCAAAGCAAACCCATAGGAAAAAATATTTTTTTATGTAACTCGAAGCAAACCCATAGGAAAAATAAAATTTTAATGTAAATTGAAGCATAGGAAAATCCATAGGAAAAATAATCTTTATGTAACTCGAAGCAAACCCATGGGAAATTGTGTAAATCGGGACATGGTTTTAGCACAAAATCATTTTGTAAGTCGCATTTTATGTAACTCGGAGCATTTGTAAGTCGGGGTTTTACTGTACAATACTATAATATAATGATAAAGTCACAACCACATCGAAAAGTTCCCAAACAAACATCAAAGTCCGGGGGTGGAGCGGCAGACATCCTCAGCTTCAAGGCGGGACCGTGTTCTGCCGCTCGAGTAAAATAATAGAGTACAAAATATAATAGAATACGGTAACATATAGCAACAATACATAAGTCACAATGTCATGTCATCGTAGAAACAATATACATCATAAAAGTGCAGATAGAAAAGCATTTCAAAGCCTAAAAGAGACATTACAAAGCAGCGGCGAAGTTCCTAAAACCGCCGAGCCCTGGCAGCTGAGGCCACTTCTCCCTCCGGCCAGGGCGAGCTGAGGGCAGGCGTCTGGCGGCAGCGGCGGTGAAGCTCTTGAAGCCCTTCCTTATCCTATTTGTTCCATAGGGGACATGACATGACATTTTTTTCTCCTTTCATAGATAAAGGGTGGGGAAGGCCAGGGGGTAAGGGGAGGGGAGGCCTTCAATTATAGAAAGGTTAAATAAATCATACACGCTATGAGCCAAACCTACTTCAGGCTGTCACGTCCTACTAGTCATCACCACCCCAATCTTTTGGCTACCCATCCATAACAAGTCACTCCAGATTTCTGAATGTGTGCGCCTTGACTCCAGTTCAAGCAAACATCCCAAAGGAAAACAAATCTAAGGTTTCTTAAGAGCAGCTGTGTTTCTCCCTTTAATATATTTTTGCAGCTTTTTTATTCTAAACTTTCCCAGTCAGCAAGAGGCTGACTGCAAGGACTTTTAGCTTCATTCCCTACCCACTCCCCACAAAAACACTCGTCTGTTTTCACAAGAGGCTCACTTAGACCAACGGTTACTCTATCTGAGTAACATCTACATCAAAGATGGGGATCTTTTTGCCTTGGAACTAAACCTGGCCCTCTGAGGTAATATCCTCTTTCCTTGGGGGGTTCCCCAGCCATATCACTGATCCAGTTCGGCGAGTCATTTTCTGGTCCTGAGCCCTTTCGGCACACAAAGTCTTCATTGGCCCCAGGCCAGGATGGATGAAGCCGCTGACCTCCATCAAGATGGATTCAAGTGGGATTTAATCCACTTGGGGACCATCAGCCTTCCCTGTGGACTTTGGCACCCAAATCTGTTAGTCCTCAGGGTTGTCAAGTTAGTTAACCACCGCCTGACACTCAGCGTTGAGTCGCTGGCAGTATGGTCTACTCTATTACCATAGCAGGATAACCTGGCCAGACTGTATCTCCTGTGTCAAGGAGTAGTGTTAGCATATTCCAGTTCTCTAAACCTGAGCACTCTAATTTGCATGATATGTAAATTAGATCATATTGTTTTGCACGTTTTTTCTTCTTATACAAATGCTCTGGCAAAGCTTTAGCAGAAGAAAAAAGAATGTTTACTTCCAAAGCTTGTGTTTAAATAAAGTTGTCGGATAGATAGCAGAAATATAATACTGTACTTGGTTGGAAAATCATGAACAAAAATTTTCTAAGCAAATGATGGTTGCAAAAGGGTGCTTGACTTTCTGAGATGACAACATTTTGAGTCAGAAAGACCCTGGCTGACCAACTAAACACTCAGATAGAAGAGACCAGGGGTTCAGTGATGCTCTGCAAAAATGTTACTACCCCCACCATGGGCGTGGCTAACTCTGTGGGCCATGGCCACTTGGCCTCCCTACGCCATGGCCTGGGGTAGGGAGGTGGGTGTGGCCGGCCAAGTGAGCGTGGTCTGGGGGAATTTCTGCTTCTGGTGCCCGGGCACCGGTGGGCACCGGGAGCAGCTCAACACTGCAGGGGTTCCCAAGTCAGGGCTGGGTCATGCTCTCTCAGTCAGATTCATGCTCTCTCAGTCAGCTTCGAGGGCCAAATGGCCATTTTCCCCTGCCTGAACAATAGGAGCAGCCATTTTGTCCCAACAGCTTCAAAGGTTTTTGGGGGCACATGAAATAGCACCATGGGTCGGATCCGGCCCATGGGCCTTAGGTTGGGAATCACTGGAATAGACAGACTGCATGAAACTAAACTAGACACAGAGCTCAGAGTGGGAAGCAGTAACTTTTGGAGAGAACAAACTTTTAGCCTGCTGATTGCCTGCATAGATTAAAAATCAGGCAAAGACTATGTTTGTTAAATGCTGGCCCTTCCCATCTCCATGTTAGCATGCAAAACCAGCACAAAGCATGAATGGGATTGCCTGGTGTCAACAGTTTTTCCAAGGAGACCAGCCAAAAGGGAAAAGGTGGCATCTGCCTTTAAGAGTGGATGATCATAGCAAAGCCTAACTGTGACATGGTTCAGGCAGCTTAGAGCTCCTTTTAAGTGGGAAAGGTTCATAAACTATATATACTGTTTTCCTTATTTGTGATTTAGTCCCCGGCTGGCCCGTCCACCTAGTCAAAAAGACCAGGTAAGGAAAGCGGAGCAGAATCTGTAACCAGCCACTGCTGGGATGGGACGAAGTCCAGATCCCTTGTGGGTTTCAAGTTCATTTTGTTTAATGATGAAGTCCTGCACCAAGAAAAAAGGTAGAATGGAAAGTGGTGTTGGCCATTTGCTTTTTATTGTTTATTCAGTTGGGCTGTGCAAAAAAGAAAAAAAATGCTTATGTCTTCTCTTTATAGCTTTTCTGCTGGGCTCTCTGCCAATAGGTGTGCAAGGCTGGCGCACTGTATATATTGCAATAACATTCAAATCACATAACGAGAAAAGGAATTGGGGAGAGAAACACATTGGGAGAGAGGGGGGAAATCCTTGTATTTTAAAAGGTTTCTCTGGGGAGAGCTGGCACCTGTACAGCTTGCGTTGGGTTTACTGACAATTTCCTTTAGCCAACAGGAGCCTTACCCTTCCTCATTCAGCCTGGAGCTCTCCAGATGTGTTGGGCTCTAAACCCTCCCTACTCCCAGCCAGTCTGGGTATAGATTGCAAAAGTAGGTTTTGGACAGTATAGTGCAGTGATGGCGAACCTTGGCACTCCATGTGTTCTAGACTTCAATTCTCAGAAGCCCTGATCAGCAGGAGTGCTGACTTGGGCTTCTGTGAATTGAAGTTCAAGAACACCTTGAGTGCCAAGGTTCGCCACCACTGGTCTATGGTATGGAGACAACACTGGTTGCACTGCACAATGACTTGCTAAGAAAAATTTGCAGGGTAATATTCCCTGTTAGAGGTGCTTCTTAATCTCTCAGTGACATTTGATAGCATTGGTCATGGTATCTTCCTGGGCAGGCTGTTGGGGTTGAGCATTGGTAGTATGGCATTAAACTGACAATGGTCCTTCCTTGACAAGTGTGCACAGATGGTTCAGCTTGGGGAGATGGTTTCAAGCCTTTGAGTTCCCCCATTTGGCGTTCCACAGGGTTATCTCTCAAATGCTTTTTAGCATCTAACTGAGGTGGTTGGGAGAGAGCGTCTGGAGATTCAGAGTGTGGTGTCATCTATACTGGTGACATAATGTTTTTTTTCTTCTCTTCTGTAGCAGATGTTGGAGCACTGTCTGGCCTTGGTGATGAAGTGGATGAAGGTGCATAAGTTGAAACTGAATCCTAACAAAATTGAGATGCTACTTTTGAGAAGTCCTACTGCTATTTTGAATGAGAACTTTCTCAGACTGGTGGTATTACACCCCTCTATAACAGTGATGGCAAATCTTTTAGAGACTGAGTGCCCAAGGAAGAGTGCCCATGTGACATTGCTGGCACACCTCTGGCAAAGTCATGTGAGTGAGTGCGCATGCGCGATGCTTGAGGTGCACTGGTGATGTCACATGGGAGTACACCTGCCCCCCAGCATGCCTCTGGTGCACGCACCCCCCAGTGTGTGCACCCCACAGCGCATGTGCCATCTCCTCTACCTCCTAGGAGGAGTTGGGGTGTCTTGTCACCTCACCTCATCCCCACCACTGCCTGCCAGGTGGGAGTTCAGCCTCCCCTCTCGCCTCCCCATTGGTGGAGAGAGAGGGGTGGGTGGTAAAGTGGGGCTGCCATTGGTGCCAGTGGCATGGGGCGGGGCTTGCCCATGACAACGTGCGTGCCCATAGAGACACAGACGCAGACAGCATTTGCACTTTGGCTATAAACGGAGATGCACCGAACCCTAGAATCACACTAAACCCTTGCTTTCAAGCAAGGGTAAACTTTACCTTTATCCTAATAAATCTGATCATATTTTCACAGTTCTGGCAGGACTGCACTGGTTGCTTGTTGCTTACTGTATCAAGTTCAAGGTTTTGGTGTTAATATTTAAAGCCTTGAATGGTTTGGGACCTTGCTATCTCTTGGAGCACTTTTCCTGAAGAGTTTCTATCCCTCTTACCCAGTCCTCACAGGCATCGGCAATGCTGATTTCCACCTTGAGCGAGATGAAAAGAGTTTCAACAAGGAAACAGGCTTTCTCAGTGGTGGCTCCTTTGTTGTAGGACAGCAGTTTACCCACTGCGCCACCTGAGTAGTGCTTGCCACTAAATTTGGTGGCACTGTAAATGTTAGAACCAAATAAACAAAGATCTGGTCATTTTTATCCTTGAGAAAAGAAGGCTAAAGGGAGATATGAGAGCCCTTTCAAATATCTGAATGGTAAATAAAATAAATAAATAAATAAATAAACTAGGGTGGCGTGGGCCGAATGAATTGGTGGCAGGAGTCGGATCTGGCCCACGGACCATAGTTTGGCCACCCTTGGCCTAGGACGTCATCTGCTGCTGCTGTTACTACTACCTCCCAATTTCCCTGATTTCTCTCAGCTTAGCTGCAACCCTCACAGCAGCTGGGGAAGAAACTGATTTTTCCAGAAACTATATTGGTGCAAGGCATCCATATTCTAAAGAAAAATACTTTGAGAGTGGTGTAATCTTGACTGGCATTTAAGAGCCATTAAAAGCTCCTGGTGGGAGGAAAACAGCTAGCTCTTGTATGATGATATGGATTGATCAGGTTTCCTAAGTTTCGTTGACTTTTTGAAGGAAGCAGCTTATTATAGAGACTTTGCCATGCTGAGCACCTAGACCAGCGGTTCCCAACCTTTTGGGGCTGTGCCCCACCTAAGCATCTCCAAAATCCTGATGCTCCCTCCCCCGTGACATATAATTTTTGTTATTCAAAAAAAGTGAACTCCTGTTCAAGTGGAGGAAGCCTAAAAAGCTGTTAACCTGGTCTAACTCATTTTCGAATTGCCTCCCCTGAAAATCAAATTTTCCCCCTGTGTGTCTTGTGCTCCATGTTGGGAACCATGGACCTAGACCAGGGTTTTTCAATGTTTGCCAGCTGTGGGCCAGGCCATACCCCCTCCGACAGCTGAGAAGGCTGGACTGGTGCCATAAAAATGTAGCCCCATTTTCAGAACATGTACCCCCCAGTCTTTTATTTCTATCTTTCTATCCCCTTTTATTAAAGTTATTCCATTTTATTCCTCTCAAATAAACTTATTTCACTCACTTTATTCTGCCACACATGTTTAGAATTGATTAGGCTTATGTGTACACAAGCACCACTCTGACCATGCACCCATTCACACACGCTTGAAGGTATATACTGCAAGGGTTGACACAACAGACTTGGCCCCTTTCACTCCTAATAAATATTATTTCATTGGCAGTTATACCTGGGATGTGAGATAACTTAATAAAAATGTTTTCGAATACCTGGAACTATTCTATTCAAGATAGCATATTTCCTTTGCTCTGTATAGATTATGTCCCCCCAAAAAGACTCTAAAATATTTTAAATTTGATTTTAATATGCTCTGTTTGTATCTCAAATCAGGATCTTTTCTTGCACCTCAGCCTATCTCCTGCAAGCATCCAGGAAGGCTCAATGCCACAGGAAGCCATCACTTCACATTTTGCCCCAAACCACCTTGATTCCTCTGTTTACTTGTTGTATTGTTTTCTTTACTCTTGCACCTGGCATGCTCATTGTTTTTGGGACCCCTACTGTATTCAATTCAATTCAATTGTAGATAGTGCTTGGGCTGACTCAGGATAGATTAATTGTTGGGTGGGAATGGAATTTTGCCAAGAGCCTCAAGCAATGCTCCTCCTCAGGGGAGTCTGAAGGATGCCCATCTTCGTCATTGGTCCTTTTGCATCCTGGATTCAAATCTGAACCTTCTGATTTGTGCCAAATCACAATCCTGCCGCCCATTGGATGTCACCTGAATGATGTCACAACCTGCATTTGCTAAACTATGAACTCTGTCATTTCCAGGGCAATTGCTCTACCCATTACCTTTTGTTCTATGTAATTGACCTGTTTTGTCTCTGTATGATTGACCTTTTAATGTAACAAAAGAGTCTGGTGCCGGGTTTTTGTTCACCATTGTAAATCTCTTGTTTTGTAAACTTGTTAGCTAGCAGTAGAACTAGTTGAGCTCCCTTGGATGGAGGGTATAAAAATCTCCTGATAGAAAATGTCAGGAGCGCTCTCAGCACATTTGCATTCAAGACATCGGAACCAAAAAGAGCTGCTCACTTAAGGGACTTTAATAGGCAAAAAGGTTGAGAATAGGGCTTTTCCCGGCACCCGGCCAGTGACGCTTAAACCCCTTTTCAATAAACCAATTTTAATTTTTGCCTAAATTAAACGCTTCCTCGTTCTTGGGAGAAGGGCTCCACCAGTGACTCGAACCGAAGTTGTAACTGTATCCAGTAGCCATTTTTCTGGTAACAAAAACATGTCCACGGCTGTCATAATCACGTTTACAATGGCCGCAGACTCATTTACGGCTGTAGTAAATGCATTTACAACAGCTGCATCTTATTTTAGGTTTAATAAAAGGTTTCCCTTGCTCGAAAGCCAGTCATATCCGACTCTAGGGTTCAGTGCTCATCTCTGTTTCAAAGCCAAACTGCCAGCGCTGTCTGCTTCTGCAGACATTTCCATGGTCATTTGGCAGGTATGACTAGACACCGGAGCGTACGGAACACTGTTTACCTTCTCACGGAAGTGGTCCCTATTTTTCTCCTTCGTATAGTTTGTGAATCCCCACTATTGGGTTATGCGCCTGCGCAGAACGCTGATCGGAGGCTTGAAAAGCTATTGGTCAAAAGTTTTGGCGGTAAGACCGCCCACCGTACCGCCCACCCTGAGGCGCCCGCGCGCCATTTTACCTCAGTTCTCTTCTTTCCGCCGTAGCAGCAGGACGATCGTTGAGAGCTTCTCAATTTTTTTTTGCTCGCCCTTCTCAGGGAAAGCCTTACCGATTTCAAACAATTTTTTCCAGCGATCTTGTCCCTCGGGCAGGATCGCCACCCCGGCGCTGTTTCTTCCTTCTGGTGGACTCAGTTGCCTGTTCGCTCCGGTCACCGTTTCCCCCCTCAAGGGGGTGGCGGCTGGCCCGCCCTTCGGGGTGCCCGTCTTCTGGATCCTTCCACTGGAAGAATTTTTTCGTTGATGGCTGCAGCTTTCAAGCAGTGCTCGGCTTGCCACAAGAAGTTCCCCGCTTCTGACGGCCATAGCCTTTGCCTTTTCTGCCTGGGTGAGTCTCACCAGGGCCAGTCCTGTCCTCACTGCAGGAAGTTCACCCGTCTTGCAGTGCAGAATCGGAGCAACCGGCTCAAGGCCCACCTGATGGAGCTCGCTTTGGCTCCCGCCGCAGCTGCCTCTACCTCTGCTGGTGCCTCCCAGCCTCCTCCAGCTTCTTCTTCCACGCTCTCCATCAAGAAGAAGAAGAAGAAGGACAAGGACGGGGAGAAGAAAAAGAAACACGGGTCGGAGAAGAGGCGATCGCTCCCGCCTACTCCTCGCCCGCCTGTCTCGCCAGGTCCTTCGCCTCCGTTCTCGGTCGCGAGATGTCCGTCGCCCGGGTCCTCCATCTGGGGAGGTCGGTCCTCCTCGGGATCTCCTGAAAAAGGACGCAGGGCTGGGGCTCCAGCTCGCCCACTTCAGGTTCTCCCGTCTCCCCCTCGTGGGAGGGTCCGTTCGCCTATGAGGCAGGCTTCCGTCTCCCCAAGGCCCAGGACTCCAACGCTCGACGACGCGGCAATCACCGTGCCGGCTACCGTTTCGTCACCGATTCTACCAGCCACCGTTTCGTCGGCCACCGTTTCATCGCTCCCACCGGTGCCGGATCCATCCCAGATGGAGTTCCTCAAGGGGATGTTTGAGGTCATGGCTCAGACATTTGCCAACCAGTTCAAGACCTCCATGCCTGCGGCCTCTGCGGCTCCGGTACCGACCACCGCAAGCCCCAGGGATGTTGGCCCTGCTGTGGCCCCTCCGACCTCCCGAGGGTCGAGTGTCCGCTCCACTGGCCCACCCGTATCGTCTCGGTGTGGTCCAGACGTTGATGCGGTGGACTCCCATCCTGCCGGCCCGCCCAGGCTGTACTGGCGCGGTCCCGACGTGGATGTAAGAGTGCCTCCCTCGTCCTCCGATGACTCCAGCGCGTCCTTGGAGGAGGATGAGGGAGACGTCGACGCCGAAAGGACACCGGACCAAGCCATCGGCGCGGTTGACCCACCGCGTGGTGAGGTTCAACGCTCGCTTACGGCCATGCTGACGCGCCTGGGGACCGCCCTGAACCTGAAGGTGGACCAGCCGCCACTGGAAGGCGAGGACCAAATGACCGCCAAACTGGACAGACGAGCGGTTCATATTACCATGCTTCCGTCCATGTTGACGTCGGCGAAGGCGACATGGCGGAAACCAGTATCAGCACACTCCGTTTTGTCCAGGCTCGACGGCATGTACAGAGTCCTGGATGAGAACGTCGAGTTCCTGCAAGCTCACCCCTTGCCAAATTCGCTGGTGGTCAAGGCTTTTCAACACAGGACGGCCACCAGCGGCTTCCCGGTACCTTCGACCCCGGAAGGGAAGAAGTTGGACGCGGTGGGCCGTAAGTTCTACGCCACCGGTTCCCTCTTCCTCCGCGCCGCCAACTACTCGGCTGCCATGGGCCTTTACCAGTCCCACCTCTGGGAGCGGGTGAAGGCTGAGATGGCGACGTTACCCGCTGACGCCCAGAAACGGATCGACGCGCTGGCAGCCGAAGGAGACTTCCTGTCAGAGCAACAAATGAGAACGGCCAGGCACATCAATGACTATGCGGCGAAGGACATGGCTTCCGCTATCCTGCTCCGTCGTCACGCCTGGCTTAGGGGCACCTCCCTCGATGATGCTATGAAGAAGCTCATCGAGGAGTTTCCCTTCGACGGACAGGGCCTGTTCGGACAGGACACGGACAAGGTCCTGAACGAAATGCGGCAAACAAACTCCACGGCCAAGTTCCTGGGGCTCACCACACCGGCTCCGCCTGCCAGGCCGAGGTTCCAACCTTTCACGCGGCGGTATCAGGGGAACCCGCAGCAACAAGGTGGCCCGTCGGAACAGCCCAGGTCTGGCTCCTACAAGCAGCGGCGCCAGCACAAGTCCCGGTACCAACCCTACGGGCAGGGCAAGCGTTCCGACGCGAAGTCCAAGTCCCGTGTTTGAAGCTGCGACGGCCGAGTCTCTCTCGCTCCACATCCCGTACCTCCCCCTCCGGAACTTCCTCCAGGTATGGTCGGGCATCACGGACGACCAGTGGGTCTTAAAGATCTTGTCCTCTGTCTACGCCATCGAGTTCGTGCGGGCACCTCGCGTAGGAAGACATCATTTCACCACCTCGTCCCCCCATTTGGAGGAAGAAATATCAACTCTTCTTTCCAAGGGAGCCATCGAGCGGGTGACGCCACCCAACTGGGACAACGGCTTCTACTCGAGGTGCTTTGTGGTCCAGAAGAAGGACGGAGGACTTCGCCCAATTCTGGACCTACGTTGCCTCAACAAGTGCATCCATACCAGGAAGTTCCGGATGGTGACCCTGCAGACTGTCCTCCCCCTCATCAACAAAGGGGACTGGTTCACAGTCATAGACCTCAAGGACGCTTACTTCCATGTCTCCATCCTCGAGGAGCACCGGAGGTTCCTTCGATTCCGCATCGGCGATTCCATGTACCAGTACCGGTGTCTACCGTTCGGTCTGGCCACAGCGCCACGTGTCTTCACCAAGTGCATGGCTCCAGTGGCTGCCTTCCTTCGTCAGCGGGGAATCAGGGTCTTCCCGTACATCGACGACTGGCTGATTGTATCCCCCACTAGCTCGTCGGCTATTCGGGACACGCAATTCACGGTCCACCTCATGGAGAGTCTCGGCCTCAGGATCAACTTCACCAAATCGAAGTTGATTCCCTCTCAACGCGTCGAGTACATTGGAGCGGTACTCGACTCGCTTGCCACCAGAGCCTTCGCACCCCAGAAACGCTTGCAGGACATCGCGCAAGGGGTCAGCGACCTTCGCAGCAAACCGTGTATCCGGGCGAAAAAGGCTCAGAGACTTCTAGGCCTCATGGCCTCAACAACGGCGGTGATCCCGCACGCCAAGTTGAAGTTCCAGTCCCTGCAGTCGTGGCTCCTTCACGAATTCGACGCGCTCCGGGAGAACCAGTCCAAACGGTTAACTCCGTCTCCGGAACTGAGGGACCAACTGCTGTGGTGGACGACACCACTCAATGTGGCAACGGGGAAGAGCTTTTACCCCCCGCAACCCTCGTTGCAGATATTGACCGACGCAAGCAACCTCAGCTGGGGGGCTGCCTGCGAGACTCTCACGGTCAACAACCCCTGGTCACCTCAGGAGATGGTGCACCATATCAACTACTTGGAACTTCTGGCCATTTGGAAGGCCCTACGTTCCTTCGAGATCCTACTCACCGGCAAGGCGGTCCAAGTAGCCTCGGACAATACCACGGCGGTGGCGTATCTGAACAAGCAGGGAGGAACGCGATCCACCACCCTTCTTTACCTCGCTGTGCAGCTCTGGGAATGGTGCCTGGAAAGGCACATTTTCCCAATTGGAGTGCACATTCAGGGCAAGCTGAATGTCTTGGCCGACCATCTCAGCCGCCTCACCTCGACGACCCACGAATGGGAACTGGACGACGAGGTATTTCAGTCGCTTTGCGAGGCCTGGGGGACGCCGAGCATCGACCTCTTTGCATCGGAGTCCAACAAGAAATGCCACAGGTACTGCTCCAGGGCAGGCATCGGAATGAACTCCGAGGGCGATGCCTTCATGAAACGGTGGGATCAGGACTACTGCTACGCTTTTCCTCCGTTTCCTCTGGTCCAGAAGGTTCTCACCAGAATGTACCAACACAGGACCAGCGCAATCCTTGTGGCCCCAGCATGGCCTCGCCAACCCTGGTTTCCGCTGCTGTTACGCATGTCGTCGCAGTATCGCACGCTGCCGGAGTCACCGACGCTTCTCCAAATGGAGCACGGCCAGCTTCACCATTCGGACCTACCCAGCCTCCACCTCACCGCGTGGAGGATAACCCCAGACTGTCCAGGATCCTGGAACTAGCGAGGCGCCCTTCCACAAGGAAGTCATACGCCTCCAAATACAGACGTTTTTGTGCCTATCTGGCATCCCAACAGACGTCCCCTTCACAGGTGGGACTACAGGACGTCTTGACCTACCTCCTCCACCTGGCGGAGTCTGGCCTCAGCATCACCTCCATCCGAGTACACCTCGCAGCGGTGGTGGCTCACTCTCCGACTGGTTATCCCGCTTCTGGTGCCTTCCGAGACCAAACGGTGAAGCGTTTCCTCAAAGGACTACGAAACGCCTTCCCTCCGGTCAGGACTCCGACGGCACAATGGTCACTGTCTGCCGTTCTCAACGCGCTCACCAGGACTCCTTTCGAACCCATGGCTACCGTGGATGTCCGTCTCCTCACGTGGAAGACGGCGTTCCTAGTGGCTATCACGTCTGCTCGACGAGCTGGTGAACTGGTTGCTCTGCGGGCGGACGCACCTTTTCTTCAGTTTTTCAATGACCGTGTGGTTCTCCAAGCGGATATCACCTTCCTGCCCAAGGTGGTCTCCCAGTTTCATATGGCACAGATTATCTCCTTGCCAACCTTCTTCCAGAACCCCTCCAACACCCAAGAAAGGACTTGGCACACGCTGGATGTGAAACGAGCTTTATTGTTTTACACCAGCAGGACAAGGGAGTTCAGGAAGTCGCAACGCCTTTTTGTGGCTTATGGAGGAAAGTCCAAGGGCGAACCCACTTCTGCCCAGAGGTTCTCCAAATGGATCACATCTACCATCTACCTGGCTTACGAGTCAGCTTCGCTGCCACCTCCACCGCATGTCAGGGCACATTCCACCAGGGCGGTTGCCACATCCACTGCCTTCCTGGAGGGCACACCGCTGGAGGATATATGTAGGGCGGCCACCTGGTCCAGACCTTCTACATTTGTCCAGCATTACAGAGTGGACACCAGAGCCACTGCGGACGCCAGGCTTGGCTGTGTCGTCCTCACCAGGGGGCTCCGGACCCATCGCCCTTGACAGCTCAACCTGACCATCATACTCATCGTGGGATCATCTCATCCGACTGCCCACCGACCAAGTGAGTGTGAGCTTGCTAATCTCCCAATAGTGGGGATTCACAAACTATACGAAGGAGAAAGTTTGGTTTCACTTACCAGTGATAACTTTTGTTCTTCGAGTATATAGTTTGTGAATACACACTACCCACCCTGCCTCCCCTCTTGAGCTGCACGGATGAGATCAATTGGTTTATCCTGTGCTTGGCTTAATATATGGAACTGAGGTAAAATGGCGCACGGGCGCCTCAGGGTGGGCGGTACGGTGGGCAGTCTTACCGCCAAAACTTTTGACCAATAGCTTTTCAAGCCTCCGATCGGCGTTCTGCGCAGGCGCATAACCCAATAGTGTGTATTCACAAACTATATACTCGAAGAACGAAAGTTATCACTGGTAAGTGAAACCGAACTATCTACTTGCAATTTTTTGACTTTCGAACTGCTAGGTTGGCAAGAGCTGGGACAAAGATGGGAGCTCATTCTGTCCTGCAGTACTCGGGAATCAAACTGCCGATGTCCCGCATTCCAGTCAGCATCTTAGCCACTTGAGCCACTGTCATTTATTATGGCTGCATAAACATATTATTTGGTGCTGTGGGCCAGATCCAGCCTGCGAGCTGTAGGTTGTGAACCCTTGACCTAGACTCTTGTTCTCATTTTTTAAGCAGCAGAGTGGATTGAGCCTAGAAGGAGGGACACATGATGTGTGCTGGTAATGCTCAAAACTTTGAGCTGACTTGGTGTATGTAGTACAAAGGTTAAAGCACTGGAACTTCGATCCAAAAAGTCAGTTGGGCATTTGGGGGCTGTTGCTGACTCTCAGCCTAAGTGGCCTGGCTGTTATGAAATTTAAAATTCATAGGATGCATAGCATAATCGTGTTAGAAGGGGCCTATGAGATATCCAAAATTACCAGTGAGGATAGAAGCAAGAACATTATGTTGCGAAAACCTCCTGCAAAGAACCATACAACTTAAATCTTGTTAAGCTATCTGCCTTATGGCATGCATAAACTGACCCAAAGTTATCAGGTCAAATGGGACTGTGATGGCTTAGTGGTTAAGATGCTGAACTTGACAACTGGAAGATCGGGAGATCAGTAGTTTGAGACTCGAGTACTGCACGACGGAGTGAGCTCCCATCTCCCCGTTCCTGCCAACCTAACAATTTGAAACAAGAAATTGCAACTAGATAAATAGGTATCACTTTGGTGTAAAGGTAAACAGTGTTCCGTGAACTCCGGTGTCTAGTCATGCCTGCCACATGCCCTTGGAAATGTCTGCAAGTGCAGACAGCGCTGGATTTTGGACTATAAACAGAGATGAGGACTGAACCCTAGAATCAAATATGACTGGCTTTTGAGCAAGGGTGACCTTTACCTATCAGATCAAGTCCAGTCATGATAGCTTGATCAGCAACAAACAGGCAACACCCAGTATGGCCCAGTACAGTGATGGCGAACCTTTTAGAGACCGAGTGCCCAAACTGCAACCCAAAAAACACTTATTTATCACAAACATAGCAACAGAGGAGGAAGGAAACACTCCCATTGGGCTGCTGGGCAGAGGGGCAGGGTAAACTTTGTGCTGGGGTGACTGAATGGGTGCCCACAGAGAGGGTTCTGAGTGCCACCTCTGGCACGCATGCATAGATTCGCCATCACTGGTCTAGTAGTTAGAGGAGGGGTTCCCAACCTTTTCAAGCCGAGGGCTGGGTCACACTCTCTCAGTCAGCTTCTAGGGCCAGACAGCCATTTTGCACTGCTTGCACGATGGGGGTGTCCATTTTGTCCAAACAGCTTCAAAAGAGTGGCCATTTTGTTTCTCAAATGCCCTTGAGGGTGGCATATGAAATGGCACCATGGGCTGGATCTGGCCCACAGGCCTTAGGTTAGGAACCCCAGAGCTACAGAGGGATGGACTGAGACGGGGATATCCAGACTGTAGTCCCCACTAACCCATGAAATTTGGGGGTGACCTCTGATTAGCCACCCTATCTTAGCCTGACCTACCTCATACGGATGCTGTGGAGGTAAAATAGGGAAGCAAGGAGCCAAGCAGACAACCTTGAGTTTGATGGAGGAAACTGCATTGAGCAGGGTGTTGGACTCGATGACGTAAAAGGCCCCTTCCAACTCAGTTATTCTATGAAAGGCATCATGACACAAATGCAGTTAAGAAAAATAAGCCAGTCAAAGGGACCTGGGATGGCAGCAGAGTTGTCCTCTCTCGCTGTCTAATCCTACATGATAGTGGGCCAGGATACTTAAGAAACTGCATCACCCCAAGGACAGCTGCCTGTCCCACTAGAGTGGACTGGAGGGGCTCTTTAAAAATACCAACTGCTAGAGAGGTTCGCCTCTCTAGCACTAGAAGAAGAGCCTTTTTGGTATCCACTCCGGCCCTATGGAACCTCCTGCCAGTTGAACTGCGTCTCCAGACAGAGCTGCTGCACTTCAGGAAAGAACTGAACACCTGGCTGGCAGGGCAGGTATGGGGAGGTGGGGAGGGAGTAAACCCCTCTCCCGCTCATTTAGAGTAGGATCACCCATCCTTTAAAAAGTTTTTAACTAGATTCTTAATTGGTGGGGGGGAGGCAGTTTTTCAGTGTTTTTAGGAATTTTAAGGGTCTCTATAGTTTAAATGTTGGGGATTTTATGTACGCCACCCAGAGTCGCATGTCGATTGGGGCAGCTATACAAATTGAATAAATAAATAAATAAATCCCTCCAGTGACTGCAGAAGTCATCAACCATGTCACTCAAGTCCACTCAAGGTGACGGAATGACAGAAAGAGACATAGATGGGAACAAGGCCTGTCAAGTAAATATTATTGGAGATATTTATTTGAATTCTCATTCATGAGTTTGATTGACTTCAGTAGTCGGGGAAAACAAGTTTATTTGGCAAACTGATGCATGGAAAGAGCAATAAACCATGCCACATGGAAGCATTATGCCAAGGGAATTTTGGATTCCAGCAGAGGAAACTTAGTTGTAAGGTTTTATATCCACACATGAGCCAACTGTCTCCATTTAGGTTGCTGCTTTTCCCTGGTACCAGTTCCTGCCCACACTGGGTCCTTTGGGGGAAAGATGTTAGGAATGCTTTTGAATCTTTCTGTTCGGATGGCCATGATCCTATTTTGGTCATGGTTTTGGCTGACGATTGCTTCTGGCTAGGGGAGAGGCAGCGCAAGTCCTCCTGAAGGTAAAAGACACATTTGCTTTACTTTTTCAACCACTCTCCATGGGCTATTCAGGAAGAGATGGAGGGAAAATAATTTTGGTTCACATTTTAATATGAACAAACTTAATTTGCAGTGCTCAAGCTCATATGCAATAATCATTCACTTTGGATACTTCCCTGGATTCTGAAGAAGTGGTTGCATCTACAAAAACTCACATTGAAATGCAACAGTTAATCTTTAAGGTGCCTCAATACATTTGTTTCAGTGGTTAAGTAGCTCACTTTGTTAATTGGAAGGCTGGCAAGTCAGCATTTTGAGACCCAGGAACTGCATGACGGATTGAGCGGGTATCTAACTACTGGTCTCTGTCCCAGCTCTTTGGGGACATGAAAGGAGCCTCATTTGGGCATTCCCTGAGCGGAGTTTCTTCTGCAAAAATCCTTTCGACCCAGAATAATTTCTGATAGAAATTTTTATTATTATTTTCTAGTTTTTGTTTTGTTCTGTTTTTAGACTATATTTCTGTCTGGATATGCTTGCTCAGACTAACATGGCTACTTCTTTCAAAGCTAGAGTGGGAAAATATCCCAGATGGGCGGTTTAGGAAAAATAATGAATGAATGAATCCTTGATAGGGGCCATCTTCAGAATCCAACACGTGTGGATGCTTTTTAAAAAGTGAACCAGCCCTCCCACCCCAAAATGACCTGGAGTCCTGATTTAATGTCTGTCTGGAGGACACCTCAGTCTAGCTCCCAGCTTTGAACATTCTGCCTTCTGTGAGCCTGCCAAGGGTCCATATTCTCCATGAAATGTACCCTTCAGATGAAATTGCTCACATCCTCTCTGGCATCACAAATCTCTTCACCATGTTTATCGAGAAGGGAAAAGCAAGTCCAAGATCACCCCTAAATGGTTTGAGACCTTCCTACCTGGTGGAATGTCTTCCCCTTAGGACAACAGCCCGCACCATTCACTCCTGTCTGATGGTGCAGCTCCAGGTGCTGACCCCAAGATTAGCTAGGAAGGCCGTGACTAGGAGAAGAGCCTTCTCGGTTGTGGCACCAATGTTGCGGAACTCTCTCCCAGTGGAGCTGAGCCAGGTACCATCCCTCCCTACATTTAAAAAACAGTTGAAAACATTCCTTTTTAAAGAGGCCTTTGGGGATATTTTACCAATGGCTGATCGTTAGGCATTTTATTCTAACTCTCTACATCATAAATAGGTTTTTTTTTCCTTTAGGGTTTCTTGTTTTGATGTATTTATATTTATATGACAGTTTTAAAATTTGTATCTGTTAAGGGACTGCAGTGGCTCAAGTGGTTAAGACGCTGACTGGTAAGCAGCAAGTCAGCAGTTAGATACCTGGGTACTGCACGACGGAATGAGCTCCTGTCTCTGTCACAGCTTCTTCCAGCCTAGCAGTTCGAAAGCAAGAAGTTGCAAGGAGATAAATAGGGACCACTTTGGTGGGAAGGTAAACAGCATTCCAATGACTCTGGTGTCTAGGCATGCCTGCCACATGTCCACAGAAATGACTGCAGATTCAGACAGCACTGGCTCTTCGGCTATAAAACAGAGATGAGCACTGAACCCTAGAGTCGGATACGACTGGCTTTTGAGCAAGGGTGACCTTGACCTTGATCTGTTTTTATTGTTGAGTTTTATGCTGTCTGCAGACATTCCAACATTGTCTGCCACCAAGAGTAGGAAAGTTTTTTTCCCAGAAGGGCGGGGTATAAGTTTAATAAACAATAACAAAATAATTAAAATCCCAGCTGTAATTTCCTGATCATTACAACGGATGTGAAAATTGAGCAGAAGAATTGTAATGGGGGTGGGAATCTACCGATTCAAAATTTGATCTTGAAGGAGAGCCTTTCATGTACCATGGAATGCTAGAAGACAAATAAATGGGTTCTAGATCAAATCTTAACCTATAAAACCAAGGGTTAACCATTGGAACTTGCTAAAGGTTCCTAAGCCTCGCCCTAATGACCCGCATCCACCATTCATGCACACGGCCGAACTGGGTCTGCAGGTCAACAAAGGACTGAGAAAACTGGCAGTGGGGCAACAGCCCCACAAACACGAAAAAAGGGAAACAACTTGATTTCCCAACGTTCTTTGCACCGCGCCGCTCAACAGCCAATCAGACTGAGAGGCGCGACCACAAAGAACATTGAGAAACGCGCAGCGGCCAATCAAAATCAAGCCGCAGGAAAACAAGGCACCACAACCACAAATCACAAACCCATAACTACAATCCCCAGAGTCCTGCGCGCTGGCGCCCGAAAAATTAAAAAAACCAACTCACCGCTTCACAGCCACACAAACACCAACCGCCCTTCTTTCCCTCACCGACGGCGCCTGAAGGTCCCGATTGGAGTTTCCCCTTTAACATAAGTAGGTAGGGGGTGGCGATCCCCCTCTCCGCTGGCTCCCCTAGGGTTGGGAGGTTTGTAGGGACAAAAGGGGTATGTCCCCCCAACACTTCTGGACCCAGGAGACCAGGGAGAGTGGATCGACTCCACACAATCAAAGCACCATAACACAATAAAGCCCCCCTCCCCACCACCTAGCCCACCCTTCCTAACCCCCAATGACCACGCCCCCCTCCCCACCACCTCGCCCACCCTTCCTAACCCCCAATGACCCCCCTCCCCACCACCTAGCCCACCCTTCCTAACCCCCAATGACCACGCCCCCTCCCCACCACCTAGCCCACCCTTCCTAACCCTCAAAGACCACGCCCCCCTCCCCACCACCTAGCCTACCCTTCCTAACCCCCAATGACCACGCCCCCCTCCCCATCACCAAATAAATACATAATTTTTAAAAAATTGCTAAAAACACAGTCAAAAACATACAAAAATACACAAAAACAAACAAAAACAACACCAAAAAACAATACGAAGTAAACAAAAACACAATAAAAAACAAAACAAACAGACAAAAATACAAATTCCAACACACACACACACACACACACAAAAGAAAGAAAACAAGCAAACTTACCAAAAGATGTCCTACCTCCATGAGGACCGGAAAAGAAATGAATAAAGAAAGAGACTACTTACCAGCAGAAGCTCCACCCAGAGGCCAGGAGAGAAAAAACAGTCAAAATACAATAACCCCTACCAGCACCACCTGCTGGCCACAATAGTAAAAACAATTTAAAAACACACAACAGCCCCAAACAAAAGGCCACAAGAGTAAAAACAAATCAAAAACATAACACAAATTCACAATTTTACACAAAAGGTCACACCAATAAAAACAAGTCAAAAAAATTACACTAAAACACACTTTAACACAAATCACAAACATATGTCAATAAAATACAATAGAAACTTTTAAAAATCCTGTGCTGAGTTTTAACTCAAATTAAAACCCAAAACATCTAAACACATTTTAAAAACATTTACTTTTACATTATTAAAACGGTACAACTAATTAAAAAAATTCAAAAAACTAAAACATTATTCGCTTACATAAAACAATTTGAAAAAATTATATCATACTTTGTTCTTTTATTAATCCTAAAAAAAACCAAAAAAAGCAGATCACAGTTAATAACAGCCAAGCCAAAAAAAAATATTACATAAATAAACATTTTAAAAATTAAAATTACAGACTAAGCAATTTTTAAAAAACATTAACACAATTTAACCTTCCAACACAATTTAAAACAGCCCGGCAACGTCGGGCAACCACTGCTAGTTAAGTATAAACTTTCACAAGAGATTAAAATGACCAAACTGGAGTAGGGTTGCTATACATCCTGGAAAACCAGGATTGTCCCAGATTCAAGGTTGGAAAAATTGTCCTGGCCAGTTCAATAAAAATCATGTTCGAAAGTAAGACATTGCAAGTAGATAAATAGAGACCACTTCTATGAGAAGGTAACAGCGTCTAGTCATGCCTGCCACATGACCACGGAAACGTCTGCAGAAGCAGACAGCGCTGGCTCTTCGGCTTTGAAACAGAGATGAGCACTGCACCCTAGAGTCAGATACGACTGGCTTTCGAGCAAGGGAAACCTTTACCTTTACTGATTGTGTATTATAACACGGCATTAAAATAAACTCGTACTCTCACCATCAAATGAGCAATTTCCCGCCACATTGGAGTTGGAGTATACCTGGAGACAAATCTTATGTCCTCGCCTCACACCACCTCCTAATAAGTGTGACCGGTGTGTTTCCTGGAACTGAGGACGTTAAGAGTTGACCATGACACAACTTCTCAGAAGTACAACAGATCATCTTTCAGTAAGAATTAACTGTTGTAAATAAATTCATTTATGTATTGATATATTTAATGTGAAAGTATTTTATAGCTGTCATTATATTATGTTTGCTTTTAAAAAGGCTATTTTGTAGATAACCCGCCCATTTTTGTCAAGTATACTTCTGTCCCGGTTTTGTGGGAGTGAATTATGGCAACTATACTAAACTGGAGGGTGTGTCTACTCAGCAGGGAGATGTGAATGGATCCAGTCTGAAATGAATATGACCATCCTATTTCAAATTCTGACTTTGTATCATTTTTCCTGAGCTGTACATTCACTTGCTTTCACTATGTGGAGGCCAAGAGTACCTCTGGTTTCAACAGACTATGAATGTCTCCATCTTTTCAGCATAAGGAAATCATCTAGGTAAGAGTTGCTGTTCCTCACTTGACAGCAGATAAGCTAATTTGTGGACATGCCCTTTAGAGATAAGGGAATCCTATGTTTTGACCTAACATCTGTTCTAAGGAGATTGAAACATTGCATTTCAAGGTGTTTGACAACTCAAGCCAGGAAGCTCAAGAATCAGCTTGGGGATTTTCTTGCCACCTTCCTGACTCACACAAGCTTTAACTATATATAGGGATGAGACAAGAACTGGCATCCTGTTGTTGGTTGCCACAACACAATTAACATTGCCCAAAATCCTGTTGCTTAGTATAAGTAAATTGCACTAAAGTTGACCTGATGAATCGATAATGATTTAGTGGGTTAATTCTTCTGTATTTTATTTATTTATTTATTTATTTTTCACGCTTATATACCGCCCACTCAGGTACAACCCAACTCAGGGCGGTTTACATAGCGGACAGTAAAAACATAAAAGACACATGATAAAAAAGTTAAAAGTTTTTTAAAAAAACCACCCCTAAAAGGTGCGCAAGAACCGAAGGGACCTTGGGGGAAGGCACACTTCTCTATACCAACCACCCACCGGTACCCCCACCCGCACCCCAAACTTGGCCCGCCAGCCAGGTCTTTAGTTCCTTCCTAAAGGGCAACAACTCCGTCTGGAGACGCAGTTCCACAGGCAGGAGGTTCCAAAGGGCCGGTGCGGCCACGGAGAAGGCCCTCCTCCTTGTGCCAGAGAGGCGAGCCCCCCTGGCTGATGGCACAATTAGAGAGCCCCTCCGGTCCGCTCTGGTTGGACGGACAGCCGTCCTTAGGGCGATGCGGTCTCTAAGATACCCTGGCCCACTACCATGTAGGGCTTTAAAGGTCAAAACCAGCACCTTGAATTGCACCCGGAGACAAACTGGTAACCAGTGCAGCCCCCGAAGCAGTGGTGAGGCATGGGCATAACGTCCACATCCCATCACCACCCGGGCCGCGGCATTCTGGACCAGCTGCAGCCTCCGAATGGTCATCAAGGGCAGCCCCATGTAGAGCGCATTACAGTAGTCTAGTCTGGAGGTCACCAGAGCGTGAGTGACCATGAGCAAAGAGTCCCGGTCCAGGAGTGGGCGCAACTGGCGAATCACCCGAAGTTGGGTGAAGGCCCTCCTGGCCACAGCCGCCACCTGTTCTTCTAGCAGCAGCCGCGAATCCAGGAGGACCCCCAAGTTGCGCACCGGGTTGGTCTGGGGCAAAACAGCCCCATCCAAAACCAAAGATGGTAGCTCCCGGGATAACATAGCCACTCAGTCTTGCTAGGATTCAGCTGTAGCCCATTTTTGCCCCCATCCAGACCCCAACAGCCTCCAGACAGCTGGAAAGGACTTTGACTGCATCACTGGGGTCCTCACGGGCTGAGATGTACAACTGTGTGTCATCTGCGTACTGGTGGTACCGCACCCCGTGGGAACGTATGATCTCACCCAGAGGCTTCATGTAGATGTTAAATAGGAGAGGAGAGAGTACCGAGCCCTGAGGCACCCCATATTTTAGGGGCCTAGGACTCGACCTCTCACTCTCCAACCACACCGACTGGGTCCGGCCCCTCAGAAATGAGGAAAACCAGGACCACACCGTACCCTGGATCCCCAATCCTTGGAGCCGTTCCAGAAGGATACCGTGGTCAACGGTATGCTCCATGGATTCAAACGGGTGCATTTTACTTCCACTTTCAGGAGCAACAAGGGCAGCGTGGGCTGGATGAATTGCAGTAAACCCATTCATGTGGATTCACAGAGTGCTTGGGCTTCTGGGAATTGAAGTCCAAGAACATCTGAAGTGCCAAGGTTTGCCATCACAGCAATAGCCCTACACACAACCCTCCTGTAAGGCTAACCCGGGGAGGGGGGGCAGGTTGAGGCTTTGCAGTGGAATTTTCTTCTCACTAAAGAACGTCTAGCTTCTGGTACTGGAGAAATATGGAATATGGTAATAAATGATAGGCTAACACCAGAACCTAAAGTTAAAAATAATGACTTTTAAAGAAATCAGATTTTAGAGAAACATGTTTTATGTTAATAAAATAATTTTTAAAAAGAACAGCTAGCATCTCCCTTACTGTCTTAAGAGAGTTGGGAAACCTTTGCCTTCTAATTTTAACTGTTGTGAATTAACATCTTTGACTTTTAACTGCTGAGAAATAAAACCATAGCCTGAAAATTTTAGTTCTTGAACCACAGTTCCCAGAATCCTTCAGTCAATCCTACCAGACTGCCAGCCACCCATGGACTGGAAAAATTACTTTTTGGATTTAAAACTTCCCAGTTAGTGAACAGAAGCTAAGAAAACCGTCTCCTTGACTTGTGATTGAAATATTTTTATTTCCATTAACCTGTATTTTTATTTTATTTTTCATTATTTTTAATGTACATGCTATTGTTGCCTAGTTGTTGCCCAGTCTTTAAAAACATTTTGTGTGTTCTGCTTTCTTTTGGTTTGGGATTTGGTTTTGTGCATTTATGGTAGTTCTAAACATCTGGAAAATGTTTGGCCGGACATCCCACTACAGTAATGGAGTAGACCGTACAGCCAGTGACTCAACGCTGAGTGTTGGGCAGCGATAAATAACCTGACTCCCTAAAGAGGCTAATGGCTACGGGGAAGATGAGTCCCTTTAGGTGGTGTGTGTCACAAACTACCGGGGTTTGTGCACTTGGCCCAGATTCAGCACATCCCCCTTCCCCTTTGTTGTTTCATTGCCCAGGCCGAGACTTGCTGCTCTCCGTGCGTTTTACCACAGGGACGGAACTCTGACCCAGTTAAACTAATATAGGGAACATGGCGTTCCCACTTTCTGGCAGGAATTATGGTAGCTGTTATCGTGGCAAAGCAATAGTCCTGTTTATATGGCCACTTCCCATACAACCATGCAAACATTTCAGTGAGGGTCCGGCCCTGGGAAAGTGATGTGGCGTAAAAAGTAACTTTTACCTTCAAAGCGAAAATGTCTGATAAAATTTCCCAGGCCGCTGACAGTGAAAGTGTAACCTTCCTTAAGGATTCACAGTAGTAATCCTTATCTCTAAGTAAATGTCCCCTTTGAGGCAAGTGTCTTCTCAAGGTTGATTTAGTGAATGTGTAGCCTTATTGCCAGCTCCAAACCTGTTATCAGTTATCCAGCGAAAACTCCCTTCTTCCAAGCAACGAGGCAACTCCATGGCTTGTCTTTTTTGGGATTTTAATAAAGCTTAGTTTTCATCCATAATATGCAGGATAAACATGCGAAGAACTAATCTATTCTACTCTGATTTACAATCTAATCTATACCTATAAGGAAGAGGTGTGGCCATACGTATGCGGAATACGTTTCCACACCCCTGGAGCAAATCCCGTGATACTTGGCACACACATACCTTTTGCAACTGAGGTCAGCCCCGTGAGGGTCCCGAGGCCGAGGGTGGGGCCTGCGCCACAAAAATACAACAAAACATAAAAACTACAACTCCCAACAGACACTGCAGTGCGACACGGCCAATCAGGGAGGCCGGGCTGAGAGTGAGAGAGGTGGGGTGCCGGTCATCCGCACACACAGACCAACTGCCACCCACAAAGCATAGCATGGCCGAGAAACACAGCAGCTTCCATGGCCGGAATGCGCAGGGCCACAGTGGCAAGGCCACCACAGGCAGCCGCCCAGCACAGCAATGGGGGCCAAGAAGCCACCCCCAAAATAGCCAGGAAAACCTCAGGCACCCCTAGCCAAGGGGCATGGAGCCGCTGCGGCAAGGCCCCTACCAACCCTATAAGCCTTACCGTGCCACCGGAATCGCCTCCACCGGGCCCTCGGAGAGGGACAAGGGGAAGAAGATAAAAATAGGGAGGATGGGAGAGGAAGGAGGGGAGGAAGGAAACACAGGGGGAACAGGGAAATAGGAGGAGGAAAGGAAAAGCTGCTGCCCCCTCCTTTCAAAAAACACACACACACACCTGGACCAGCTGGCGTTGGCTGCAGCCTTGCTGGCAGGCCTGGGGGAGAAGGGCCTGCTGTTGCTGTGGCAACAGGGGCCTCCGAACAAGCAGACTGCCTGCAGGACAGGGAACAGGGTGGTGGCGCTTGACACAGGACTCTCTTCGCCCAGGATTGGGACCAACCCGGGCGCAGCCGGGTACCCCTGCTAGTAAAATAATAAAGAGAAAATAGCTAACTTCCATAACAGCTGGTAAATTACAGGCTTTAATAGCCCTCATGTGAGACTTAGATTTTTCATGGTCCTGATAGAGAATAACAAAAGCTCCCACCTATTTGGTGAAAGGACCCTCTCAAGGCTTAAAACCCCTGGTCTTAAATACCCTTTTCACCTCCTCATACCTTCCTCTAGAATGTTAGAGATGTGGAATAACTTCATTTGTTTTGACTATTGTCTTGTTGATTTAAATTATCAGGTATTTGTTTGTCACCTTGTTCTCATTCCCGGGATTCCCCTTTTTGATTGGCATCCCTATTCTCAATGAGTGCTAATGTGCAGAGTGTGTATTGGAATGTTAATGACGTAAATGCCTTTTCTGTTTGGGTTAGCCTTTCTCAACCTTAAAGAGAATATAAAAAGTCCCTTAAGGATTTTCATGACAGGGTGATGTTCCCCTCAGTGGAGGAAATGCCACTGGAAACCATCATATTGGGCCAACGGCAAAATGAGCAGAGGAGGACCTCTGATTCCCAACGGTCATGGAGGCAGAAGAGGCCATGCCAGAAGGGCTCACTGTGAAGGCACACCTTATCCATGTCCTCAAGGCTGCGGCAGTCCATTGCCTGGTGTTAAATCCTGCCTGTCTCATTTCATACGTGCCGCAGGAGATGGCTCCATGATCATAGTGTGTGGGTCACCTGAGTCGTGTTCGCCTGAGTGGGCGGCATAGAAATTTAAAAATTAAATTACATTAAATGGCATGCTGGGATCCACCTTAAACAAATTCCCACCAATGGCATTTTTCCTGCTTCAGGAAAAAAATGCATTTTCGGATACAAGTTGCAGCCAATGATGAAACATTAGGAGTTGAAAGCACTTTAAATAAAAATGCTAGTCTACACTTTCTCTGCTTTCCTTTTTCTGTTTTCACATCTGAAAAATGCAAGACTCAATGTCAAAGAGGATTAGTACTGAAGTCCAGTTTGAGATGTCTAGGTCCTAGTCCTCACTGCCATGAAACTCAATGAGGCAACTTGAGCCAGTTATTCTTTATTAGCTGACCGCTCTCCAAGCCAAAATAGACTTCCACTCTCAATATTTTTTTAGATTCTGAACGCCACCTGTCCTGCCTGAAAATCAGCACACTTGATTACTTAGGTAAAGATCAAGGTCACCCTTGTTTTTATGCCAGACATACCTGACTCTAGGGTGCGGTGCTCATCTCTGTTTATAGCCAAAGTGCCAGCGTTGTCTGCATCTGCAGACATTTCCATGGTCATGTGGCAGGCATGACTAGATGCCAGAGCACACAGAATGCTGTTACCTTTCCCGCCAAAGCTATACATGTTTGTCTACTTGCAATTTCCTGCTTTTGAACTGCTAGGTTGGCAGGAGCTGGGACAGAGATGGGGGCTTACTCCATCACGCAGCACTCTGGTCTTGAGTAGGGTTACTATAATTCCTTCTCACAAAAATGGGACGGAAGTAAAGTTTGACCTTGCTCAAAAGCCAGTCATATCTGACTCTAGGGTTCAGTGCTTATTTCTGTTTCAAAGCCGAAGAGCCAGTGCTATCTGCTTCTGCAGACATTTCTGTGGCCATGTGGCAGGCATGACTAGACACCGGAGCATTGGAGAAATGTAATTGCTAATTGCCAAACAAAGATTGCCCGGGGGGGGGGGGAGCGAGGAAAACAGGTCCTTTGGTTCGGCGTCCAAATTTGACAGTACACGCACGGAGTGGGGGAGGGGGCGCTCCACACCACCATCCCCCCCCCCCCCCCCATACACACACTCCCAGCAGCAGGAGCCTCGAATGCAAAGGGGCAGGGGGGGGGGGAGACAGGGAAGAGGGGAAAAACCCTAGCCACAGGCATGACTAGACACCAGAGTGCATGAAACGCTGTTTACCTTTCCACTGAACTTGGCCCCTATTTATCTACTTGCCATTTCTTGCTTTTGAACTGCTAGGTTTGCAGGAGCTGGGACAAAGACGGGAGCTCATTCCGTCCTGCAGTATTCGGTTGACGCTACAAGATAGAAAAAGCTCGAGCATGTCACACACACACACACACACACACACACACACACACACACACACACACACACACACACACACACACACACACACACACACACACACACTCCTTGTTCACCAAGCTGCTGCCACCTGCTGGTCGTTCCAATAGAAGTGCAGGAAAAAAATTCTTCCAAATCAAGTGGTTTGGAAATCGTGAATTTTCAATGTTTTGTATGGAACCGTGTGGGGCAGTTACAAAACGTGAATTTCACGGTTTTCTGTGGCATATGCCAATTCTAGTCTCGAGCTGCTGACCTGCCAGCCTTGTGGTTGTCAAGCTCAGCGTCTTAACCACTAAGCCACCGTAGTCCCTTAGGTAAAGGTCACCTTTGCTCGAAAGCCAGTCATATCTGACTCTAGGTTTCAGTGCTCATCTCTGTTTATAAGATAAGATAAATCTTTATTGTCATTGTCCCCTTGCGGGAACAACGAATTTTCTTGGTTGCTATATATCAACTCAAAAAAAGGACATACCCCATAATTTAAAACAATTGCAGAAATACTAATTTATAGCCAAAGAGCCAGCACTATCTGCGTTTGCAGACATTTCTGTGGAAATGTAGCAGGCATGCCTAGACACTGAAGTGCAGGGAACGCTGTTTACCTTCCCCCCGAAGTGGTCCCTATTTATCTACTTGCAATTTCTTGCTTTCGAACTGCTAGGTTGGCAGGAGCTGAGACAGAGATGGGCGCTCATCCTGTCACGCAGTGCTTGGGTTTTGAACTGCTGACCTTCTGCATCCCAGTCAGTGTCTTAACCACTTGAGCAAAAATTGTTGTGGGGACAAACGTAGTACTGTATAAACCACTGGAACCGTTTGTCAGATATAGATTTATTATAGAAGTCTTCTCAAATGTAACACAAAAGATCCGAAACCCTTTCGATATAGGATTTTTCAAAAGTTTTCTTCAGGGATCTATAGTGTTGAAGTCAATTTGTAAAGTTTTTTAAAAGTACCTTAATTATATCGCGTCCTAGACCTCACTTGTTTGTTCTTTTGGTGTCGATGGACCTTAACCACTTGAGCAACTGCAGTCCCTACTGTAGTCCCTTAGTTACAAGTAAAAATCAACCATGACACAGAGAGAGAGGAAAACACCAAGAAAGTCCACCAAATTCCCAAAATCAGAAGGGAAATGGGCTTAAGTAAGGATGGCACTCCATGAATGGGGTCATGACCTCCGCTGTGTCCACCTGCTAAAACACAACAGCTGCTTACTAACAAGACATGAACATTGACAGTGTGAGGAGAAGAGGAAGGTCAGACCCCTCCTCCTCCTCCTCCCCAGACCTGTGGGAAACTCCTGGGCCGATCCTACTCTCAGATGAGTCTGCCACCCACAAGGCACACCTGTGGAGTTTGGAATAGGTAGGAGGGGCTGAGAACAAAGAGACCCTATATCCCTCCTGTCAACCTTCCTCCCTGGGCATCCATCCTGCAGTCACCCTCACAGGTCCCAAAAAAGAAGAGCTCAGCCTCATAGGGTTCTTCTGACATGCTTTCCTCATCCTCCCTTGGCCAGCCCTCCCCTCCGCGAAAGCCATCACTCACCAAGCTTTGATTAGGACCACAAAGGAGTCTTGGATGAGACACGGCCAAGCTGGAGGGAAAGGAGGTCAATGGTGAAAGAACTGTCAACCAGGATTAAACAGTAGCTATCCCCCCCCCCCCACCGCCCCCCAAACACTGAGCAACCAGTGGCCCCGGGGAAGCGGGTAGTAGCAGCCACAGCAGGAGAAGGGGGAGAGTAGCACCGGGAGGTAGTAAAGGTATTGTAGTACCTGGACTCCCTCTCCTTCCCTCCATGGAAAATTGCCAGGCCTCCCGCCTGCAGTCCTGGCGAAACGTTTTTGAGGTGGGAGCAAAAGGGTATTTCTGTTGCACAAATTAGTGACAGGCCGACATCAGGGCAGATAAAGACGTGTGGACGGAAAACACTGTGTCGAAGCATAAAAGCTCCGGTAATGGAGCTCAGAACTGGAAGCAAGTAGTTATAGATTAAAGGCTTGCTTAATTCTTCGCTTCAAGAGCTCAATCCGACCTCCCCCCCCCCCCCCCCACGGCTACCCTGCATCATGTTTATAACAAGGGATAACCTTGCTATCTTTGCGGTATCGCTATAAATTTTACCATTCAGTTCTCGTCTTCTAGTGTTGGTTACATAGCTCCTTTTATAGTTACCGCATGTAGCCTGAGAAAGTGCTGGAGGAGACGTTTCACAAGGCTGAAGGGTACCTTGTGCTGCTCTCTTGCGGGTGTTGAGATGAGAATTAGCAGATGGGAGAAGAGTATGTTTTTCAGAGGCTTGTGGTTTTCACATTTTTATTTTAGTTATTTTAGTTCCACATTAGTTTTAGTTACTGAGAAATGGGAAAGGGGTCGTTTTGTTTTTTTGAAAAATTGCAACTATCACATTGGTCTTAGCTATAACAGTAACTAATTATGCTTAAAAGGAAGTTTGCCAGGCCTAAATCCAGCCACTTTCCATTTGAACTCAGATATCCCATAGATGAGAGACTGTGGTAGTTTAGTGGTTAAGACTCTGAACTTGACGACTAGAAGCTCGACAGGTTAGCGGTTTAAGACCCGGGTGCTGCACAATGGAGTGAGCTCCTGTCTCTGCTTCAGCTCCTGACAACCTAGCAGTTCAAAAGCAACAAATTGCAAGTAGATAAATAGGTACCGCTTTGGTGGAAAAGTAAGTGTTCTGTGCACTCTGGTGTCTAGCCATGCCTGCCACATGACCATGTGAAGGTCTGTAAATGCAGACAACACTGGCTCTTAAGTTGTAAATGGATATGAGCACCACATCTAGAGTCAGACATGACTGGCTTTCAAGCAAGGGTGACCTTTACCTTTGCCTATCCCATAGCCGTCCTTGTTCGAATGCCAGTTGTATCCGACTCTAGAGTTCAGTGCTCATCTCTGTTTATAGCCAAAGAGCCAGTGCTGTCTGTTTCTGCAGATGTTTCCCTAGACATGTGGCAGGCATGACTAGACACCAGAGTTCATGGAACACTGTTTACCTTTCCCACTGAAGTGGTCCCTATTTATCCACTTGTAATTTCTTGCTTTCAAACTGCTAGGTTGGCAGGAGCTGGGGCAGAGACAAGAGCTCACTCCGTCATGCAGAACTTTGGTCTCGAACTGCTTACCTTCCAGTCGTCATATTCAGCATCTTAACCGCTAAGCCACCACAGTACCTTAGGACTATCACCTATCCCCATAGATGTGGCTATTCTGCAATGGAGGGAAAGACCCTCTACATACAGTATAATCAGCATGTTCTTTGTTTCTTTCAAATGATTTGCTATCCCTCCCTGTCATGAAGCCTTGTATGAGCTTTGGCCCTGATAG
This sequence comes from Bradypodion ventrale, assembly GCA_035047345.1. Classification (NCBI taxonomy): domain Eukaryota; kingdom Metazoa; phylum Chordata; class Lepidosauria; order Squamata; family Chamaeleonidae; genus Bradypodion; species Bradypodion ventrale. The sequence continues at coordinate 12,610,971 of JAWDJE010000014.1, read as the reverse complement.
ATCCCCATGAAACTGCAAAAAAAGGGTGACCTCCAGAATAGGGATGCCATAATTCTCTCCCACAAAACTGGGACAGAAGTAAAGGTCACCCTTGCTCAAAAGCCAGTTGTATCTAACTCTAGGGTTCAGTGCTCATTTCTGTTTCAAAGCCGAAGAGCCAGCGCTGTCTGCTTCTGCAGACATTTCCTTGGTCATGTGGCAGGCATGACTCGACACCAGAGTTCATGGAACACTGTTTACCTTTCCCACTGAAGTGGTCCCTATTTATCTACTTGCAATTTCTTGCTTTCAAACCGCTAGGTTGGCAGAAGCTGGGGCAAAGACGGGAGCTCATTTCATCCTGCAGTACTCAGGAATTGAACTGCTGACCTCCCACCTTCCAGTCAGCATATAGAAGCCCCTTTCCAAAACATTGGCTGCAAAACTGGCCCTGGTAAAGACAAAGAGCGTGGGGGAAATTTTCCAGGCAGGGATTGAAATGTGGAAGACGGTTCTGGCCCACAGGAAGCAGAGAAATGGAGCGCCACTGCCTGCAAACTGGCTGGGAATTTTATCCCCCCTTTCCCTCTGTTCTCTGAAAGTGCATGCGGAGCTAAAGATGCCGGTGAGATCATTTCAGAGCAGCTTCCCCAGCGTGGGGTACCAAAGAAGGGCTTTCCGTTCTCCCCATGGAGTGGGTCTCCAAGTAGAGATATTCAAGCCCTACCTGCTATCCACCCAGAAACACACACACACACACAGAGACACACACGGTTTTGTGCAAAAGCCACCCAACAAAACCTTTCCAAACTTTTCCTCCAAAGCAGGCGATTTCTGGGTTTCCCTTCTTCCAATAAGAACAAACACCACCTTCAATAGAGGCGCTGCTCTAAGGCAGCAATAAAATGGCGTGATTTTTTCCTCTGTCTTCGTTGGCCACCAAGCTGCTACTGCTGCGCCACCTTCTGGTGTTTCAATAGAAGTGCTGCTCTATTGCAAGAAAAAGGCACGATTTTTTTCTACATACCAAGCACATCCCTTGGTTTTAAAAGCGGGAATTTTCAATGATTTTTTTTTTTTTTGGAACTGGGCGGGACAGGTTCAACCTGTGAAATTCCTGGTTTCCATGATGTATGGCAACCCTACTCCAGTATCTCCAGAAAGGAGAGAAAACATAACTTGTCCCGGCTACCCTCTGCAGGGAAAGAGAGCAAGACCAATCAAGATGGCATGAACTGGGGTCAAAGAGATTTGCTCAAGAGAGCCTGAGTCATTAATTGGAAGAGAAACAGCCTGAAGAAATTGTTCACCTCCCTTGTACTGGCTCCTTTTTTGTCACAACTTGGTTTTGTTGATTCTGCAAGACCGGCAAACCGAAGGGGAAGAAATAGAAGCAGTGACAGACTTTACTTTCTTGAGATCTAAGATCACTGCAGATGGTGACTGCAGCAATGAAATAAAAAGATGTTTTCTCCTTGGAAGGCAAGCTATCACAAACCTAGGCAGCATAATAAAAAGTAGAGACATCACCCTGCCAAAAAAAAAGTCTGCATAGTTAAAGCAATGGTCTTCCCAGTCGTCATGTATGGCTGTGAGAGCTGGACCCTAAGGAAGGCTGAGCGCAGAAGAATAGACGCCTTTGAACTGTGGTGCTGGAGGAGATGTTTGAGAGTCCCCTGGACTGCAAGGAGATCAAATCAGTCAATCCTGAAGGAAATCAACCCTGATTGCTCGTTGGAAGGACAAATACTGAAGCTGAAGCTCAAGTACTTTGGCCACCAAATGAGAAGAGAGGACTCACTGGAGAAGGCCCTGATGCTGGGAAAGATCGAAGGCAAAAGGAGAAGGGGACAGCAGAGGATGAGATGGCTAAATGGCATCGTTGATGTGGTGGGTGTAAATCTGGGCAGACTACGGAGGATGGCAGATGACAGAGCCTGGCATGCGGTGGTCCATGATCAGACTCAACTGCATGACTGAACAACAACAGGACCAGCTACATTAATCCTGACAGAAGGCACATCCCCTTCAACATAACCCAGTTTAAAGGCCCCACAGAGCCTATACCATTGATGGTGAACCTTGGCACTCCAGCTGTTCTTAAACTTCAATTCCCAGAAGCCCAAGTCACTGTGAATCCACACAAATGGGTTTACTGCACTTGTGGATTCACAGGGTTTCTGGGAATTCAGCTGGAGTGCCAAGGTTCACCATCACGGGCTTATACCCCCCAACAAAGAGCACGTGATGCATTTTTTTTAATCTTGGGAATCGAGTTTGAGGGGAAAGAATGTTTAGTTTTAGCAAGACATGCTTTTCTGAGAAAAGGGAAAAAATGGAACAACTTCATTTCAATGTCATTGGAAGGGTTTCAGAATTATTTTTGTCATTTCAAGACAGCAAGACACACAGAACTGAGACCACAGAAGACACAACTGAGCTTAGTGGGTTTGAAAATTCTGCTGTTTGTGGGATTAAATGACTCTTTATTGTTTTAAAAAAAAACATAGCAGCAGGCTTGGGTTAATATATTTATTTATTTATTTATTTATTCACTTATTTACTGTGCTTCTGGCAAATAAGACTCAAGGCAGCTCACAAACAATTAAGAGAGATGGGAATTAAAACAACATGCAAAAAAGCAATTCAAAGATTATTAAACATATGTCGTGTCCAGACCTTTGTAAAGAATAGTCCAGCAAACGGTGAACGGAATAACGAACAGCAGTTTATTGTAAAGCCTTGCAGGGCAATATTACAAAGATATCCGGACAACAGATGGCTATACAAGTCCCACGTAATCGGTCTCTCGGAAACCTAACATAGTGGTTCACTGAGTTACACTTGCATGTGAGGGTATGGAGAAGACCCAAAGGCTAACCCGAGAGGTCTAGCCTGCAGAGAATAAGGAACGTAGATCCGGCCCGGCCACACCCTTGGTTATCCGTGGCGCTTATATACTGTCCGGCGGTGGTTACTCCATGATACAATGCAGTAACCCGCCGGATAATTTTAATTAACCAATCATAACATGATACCACAGTTTCAACCAATCAGGAACAGGATCCAAAGTTGCACCCAATCACAGGACTCTAATTAACATAAGGAGCGCGCCCAGGAAGGGAGAATACGCGCCAAATCTTGCTCTTCATTCCGATGGCGGGAAATCGGCATTTTGTCTTGCAAAGCGTTGCTGGAGCGACTTGCAATTTACTTGAATACAGAACAACATGGCAATATTAAAATCATCACATAAAATAAATTAAGACATACGAAAGCCCTTGAAAACACATTGAAAATGATATCTTGGCAGCAAATGCAGGTGAACGTGATATGTTAAAATTAGATATTAAACACTAAAAGCCTGTGAGAATACAAATGTTTTCAACACCTGTCAAAAAGAAAGGAGAGAAGGGACAAACTTAGCCACATGGGGAAGAACATTCCAGAACCCAGGGAAAACTTCTGAAAAGACCCACTCTTGGGCCATGTCACATACCTAGAGTTCTGACAGGACTGAAAGAAGGGCCTGAGGCAGGTTATATGGGGGCGATACAGCTTGGACCCCAAATAAGTAAAAATAAAAGTATCCCTTGCTTGAAAGCCAGTCATGTCCAACTATAGGGGTTGGTGGTCATCTCTGTTTACAGCCAAAGAGTCTGCAGACGTTTCCGTAGTCATTTGGCAGGCATGACTAGATGCCAGAGTGCATGGAATGCTGTTATCTTTCCCGACAAAGTGTTACCTATTTATCTACTTGCAATTTCTTCCTTTCAAATTGGTAGGTGTAATAAATTAAAATAGGGGCTTTTGCTTTAGATGAGTAAAGTAGTTTCTTTGAGTTCGTTTCCTGGGCAGAGCTAGAGAAGCCTGGGAAATGACCTTCAAGGCAGATGTTAGTTAGTTTACTTTTGGTTATAGTCATCACAGGCTGAAAACTGCGAGAACAGAACTAATATGATAGCCATTGTATGCTGTGGTTTAATTGGTTAAAATCCAGGGAGAGGAGGGATGAGTGGAAATAGATGGTTTTTGTTATATTGGAATGTGGGAGAGAAATGCCATGATTTCCATTGCAGTGACTCTGATTGCCATTATGCTGAACAAGAACTGGCAAGACTGGGTGGCTGTGGGTTCGGGGACCCGCATTATCCTGGGAGCTACCATCTTTGGTGCTGGATGGGGCTTCTTTGTACCAAACAGACCCGGTGCGTAATTTGGGGGTCCTCCTGGACTCACGGCTACTGCTTGAAGAGCAGGTTGCACTCGTGACCAGGAGGGCTTTTGCGCAGCTTCATGTCATCCGCCAATTACGCCCGCTCCTGGACCGGGACTCTTTGCTTACCGTCACTCATGCTCTGGTCACCTCCAGATTGGATTATTGTAATCGCTCTACATGGGTCTGCCCTAGACGACCATCCGGAAGCTACAGCTGGTACAGAATGCGGCTGCCCGGGTGGTGATGGAGTGTGGGTGTTATGCCCATGCCTCACTGCTGCTACGGGAGCTGCACTGGTTGCCACTTTGCTTCTGGGTGCAATTCAAGGTGCTGGTTTTGACTTTTAAAGCCCTTCATGGTAGTGGACCAGGATACTTGGGAGACCGCATCGCCCCGAAATTGTTGACCCGTCCTATGAGGGCAGACTGTAGAGGCTCTCTGGTGGTCCCATCAGCAAGAGAGGCACGCCTCACTGGGACCAGGAAGATAGCCTTCTCAGTATCCGCCCCGGCTCTATGGAACCTCTTGCCACCATAACTGCACCTCCAGCTTAAGCACACTCTAACTCATAAATAACAGTTCCCTTGTATGTTTGTTTGTATGTTTGTATGTTTGTTTGTTTATTTGTTTGTTTGTATGTTTGTATGTTTGTTCATTCATAGGGACTGCAGTGGCTTAGTGGTTAAGATCCTGAACTTGATGACTGGAAGGTCGGCAGTTCAGAAGTTCGAGATCCGAGTGCTGCACGATGGAGTGAGCTCCTGTCTTCTGTCCCAGCTCCTTCCAACCTAGCAGTTCAAAAGCAAGAAATTGCAAGTAGATAAACAGATACTGCTTCAGTGGGAAGGTAGCAGCATTCAGTGCACTCCAATTTCTAGTCATGCCTGCCACATGTCCAAGGAAACATCTGTATATGCAGACAACACTGCCTCTTTAGCTATAAGCAGAGATGAGAACCGAATACTAGACACAACCGGCTTTTGGGGCACACAGAAAGGGCCTCCATGAAGATTGTGAACCCTGGTTTGCAACCTTGCCTGTTTTCTAACACCAGATCAAATCAAAGGAACTGAAGAATGAATCCACCAGAAAGGTCTTTGTCAAGACCAATCATAAGGATGACCTCAATAAATATTGAGGGACTTTTGAGTAATAAGGGTGTCCCCTAGTGGACATGTGCAGGAAATACAAATGTGACATACTTCTGCCCCAGGAAACATATCAGGGGACAGCAAGGTACAGATCCAAAGTGGCGGGAATAGAACCAGCCAGGTTTTTTGCATTTTCCTGAAGGACAGCAACTCTGTCTGGAGACGCAGCTCAATTGGCAAGAATTTCCAAAAGGCCGGAGCAGACACAGAGAAGGCCCTCCTTCTGGTGCTAGAGAGATGAGCCTCCCTAGTAGATGGCACAATGAGAGAGCCTCTCTGGTCTGCTCTGGTGGGATGGACAGATGTTCTCAGGGTGACATGGTCTCTTACGTATCCTGCCCACTACCATGTAGGACTTTAAATTGCACCCAGAGGCACACTGGCAACCAGTGCAGCTCCCGAAGCAGTGGCGAGGCACGGGAATACCGCCTGCACCCCATCACCACCCGGGCAGCCACATTCTGGACCAGTTGCAGCCTCCAAATGGTCATCAAGGGCAGCCACATGTAGAGCACATTGCAATAGTCAAGTCTGGAGGGGACCAGAGAGTGCATAACCATGAGCAAGGAGTCCCGATCTAGGAGTGGGCGTAACAGGCGTATAACACAAAGTTGTGCAAAAGCCCTCCTGGCCACGACTGCCACCTTCTTATTGAGCAGGAGTCGCAAGTCCAGGAGGACCCCCAGATAACGCACCGGGTCTATTTGGGGCAAAATAGTCCCATCCAGAACCAAAGATGGTAGCTCCCGAGATAACACAGGGGCCCCAACCCATAGCCATTCAGTCTTGCCGGGATTCAGTTGTAGCCCATTGTCCCCCATCCAGACCCCAACAGCCTCCAGACACCAGGATAGGACTCCGACTGCATTGTTTGGATCACCATGGGCCGAGATGTATTGCTGATTATCATCAGCATGGAGTTCTCAACCTTTTAAAGCCAGGAGCTGGGTCAAACTCCCCCAGACAGCTTTGGGGACTGGACAGCCATTTTGCCCCTCCTCCACCACATGGCACTTCCTGGGGTGGTGGAGGCGGTGGAGGGCCACATGAAATGGTGCCGTGGGCCACATCCAGCCCATGGGCAACAGGTTGAGAATCCCTACTACTGTATATGGAGTCGTAGCTTGGACAGTGACTAAACCTATGACCTGTGGGCCAGATGCAGCCCGTGGCACCATTTCATGTGGGGCACCACTGCCTCCACCACACACTTGCCGTTGAGTTGCTGGCTGTACGGTCTACTCCATTACCCTAGCAGGATGTCCGGCCAGACAAATATAAAGAAACAAATATAAAAGGATATAAAAGGAACAAACTGGGGCTGCAGTGGCTCAATAGTTAGAAGCTCTCCTTGTCAGCTGGAAGGCCAGCAAGTCGGCAGTTCAAGCCCCGGGTACTGCATGATAGTTTGAGTGCCGGTCTCTGTCTCAGCTCCTGCCAACCTAGCAGTTTGAAAGCAAGAAATCTACTTGGAGTGCAATTAGATAAATAGGGACCACTATGGTGGGGAAAGATCTTGGGGACATGAAAGGAGCCTCATTTGGGCGTCCCCTGAGCAGAGTTTCTCCAGCAAAAATCCATTCAACCCAGAATAATCTCTGACACGAAATTATTATTATTAAAGAAACAAATGAATGAAGCATACAAAGTGTTGTGAGCTAGACATCCTGATCTATCCTGTCTGTCCCTACAGGTCTGCAGGGCAGGGGCAACTCAGCCCCGATGTTTCTGCAGAGGAAAAGGAAGATTTACTCCCCGGGGAGGGAACAAAGTGACATTTCTCAGCTTGGCATGCCCTATTTATCTTTTGCAAGTCAATACCTCTTCCTTGGTTGGGGGAGGGCAAGGGAGGGGAGAAAGAAAGAAAAACTCTAGTATTAAAACATTGGCCATTGTTTAGGTGCAGTTTTCATCCCCAACACACCCCTCCTGACATCTAAAAGAGAATGAGATCGAGATCGAGTTGTATAGCTCCAACCTGGGTGTTTTTCTTCCCAACTCTCACTCCCTTATTCTATGTTTTGGAGCCGCCAGACAAAAATGTGCAATCGTGACACACACACACACACCCATCCTTCTTTCCCCCACTCCTAAAAAAATAGGGAAGAACGATCACCACACACCCTCTCAATGGCCAACTCCAGTTTCTCACAGCAGCCGCCTTTTGTGCCATTTGTCATGGCCTGGCTCACAAAAGCCGGGGAGAAAAGAGGGGTAGGAAAAGGAAGGGAAAACCAGGGAGGGAGACATAGAAATGGGGTGGAGGAGATGGGGAAGGGGGTGAAAAGAATCAGGCTAGTCATTTCAAGTGCTTTTGGGAGGAGAGAAAGAGGGAGGAAATAAATAAATAAACAGGCCAGCCAGCCACCTCATAGGGGTGGGTTTTTTTGGGGTGTGTGTGTGAGAAGACAGGTCCCAACCGAGGCTGAATTTTAAGCACCCATCACACAATTGGCCTCAATTTTGTGCCTGTGAAAAGAGGAAGCAATGTCGTCTGAACGGCCTGATGTTTATTCATTAAGTGGCCTGCTCACTCCACCCTGGGCTCATTGTCCTCCCATTATCAATCACAGTGGCCTTTCTGTGGAAGACATCTGTTGCGCTCCATGGGTTGCCTGGGAGGTAATAAATGAAGATGTGGAAGAAGCCGGAGGGAAGGCAGGGGGAGACGGGAGCAAAGGCAGCCTGCCTGCTGAGAAGATAGATAGATAGATAGATAGATAGATAGATAGATAGATAGATAGATAGATAGATTCCTTCCTTCCTTCCTTCCTTCCTTCCTTCACCGCAACTACACTTTTAGGAAGGACTGGGGTTGCTTCACAGCACAAGTTCCAACCTTTTCAAGCCGGGGGCCAGGTCATGCTCTCTAAGTCAGCTTCAAGGGCCGGATGGCCATTTTGCCCTGACTTCTTGAAGGGGGGTGGTGGCGATTTTGTCCCAACAGCTTCAAAGAGGCAACCAAATAATCATTTTGTTTCTCAAATGCCTTTGGAGGGGCTGAGGGGTACATGAAATGGTGCCATAGGCCAAATCCAGCCAACGGGTTTAGGTTGGGAACCCCTGCTTCGCAGCAACATAGCTCATTTCATGTGATGCTAGCCCTGGTATTGTTTTTAAAAGTGTGCATGGACGCCATTTTAAAACTGCACCAAAGCATCCATCCATGTCACTCAATTCTGGGAGGCTTCCCACCACCTGACACTGCCTCAGCCAAGAACAGTGCTGCTTCGTGTCCAGAGCCAGGGAGGTGTCCCGGCCACCATAGCCCTCCTGAGCTGGGAATGCTGTTTTTTCCAGGGGTGAGGGTCGATCCAACTGGTCATTTTTCCCCGGCATGTTCCCCAGAGTGCTGCATGATGGGATGAATTCCCATTATCTGTCCCAGCACCTGCCAACTTAGCAGTCTGAAAGCAAAAAATTGCAAGTAGAGATATAGGTACCACTTTGTTGAGAAAGGTAACAGCATTCCGCCAACAGTGCTGCATCTTTGGTTGCGCCCTAGAGTCGGATACAACTGGCTTTTGAGCAAGAGAGACCTTTACGGTACTTTTAGTAGGGCATGTGAAACAGGCAGTTTCATGCTTGTTTTTAGCCCACAATAAAAGAGACTTACTGCAGATTATTTGAAACATGTAGTACCTGCCTCTGATACACTTGGTAATGAATCCTAGAAGGATGAAGCCTAGAGTGATGACTTTCAGAAGTCTTGAGGAACGTTGGAGAGAGAGAGAGAGACACAACAGCATCCAAAGGCCCACGTAGCCAGATGGTCTTACCCTGACATAAGCTGAGAAGTCCCATACCTATCATTGCTTAGATCACAGGCCACCCATCAAAAACAGCTGAGATAATTGATCCAACAATATTTTGTTGTTCAGTCGCACAGTTGATTCCAACCCTTCATGACCCCATGGACCACCACATGCCGGGCACCCCTATCCTCCACCATTCTTCTCAGCATTCCCAGCTTTGTGCCCATTGCATCAACAATGCCATCTAGCCATCTCATTCCCTGCTGCACCCCTTCTTCTTTTTCCCTCAACCTTTCCTAGCATCATGGCTTTCTCAAGTGAATCCTCTCTTCTCATTTGATGTCCAAAGTACTTTAACTTCGTCTTCAATATTTGACCTTCCAAGGAGCAGCTGGGTTGATTTCTTTTAAGATCGACCTATTTGTTCTCCTTGCTGTCCAGGGTACTCTCAAAATTCTCCTGCACATCTCAAAGGCTCAGCCTTCCTTATGGTCCAGCTCTCACAACCATACATTACTACCAGAAATACCATTGTTTTGACTATGTGGACTTTTGTTTGCAAGGTGATTTCTCTACTTTTCACTGTTCCCCAGGTTTCTCATAGCTTGTCTCCCAAGGATCAGTCGCCTCTTTATTTCATGGCTGCAACCCCCATCTGCAGTGATTTTGGATCCTAAGAGTGTAAAGTCTGTCACTGCTTCTACTTCTTCTCCATCTATTTTCCAGGAACTGATAGGGCCTGTTGCCATTATCTTGGTTTTCTAACAATATAACAATCCGTTAAAACAAATGAGGCAAGCTTCCCTCCAGTCCCTTCTAGTCCATATAATTGGAATTACAAATGCTGGAGTCACAGAAATGAGGCAACCTTACTTAGTAAACCAGCAATGGCAAACCTTTTAGAGACTGAGTGCCCAAACTCAACACGCTGCCGTCTGTGCCGCAGAGGGGCAGGGCAAACTCTGTGCTGGGGGGTGGGAGGAAATGCTCCCATTGAGCTGCTGGGCAGAGGGGCAGGACGAACTCTGTGCTGGGGCGACAGCGCACGTGCCCACAGAGAGGGCTCTGAGTGCCCCTCTGGCATGCGTGCCATAGGTCTGCCACCACTGTCCTAGACTAAAGCAAAGGCAGAATGTAAATGTTCTAAAATAAGGCATACAGTGTTAAAACAGCACCACACATGCCACCCTGAACACACCCAGTTTTGTTTAGTTTTGGAAGCTAAGCAGGCACAAGGCTGGCTTGTGCTTGGATGGGAGGCCACTGGGGAACACCAGAGCTCATCAGGGAGGGCTGTGTTAGGATTTCTGCCTCCAGAGCCCATCAGACTAGACCACACTGCAGAGACAGACAAATGTTCTGACATTCCTAGCATGATTGGCTTGTGTTAGGCTATTTGGCATTCAAACTAAGCCTCCCTAGCATGTGAGGTTGCTGCCTGCCATGCATTCAATTAGCAAGATAAATTCAACACTTCACTTGGCAATTGATCATATAGAGGCCCTGCAGAGGGTGCCTGAAGGCTGAAAAACAACTCTTTTAACTGCTTGAAAAAAAAAACATTTTGTGTCCTTTTAATTTGTCTCCAGTGAAAGAAACTTTACAAAGAGTGGGCCATACAGTCCACACGAGTCCTTGGGGAAACTTTGCCCACCCCAGAACCACCAACAGCAGCACAAGATTTCACCTCTACTTGAGGGAATCTCCGTTATTACCAATGAACAGGGTTGTGGTGGCTCAGTTGTTACGAAGCTCACCTTGTTAGCTGGAAGGCCGGTAAGTCGGCAGTTCAAGACCTGGGTACTGAATGACAGATTGAGTGCCCGTCCCTGTCCCAGCTCCTGGGGACATGAAAGGAGCCTCATTCAGGCATCCCCTGAGTGGAGTTTCTCCAGCAAAAACCTTTCAACCAGTATTGGGCATTAAAAAAAAAATCCTACCACACTGTGGGTGTGGCCATGTGAGTGGGTGGTTGTGGCCTGTTGGCCATGCGACTGCTCTTCGTTATAGAGCTATGAAAATAGAAGCCTCTTCTATTTTCATCACTCTATAGCGAACCTCTGAAGCCATTTCCCCCTTGTCCAAGGCTTTTCCAGGGCTCTGTTTCATCCCCAAAGTGCCTCCCCAGCCACTCTGGAGTGTCTGGGGATGTGCTTTGCGGTGAAATGGAGCCCAGGAAAAGCCTTTGATGAAGGGGGAAATGGAGTCAGCCCCTTCCGAAGCCTCTTCTAGGAGGAGGAGGAGGAGGTGGGTGGGGTCAGCCATTTTTACTACCGGTACGCGTGTACTGGTGCGAACCTGCTGATGCCCATCACTACACTCGAAATTATTATTACTAATGAACAACAATGCAGGAGGTAGGGTCCGACAGTTTTCTCCCATCAATGACTGGAGTTAACAAGAAGTTTCCCACTAATTTTGTATAAAGTGGCCATTTGTTCTCTTTTACCAAGGGTGGTCCCCTTTTTAAAGGGTTGTCCAGTCCAAAGGTAAAGAACCATAAGGAGAGAGATCAGAGCTCCTGTAGAATCAACACAGAACAGACTCAGGAGGTGAGCAAATCACCTGTTTACAGTTTTCCCTACTCAAGGGAGATTTATGACAAATCTGTTTAGATTATGGAATGTGTTTCAGATATTCTAACTGAAAACATTTCCATCTGTACCTACAAATTAGCATATATTAAGGGGCTGTGGTGGCTTAGTGGTTAAGAAGCTTGCCTTGTTTGCTGGAAGGCCGGAAAGTTAGCAGTTCGAGACCTGAGTGCCACATGACGGTTTGAGCACCCGTCTCTGTCCCATCTCCTGCCAACCTAGCAGTCCAAAAGCAAGAAATTGCAAGTAGATAAATAGGGAGCACTTTGGAGGGGAAAGATCTTGGACACATGAAAGGAGCCTCATTTGGGCGTCCCCCGAGCAGAGTGTCTCCAGCAACAATCCTTTCAACCCAGAATAATTTATGACATGAAATTATTATTATTACTACCGTATTTTCCGGCGTATAAGACGACTGGGCGTATAAGACTACCCCCAACTTTTCCAGTTAAAATACAGAGTTTGGAATATACTTGCCGTATAAGACTACCTCTCTTCCAATGCACACCAAATAAAAATTAACCCACACTCAACCCGAAGACGCGCAGCCCTCCGAGTTGAATGGGCAGGTTCTGTTGGAGAGCCAATCCACGCTCACGTTTTCCTCCTCGAGGTACAGGAAGATGTGTGCAGCTTGCTTCCCCTTGCTTCATACTCCCCGCACAGCGCAGGGACTCGGCCGCGGCATCACCCACCATATGCGCCGGACATATGAAGCAAGGGGAAACAAGCTGCAGTTAAGTACCTGTCCTATAAGACGACCCCCGACTTTGGCACAGATTTTTCAGGGTTAAAAAGTAGTCTTATACGCCAGAAAATACATATTTCATACAGTACCCAGAGTGAACATAAGAACATAAGAACAGCCTTGCTGGAATAGGCCACAGCCCATCCAGTCCAGCATTCTGTCTCACACAGTGGCTCACCATTTGCTTCAGGGTATTATTCCCAAACAGATGCCTTCACCTTCTTAGGATTCCCTGGAAATGGCATTGAGAGATATCCTGCCTATCTCTCCAACCCGGAGATTGTCCTTAAGTATCCATAATTATAGCCATTGATACCCTTGTCCTCCATGAACTTGTCTAATCCTTTCTTAAAGCTGTCAAGACTGACAGCTGTCACCACTTCTTCTGGCAGGGAGTTCCATAGACCAGTAATCCTCTGGGTGAAAAAGTACTTTCTCTTATTTGTTTGAGAACTAGTACCCAAAAGCTTCATGGATTGTCCCCTAGTTCTAGTGTTATGCGATAGGGAAAACAGTTTTTCCTTATCTACTTTGTCCACACCGTGCATGATTTTATAAACTTCAATCAGGTCACCTCTTAGACGCCGTCGTTCAAGAGTGAAAAGGCCCAACCGTCGCAGCCTCAGATGGTAAGGAAGGTGTTCCAGTCCCCTAATCATTCTGGTTGCCCTCCTCTGTACTTTCTCCAACTCCATAATATCCTTCTGGAGGTATGGCGACCAGAACTGTACACAATATTCCAGATGGGGCCTCACCATAGATTTATAAAGAGGCAAAATGACACTTGCTGACTTATTTTCTATACACTTCCTAATGATCCCTAGCATTGAGTTTGCTTTTTTCACTGCTGAGGCACACTGGGTTGACACCTTCATTGAGTTGTCCACCAGGACACCAAGGTCCCTTTCCTGGTTTGTCGCAGAGAGTTCAGACCCCATCAGTTTATAAATGTAATTGGGGTTCTTTGCCCCAACATGCATCACTCTGCACTTACTAATGTTGAAGCTCATTTGCCACTGTTTTGCCCACTCCCCCAGTGTCAAGAGATCCCTCTGGAGCTCCTCACAATCTCTCACAGTTTTCACTACCCTGTATAATTTAGTGTCGTCAGCAAATTTGGCTACCTTGCTTTTTACTCCTACCTCTAGATCATTTATGAAGAGGTTGAAAAGCAGGGGTCCCAGTACTGAACCTTGGGGGACCCCACTCTTTACTTCCCTCCACTTGGAGCAGTGTCCATTTAGTGCTACCCTCTGTTTCCTGTCCCTTAACCAGTTGCTGATCCAGGACAAGACCTGTCCCTTTATTCCATGACTGGTAAGTTTATTCAAGAGCCTTTGGTGTGGGACCTTGTCAAAAGCCTTCTGAAAGTCCAGATAAACAATGTCAACTGGATCCCCCTTATCCACATGCTTGTTGACACTCTCAAAAAATTCCAACAGATTAGTGAGGCATGATTTGCCCTTGTAAAAGCCATGTTGGCTCTCCTTTAGCAGCGCCTTCTCTTCTATGTGCCTATTAATTCTATCTTTTAGGATGGTTTCCATCACTTTACCTGGGACACATGTCAAACTGACAGGTCGGTAATTTCCTGGATCACCCCCGGATCCTTTTTTGAAAATTGGTGTTACATTCGCTACCTTCCAGTCATCAGGCACGAAGCCTGATTTGAGTGAAAGATTATATATTTTGGCTAGGAGATCAGCAATTTCATCTTTAAGTTCCCTGAGAACTCGTGGATGGATGCCATCTGGTCCTGGTGATTTGTTAGTGTTTAGTTTAACAAGACATGCAAGGACCTCCTCCCTGGTTATTTCTATCTGGCTTAATTCTTCGGTTTCCCTACCTACAAAGATAGGCTCTGTTTTGGGCATGTGGTCTCTGTCTTCTTCAGTGAATACTAAAGCAAAGAATTCATTGAGTCTCTCTGCAATCTCTGTTTCCTCTTTAATAACCCCTTGCCTTCTATTGTCATCTAATGGTCCAATGGCCTTTCTAGTTGGGTTCTTACCTCTAATGTACTTAAAGAAGTCTTTGTTATTTCTCTGAGTATTTTTAGCTATACGCTCCTCAAAGTCTTGCTTTGCTTTCCTGATTGTTGCCTTGCATTTGTTCTGCCAGAATTTATGTTTCTGCCTGCTGTCCTCATTCGGACAAGCCTTCCATCTTCTAAATGAGCTTTTCTTGCTCTTGATCACTTCCCGAACAGCTCCTGTAAGCCACATTGGAGTCCTCTTGGACCTGGCAGTGCCCTTTTTCCTTTTGGGTATGCATTCCAATTGGGCCTCTGTTATTGTTTTTGTAAACAGCCTCCATGCCTCTTGAAGTGTTTGGACTCTCTCAATTTTCCCTTTCAGCTTCTTTTTTACTAGTTTCCTCATCTTTGGGAAATTTCCTTTTTGAAAATTTAAGGTCTCTGTGTTAGATTTTATCAGTGACTTGCGGTGGCGCCATCCTTTATTCTCTGTCATGGTAATATGGAAGTTACCACCTTAACCATGTGAAATGTTGCATGCTCACCCCATTTCCCCTCTCAAGCAGGCCAGATCTGGGACTGGAGAAGCCTCTTCTACTGTCAAGGCAACTGTAGGTGCTGGTGCCTTGCCCAGGGATATGGCTTTGCTGCATGCCAGGCAAATGAAAGCCTTCTGGGTTCTGGTAATAATAATTTCATGTTAGAAATTATTCTGGGTTGAAAGGATCCTTGCGGAAGAAACTCCGCTCAGGGAACGCCCAAATGAGAATCCTTTCATGTCCCCAAGAGCTGGAATAGAGACGGATGCTCAATCCGTCATGTAGTACATCAGTCCTGAACTGCCAGCTTGCCAACCTTCCAGCTAACACGGCGAGCTTCTTAATCGCTGAGCTGAGCCACATAGCTTTGCAACCTAGTGAAAATGCACAAGAGAAACATGGAAAACTCTCCATTTTGATTTCTTCCCATTCTTCCCATTCCAGCTTCACACCCACCCCATGTTTTGATTGCATCATTGGGGATAACTTTTTACCCTTGCATGACAATCTTTGATGATAAGATATGCATTATAACATGAGTTTGATTGTTTATACATTTCCCACATTTTGTATACACTTCTTTATTGAGAAAAACTTGTTCATACACATTTTGGATGGTGTTCACTTTCAAGTGAGGATTTCTCATGATTGGGGCACCTCCCCCTGAAATGTTGGTGTGATCCCCCCATATCTCTGTCCAGGAGCTGCCCTTACTTTCACCGCTTCACAACTTTGCAATATAGGCATGATTTATTCATAATAGATACATAAAACCTTTCCTGTCAGCTGCTTATGTATGAAAAATATCCAACATTAACATTATCCTCAATGTCATCTTGGAGCTGGCACAATTAATTCTAGAACATGCAGCAAAAATTCCAAGTTCCCCTGGATCAAAAATAATGGTAATGATCCCTCTAGGGACAAGGGTTGAAAAAGAATAGACCTACCCCACCCACAGTTGCTGCTCTGACCAGCACAAGCCAGGTAGCTTTTAGAAGTGGTGATAGATCTACTCTGTTCTAACTTCTTTGCACAATTATAAGACCTCAATCTATTATACCTGGAAATAATTACCACTGAACCGAGTGGAAACCATGAAGAGTATCCAATTCTATGTGGACATGTGTTAGGGATGTTGCTGTTATAGGCATACCTGTCAAGTTTTTATTTGAAAATAAGGGAAATCCAGCGGCGTTGGGCAGTCATTGCGCACATGCGCAGTACAGGTTTTGCCTTTTCCTTCCGCTCAAGGCACAATGGGGGCTGTATTTCCCGGCCCATTTTGCGCCGGTGCGTATGCACAGTATGGGTTTTGCCTTTTCCTTCCATGCAAGGCACCATGGGGACTGTAGTTCCTGGCCCATTTTTAACCAGTGCGGATGCGCAGTACAAGTTTTGCCTTTTCCTTCCGCGCAAGGCACCAAGGGGGCTGTAGTTCCCGGCCCATTTTTTAAAAAAGTATAGAATACGGGAGATTTACAGGAAAATACAAATACGGGATGATGGTGAGAAAGAGGGGTAAATAACGGGAGTTTCCCGGCCAATACAGGAGACTTGACAGCTATGGTTATAGGATTATAAGAAACAAAATATGAATATTCACAATGAATCTTCAAGAGAAATTAGGAGAAAATTGGAAAAATATTTCATTGGAATACTGTGTGTTCAAAGAAAGATAGCCTCTTGCACAAATAGTTGTGCAAACATATGTTTCCCCACCAGTGACCAAATTAAAACTGTTTCCTATGTTTTTAATAGCGATTGGTTGCCATTTCATCACTTGAGTGCAATTCTCATTAAGTGCAGTTTGTTGTTTGGGAGGACAATTTTCACATTTTAACTAACCTGAATTGTAATTTGGAATTTTAGATATTATAAACCAGGGGTTCCCAACCTTTTCAAGCTGGGGGCAGGGTCGATCTCTCAGTTAGCTTCGAGGTCCGGGTGGCCATTTTACCCTGCCTGCATGATGGGGGTGGCCGTTTTGTCCCAATAGCTTCAAAGGGAGTGGTGATTTTTTTATCTCAAATGCTTTTAGAGGGGGGGCACATGAAATGGAGTCCTGGGCAGAATCCGGCCCAAAGGCCTTAAATTGGGAACCCCTGTTATAAACTGTCGTTGAAGGATATATAACTCACAAGGAAATGAAAAAGTGATTAAGCAATTAATTTTCTGGCTATACAACCTGACTTACTTTGTTCTTCCTAAGGGGTTTCATTAAGTTTACTGTATGGGACCAAAGACAACAGAACAGCCGAAGGGTTGGCTTAACACAGGTTTATTGCATGATGTTCCGGTGGAGCATGGGGGTAATGGTGGTGGTACATCTCATTATATACTGAGGACTATACATTTGAATCTTGCAGCACGGTAGCTCATTGGCTACTGTCGGCGTGGCCTCGCCCAGGCACGCCTTACTCTCGCAGTTGTATCTTCTTCCTGCTGAATGCGAGTATCTTCATTCTGCTGAATGCGGAGGCATTTCCCGCGGCTGTCCGTGATTGAGCAATGTGAACCATGTGAGGCTGAACGCTCGCAGCTGCCCCAAGGGGTTGCTTGCTCGCGTTCCTTTCAGCTGAGATGCATTGTAATTGTGATGGATACATTTTTATCTTGATAGCTTTACAGTACATTGATATGCATACATAACATTAAGAAAGTGAGCAGAGAGCGGTCAGATTTTGAAGTAACATAACATAAAGGCCTTCCCTTGGTAGAAAACCAAATGTCTTAGTTGATCGTGTAAGAAATAGAATAAGATGTAGGTCTGGGGGCACCAGCTGGAAAGAGATCCAGATGGATGTGCTCAGAGAGGGTTTTCTTAAGTGTACCTCCAAAGTCATGCAACCCTGTGCTCCTGAGTCATGAGTAGATCATATTTTGTATCTGTCGCCCCAGTTCTGTTGAGCTCACACTTGGCATGACCTCACCTCTAGCTAACTACCTAGGCTGGCAACTCTATGTCTCCCATCTGCAAATAGATTCCTCAGGCTAAGTTGTCTAAGCTGGTTTTGAGAGGAACTAGGGAGAAAAACATGTGTTTGTAGATTAGAGCGTTGTGTCAGCCAGGAAGGGGTGGGAACCTAGCTTGCCAACAGATGGTACAAAGAAGCAGGTGATAAAGAGACACTCTATAAATTAAAGCCCTGATGATGTATCTTCCCTGGAAATAATCCTGAAGCTTCCCAAATGTCTGCTAAATCCTTAAAAGTGTGTAGATTCAAGATCTGGACAGAAGAGGAAAAGTCAGTATGACGTGGTGCAACAGAAACGTGCATTGATCCCACATTAGAACTTCTTTTGTGTCCCAATCAAACCCTGGACTGCCAAAATGAAGCCACTTTCTTGGCTTTGTCGTTGGCCAAACTTAAGTCCTAATCAATGCATGTTTCCAGCAGTGATCAGCCAGACCAGTAAATGAGCTGGATTCTGTGTCTCTCCACATTCACACAGTGTGATGCTGTCTGCCAGCAGGCCCCACTTGAGCATGTTGGGCTTAAATGTAGGCACTCCAACCCTCAGCCTATTCAGAGTCCTCCAAGTGATGTAGGGGAGGTTGAGTTCCTCAGCTGTATCCTCCTTTAACATTAGAGCTTGAAAAGTGTGTCATTTGGGACTATTATGGCCAGGTAAATTCCACCCAGCATGGATCCCCTGAAGTATGGGCTTCTAGGAGCTCTGCTAAAATAAAATAAAAGTCAAACTCCACTTTATAGCAAGTAACATATTTAAGCATGTCATTAGTTTCCAAACTCTTCATCCATTGCATACCTGTCAACTTTCCCAATTTGGCCGGGATTACCCGTAATCCTGCGCCGATTGATGTCATTTCCCGACCCACGCTGCCAAAACTCCGTAATTTGGCAGAGGGGGAAAGGAAGTACTGCACAGCCCTTCTGCGCAAGTTGCCTTCTACGCATGCGTGGAAGGGTTTTACACTCGTGTAGAACCCTTCCACGCATGCGTGGAAGCCTACGCTGCCTGCATAGGGGGCTGCACAAGCAGCGTAGCCTTCCACGCATGCGTGGAAGGCGACCTGCGTGGAACCGCTCTGCGCAGGTCCCGTTTTTTCCGGAGCTGCGGGTTGACAGGTATGGCTGTGTTGGGAGTACCCAAGGATGTATCTATGTACAGAGTGGCCCGTAAGTCCCTACCTGTCCTCTCTGTAGTCACATGTGCCATCTCCCCAAGATTTGGCCCACCCCCCTCTACCCAGCAGCCCAATGGGAGTGCTTCCTCCCAGCAAAGAGTTCACCCTACCTCTCTGCCCAGCAGCCCAATGGGAGTGCTTCCTCCCTCCCCCAGCTGAGCCCTTCTCTCTACGGGCCAGGTGGAGACTCACGAGCCACCATGTAGTAGTTGGGTTCTGTTTTAAAAGTCATGGTCATATCCTGGGAATTGTAATTTAGTGAGGGTTGTAGAATTCTCTGATAAAGAGCCCAAGTGCTCTAGTTCAATAGAGTGAGTAGAACTCTGTAGTAGAGAATTTAAAGTCCTGCACCAATCTACAAGTCCCAAGGCTCCAATAAGACAGCGGGAAACTGTGCAGTACAGGTGCATTACTACCTTCACAAGCTTTCCAACCAGATACTCACGAAGCCACTTGCCTTCTGGAAAAGGTGGACAAGGTGCATGATCATGGATGGGGTCATAACTCAGTGGCATGATACATGGTTTGAATACGTCCCAGATTTGATGATACCTGGTACAGTCAAACCTCGCATAAAGAGCACCTCGCTTAGAGACTAACTCGCTTAAAGAGCAGGATTTTCTCTGAAAGGTCACCTCACTTAACAACTAAAACCAAACAAAAATTCGCTTAACAACTAAATCGGGGTTCACAATCCCCCCACACACCAGAAGTCACAATCGGTCACTTACAACGGTGTTTCACTTAAAGAGCAAACTCGCTCAAAGAGCAATCCTGTGGAAAGCATTATGCTCTTTAAGTGAGGTACCACTGTACTCCGGTTAACATCAGTTCCTCTTAACATCAAATCCGCATAATGACGCATTCGTTATGCACCACGTCATGCCCTGGATAATGTCGCAAAAAGGCTAAAAACCAACTTTATCTGGAGCATGATCCCGGATAATGTCGGTTTTCGGACATTTTTGCGACTTTATCGGGAGCATGATCCCGGATAACATCAGTTTTTGTACATTTTTGCGACTTTATCCGGAGTGTCTCCCATAGGGACCAGATAACATTAAAATCCAGACAACGTCATGACTTGTGGAATCACGTTTTGACATTATCTGGAGTTCCACTGTATTTCCATTTAAAATTGGCCAGGTAGCAGTAGAACAAAGAAACCTCACTGAAATAGTATATAATAAAGGATTTGACAAACGATTTGCCCTTTTTCCGGGGGTGGGGGGGTGGGGAGGATATGACTTATATATTCTGCACCATGTCCAATTGCTATTCTGAACTCTGGTAGACCATTAAATCAATGAAGCTTTTTAAGAGCATACCCAGATGGATGTTTAGCCCACTCTTTGGCATTCTCTGGGTCATTTCTCAATGCACCCATATTTCCAATATGTGGAGTGTCTCAACTTCCGTTTGAGTGCTTCTTTTTGAACTCCTATTAGGGGATTCTACATTTTTATGGTGATCTTTCATACACCATTTTCAGCACCTATGAATACTGGCAACAGCATATAAGATATAGAAGAAAGATCTTTCTCTTTCCCCCAGATCTTGAATCTGCACACTTTTAAGGACTTTTAAGAATTCAGGAGTCACTTCAACATATTGAATGCTCAAATTAAACATTTCCCATGCTCCCCTGAGGAGCATGAGAAAGAGTAATTATTTCTACACATACATTCATTACAGTGCTGGATCAGTTAGGAGAGTCGAATGTTTTTATTCTTCATTATTCTCTTTTATTGTTAATCAAGAAACTGCTCATACCTGCAGTTTCAAGTGACAATAAAAGAGGGAGATGGAGAAATAAATAATTTTTTTATCCTCCTAATCAATCCAGTGCTATGACAATTGGCAAGAAGGAGAAAATAATTACACTTTCCATTCCCTTCTGTAGATATGCAGGGGAAGTATGTTATTTGCTCATATGGAGAAATGGGTTGTCAGCCACTTTACCATATGGGCAAAAGTTGTTTGAGATATCTGAAAGAGGGGAGTGGGCTAAATGTTACTTAGCCCTTCCCCCATCCTAAAGCAAACTAAAAATCAGTGAACCCAGACCACTCCACAAGAGGCAGTCTGGGATGCTCTAAGGCAGGAATTCTCAACCTTTTTAAGCTGGTGGCCTGAGTCACACTCCCTCAGACAGCTTTGGGGACCAGATGGCCATTTTGCCCTTCCTCCACCACATGGCAGTTCCTGGTGTGGAGGAGGTGGGGGGGAGGGACATGAAATGGTGGCGCAGTCTGCATCCAGCCCACAGGCCGCAGCTTGAAAATCCCTGCTCTCAGAATGGTTAATGTAAGTCCCCTTGATTAAATGGTGCTACTGTTGTTGAGACTAACAATTGGATTTAGATTTTTAGATTGTTCTGCACCAAAATATCTCCGCGAGATGCTTGACTGGACCCTCTCTTTTAAGATGGTTGAATACCAAAGCCAAAGTTAGTACAAGGAACAACATCATCAGGAAACTCATCAGGAAATTATAAATGGGTGCATAAATGTAGCACCAACACGCTCAAGTGGGGCTTGCTGGCAGATAACACACTGTGTGAATGTGGAGAAATACAGAATCCAGCTCACTTACTAGCCTGCCGATTATTGCCAGAAACATGCACCGATGAGGACTTAAGTTTGGGCGATGACAAAGTGAAGAAAGTGGCTTCTTTTTGGCAGTCCATGGTTTGACTGGGACACAAAAGAGGAAGAAAATGTCACACACATCATTTTGCAATGCTTGTTTTTGGGGGTCCCAGGCTTCGACCTGAAATCTCAGGATGCTGCTGAGGTCGGATCCATAATTCAGTTAAATATGAAGAACGTTTTCGCTCTTTATTGAAATGTAAGTGTAAGTCCCTTATTCAGACTTTAGGGCGCAACGGTCATGGAGGCGGAAGAGACCGTGTCAGATGGACTGGCTGTGAAGGCGCACCTTGTCCATATCCTCAAGGCTGCGGCAGTCCATTGCAGTCCCGGTGTTAAATCCTGCAGGAGATGGGTCCGTGATCACGGTGTGCGAAGTCACTTCATGGCAAGCTGGGTTCCATCTTAAACAAATTCACGGCAATAGCATTTTTCCTGTTTCAGGAAAAAAATGCATTCTTGAATACGAGTCACAGCCAATGACGAGGGTGCAGTGAGGGACAGAGTTATTCCTCTCTCCCTATTCATAGTGTTACCACAAGAATGTCCCTTTTACAACAATTAGAGATTTGTTCATTTGTTTTGAGAACCGAACTGCCAACATACATGCCATTAGCACCAACACAATACAGTATTTTTTTTGCTCAATTTGTAACTCTCATAGGATAGGATTCTTGAGGGGTCACCACTAGGTAGAAAAGGATTACACTTCCCCCTTTTTGTACAATAGACCAGATCTAGCCCTTCCCCTACCCCAGTCACTTCTGAGTCAAGGGAAAAACACATAGGAAGTTTCATGCTTCATGTTTAACCTAATATGTAGTTTGATCCCCAGAAACCTGGCAAAGGCCCATGTCCAACCAAGAGTATAAATGTCAGTTTTAATTTTCTTGATGGGACCGGCATTCATCACCTCCAAGCAATTTTTCTGCAGCAGGAATCTCAAACACATTTTGTCTTTCGGGTTAAGCCCCATTTTCCCATGGGGCTGAAGCAAAATCCTGGCCTGCTCCAAATGGCCCCTTGCTTTGTGTTAACTCTCCAAAACCCATCTTTCCCTCCCAAGGCTGAAGCCATTTTCTGCTGTTAATGTGCAGCGCTTGAGTGCCCTTGCAGCTTATATAAGTGGAGAGAGTGAGTGGCGCATTTTACTTCTGCTTCTGGGAGCGATGAGGGCGGCATGGGCCGGATGAATTGATGTCAGGGGATGGAACCGGCCCACAGGCCATAGTTTGGGCACCCCTGGGCTAGTCTGTTTTCTTTCAAAGAGCCGTGGACATACATATGTATGTATATATCCCACCCAAAATGCGGCAAGACGGAGTGTGATCCTCCCCACCTGGAAAGGTCTGGTCAAAATCAAAACTTGTTTGGGGGTGTTGAGAGATGGGGGAGGTATTGCAGAGAGGGGCCAACGTTTCATGATAGGAAATGCAGGGGGAGAGATATTTTCCTACATGTGTGTGAAAATAGAGCCGGAAAACACAGAAGGCTTGGGAGGCTGCGGCGGATAAAGGAAACCTCCAGACAGAACAGTTTTGGGACAAGAGCTGCTTTCGCTCTAAATTGAACTTAGCAGGCTTCACACAGCACAGCCCTCTCTCTTCTGAGTCGCTCTGCAGGAGAGATAGAATCCTCAAAGGTGCCAAAGCAGGAAGTGACTACACTTAGCTAACAGCCACTGGAGTTGGTTGGTTTGTGGACAAACCCCATTATTCGCTGTTGAGTGGGCCGGTCACGTGGTTTCTCCCACCGAAAGCAGAAGTAAAATGCGGATTCCGCATGCCCAATTGGCACAGAACCTTGGCAGAGGTTAAACCAGTCGAGCAGACTCCTGGCCACTGGCCCTTGCCAGTACGGAAATTAAGGGGGGTGGATTAATCATAAGGGTTTATTCACCCACACCTGACCTGACCGGCGGTTCTGCTGAGAGAGCAGAACGCTAACCTCCCATTACCCATTAGGCAATTACTGACTCACAGATCAGCCTAATCCTTGGTGCAAATAGAAGCCATATTTACCCTAGTGTAAGCCTCAGACAATGCTTTTCCCCTGTCAGTGTTTGCCCAAGTTAATTAACTTCCCCAAGAGAGATTTCCCATTAACCCGAGTAAATGGATGATGTGATTTTCTGTCAGATGACGGTCCTTTCCTGCATTGCCTTCTGATCTATATATGATGATGCTTTTCCTTCAATAAACCACTGATCTGATCTCGCTCCATATTGCCTCGTGTCGTTCCTTGATCAGTCTCCTCCGGGACCTAACGGCCGTCCTAGCGGCCCCGATTCCTACAGTAAAACATGCCTGCACATGTGCAAAACGCTGTCGTTAATGCGGGTGAATTTACGGCAGCATTTTGTGCATGCGTGGATGCATTTTACCTCTGCTTCCGGGAGCAGTGCAGGCAGAATGATTTGGTGCTATGGGCCTGTTGTGTTCTAAAACAATGTACCTATCCATGTGTATCCAATGTAACCTTTCCATGTGTAACACTGTAACCCTAATAGGACGCGAGCTAGTGACCACTAGATGGCAATAGCGAGCGTCCAAGCTCATTGGTCCAAGACTCACCTAAGAGCAACAGCGCGGGAAGATTCCCGCCACCACCTTCACCTAGACAAGAAGGGCGTGACCTGCAATGACGTCACACGGACAGTAGCCAATAGACTGTCAAGGAGCCACATTAGCCACTGTATATATTGAGCTGTTCGTCCGCCATTACCACATGTTCCCTCTGACCAGCATGTAATAAAGTTGTGTTAAGCCAGCTCTTCGGCTGTCCTGGTGTCTTTGGTCCCATACACTAAAGGGCCCGATCCAGTCCACGGGCCATTTAGCCATCCCTGCTGTAGAGGGTTTAACCCTCCCCCCCCCCCCCCCACGCTCCCTAACTACAGGTATCTCAGTTTTTGAGTGACTGCCTCTCTTACCAATGTTAGTTGGTTACATTTACTTTCAAATGCTCCCAACCCTTATTCATAAGAACATAAGAACAGCCTTGCTGGAACAGGCCACAGGGGCCCATCCAGTCCAGCATTCTGTCTCACACAGTGGCTCACCATTTCCTTCAGGGTATTATTCCCAAGCAGATGCCTCCACCTGCTTAGGATTCGCTGGAAATGGCATTGACAGATATCCTGCCTATCTCTCCAACCCGGAGGTTGTCCTTAAGTATCCATAATTATAGCCATTGATACCCTTGTCCTCCATGAACTTGTCTAATTCTTTCTTAAAGCTGTCAAGACTGACAGCTGTCACCACTTCTTCTGGAAGGGAGTTCCATAGACCAGTAATCCTCTGGGTGAAAAAGTACTTTCTCTTATTTGTTTGAGAACTAGTACCCAAAAGTTTCATGGAGTGTCCCCTAGTTCTATGGATGCAAATTCTAAAATCTTCTCCAGTATCACAGTTTGAAAGCGTCTTCTGCGCTCAACCTTCCTTATGGTCCAGCTCTCACAGCCATACATTACTACTGAGAATGCCATCACTTTACATTGTCTTTATTCAGCCTTTGTTATCAATAGACTTGTAAATTTCCTTTATTACAGCCTGAAAAGGACTTGGTTAGTTCTGGCCATTCTGCATCTCCATAGGTAAGAGACTGCCATTTGCTCTTCTGCCATAGTCAACAATGTGTTTTGGCTTACGTCAGATTGTAGTAAAAGCTCCATCTCTGTATGCGCTGGGTTGTCCTTTTAAACTAGTTGTACCCTCACCTGTCTTCCTGGGAGCTAAGGAAGGATTAAAGGTGTGCAAATGTTTAATTGATCGATATCCTTCCATATTAGGATGCAACTATACCAGGGCTGCCATTGGGGGCGGGGGGACCATCAGAACTCCCATCCCGGGCCTGGAGATGACTGAGGCCCGGCAGCGCCGGGAAACCACTGATCTGTACATGCACAAACAAACAACGCATGCACAGGAAACCACGGGGGCATGACGGCACTGGGAAACCACTGATCTGCACATGTGCAAACAAATGACACATGTGCAGGAAACCCCAGGGGCATGGCTAAAATGGGGGCACGCGTACCAGGCCCGGAAATTTCTGATGACAGCCCTGAACTATACACTAAGAAAAATGCAAAAAAATCCACTATGAAGACACATCTGATGTGCTGGCATTCCCTTAGTGGTTCAGCAAAGGGAGAGGAAGAAATTGGCATTCAAAAGCCTTGCTTACAACATATTAAGGTAGCTGTCCAAATATGTAGTATACATAATTAGAACAGAACTACCTTAATGAGCTGGAAACAAAACAGACTGTTTTCTTCTCTCTCTCTCTTTACTGAATCTTGATTCTTTTTTCCCCCTTTGGTCATCTAATACTTCGGAAGACAGGAGCAAAATTCAAAGAAAAAAAATCTTGACATGCTTGAACACTAGGCTGAAACCAACAGAATGAAATTTAACAAGGATAAGTGCAAAACTTTACACCGAAGGAATAAAACCAGGAGCACAGTTACAAGATGGCAGATACTTGGCTTAGTAAAACTACAAGAGAGAAAGATCTTGGAACTGTTATATATCATAGGCTAAATATGAGTTGGCTGCAAAAAAAAAGTCAACGTTGTTTTAGGCTGCATTAACAGAAGTCTAGTCTCCAAAACCGATGAAGTACTAGCTCCCCCTCTGTTCAGCACTAGTTAGACCAAATCTGGAATACTGTCTCCAATTCTGGGCACCATACTTTAAGAATGATGCAAACAAATTAGAGCCAGATATTGAGGGGGGGGGGGGGTAGGATAGTATTCTTCAAATACCTGAAAGACAATCATAAAGAGGAAGGGAAGGATCCCAGAGTGCAGGATGTAATAGACTGAAACTAAAGGAAGACAGATGTAGGCTGAATATTCAGAAAAACCTCTAAATGGTTAGAACAGTACGACAGTGGGACCAACAGGGCCGGATTTAAGCATAGGCTACCTAGGCTGCAGCCTATGGGCCCGCACCACAGGAGGGCCCGCACCACGAACCTCCCCAAAAATGAAGGCAGGCACCAGGCAAGAAAGAGGCGCGCAGGCAAAGGGGGCAAAGGAGGGATGAGAGCGAGAGTGACAGCCACCCGTCTTACTCATGGGATAGGCTGGCGTGTTGCCCTGGCGACAGAGGGGAGGAGGAAAGAGCCCCGCGCACCCCCACTCTGAGACTCGCCCGCCAAAAGCCAAGTGGTGCGCAGTGGCAACAACTTCCTGCTCGAGCTACAGGGAGCGGAGCAGCACTTGCTGGCTTCCTTTCTCCCCGCAGCGACCCAGACGACACAGGCGTGGGTGGGGATGAGGGGGGAACTGGCGCACTCCTTTCCCCACTCCTATTGCCTGGGCATCATGCATGCACGCAAAACACGGGCGTTCCTTTACAGGCATGTTAATAGGTTGTGTGTGTGTGAGAGAGAGAGAGAGTGAGTGAGAGAGTGTGAGTGAGTGAGTGAGTGTTTGTGAAGTGAGCTCCCATCTCTGTTTCAGCTCCTGCCAGGCTAGCAGTTCGAAAGCAATAAATTTCAAGTAGAGAAATAGGAACCACTTTGGTGGGAAGGTAAACAGTGTTCTGTGCACTCCAGTGCCTAGTCATGCCTGCCACATGACCACAGAAAACAGCACTGGCTCTTCGGCTTTGAAACAGAGATGAGCACTGAATCCCAGAGTTGGATATGACTGGCTTTCACGCAAGGGCAAGCTTTGCCTTTACTAAGATGCTGACTGGGAGGCGGAAGGTCAGCAGTTTGATTCCCGAGTACTGCAGGATGGAATGAGCTCCCGTCTGTCCCAGCTCCTGCCAGGCTAGCAGTTTGAAAGTGAGAAATTGCAAGTAGATAAATAGGGACCACTTTAGTCGGAAGGTAACGGAGTTCCGTGAGTCTAGTCATGCCTGCCACATGACCACAGAAACGTCTGCAGAAGCAGACAGCGCTTTCTCTTTGGCTTTGATACAGAAATGAGCACTGAACCCTAGAGTCGGATACGACTGGCTTTCGAGCAAGGGAAAACTATACCTTTACTAATAACAGCAAATCCCTGATTGGTATTCGAATTTGCTGTGAAGTTTGTCCCTGTTTATGCAAGTTCTTTTCATTTTTATCATCTCATGAATTCATCAAATTCTAAATACTGTATAGGAATGTCGTATGCAAAATTTCTATAATAATAAACTTTAAACGTTTATTTTTCAGTTTTTAATTGGATAATTGCTGAAAATGCAGTTTTTTAAGGTTAATTTTAGAAAAATACTTTCCCCGGTAGGGCCCACACCACAGGTTCAGCCAAGGGGCCAACAGATCCTAAATACGGCCCTGGGGACCAACTTCTTCGAGAGGTGGTGAGCGCTCCAGCAGTGGAAACATTCAAGAGAGAAATGGACAGCCATCAGTCAGATCTGCTTTGATTCGGACTCCTGCATTGAGCAGGGTTTTGAACTCGATGGCCTAAAAGGCCCCTTCCTACTCAGGTATTCTCTGATAACATTACAGTACAGTGGTACCTCGCTTAAAGAGCATAATGAGTTCCACAGGATTGCTCTTTAAGCGAGTTTGCTCTTTAAGTGAAACACCATTGTAAGTGACCTATTGTGACTTGGGGGTGGTGATTGTGAACCCCAATTTAGTTGTTAAGCGAGTTTTTGGTTGGTTTGAGTTGTTACGCGAGGCGGCCATTCAGAGAGAATTGTGCTCTTTAAGCGAGTTAGTCTCTGAGCAAGGCACTCTTTATGTGAGTTTTTACTGTATTTTCAAGAGAGCTGGTGTAAATGACTGAGTCTTGAGGTCTGCCCAGGAATTGAGGCTGCATTCAGACATTCTGTGGCTTTTGATCTGTGACGAATGGAAGAGATACCTTATCGCTGACCCCCCAATGTGTTCTAAATCAATGGAGACCTTTAAATTTTAGTTTTCTTAGTTCACGTGTAATCTTAATACTGCCCAGAAAGCTAAATGTTGATGTCAAGTCTGAATTAGAAATTTTAAGAATGTTGTTGTTGTTGTTGTTGTTGTTGTTGTTGTTGTTAAATTTATGTCCCACGCTACTCAACCCAAGGGTGACTCAGGGCGGCTTACAACAAAGGAAATATACAACAGAAATCTATACCTATAAAATGGTGTGTTAACCCAAAACCATTTTAAAGAGCCCAGCACTGCCGGGCAAAATATGCTAGTACAATATAAACCACAAGTACAGATTACAAAGTTACCTAACAGTAACAATACAAGGCAATACAATGTAACAACCCCCAAATACAAAGAACAAAGATAGCCCCAGCGTCCTTTTATCCCTCAACCGGCTAAGACACGCAGGGGGGGTGGGGGGGTTTGAGGTGTCTCAGCTGCAGCCGCTTCCCTTCCTCGCGCCGGTGGAATGGGAAGTATTCATCAAACTGCTCAGATTTGATGAGACAGGCTATCTTGATCGCTCAGGACCCTCTGTAAATTAAGTTGGTCAACTCTAATATTTCTAACCTTCAGTACAAGAATAAGACTTTTTTTTAATTTGCAGAGGCTTCCACAACTTCTTTGTATAAAGTGTTTATTTTCAAAGCTCATGCCTTTTCCCTGTTAAGAAGGTAAGCATGCGCTTTTCCATCATGACTGATCAAAAAGATGCAAGCAACTCATACACTGCTTCTACTTTTTCAGTAGCTCATGTAGCAAGACAACAGCTCCAGTGATTTTGCACAATTGTTCCATTTGTGCAAAAGGTGTTATCATAAACAAGAGACAAGCGCGGATTTAGATCAGGGATCCTCAACCTTTTAAAGCTAGGGTCCGATTCACGCCCCCTCAGATTGTTGAGGGGCTGGACTGATGGTCCTGCCACCACTGCCACCGGCGCTGGTGGGACCCCCCTGAGCCCTTCTGACCCCCCTCACCAGCGGTGGCAGTTGCAGGACCACCCCAAGCCACCCATCACTCCACTCCACTCCACCCACCCCACTCCACCCCACCCCACTTCCTTGCTTACTGGCCTGGAGGAGCTACATGGTATGGGCGAAGGAGAGATCCAGGCTGCTCTTCTCACCACGCTTGGCCAGAGTGGCTCCTGGGAAAGACACGGGTGGCTGCATGTATCTGCTGCCTCCTCCTGCTCAATCCTTTTTCCTCCAGTTGGCTTGGTGTGTCCCTGCTAGCGCTCCATAGCAGGGTGGATGTTGTAAGCCTTACAACTTCCACCCTGCTATGGAGCGCTGGCAGGGACACACCAAAGAGGAGGGAACAAGGATTGAGGCAGTGGCGACTGGAGCAAGGGCATGGGCCGGATGATTTGGTACCATGGGCAGGATCTGGCCCATGGGCCATGGGTTGAGGATCCCTGATTTAGATCCCTAATGGGGACTAATAGTTGAAACACTTCCTGTCTCTCTGCTGGGCCTTGAATAACAATGAGGGGGGTGGGGAGACAGTGGTCTGCCACTGGAGAAGAATTTCCCTCAATGTTATTGTTTCTCTCTCTCCTGTCAGTGAGTTTGTTTGGCCACCCAGAAAGCTTTCTTTCCACATGCTGACTAGGAAGATGGGGTGGAATGATAGCAAGAGCTGGCTGGAGAATGATCACACAGGCACATAGTTCACAGTTTGATCACTTGTGGTGTAGTCCTGTACCAGCAATTTCCTCTCAACCACATGACCAACCTTGGTGCTCCCGGTGTTCTTGAACTTCAATTCCCAGAAGCCCTGATCAGCTGGTGTGCTGACTTGGGCTTATGGTTCTTCTTCTTCTTCTTTTGTGTCTAGGCCAGACATGAAACTGCCAAAAAAAAGTCACCTTTTGATGGGTTCATTCTGTCCACCAGGACCTTGGTGTCCTGGTGGACAGCTCAATGAAGGTGTCAACCCAGTGTGCCTCAGCAGTGAAAAAAGCAAACTCAATGCTATACCTATAAAATGGTGCATTAACTGTTGGAATGTGACAAAGGATGTTTAGCCAGGCCCCACTAGCCCCGTCTGAGCCTCCATGCACTCGCCCAACCGGGGTTCGCAGGTAACTGTCGGGTTGAATTTTGCGCCAGTGGGGCAGGAGCCCCCCGGATGCAAACAAAACAAGGGAACTTCAATTCCCAACATTCCTTGCGCCGCACCAGAGCCAATCAGGCTGAGCAGCGCAAGCAAAAGGAATATTCGGAAACGTGCCGCAGCCAATCAAAAACAAACCCG
Source organism: Bradypodion ventrale (assembly GCA_035047345.1). Taxonomy (NCBI): domain Eukaryota; kingdom Metazoa; phylum Chordata; class Lepidosauria; order Squamata; family Chamaeleonidae; genus Bradypodion; species Bradypodion ventrale. Next base: position 12,580,063 of record JAWDJE010000014.1, on the reverse strand, counting down.
CAGGGAAAAAAAGACACACAAGCCAAAAACGCAAATGCCAAACTACAAGCTCCAGCATCCTGCGCACCATGAGCGCGCAGAACGCTGAGGCAGCTGGCGCGCCAAAAATAAAAATAAAAAAGGCAGGCCGCGAAACCCCCATCCCCCCACCACCGCATACAGCGGCAATGGGATTCCCATGGTCCGGCCACCCAGGCCAGCCCACAAAAATACCCCCACTCCAACGCCACATCAAGCGGCAATGGGAATTCCTGTGGTCCGACCACCTAGGCCGGCCCACAGAAATACCCCCACCCCAACTCCGCATGAAGCGGCGAGGCAATTTCCGCGGTCCAGCCCCCGAGACCGGCCCACGGAAATACCCCCACCCCCAAAACAAAACAACACCATCCAAAAACAGTCAATTTTAAAAAAAACACAAAAAGTAAACACAAAAACATCCAAAAACACAATCCAAAAATAATCAAAACCAAAATAAAAACAGAAACAGTAAACACAAAAACATCCAAAAACACAATCCAAAAACAGTCAAAAATAATCAAAACCAAAAAGAAAAAACAGAAAAAAACACAAAAACATCCAAAAACAAACAAGAAAAAACACACAGACCCCCCGCAACCCAAAACAAACCCCCCCAAAAGATAAAACCAGAGACCTTACCAGGAGACGTCCTCACTCCATGACGACCGGAACTAAACTGAGAAAAGAAAGAGACTATTTACCGGAAGAAGAAGCGACACCCAGAGGACATTAGAGAAAAATAGTAAAATACAAGAAAAGCTCACCAGCCCCGCCCAGAGGCCACAAGAGAAAAAACATTCAAAAATATTCAAAATAATTACAAATAATTCCAAAATTACTGAAATAAGTTATCAAAACATTCAAAAATATTCACACTAATCACAAATAATTAAAAAAATAAGTTTTCACTCAAAAAAACAAAACATCTAAACACAGTATAGAAACAATGATTTTAAAAAAACATTCTTACACATTTTAAAAATTATTATCCAAGGTACAACTATTTAAAAAAATTCACATAGTAACACATTATTTGGTTAAATACAATAATTGTAAAAAAATATCATCCTTTCCTCTTTTTAAAAACCAAAAACAATAAACAAAAAATAAAAAATCACAGTTTATAACAGCCCATGCGTAAAAATAAAAATTAAAAAAACACAATTAAAAACTAACCTCATTTGCATAAACATAAAACAAAAAACTTCCAAAACCATTTTAAAGAGCCCGGCACCGCCGGGCAAAATATGCTAGTAGAAAATAAGTCCGCAAGTGTCATTTTGCCTCTTTATAAATCTATGGTGAGGCCCCATCTGGAATACTGTGTACAGTTCTGGTCGCCATACCTCCAGAAGGATATTATGGAGCTGGAAAAAGTGCATAGGAGGGCAGCCAGAATGATTAGGGGACTGGAACACCTTCCTTACCATCTGAGGCTGCAACGGTTGGGCCTCTTCACTCTTGAACGACGGCGTCTAAGAGGTGACCTGATTGAAGTTTATAAAATCATGCACGGTGTGGACAAAGTAGATAAGGAAAAACTGTTTTCCCTATCACATAACACTAGAACTGGGGGGCACTCCATGAAACTTTTGAGTACTAGTTCTCAAACAAATAAGAGAAAGTACTTTTTCACCCAGAGGATCACTGGTCTATGGAACTCCCTGCCAGAAGAAGTAGTGACAGCTGTCAGTCTTGACAGCTTCAAGAAAGGATTAGGCAAGTTCATGGAGGACAAGGGTATCAATGGCTATAATTATGGATACTTAAGGACAACCTCCGGGTTGGAGAGATAGGCAGGATATCTCTCAATGCCATTTCCAGGGAATCCTAAACAGGTGAAGGCATCTGCTTGGGAATACCCTGAAGCAAATGTTGAGCCACTGTGTGAGACAGAATGCTTGACTGGATGGCATACCTGTCAACCATCCCGATTTGGCCGGGATTACCCTGTAATTTGATGCCGCCCCGCGCTGCCAAAACCCCGTAATTTGGCAGCGGGGGGAAACGCTTTCCACGCATGCGTGGAAGCGCTACGCCGCTTGCGCAGCCCCTACGCAAGTGGCGGAGCGCTTCCACGCATGCGTGGAAGGGTTCTACACAAGTGTAAAACCCTTCCACGCATGCACGGAAGTGCTACGCTGCTTGCGTAGGGGCTGCGCAAGCAGCGTAGTGCTTCCACGCCTGCGTGGAAAGTGACCTGCGCACAAGCGATCTGCGCAGGTCCCGTTTTTTCCAGAGCCGCGGGTTGACAGGTATACTGGATGGGCTGTGGCCTGTTCCAGCAAGGATGCTCTTATGTTCTTATGCAGTTCCCTTTGCCTTACCAAGTGTGAGAAATATTAGCCAGCAACACAAGGTTGCTGTTACGGGTACACCCGATTGTGGTTCAAAAATACCACAATCTTTGAGGAGGCTGTTTCTGTGTACCATGGGCTTCTGGTAATTGAAGTCCAAGAACACCTGGCCCACCAAGGTTGGCCACCCCAGCACTCAAGCCAGACTACGATCTATGGGCATATTAGTTCAGCCGAAGGGCTATGTCTTGTTGGGGCTGGGCTAGATCAATTCTCCAAATGACAGATGAGGTGTTTTAAAGGACATTAATCTCATTAAAGTGACTCTTTTTTGCCATCTGCTTGAATCCTGAGGCTAATTAAGAGGGTTCTTGCAGAGTTGTGACCGAGAACGTTGGTTTCTTGGTCCTCCAGTTTTGGCAAAGCTCATCTGCTAAGTGTTTACAGGAAGGGGTAGGAAAGTGGCCTTTATTTTTATTTTTTTAAAAAAGAATAATGTGCCTGCTACATATTGACTTTGCCTACATGAACGCGCTGTTGCTTTTGAACCGTACATTTGCTACTTGGAACTTGCACTTTTTCGGCTCACTCAGTTTCGTCTCGAAGGAGAAGGGAGGGTCACTCCTTTTTATACTGTTCCCTGTATTGCATGTTATAGATTCGATGTTGCATCCCATAATATAGTATTTCACATGTATAGGTTTACATCATAATGGTGTTTTGACCCCTCAAGCAGTAGTTCAGTGTGACACCAGTTATATATCTTACTACTTTAACTTTTAATATTAAATTTTGCTCACTTGTTATTGTTCTGGGTGTGTCTGATATTACTACTTGATTGTATTACACCCCGCCCGTGTCTTTTGTTCTTGCTCTAACGCCCACGGCATGACGGACAAGGGATTTGCCTTTTCTGAGGCAGACAGAAACAGGATTCTGAAAAATGCCACCCCACTACAGCACGATAACTATACCCAGGATGATAATATTAACAAATTGGAATACTTAGAAAAGAAGCGAACCAGAATTAACCTACACGCATCATTCCTCCTGGAATATTATAACTCCTCCATAATACCTCGGGGGCTAAGAATGGCCAAGGGACCGACTTTGTTTTCAAATAAGAAAGAGTTCCTTGACAAATGGACGGCGATTTTGGATCGATGTTCATTTGATCTAATTTTACTTATCATTGATCAATGTCACCAAGAATCGGAAACCATTGGAAAGGACATCGACACCGTGAAAGAACAACTCACCGTGATTCCGGATAGCCTGGCCCCGGGGGAATGGCAGATTTGGAAAAGCGGTTAAAAAGTTTCAAAGATGAGTTGTTAGCCTTCAAAAATAAAAAACTCAATAGAGACAGGAGCGATTACCATAACGAGCAAGTGTATAGATGGCAGTCTACCAAAAAATACACCCAAAAACAGGTGACTTGGAGAAGGCCCGTGGAGACGTCAGAATATGAAACCACGGATTCAGATATTGCAGAATCCTCCGCCGATGAAATTACCCGTGATCCATACAATTTCAGGACTAACAGATATAGGGGAGGTGCCTCCACTTCGACCGGCTCAAGACAACGCAATAGAGCGGATTTTTTAGACAAAAGACCGCCAAAGAAGACGAAGAGGAAATGACCAGAAGTCTTACTTCTCCCTTGCCCTCCTTGGTCTTCAATTTCTCCAGCAGAGCCCTTACGGTAAGGGAAATGGAGTTACTTAATCTTGGCATGGGGTTTGTCCCCACACCAAGATATTCCCCCTTCAAAACTAAAATTGACGTTTTTAAGTTAATTAGACTCCTGAAACTTAAAACATTCTTTAAGGATAACACCTTACAATCCAAACCGTTCGCTCCTAGATCCACCTTCACCCCTAACATAGACAACCCGTCCATTGATGTCTTTAGAAGACTCATCTTAAGAGACATAGGCAAGTTAGAAAGTACATCCAAAAAGTCTTATAATCTCAAACAGGAGGATATGACTCTTCTTAATAATCTAGGTCGCGATCCTGATATAGTGATTAAGTCTGCAGACAAGGGAGGAGGTATTGTGCTTCTTGATAAAACGGACTATTTGAAAGCTGCACGACATCAATTAGCTGATATAAATTACTACATGGAATTGGACCATAATCCGACCACCCATGTTTCCAACATAATTACAGTGGTCCTACAAGGGGGCTTAGCAATGGACTACATCGAGGAGAGCACATTTCGATTTCTTTTGAACAAATTCCCCAGGACACCTATTTTTTACCTTTTACCAAAAGTGCACAAATACTCCCCAGGGCTGGATGTTTTTCCATGCAGACCCATCATCAGTGCCAATAATTCTCTTTTGGAACCTATTGCGAAATACATTGATCATTACATTTTCCCGTTTTCAATCAACACACCGGCTTATGTGAAAGACACCACCCATTTCATTAGATCAGTGGAGAACTTTGCAGTCCCTACGGACGCAGTCTTACTCACGATGGATGTCAGCTCGTTATATACAAACATACCCCTCCCAGAAGCCAGAATACTTATAGCCCACCATTTAGACTCCAGACCTAACAATTTTCCACCCACGGATTTTCTGTTGGATTTGTTGGACATTTGTTTCGAGCACAATTTCTTTAGATTTGACAACCAATATTATGTACAAATTCAGGGAGTCTCGATGGGCTGCAATTTCGCACCATCAGTTGCGAACATCTTTATGTGTAATTTTGATTCAACTTTTATTTGTAACCCCACTGTCAACCCCTACTTTACAGACATCCTATGTTATAGAAGATATATCGACGATTTATTTTTTATCTTTAAAAATCAGGATTCCATTCATGGCTTCTGTAATTGGATTAATCTTCTGCATCCGCAGTTAAAATTCACTCATAATTTACAACTAAGGTCGTTATCCTTTTTGGATCTCACAGTTTTTATTGCTGATGGGAAAATTCAAACTAAATTATTTCATAAATCTACAGATAGATTTCCTTACCTTCAGTTTAAGTCATTTCATCCCAAACACCTGAAAGCCAACATTCCATACAGCTTATTTATCAGAGCAAAAAGGAACTCCACCAACACACGAGACTTCCTTACCGCAGCTGACAAAATTTCAGGCATTTTAAGGCACAGAGGTTACCCCAAAAATATCATCAGAGAAGCACGAAACAAGGCTAATAGTCGACCAAGATACACCTTGCTGGAGGAGGTTAAGAGAACTCCACAGAACAATTCTAGGCTGTTCTGGTCGCTCGATTATACTCCACTCGCCAATAAAATTAAGAAGATCATCCTCAGGCATTGGCACGTGTTAGACAGTACCCCGGGCTGCCTACTTCCCCCTACGATCGGCTTCCGTAAAACCAACGCGATTGCCAATTATGTTTCCCGGGCGGACATCTCGCCCCGACATGTACCCTCTAGTTTGCCATCTGGACACTTTGCATGTGGGCATTGCAAGTATTGCTCATACATGTGGCAGACCCAGCATGTACAGCTACCTTCAAGCAACTTCACCTTAGATCTAAAATCATTCTCCAGTTGCAGCACGAAGGAATCAATATATATGTTAAAGTGTACCTGTCAGTTGGCTTACATCGGGCAGTCCAGGAGGCCAATCAGGGTGCGCTTGGGCGAACATATATCACGTATTAAAAATCGCACCCCAAACGCACCCATGGTTAGCCACTTCATAGAAAATAAGCACAGTTATAAAAACTTGAAATTGGTAATCTTGGAGACATATAAACCGACCAAACATGAGACTATTGACGTAGAACGCTTCCTACTCCAGAGGGAGGCGTTCTACATTCACCATTTCAATACCTTGTCTCCATCTGGGTTGAATACGGATTGGGACCTCTCAGCCTTCCTATAGCTTTCCGATTTCACTTTAACAATTTACCATTCATTCCCTTCTACTTTCAGTACTGTTTTTCATGATTCACACCTTCAAAACTAACATAGTAGTAGACATTCAGCTGTAGACAATTCAGTAGCATAACCTCTCACCCAGACTATTTAAGCCAGATTTCGACTACCTATTGTAACGCGAGAACACAATAAGAATAAACCCATGAGGTTCACGCGCCAGGAAGATGATTCTGATAGGTATGTTTCTGTCTGTTTCCCTTTCCGTGTTCTTTCGTACTGTTGATGATGTTTATATCTGTGTTACATCTAAGTTAATGTTTGTACGAATAGTTGTATCAGGCAACAAGCCAATTGATTGTTTTTAACACTTGTAGAGGTGTTTGTTTATAAATTATGCGGTTATAAATCGTGCGGATATAGAGATATATATATATAGATGCACATTTTCTTGTTATTTACTGTAGACTCTGAGGAAGTCTCCGAAATGTCACCATACCGGAGGGACATCAGTATTTAACAGTCTTTGCATCCTCCTTCTCTGGGTTGAGCCGATGTGTCTTCGACCTGCCGTGTCACGTTCCGTGCCGTTCAGCAACGTAGAAAAAGATTTTGCTACTACATATTGACTTTGCCTACATGAACGCGCTGTTGCTTTTGAACCGTACATTTGCTACTTGGAACTTGCACTTTTTCGGCTCACTCAGTTTCGTCTCGAAGGAGAAGGGAGGGTCACTCCTTTTTATACTGTTCCCTGTATTGCATGTTATAGATTCGATGTTGCATCCCATAATATAGTATTTCACATGTATAGGTTTACATCATAATGGTGTTTTGACCCCTCAAGCAGTAGTTCAGTGTGACACCAGTTATATATCTTACTACTTTAACTTTTAATATTAAATTTTGCTCACTTGTTATTGTTCCGGGTGTGTCTGATATTACTACTTGATTGTATTACACCCCGCCCGTGTCTTTTGTACATGATTAAGGAGGGCTGAGATATATAAAGTAATAGTGGAGGTGCCCGCCGGCCGGGCAGGGTCATACCTGTCAAGTTTCGGGATATTCCTGTCAAATAAAGGAAATTTCCTGTCCAAAACTGGAAACTGGACGGCTATGCTTATCCTGTGCTGGCCTCCAGTCTAACTCCAGTCTAACTGCAGTCTAACTAATACGGGATGACGGTGGGAAAGAGTGTAAAATACGGGGGTTAGACAAAAATTTCCCAAAACTTGACAGGTATGGACGGGGCTTGTGGGGTTTTTTAGCTTACTTTTGTGTTGCTCCAAGTCCCCAACCTCCGGCTGTTTCTCCTCCCGGCTGTTGTGGGAGGGCACATTGAAGTGATGCTCGTGCGCTTGCGCACGCAAGCGCACGTCTCTGCTGGGGCCATCATCGATCGGTGTGTGTGCGCCAGCCATCGGCAGCCACTGGTGACGTGGGCGCACTGCTGGTGATGCGGGCGGACCAGCTGTGGGTGACCGTTTGTGATGCCCTTGTGCTGGCGCACACATGTGCACCAGTGCAATTGATGCTTTCCGGGTGCCCGGTTGTGACATCAGCGTGCTGCCACATGCTGCCGCATCATTGATGCTGCAGAGGTCCTTCCCGGTGGGGCTGGCGCTCCACCTGTGTTGTCCGGGAACCCCCCCCCCCCCCTTCAGATACTAAGACATGCAAGGTAGGTCCACTGAAAATTGTAGGGGGATTGGGCGAGGGAGGGGGGAACACATTCAGGATATTCAAACGTACTTCTTTGCTTTATAGATATGGAAGCTCTAATAAAAAATGGTGACAGCCTGTTCATTTCTCTCTGACTGTCACTGTAGTAATAACACCAAGCAGCTCCTCAGAGCAAAGCTTGGGAAAGTTATTTTCTTGGCCTTCAACTCCCAGCATTCCTCAAGTGGTACAACCCATTCCATTCTCTGCCCCAGGATCTCGGGCAGGACAATTTCCTTCATTTGTTAACCACTCATTTTATCTGGAGATGCTAAAGACTGAACATGGGAAGCCTGCCGTGGTCTCTTGCCACAGCTGGGGGTTCTGGGGAATTGTAGTCCAGAAAGATAATTTTTCTGAGCTCTGCTCCTCATTCCATAAGTAGAAGGTGACCAGACAGATTGTTAACTCTTACTTTGATCAGTCTCTCTCAGTGGATGCAGCAGAGTATGATGCTCCAGTATGGAATGCATAAACACACACACACAAAAGAAGATGACATTGCTGTTAATGAAGCCATGTGAATACTGACAGGATGCCTTAAACCTACACCAGTTGAGAAGATATACCCCCTTGTTGGTATTGCTTCACCTAAGATCAGGAGAGAAGTAGCAGCAGATGCTGAAAGAACTAAGCAAAAGAAGGACCCTCAACACCCTCTGAATGGAGATGAGCCTCAAGTCTGCTGGCTCAGATCCAGGAAGAGCTTTATGGCAAGAACAAACATTCTTGAAGGTACACAAGAGCAAAAGAAAATTAGAAGATGGAGGAAAGGAACATCACTGGGAAAGGAACATCATTAAAGGTGGATATAGCTGAAGATCCCAATCTCCCTTATATCTCCTGGAGGACCCTGAATACAGTGGTGGGCTCAAAAAAAAATTACTACTACACTGATGACGTGGTATGGTGGGTGTGTTCAGGGGGGAAAGCTCTGTGTTGCACCCGAATTAGGACTACTTTAGTTCAAAACTTGGATGGGCGGGGCCAGCCAGAATTTCTGCTACCGGTTCTGGCGAACTGGTGTGAACCTGCTGATGCCCACCACTGCACTGCAGCAGGTTCTGTCAGGTTGCCGAACCGGTAGCAAAAATTCCCCAGGCCACACCCACTTGGTTGGCCATGCCCACCTCCATAGCCATAACGCAGGATGTTTGGCCATGCCTACAGATTTGGCCCTGCCCACAGATTTGGCCCCACACATAGAGTAGGTAGTTAAATAATTTCACAGTGCATCACTGCCTGAATAGGCTGTGGGTTGGAGTCCCTAAATGCAAGGCCAGCATGCTCAAGTGGGGACTGCTAGTGGGGAACAACACACAGTGCGAATATGGAGAGACACAGAGTCCAGCCCATTTGCTGGTCTGCTGGTTGCTGCCAGAGACATGCACCGATAAGGACTTGCATTTGGGCAGTGACAGAGCGAAGAAAGTCGCTTCATTTTGGCAGTCCAGGGTCTGATCAGGACATGAAAAAGAAAAAAAAGAAAGCAGACACAGACTGGGACAGCAGTCTGTACCATTCCTATTTCTTGCCAGTTAGTTCCTGCAGGCTCAGGTTCTTTCCTTTCTCTAACAGTACTCCTGGCCTTAAATCCACTGCCAGTAAACTATAAGGTTGTAGCAATATTAAGAAATACAGTGGTACCACGCTTAAAGAGCATAATCATACCTGTCAAGTATCCCATATTGGCCGAGATTTCCAGTATTTTGGCGCTCGTTCCTCCCCTTTCCCGCCGCCGTCCCGTATTTTGAACGGTGGGGAAAGGGGTTACTGCATGCGTGCACGTGCAGAACCCATTCGCACATGCACCAACATGTTCTGTGCATGCTCAAATGGGTTCTGCGCATGAGCAGAAATTTCCCGTATTTTTGGGAGCCACACTTGATGGGTATGAGCATAATGCGTTCCATGGGATTGCTCTTTAAGCAAGTTTGCTCTTTAAGCGAAACACCATTGTAAGTGACCAATTGTGACTTCTGGCGGGTGGGACTGTGAACCCCGATTTAGTTGTTAAGCAAGTTTTGGTTGGTTTGAGTTGTTAAGCGAGGCGACCATTCAGAGAAAATTCTGCTCTTTAAGCGAGTTAGTCTCTAAGCGAGGCGCTCTTTATGCAAGGTTTTACTGTACAGTACTTCTAATCCATATACATTTCTCTCTTTCTTATTCTCTCTGGTAGGTTCTGTTGTTAATAAAATGTATTATGATTTTTTCCTGGAGACAAACTCTTGTCTTCCCAGAAAATGCAAATACAGTAGTTTCCAACCATCAAAAGTAGAACATTTCCTTCCTTCCTTCCCCTACCCTCGTCCTTTCCACTATTTAAGCTTCCCTGTACCAAAGGAATTCTCTATTCCTCAGTCAGCTAGTCTTCTTTGACAGCGGGCATGCTCTGTGGTTCCCATTAATTGTTTCCTTGCTCTGTTATGGAGTGCTGAGTACAGTACATGAAACACATTGTCACTCACCAGGGTGGCCCATTTGGTCTGAAAGGGAGGGGTTCCTCTTGCTCAAAAGTGGTAGTCACTAATGTAGCAGAAGATGCAAGCCTGAACCATAATACCTGCTAATGATCAGTGGTTCTTCTTCAGGTGCTGTATCTGTTTCGGATATTGGCAATCATAATTGCGATAGTATTCCTGTTCTTAACTCCTTTTCATAACTCAATCTTCATGGCTGAAAGTCAAATAAGCACGGCCCCCAGTCCCCGACAACCCTTCAGTGGGCAGAGGGTACTATCTCCGGGTCAGCCATTAAAGTCTGTACCTGGAATGTCAGGAGTGTTTCTTATCTTGCATAAATGCACCCATTTTTGAGCCCCCTTTAAGTTATATCAGGGATTCTCAACCTGCGGCCCACAGGCTAGATGTGGCCCACAGTGTCATTTCATGTGGCCCCCCACTGCCTCCACCACACCCAGAAGTGCCATGTGGTGGAGGAAGGGCAAAATGGCCCTCTGAAGCTGTCTGAGCTTTAAAAGGTTGAGAACTCCTGAGTTATATAGATAAGAAAACTTTGGCAGTTATTGTTGTTGTGTTTCCACTTATATATCACCGTATAGCGCTTAGACCATTCACTGCGTAGTTCATCAGATAATTAGCATTTTGACCCCAACTTGCTGGGTACTCATTTTACCAAGCTCAGCAGGATGGTAGGCTGAGTCAACCTGATACTCATCAGGATCGAATTCAGATTGTGAGCAGAGTTTTGACTCCAGCACTTTCAGAGGTAGCCAAAATATTTGTCACTCTTTCAGCTGAGCAAGGCAAGACCAGACCTTGGAGTGATTTAAATCTCTCTAGTGTCTCTCTGTTATATATATTTGTCATTAGTAAATTTCTGCCACTCATTAGACCAGCTCAGGGCAGCATACCTTGCTGTCTTGGCCCAAAAGCACCCTTTGTGTCAGGGATTCCCAACCTTTTCAAGCAGGGGGGCTGGGTCATGCTCTCTCAATCAGCTTCGAGGGCCCGGCTGCCATTTCCCCCTGCCTGAATGATGGGGGCGACTATTTTGTCCCATCAGCTTCAAAGGGGCAGCCATTTTGTTTCTTGAATGCCCTTGGAGGAATGAGGGGGCCACATGAAATGCCGCCACAGGCCAGATTCAACCCACGGGCCTTAGGTTGGGAACCCGTGCTCTAGGTTTCATGGCCCAAAATGGGAACTCATCCCTGGATCTCCTAAATCCTGGTCTGTTCCTCCAAATACTGCTACACCACATAGCTCTTTTCTTATTTCTATGTAATCAAACAAATATTGTGCATGCTGAGCTGCTGACAGACATAATACTATACATGTGCTCTCTACTATCACTGGAAGGTCGCTCATAAATGTGTTACTACATGCCAGTAAAACAACAAATACAACAGATCATTGCATCTCCTTTTCTCTGCCTCCTTCTCCATGGTGCCTCCCAGGAGTAGAGCCAGCCTGTGTAGCCATAGACAAGTTGCACAGTCCCTAAGCGCCCCCAGAAAAAGGGAAAGTCAAGCCACCTCTGCGTGTTCACTACCCAGAAAACCCTGGAAAGGATCATTATGAATCAGAATTAACATGATGGCTCAGTTGTTGTTGTTGTTGTTGTGGTGGTGGTGGTGGTGGTGGTGGTGGTGGTGGTGGTGGTGGTGGTGGTGGTTGCGGTTGCGGTTGCGGCGGTTGTGGTTGTGGTGGTAGTCGTTAATATCCAGTCCTTTAGGTATTGCCCCAAGGGTTCCAATCACTATGGGTAAAGCAAATGTGAAACCTTCAGTCTTTTCTTAGCCAATTCATACCAACTGTTTGTTTTATTTAGAATAGTTGTCCACAGTGCCATTGATATCACAAATAGCAAAGGTGATCGTCACCTTGAGAAATTCCACGCTTAATTTTAACTTCACCAAATTCTTCTCCACAGGCCATTAACTTTACTTGCCATAGCTTCATTAAAGTCCTCACGAATCTTTTAATATTGTGCTAATTCCAAAAATGTCAAAGTATTTCTCAATATTATTGCTATTGCTATTGCTATTGCTATTGCTATTGCTATTGCTATTGCTATTGTGTAGTAGTAGTAGTAGAAGAAGAAGACAATAGCAATAACAATAATATTGAGAAATACCTTGACATTTTTGGAATTAGCACAATATTCAAAGATTCATGAGGACTTTAATGAAGCTATGACAAGTACTATTTTAGTACTTTAATTAGTAGTAGTAGCAGCAGCAGCAGCAGCAGCAGTAGTCGGGGCTGTGGTGGCTCAGTGGTTAAGAAGCTCACCTTGTTAGCGGGAAGGCTGGCAAGTCGGCAGTTCAAGACACGGGTACTCGGTGGTGGGCTCCAAAAAAAATTGTTACCACACTGTGGCCGTGGTATGTTGGGCGTGGCCAGGGGGGAAATCCCTGTGTTGCACCCGAATTAGGACTACTTTATTTCAAAACTTGGATGGGCAGGACCAGCCAGAATTTCTGCTACCGGTTCTGGCAAACTGGTGCGAACCTGCTGATGCCCACCACTGCGGGTACTGCATGACAGCTCTTGGAGACATGAAAGAAGCCTCATTCAGGCATCCCCTGAGGATAGTTTCTTCCTCAAAAATCCTTTCAACTCAGAATAATTTCTGACACAAAATTATTATTGTTGTGGTCAGGTTTGCTACAGCTTTCCTACTGAGTGGACAGAATTGGTTTCTATCCCACTTTGTGTGGAGGCAAGCAGCTCCGACAGACAGTTTTTCCACATGAAATTAGATGAAATGCTGTGATTCACACCCTTTTGAAAAGAGAGAGAGCGCGCTTCTGTGCCCTTGAAATCTTTTCAACACAAAATAATTTCTGACATGAAATAATAATAATAATAATAATAATAATAATAATAATAATAATAATAATAATAATAATAATAATAATAATAATAATAACAATAATAATAATAATAATAATAATAATAATAATAATAATAATAGTAGTAGTAGTAGTAGTAGTAGTAGTAGTAGTAGTAGTAGTAGTTGCTGTTGCTGTTGCTGTTGCTGTTGCTGTTGCTGTTGCTGTTGCTGTCGTAGCAGCAGTAGTATCATTATCAAAGCATGGCTTTTCTACATCATAGCAGGTCTTTATAAAGTTGCATTTAGAGTAGCAAAAAAAAAAGCTGAGATTCTCGCTCTGATTCCGTGCTAGTTTCCGTTTCGGTGCTGCCATCAGTGGATGGAAACACATCTGAAATAACCTTGTATAGACATTTCCAGGGATGCAAGGAAAAGATGAATAGCAGATTGTATGTACACACACACACACACACACACACCTCTTTCAGCACATCTGCCTCTTCTTTCCTAGAGGCTTTGCTGCCATCTCTCAGCCCAGAGCAGAAAGACACCCAACAGGGAGGAAGAACCCAGATTAGCACAGAATCAGAAGGGCATCTGATGCCAGGTATCTTAGCCTGTTGAATTTTTTAGTTCCACAGCTGTACAGCCAGGTGATCATAAGTGCCCAGGAAGGCACTAGTATCATAGATACACTTCCCCTACCGATAAATCAAAGCAGTTGTAATTTTACTTCACCACAGCAATAGAGTTCTCCGCATGGGTGCATGGTGCATTCATGTGCGACCCTAAGAGCTTTAAAACATGAGTTTCCATGGCTGAGCAGACAGTCAAACCTGCAGCATCCCCCAAATTCTAATCTGTCATTCTATCCAGAACACCATACTGGATATCCATAATGTCTCCCAGAAGCAAGGCTGCTCACACTGTCCCTCAAAGGCCACATGGAGCCCAAGAGAAGGTCTTCTCTGCAGAACAACCCCAGGACCCATCAACACCACCCTGTGAAAATGCTGGTCCTCCTCTAAAGAGCTGCACCCCAGCAGTCTCCAGAGGATTCAATTCTTCATTTTAAAGCACATAGTCCTAAAAGGCCAGAACAAGATGGGACATTGATTGCAGTCATCCGAAGCTTTATTTTTTTTTAAAAAAAGGAACATGTAGCCTAAAGGAATTTGGAGATACTTGGGAAAGTGCAGGTGTACTCCCTGGATGCTCTCTTCCCTCCTGGCCCTGAAGACTACAAAGTAAAACAAGATATGACTTGTTTTAATTTGTAGTACTGTGGTGGCTCAAGTGGTTAAGATGCTGAACTCACTGACTGGAAAGTTGGAGTTCGATTCCCGGGTACTGCATGACGGCGTGGGTTCCCGTCTCTGCTCCAGCTCATGCCAACATAGCAGTTCAAAAGCAAGAAATTGCAAGTAGATAAATAGGGACCACTTCAGTGGGAAGGTAAACAGTGTTCCGTGCACTCTGGTGTTGAGGCATGCCTGCCACGTGTCCATGGAAAAGTCTGCAGATGCAGACAGCGCTGGCTCTTTGACTATAAACAGAGATGAGCACTGAATCCTAGAGTCGGATACGACTGGCTTTTGAGCAAGGGTGACCTTTACCTTTAATATATAACGTGTGGTGATTATTACATGGCAGCCCTGTGTGAGCCTTAATTGACTTGCTTGAGATTTAAACTTTCTATCACTTTTGACAATGCACTACCGAACATCCCAGATCACCTGGAAATTATTTTCTCCTCCCCCACAGAAAGAAACCTTTTTTTAAAAAAAAATGGATTTATGGTGCCTGACTAATTTCAAACATCTGAGCTTGGGGAACTGTGAAATTCAAAATGACAAAGAAGATGGACGACTCTTGAAAAACTACATGCTTAAATCTGCCAGATGTCCTTTACTTTAAATGTGTTCCTATCCAGAACATTAAGGTCCCATAGATACCAAAGCTAGTTATAACCTAAGAAAACTCATATTCCTTTTGACTGTATGGATTCCATCCTACACTTTCCCTTTACCCTTGTTAATATCTCTTTGGATCAGGGAGTTCCCAACCCTTTTTCAAGCTGGGGGCCGGGCCACGGTCTCTCAGTCAGTTGGCTGGCTCTTTAGCTATAAACAGAGAAGAGCACTGAACCCTAGGGTCAGATACAACTGGCTTTCAAGCAAGGGCAACTTTTGCCTTTACCTTAAAAATGTTTTTTTTCTCTCTCACACTCAGTCACTCTCTCTCCCTCTTTCTTCCACTTCTAGACTTTAAATACAGTAAAACCCCTACTTTCATAAAAAGTCTGTTCCATAGGCTTTTATGTAAATCGGCTTTTTACTTAACTCGAAGCAAACCCATAGGAAAAATGGATTTTTGACTTAACTTGAAGCAAACCCATAGGAAAATATTTATGTAAATTGAAGCAACCCCATAGGAGAAATAAATTTTTACATAACTCAAAGCAAACCCTTAGGAGAAATGAATTTTTTTACGTATGTAACTTGAAGCAAACCCATAGGAAATTGTGTTATGTAAATCAGGACATTTATGCAAATCGTTACATGGTTTTAGTGCAAAATCATTATGTAAGTTGAATTTTGTGTAACTCGCGGCATATGTAAGCCGGGGTTTTACTGTATACACAAAATGATTCTCACCAGAGTCTGTCAAGACGCGGGGTGTACGACTCAGGAATGTTCGCAGAAAGACAAATCTGAAAATTTAAAAGACTGTGAAGAATTTGTAGCCCAGGGAGATGGCGCCAATTTCGTTACTTCCAAAATGCAATGCACCTCACACAGTCTAATGAGACTTCATAGCTTGGTACAGTAAATAAATATCATTTTCCTATGGGTTTGCTTCGAGTTATGTAAAAATTCATTTTTCCTATGGGTTTGCTTCGAGTTAAGTAAAAAATCAATTTACATAAAAGCCTACAGAACAGACTTTTTATGTAAGTAGGGCTTTTAATGTACTTTATTATCCAAGAAGACGTGAAAATGCCTGGACCAGACTCTGTGAAGACATCCCATGCAGTGACAAATAAGGTTTGAAACCCTTCCCTTGCAAACACTGTGGCTAAAAATCCAGTTGTTCTTCCCACTGTTTATGATCACTAGCTTTTTACTAATGAGAAATGTCGCCAACCCATGGAGAGTTTTAATGTTGAGCCTCAGGCATGTTCTGATTCATCCACAGTCATGTGGATTTCACACATTCCCTGCAATTATTCATACGGGCAAAAGGATAACTACTGGATCCATTTGCTCCCCCACCAAGCGGCCTTCCCATTTTCAAGATGGATTTTCCCGAATGGCTAAAGAAGTGAACAGGGTTGGCAATGCTGCTCTTCCCAGCTGTCATATGTCAGCATTTCATCCATTGGAGATTTATCAGCTAACACTGACAATAATGAGTGCTAAATATTCATGCAACAAAAAAAACCAATTATAGAACTTTCATCAAGTGCACTGGGGGGAATTTTTTGTTTTAATGCCACAGTAATTATGTTTTCGCTGAACTAGAACACACACACATTTCAATAGTTACTCGCCGTCAGTAGCAAATTGATTCCTAATCTGCACCAGCCCCCTTGTATGCCACACTATCCAGTTGTTTTTCTTATGTTGTTATGAGCCCTCAAGGCTTTTTTTTAAACTTGCAGCAACTCTATGGTTCAATGACCTACAGAAGGTCAGCCCTGTTCAGATGTTAAAAAGTTGAGATTGTGGCCATCTGTATGGAGTCCATTCATCTCATATTGGGTTTTCCTCTTTTCATACTTCATACTACTGCTCATTCCATTGTTTCCTGTTCCTATAGCCATTGTACTTCCACCTCAGTTTAATCATTTAGCTCAGGAATTCTCAACCTTTTTAAGCCAGGGGCTGGGTCACGCTCCCTCAGACAACTTCGGGGGCCAGGTGGCCATTTTGCCCTTCCTCCACCACATGGCACTTCCTGGCATGGTGGGCCACATGAAATGGTATCATGGGCCGCATCCAGCCCATGGGCCACAGGTTGAAAATCCCTGATTTAGCTTCTAGCAAAGGTAAGTGTCGCCTTTGCTTGAAAGCCAGTCGCATCCAACTCTAGGGTTCAGTGCTCATCTCTGATAATAGCCAAAGAGCCATGTGGCAGGCATGCCTCAACACCAGAGCATAGCTGTCAATAATCCTGTTTTGGCTGGAAAATTACCATATTTACCCCTCTTTCCCGCCACCCGTATTTTCCATTAATCTCCATTATTATTATTATTATTATTATTATTATTATTATTATTATTATTATTATTATTATTATTATTATTATTATTATTATTATTATTATTATTATTATTATTTTATTTATTATTTTTATTATTTTTATTATTTTTATTATTTTTATTATTTTTATTTTTATAAAACCAAAGTGTCATGGGGTATGTTCCTCATAACAGAGCCAGGGAAGAGTGTTGGGCTCCCCTGGGGGGGGGAAAGCACCCCCTAGGCACCTCCCTTAGCATCACTGCTGCCCCTCACGGGGAACAATACAGCAAGCCAGCCCCCACAGGCAAGCCTCAGTTGCAGTAAAATAGATAAATACTGTAATTTTAAACCCCTTTCCCCATTCACTCCCACATCATTTCATGGTGATTTTTCATCGAACTGGTTTTTATACTTATATCAGTTAATTCTCTACTGTCCTAGCCTTGTGTACCTCAATTTCATTTTTTTTAAAAAATCTGTGTTTAAGACAGGACCACTGAAATATCCTCTTTATGTTGTATGCAAATATACTTGGAGCCGATTGGCTCATTGTCTCTTCTCTCTCCTGGGAAAGAGGGTGTTAAAGGGAAGAGACAATGAGCCAATCAGTTTCAAGTATATTTGCATACAACATAAAGAGGATATTTCAGTGGTCCTCCGCAAAATTCCTTTCAACCCAGAATAATAACTCCCAAAATATCCAGCAAACATGAGTACAGTCATCACTTCGCTATCTACAGGATAGTAATCACTTCAGTATCTGTAGTCCAAAATATAATTTTTCCAAACTAAGATGGGAAGTAGGATAGCTCTGCTCTCCCCACAAAGGTAGTTCCTAATACTCTTCCTTCTTCACCAAAATGCCAAAGAAATAATGTACATCAATCCAAGCACGACACTTTATTCTTCCTGTCTGGCTGCTCTAATTCAGGAAAAATCTTCAGGTTGTCTTCCTTAAAATGGCCAAGTCAAATCTTTACAGTATGCCAGGCCTCAGTCCAGTTTTCAGCCTACGCTGTCTGGGCTCTGAAGGGCTGATAGTGGCTTTGCTAACCAAATAGTGCCTCTCATGTCATCCCCTGTCCACAAGCAAACTGTGTTTCTGCTGTTGGAGCAAATAATGAGCAGCTTCTCCTAGGAGGAAAACCACATGAGTTTGCATGGAAAGTGTAACATACTAAGCCTGTACGTCTCAGAGGCATCTCATATCCTGCCAAACCCTATGAATAGAGTTAAACAAGTTAACATGATATTCTTCCTAGGAACTCAAAGTAGAGTATGATATTTTCATTCTCCTTTTAGCCTTACAAACAACCTTGTAGGGGTAATTAGAGAACTGATGATGAGTCCTACACTTGAAAAAGTTATGTTACCGAACTACTGCTCCCAGAATGCAAAGATCCTCCTTTCGTGGGGATTCTGGGACTTCTAGTCCAGAAAAGTAACTTTACCAAGCTCTGGGAACGGGTATTTTATTTCAATCCACTTTTTATTTTATGTTTAAATCTAATATTTGTGAAAGTGTTTATAAGCAACTTGGAATGTTTAAAATTAAATTTTTAAATGTGGTTTTAGGTTCCTGTGGAGTAAGCCATATTTGTGCTAAATTAGAGTTACCACCTCATTTTGTTGAGAAGCTCTTTAACAACTACAGTATCTATAATCTGTTCTGGTAATAGATTGTAATAAATTGACATTCAAGTTTGAAAGGAGTCTGGTACTGGGAAAGTCTACTACTGCAGAGAATACTGTATTTGGTTGCTTGATTATTCACAACATCCTAATGGGCTTCCTCTGTGTAATATCATTAAGGCTATAGTGACGGAGTCTAAAGTCTAATACAGGGTGTTTGGTGTTCTGGAAATAATAGGCAGCAGCCAGCAATACGAGCCAAACACACAACTTTATTCGGAATAAGAATAGGTGACCAGAGCTAACAACACACCCTCACATTCTTTATTTATCTCCGATCAGAACTGACAGTTGGAAAAAACCGTTGGAAACATTGACAGCTCTATCTCGTGCACTTCTCGTTCAGAACCTTCCCGAAGTCTCGTGAGACTTTGAACCATAGTAAAGCGAATACATATTAAACTCTATCACAACAAAGACAAAATGGTAAACACGTTTCCTTATATACACAACAGGGTGGATAACCTCCAAAGGACCTAAAGCCTCACATTCCTGCCCAGCTCTGGACAGCTCCCACCTTCCACTTATCCCCTAAATATTTTTTTTCTTTAAAAATGCTCTTGTAATGGAAAAGCCCCCTCACATCAGCCAAAGGTTGATCATCAAGTAATGAATTGTTAGTAGCGCCTATGCACTCAATATGTGGCACTCAGTGGAACCACAGATCTTCAAAGATTAGAAATATTCATTACTTACAATTATGTCCATCAGTGAGGTCAAGGTGCGGAACATGGTTTTCTTCTCCCTAAGTATCTTCATAATAACCCTGTGAAGTAGATCAGGATCACTTCAGTATCTGTAGTCCAAAATATAATTTTTCCAAACTAAGATGGGAAGAAGGATAGATCTGCTCTCCCCACAAAGGTAGTTCCTAATACTCTTCCTTCTTCACCAAAATGCCAAAGAAATAATGTACATCTATCCAAGCTATGGGCTCATTGGATCTCCCTATTCCCAGGCTAATACTCTAACTCAGGGGTTCCAAAACTTTTGACGCCATGGGCCTGACCATGCCCCCCGAACAACTTAGTGGGCCTGACCACACCGACATAAATACACCGATGTCCACATTTACGACAGCCGCCCCTGCTCTAACTAAATTGGCTCTGGCATGAACCACATTGGGCTACATGGAGAAGTCATCTGACCAGAGTATAAGGTTTTCTGACCTGACATTACTAGACTTGGCTTGCAGTGGATTCTTTCCACCTTAAAGCCAAGACCAGTCAACTGAGAAACAGATTCTGTCATAAGCAACAAATTTAGACTGTACTGTCCAAAGTTATCCCCAGAGCATCTTTATTAACATTGCCAAATCAGATATAGAAGATATGAATAATTCCCCATACGAACATAATTAAGAAGTATGGAAGCCTCTGCTTTCCAGATGGCTGTTGCCATT
The DNA here is from genome assembly GCA_035047345.1 of Bradypodion ventrale. Lineage (NCBI taxonomy): Eukaryota > Metazoa > Chordata > Lepidosauria > Squamata > Chamaeleonidae > Bradypodion > Bradypodion ventrale. Next base: position 12,559,505 of record JAWDJE010000014.1, on the reverse strand, counting down.
TTAGTTCCACAAAGTATTCCTGGGCTATAATGGCTTAGGAGGTCTTGCAGGCCAAAGGTTTCCATGGCAACTTTACTTGTCTGGGCTTTATAGATTCATATGGGGAACTAATCTGATAGCTTCTCATCCACAGAATAAGCAAAACAGCTGTCTGGAAAGCCCTCTTCAGGCATTAGAAAGTATATCTCAAGAACAGAAATGTGACCAAGACGCCCATGATGAGAAGGCAACCCACAACAACCAACAAATTCGCAGCAGCCACCCCCACCAGGACAGTAAGCCCTGTGACAGTCATCCCAAAGAAGAGGAATGGAGAATGTGTGCCTTCAACTCTGACTTGTTGCAAGACTCGGCTCAGGGGCTGATCACAAGGGAACAAGTACTGACTGAGTGTGTCCCTGTTTCAGCTGTCACACCCCTACGCACCAATTTACAGCCTGCCAACCAGCATGGGGATGAAAATCCTCTCCCCTCAACATCATGTTTTAACTTCTGTTCCTTTTGCTGTACAATGCTGGTCTTGGACCATAATAAAGATTGAGTGAGTGTTGTTTAAGGAAATGTCCTGCTAGCCGGACTTGGAGATGAAGAGGCCCAACACAGGCTGATGACCCGGGACACGCTCACATTCAAGTCTATGCTGAAGGAAGCGTTGGCATCTGAGGTGGCCAGGTCAGGGGTATTTGTCCACACCATGCTATGAGTTCTAGAGATGCCCCCACTGTGAGGACTTTGCCAGCTACCTCAACTAGCCCCAGGGTTTCACTGGCTGACCAGGCGCCAGTGCACCACAAAAGATGTTGTGGTCTTCCTAAATGGTTGCAGGATTTTGTTCGATCCTAAGGGGGAGGGGTGTTGTGTATTTAAGGAAATGTGTTTGCCATTTTGTCTTGTTGTGAAAGTTTAATATGTATTTGCTTTACTATGATCCGAAGTCTTGAGAGACTTTGGGAGGGTTCTGAACGAGAACAGAGCTGCCAATGGTTCTAACGGTTTTTTTTCCAACTGTCAGTTCTGATCAGAGATAGTTAAGGAATGTGAGGGTGTGTGGTTAGCTCTGGTCACCTATTGTTATTACAAATAAAGTTGTGTGTTTGGGCCATATTGCTGGCTGCTGCCTATTATTTCCAAAACACTAAAGTGAGTGAGTAAGTGTGACAGATGGATGTCCACTTCTCTTTCGAAAGCCTCCAATGATGGTACACTCACCATCACCCAAGATAATTGATTCTATTGTCATACTGCTCTAACAATTAAGAGGATTTTTCTGACATTCAGCCAAAATCTGGACTCCTATAATTTGAGCCCATTATTACTTGTTCTGAAAGAGAGGAGGGAATTTTCCTGACCTTAAGCAGCAAAACGCCTTGGTTGACCTGCCAACACTCCAACAGATTGTTGCTTCTCTTGAACAATGGCTCCATCGACTACACAGACCGAGTGGCTGCCTTCCTGTCGTATGCCATCCGGCTCTGATCATTTGGCAGGAGATGATGGTTCTTGGTTTCCAATGTATTAATCGTACCACTCCTCATTGTCTTGATCATTGTGATATCATTGACACTTGTAGTGCCATTGTAATGCCAATAGAAGTTTTTGAATTTGGAAAAAAGATAATTTGACTCCAGCTTGGATTCCCATGATCCAGTGGCATAGCAGTAAAATGCTAACAGGCATGAGCTTCAGCAAAAGAGTTCTGGAGGAATGCCAAATGAGAAAAATCAGAGATACCCTGCCTCTACTTAATTATCTTCCTTATTCAGTGCCTTGCTCTATGCTAGGGGCTTGCAACCTATGCATACCCGTCAAGCGCAGCTCTGGAAAATAAATAAACTACTCCGGCCCAGGCACGCATGCACAGCAACAACTCCTTTGCACATGGGAAGAACCCCTTTGCGCATGCACAGAACTACCTCTGATGGGCATGCATGCGCAGTAACCCCTTTCCCTGCCATTCAGAATACAGGACGGTGGCGTGAAAGGGGAGGAACGAGCGCTGAAAATCGGAAAATCCCAACCAACATGGGATACTTGACAGGTATGAACCTATGGCCCATGGGCCAGAACTGGCCTGCGACACCATTTCATATGGCCCACTGCACTTGCTCCCACCACCACCACCGCTGGAAGCGGCACAAACAGCCAAAAACCCAAAACCGTAAATTCACCCTCAGCCATTGTAAATGTGTTTACAACAGCCGCGGACGCATTTTACGGCAGCGTTTATGGCAGGGGAACCACGTGTCCAGCCTGCTCAGGGGTCATGATCCAGCCCATGGCTGGAAAAGATTGAGAAGCCCTGCTCTATGCTAATCTATTATGAAACTACGTATTCTCAAAACATTATTCGTTTGTGAGATCCATTAGTCACTCTGGCACTTTGACATTTCTACTTCTGTTCTTTAAACAAAAAATTTTGGAGAATCGGTGTGGAATAGTAGATAAAGGAATGTATTTCTAAGTTTCTACTCAGCCATGGAAACTCATGGGAGGTGTGGCACTGCTAAAGCCATTACTCAGATGGTTCACATGTCTTGCAAATTTAGATCACTTTATGTCAGATGCGATTTGATGATACATATAAACCAGTGTCCCCTGCATTCCTTATCTGTCATATTACTGCCCCAAAAATGTTCACCTATCATGAGAATACAAAATGCCATAAACAGTGTTTTGCAGCCATCCTATCCTATCCTCAGCAACCTTCCAAGATAAATGTTGCTAAAAATAAAGCAGATCTTGGCAACATGATTCCTTTGGCCTTGAACTCTTCGGATCCCACAATTAGAGAGGGTACCATCCCAGTGACAAGCTGAGCCATGGGGGAAAACATACCACAGTGGAGCTGGGAAATAATTTGCCACAGCTTTATTGGTTACAGCTGAATAATCTTGGTGCATAGCCTTAGGCTAAACTTCCCAGCCAGCTGATGAATTGCCCTAGCCCAGTAGCATGGAAAAATGACACAGAGTGGCAGGATAGTAGCTGCCACCTAGCTACTCAACCACAGTGAGGACCGTCTTACGTCTGTTATGAAGGCAAGTGCAGCTCACCTACTAGTTTGACAGGCCCATGGTCAGCTCAACCTGCCTTAAGACAGGGCTCCAGGGACCCAACAAGCCAATATTCCCCAGCTTTATGGCACTAGATTTTGTGTTAGATAAACTTTTTATTAGTAATACTGTAATTTCATGTCAGAAATTATTCTGGGTTGAAAGGTTTTTTGCTGGAGAAATTCTGCTCAGGGGACACCCAAATGAGGCTCCTTTCATGTCCCCAAGAGCTGGGGGACAGAGGTGGGTGCTCTAACCATCATGCAGTACTCAGGTCTCGAACTACTGACTTGCCATCCTTCCAGCTAACAAGCTGAACTTCTTAACCACTGAGCCACCACAGCCCCAAACCTTTTAGTGCCGGAATAGCTTAGTAGTTTAAGTATCTGGGTGTGGAGCCAGAGGCTAGGAATTTGATTCCACACTGGCTTCCTGGGAGAAGAGCTGTCATGTGTTACCTTGGGCAAGCTGCACCGTCCCAAGGACTTCCCCTAGAGCAGTGTTTCCCAACCTTTAGTGTTTGGGCTTCATTTCCTAGAAGCCTAAGTCAATTCCCCAAAATCACTGATCAGCTAATGAAATGACTTAGGCTTCTGGGAATTGAAGACCACTGTGGGGCCTGGGCCCCACATTGGGAAACACTTCCCTCAAGGAGGAGGAGGATGGTAAACCACTTCTGTGTATTTTCTAGCTAGAAAATCCTGGAAAGGTTCACCATATCAGAATTGACCTGACGTTATCTTAACCTATAAAATCAAGCGTTAACCGTTGGAACTTCAGATACAATCCTAAGCCAGGCACTACTAGCCCGGACCGACCATTCATGCACATGCCTCAACTGAGTCCGCAGGTCAACGAAGGATTGAGAAATGCGCCAGTGGGGCAAGAGCCCCACAAATGTGAAAAAAGGGAAACAACTTCATTTCCCAACATTCCTTGTGCCGTGCCGCACCACAGCCAATCAGGCTGAGAGGCATGAGCAAAGGGAACATTCAGAAACGCGCCGCAGCCAATCAAAAGGAAACCGCAGAAAAAAACGACGCACAAGCCGAAAACGCAAACGCCAAACTGCAAGCCCCAGCGTCCTGCGCACCATGAGCGTGCAGAACCCTGAGGAAGCTTGCAAGCCAAAAATAAAAATAAAAAACATACCGGGAGTGCAAGTCCTCTGCAGCCGGACACAGCGCCTCACAGGGAGAAAAAACAACACAAGCGGGGGTCAAGGGGGGGAAAGGCACTGGCCCCCCTTTGAAAGTGAACCCATTTCCAGGTAAGCAAAGCCATCGGACGTCGCTCCATCCACTGACTTTACTTACCGCAAAAGTGTTTCGCTTTCAGCGAGGCCAAGCCACGGGAACCAAAGCCCCCCTCCCCAACGGCGCCTGAAGCTCCCGATCGGAGTTTCCTCTTTAATATCACTGGGGGGGTTGTGCTCCCCCTCTCTACTGGCTCCCCTGGGTTTGGGAGGGTTGGGGGGACAAAAGGGGTCTGTCTCCCCAACCCTCCTGACTCCAGGGGACCCAGCAGAGAGGGGACTCCCCTCCACACACACACACACACACACCATATTAAAGAGAAGAAACCAAGCAGTTACTTCTCTTTAAAAATGGAGTTTTTTTGGGGGGAATCCCCCTCTCCGATGACTCTCCTGGGTCCAGAAGGGTTGGGGAGACAGATCCCTTTTGCATCCTCAACCCTCCCAAATCCAAGGAAGCCAGCGGAGAGGGGGATCACACACACACCCCACTGATATTAAAGGGAAACCACAATTGAGATTTCCCTTTTAATATCAGAGGGTGGCCTGGATTCGATCCCCTCTCCTGGGTCCCATGAGTCTGGAAGGTTTGGGGGGACAAAAGGGGTCTGTCCCCCCAACCCTTCCACAGCCAGGGGACACGGCAGAGAGGGGATCCCCCCCATAGGACACCAAAAACACACACAAAAATCAAAAACATCCAAAAATACACAAAAACAACCAAAAATAACACCAAAAAACAATACAAAGTAAACAAAAACAAAAATTTCCAAACACACACAGCACCCAGCCAAACACCACAAAATCCAAACACACACACACAAATAAAGAAAAACAGTCAACTCACCACCACACGACCTCACTCCATGAAGACCAGAAAATAAATGAATAAAGAAAGAGACTATTTACCGGAAGAAGCTCCACCCAGAGGCCACGAGGGAAAAAACAGTCAAAATGCAAGATAACCCCTACCAGCCCCACCTGCTGGCCACAATAGTAAAAACAATTCAAAAAGACACAACAGCCCCACACAAAAGGCCCCAAGAGTAAAAACAAGTCAAAAATATAACACAAAATCACAATTTTACACAAATCAAAAACATATGTCAATAAAATAAAATAAAAACTATTCAAAAATCCTGTGCTGAATTTTAACTCAAATAAAAAGCAAAAACATCTAAACACAGTTTTAAAACATTTATTGTAAAAAACATGTACTTTCACATTTTTAAAATTATTACCTATGGTACAACTATTAAAAAAATACATACTAAAACATTATTTGGTTAAATAAAAAAAATTAAAAGTATATCATCCTTTGTTCTTTTTAATCCACAAAACCAAAACACCAAACAAAACTGATCACAGTTTATAACAGCCCGCCAAAAAATGTGTATAAATAAAATTTTAAAAAATTTCAATTATAGACTAACCTCTTTTTTACAAACATAAACAAAAAAAAAACCTTTCAACACCATTTAAAACAGCCCGGCAACGCCGGGCAACCTCTGCTAGTGCTAAATAAAGCACAAACCTATTTGTTAATTAATATCCTCAAGACTGCAGCAGTTCATTGCAGTCCCAGTGTTAAATTCTGCATGTCTCATTTCATATATGCTGCAGGAGATGGCTCTGTGATCATAGTCTGTGGGTCACTTCATGGCAAGCTGAGATCCACCTTAAACAAATTCACGCCAATTTCATTTTTCCTGCTTCAAGGGAGGGAAATGCATTCTTGGATACAAGTTGCAGACAATGACAAGATATTTGTGCCTTCATTATTTCTTAACTCAAGGGTGCCCAAACTTTTTGGGCCACGGGCTGGTCACGTGGTTCAACAGGCTGGTCACATGGTTCCTTCCACCATAAGTTGAGGTAAAACGTGCCCACGCATGCACAGAACTCTGCCATAAATGCACCCGCAGTTGCCGTAAAAGTAGCAACCACCAAAATACATGCAGTTTTCGGAACACTTTTTAAAATTTATAAAAATTCAGGTTGACCAAACTCATGAGTAGCAAAATGAGAAACTGAAGACACAGATTTGTTCCATTCCTAAGGGCAGGGATGGCCAACCGTGGCACTCCAGACATTCTTGGACTTCAATTCCCAGAAGCCCTGAGCAGCAGGAATGCTAACTTGGGCTTCTGGGAATTGAAGTCCAAGAGCACCTGGAGTGCCAAGGTTCACCATCCCTGCCTAAGGTGATGGGGATGACCTTTTAGGCTTAGCGGCTAGTTGATCTAGGACTCAGGAGACATGGATTTAAATCCCAGCTCTGGTATAGCAACTCATTAGGGAGGTGGCACTGGTGGGACCACTCCTTAAATATCCCACTTACCTTAAAAGTCATATAAAGGTTACTATGTCAGTTCCAACTTGATGCCACGTAGCACACTCAAGTGAACAGGAGCACATGAGGGTCACAAGGCTTGCTGGCCTCCATTTCATTAACACTGTCAGTGATGTCCCCCTTGGGAAGGCAAGAATCTTTGGCACTTGGACTGACCTTCTGACATGAGCATGTCCTGACCCTATCTGGCTAATCGCTGGGGATCAAATGGCAACACCTCTGAAAGCAAGCTAAACAAACAGCATTCAAGGAGTTAAAACACGTCTACCCCATTAAAGATTTGGAGAGACACTCCAGCAGAGACTTTGAAAACTTATTAATTAATGCCACACATGTGCTGTATTTAACCTATGACCTCTTTCATAATAGTTTACACAGCAGTATCCGGGGCCATGTTTCTTTAGATGCTGGGTTGCTAGGGAAACTGTCACATGACATTTTAAATATATTTCCCAGTTTCTGGGAGGAGAGCTGTGTTGTTCTAACCAAGTGTTCAAACAAGTGTTTTCTTTGTTTGAAATGTCTCTTCCTGCCAGAGCAGGGGTTCTCAACCTTTTCTAGCCGTGGGCTGGACCACGCCCCCTCAGACAGCTGAGTGGGCTGGACACATGGTTTCCCCCACTGTAAAATGCATCCACAGCCTCGGGTGAATTTACACCGCATTTTCAGCTGTTTTCGACGTATCTGGTGGCGGTAGGAGTGAGAGCAACGTGTTTTCTGCTTTTTTTGCCGCTTCCAGCAGCGGCAACAGGAGCGAGGGTGGTGGGTCACATGAAATGGTGCTGCAGGCCAGGTTTGGTCCATGGGCCATAGCTTGTGAACCCCTGTAGCTAGAAGAATTAGTCAGAGCTGAGAAGTCACTTACCTAGATTCCAATCTCTATAATTTCCCAGTTGGCACATACACTGTAATTTAAACAAGTAAAATGTCCATCTTCTGGAAATATCCTTCCACTAGATAACATGTACTGTACATTAATTTTAAGTCTTTATGTCTGCAGCATTTGTAGCCATATGGTGCTTCAGAATTCAGATTTAACAAGGATCATTCTCGCCTGTATTGTGAACCAAAGCCCCTACTAAAAAGCTCTTCTCCAGCCTGGCAAAGAAAAAGAAATGCAAATGTATATGACTCCAGGATCCTGCAGATGAGGTGGCCAGCAGATGAGACCAGTTGTTTTGTAAGCAGATGTGCAAAAGCCTAATATTGATAAATAATATTGATATAACCTCTAATTCTGGCTGAATATCTTAGTAATGGCTATGAAATTATATGAACTCTAAAGTCAGCTGCTATGTAGACTGAGGGTATAAATACACTACAGGAAACATGCAAATGGATCTGCTGTCGAGTCAACACTCAAAAAGTTGGGTTTCCCTAAGTAAATTCAACTCCAGGATGATTAAATCCCACTTGAATCCATCTCGTTGGAGGGCAGCAGATTCATAAATACTTCCCTGGGGCTGATGAGGACTTTGGCTAGGTTTGCCGTGATGATAGCCAATATTTGGAATCTGATACGGCACAAGAAGAATTCTACTCCGTCAACCACACTGGAGTCTACAAAGAGGGGAAGAAATCAGCCTTATTTTCAGCTTCTTAACCATTTTAATCCTCTCTTCTCCACACCCAGTGACTAGTTCTGGTTGTTTCCTTCACTTCCCATTGAGTTTCCTTCCTTTTTTCCTTTAAAGTCTTTAGGAACCCACTTCACATGGATCTCTAATTTAAGACTTCGCCTTTAGGTCCCTCCTTATTTGTCTCTGCATAGCTGTGTGCAAAGGGTGGGCAATATGTGGTCTTCCAGATGATATTGGGACACAGCTCCCTTCACCCCAAGTTACCATAGGCAATGGTGAAGAATGTACGGAGTCACTGTTCTGCAACATCTGACCATGTACTCCTCATTCTGCCTCTGTGCCACATGTTTCAAACATCCAACCAGCCATTGTGTTAGCAATCCCTCAGCCAGGTTACATGTATGCCAATGGGCATGACCGGGGCTTAAATGGCAAGAGAATGCGGCACTGCCTGTTATAGAAACTAAACCACTAATGATCTTAGTCCAGTGATGGCAAACCTTTTAGAGACTGAGTGCCCAAACTGCAACCCAAAACCCATTCTGTGCCAGGGGGAGGGAAAAAGCACTCCCATTGAGCTGTTGGGCAGAGGGGCGGGGTGTACTCTGTGCTGGGGGGGAGAAGAAGTGCTCCCATTGGGCTGCTGGGCACAGGGGCAGGGCAAACTCTGTGCTGGAGGAGGAAGGCTCCCACTGGGCTGCTGGGCAGTGGGACGGGATGAACTCTGTGCTGAGGCAATGGCACATGTGCCCACAGAGAGGACTCTGAGTGTCTCCTCTGTCATGCATGCCATAGGTTCGCTACCACTTTCTTAGTCCATGGAGCTGGATCTTGACTCTTAACATCACGAACACAAAAAAGTAAAAGCTAGCAAGGGCCAGGGAGGAGGATACATAGACTATTTAATAGGCCAAACGGCCTATTAAAATCTCCTCAGCTAATGCTGCAGAGACAAGTTCATTTGAATTTAAGCTTGGTCTGGTAATTTTATTTACACTTCAGATGCCAATGTTTATTATTCCTTTAAAAGTGATTCCGTGCACATTTAAAATTAGCTACAGATGTGCAAGCAGACTGAATCTTCACCATGTCATATTTTGGACACTTCCATTGTTTAATTCTTGAGAGGGGGAATCTTGGTAAATCTCTTGCTAAGTTTATGTGGGATGTGTGTGTTTAGTGTGTTTAGTGGTTACAATATCTGCCTAGTATTTCTGGCAATCTAACAGCAGAGTTAATTCACAAAACCCCAATTCTGTGTACACAACTTTCGTGTATGGGACCAGAGACAATGAAACAGCCGAAGGGTTGGCTTAACACAGGTTTATTGCATGATGATCCGGGGGAACATGAGGTAATGGCGGATGGGTAGCTCAATATATACAGTGGCTATACATTTTGAATGTGGCTCCTCGACAGTCTATTGGTTACTGTCCGCGTGACGTCACGGACGGTCACGCTCTTCTTGTCCAGGTGTAGGTGATGGCGGGAATCTTCCCGCGCTGTTGTTTGCTGGTGAGTCTGGGCCAGGAGAGCTTGAACGCTCGCTATTGCCACCAGGTGGTCATTAGCTCGCGTCCTATTGTAAGGGCTACAGTTAAGCAGCTGCTGGTTATAATGTTACACAAGCATGGTTACATTGGATACACGTGAATGGATACATTGTAAAAGGTACAGTGATAGAACACAACATCCCTCCCCCCTAGGATGGGACGAAGTCCCTCAGCCAAGATGGCTTATTGCAAACGCGTTTGGGCCGCGATGTGGGCTGACCTGCCCCAGGGGCGCTACTGCTTCCTCGTTCCCTGGTCCCTTGTCCTGAAACGGGAGAGGGAGACTTGTTAGAGGCTTGCCGTGGTTTGGCGGTTTTGGGGGAAAGGAAAAACTCCATTGTGGGCAGACCGGAGACACTCGGGGCTAACGAAAAACCCCTCTTCTCGCTTGGACGGGTGGGGGACCACTCCGCAAAACTTCCCCGGTTCTGAAAATCAAAATCTAACTCTGTTGGGGTATCCGTATTTGTGGGGAGATCCCGCGGGATATCTATGAGATCGGCTTCCCTTCTCTCTGCTGACCGATCCCGCAGGATGTCTACGAGGACAGATTCCCTTTCCTCCCCCCTTGGTGGGGACCCATGGCCCCCCTTTCCTCCCCCTTGGGCTGAACGGGTGGGGGAGAACCCTAACGCTGAATCCTGTTTCCCGTGGTCCGTGCCCTGCTCGTCGGGGACCCTGCGCCGAAGCTGGTCTGCGTGCCGCCTCCAGAGTAGACCTGTGCCGGTCTCGACGCGGTACGAGACGGGGCCGGTCCGCTCTAAGATGACGCCCGGTACCCAGGCCGGACCTGCGCTGGCGTAATTCCTGCAATACACGGGGGCACCCACGTCGAAACTCTTTGTGTTCTCTATCCCAATGTTCTTCCCCTTGTCCTCTACTCTCGTGGGGTCTAGCCTAGTTAGTATGGTGGTCAGTTTCCTGCGCATTAGCAGCTCCGCGGGGGAGTATCCTGACGCTAGGGGAGTCACTCTGTAACCTAGCAGAAACTGGCACACTTGATGGTTTAGGTCCCCGGGCCCCATGCCCCGCAGTGCATCCTTGGTGGTGCGCACAAGGCGCTCTACTTGGCCGTTTGTGGCAGGGTGAAAAGGAGCGGAGGTGATGTGCCGAATGGCGTTGATTTCTGTGAATGCCCTGAACTCAGAGGACGTGAAACAACTTGCGTTGTCGCTTACGAGGGTGTCGGGTAAACCGAACGTAGAAAAAACCCTCCGCAAATGCTTTATGGTTGTGGCCGTGGACGTGCTTGTAACCGGAATGACCTCCAACCACTTGGAGAAGGCATCCACCACAAGGAGAAACAGCGTCCCACGGAACGGGCCGGCAAAGTCTACATGAATCCGGGACCACGGCCCCTTCGCCGCGTCCCACTCCCTGTGAGGCAGGCGGGCTTCTTCTGGTCTGGAGCTTTGGCAGGGCTCACAAGTGCCGACCATGTGCTCGATGTCGGCGTCTAGCTGGGGCCACCAGAAATAGCTCCGTGCCAGGGCTTTGGAGCGCACAATCCCAGGGTGACTGACGTGTAGGAGTTTGAGTACCCTCGGTCGCAAGGACGCCGGGATCACTACTCGCTGGCCCCACAGAAGGCACCCCCTCTCAAGGGACAACTCTAACTTCTTTCGGAAAAATGGGTCGAACTCCGCTGCCGGGGAGGACGCTGGCCACCCTTTCTGCACCCAGGAGCTAACCTTTGCTAAAATGTTGTCCTTGCCGGTCGCCTTGGCGATGTCGGCGGGCAGTATCGGGGGCGAGTCAAGGACCTCTATCATCAGCACCTGATGGTCTGGCTCCTCCCCACCCACGTGGCTGTTATCCTGGGGAAGGGGGGACCTCGATAGAGCGTCCGCATGGCTGATCTCCCTCCCGGGCCTGTACACTAACGCGTGCTGATACGCGTTGAGAAAAATGGCCCACCTAAGCATCCTTGGGGACAGGATCTGTGGCGTGGGCTTATCTGCGGTAAAGATGCCTAGCAGGGGCTTGTGATCGGTTACGATTGTGAAGGGGCGGCCGTACAGGAAGTCGTGGAACTTTTTTGTTCCCGCAATTATCGCTAATGCTTCCCTGTCTGTCTGGGCGTAGTTTCTCTCCGCTTGGGACAGGGACCTGGAATAGAACGCTATCGGGGCCTCCCTCCCGTTTTCCAGCACGTGGCACAGCACCGCCCCCACCCCCACCGGGGATGCATCACAGATCAGGACCACTGGCCGCTTGGGGTTGAAATGGGTGAGGATGGCGTCAGACGCCAGAAGCTGCTTTAGCTCACTAAATGCCCTCTCTTGCTGGTCGCCCCACTTCCATGCCTCGTCCTTTTTAAGCAATCTGTGCAACGGTTCGGCCACGGCTGCTTTCCGGGGAAGGAAAGAGTGATAAAAGTTCAGCAGCCCTAGGAACGACTGCAACTCGGGCTTGGAGGTGGGGCGAGGGGCTTGCTTGATGGCGGCTACCTTAGACTTGGACGGCCTTATTCCCTCAGGAGTGACACGGAACCCTAGGAATTCGACCTCGGTCGCGAAGAAGACGCATTTGTCTTTTCGCAGTCTCAACCCCGCCTTTTCGAATATCGCCAGGACCTTGCCCAACCTCTTTGCCAATTCGGCCCGACTCCCCCCTGTTATCAATACGTCATCAAAATAAGGCAACACCCCCTCGAGCCCCTTCAGGAGGCGTTCCACGAGTGACTGGAAAATTCCAGGCGCCGAGTTTACGCCGAATTGAAGGCGCGTCACCTGGAACGCCCCCTTATGGGTAACTATAGTTTGGGCAGCAGCGGCGGCTGGGGTCACCGAGAGCTGCTGGTAGGCTTGTGCTAAGTCGAGCTTAGCGAAACACTTTCCCCCATGTAACCTGGCCAGCAAATGGCTGACTACCGGCACCGGATACGCATTAGGGCGAATGGCCTTGTTGATGGTGCACTTGTAATCAGCGCATATGCGCACCTCCCCGTTGGCCTTTAGTGCTGTTACAATTGGAGTTTCCCACTCCGCAGAATCAACAGGAACAAGAATCCCCTGGCCCACCAATTTGTCCAGTTCCGCCTCTATTTTGTCCTTGAACGCGAATGGCACCCGGCGCGGTTTGAGTCTTATTGGGCGGACCTCAGGGTCTAGGTCGAAGGCTACTGGGGGCCCCTTAAATTTCCCAAGTCCCTTTTTGAAGACTTCGGGGTGCGCGTCGCACACCTCCTGAATCGGGTCAGTCTCAACGGCAACAGCGTGCACCCCCCCAATGAACAAACCCAGGGGCTGGAACCATTGAGTCCCGAGGAGGCTGCAATTCCCCCCTTTGAGAACAACTAGGGGAAGAGTTGCGGCGTGTTTCTTAAATTGGACCTGAAATTTTCCAACCCCCAACACCGGAATGCAGTTCCCTTGCACGTCCCGTAGCGTGGACCTCAAAGCTTTGAGTTTGGGCCGCACGTGGGGGGCAATTTTCAGAAACTCCTTCTGGGGAATGATGGAATATGAGGAACCCGAGTCAATTTCCATCCTAATGGGGGCCCCTTGTACTAGTACCTCAACAAAGTAACGGGGGTGTCCCGCGGACACGCTGAACACCGGTGCGTCGTCCTCGCTGTCGTTGGCGATGCGGCCCACGCCGTCTCGCTTCCTCGTGGCCTGGGTGCCGTCCTTGGGTCTCGTCGCGCGGTCTCTCGAGCTCTTCCGGGCCTCGCGCCGTTTCCTGCAGACCTTGGCGATGTGCCCGCGGCGGCCGCAGTTGTGACACTCGGCCTTTCTGAAGGGGCATTTGGCGCGGTCGTGGTTCGCTCCGCAGCCGTCGCAACGCCGGCCCTCCTTCCGGACCTTCCGGACGTCCTCGTCGTCGCTGCTCTCCGCGGACGACTTCGAAACTCGCCGGGCCGCGTGCACCGAAACGTGCACCGAAGTCTCTGCCTTGCCCGTCTTTGGCCGCCAGTCCTGGAGCTCCTGGACCCCGGCCTTCGTAGCTTCCGCAGCTTGTGCCTCCTTCAGGACCTCCTGCAACGTGGGGGGTGGCTCCCGGTTCATCAATGTGCACTGAGTTTCGGCGTCGCTCAGGCCACACAGCACGCATTCTCTTAGTGTGATTTCTGCGTTCTCCCATTTGCATGGGCCGGCCGCCAGTCGCAGGGCCGCTGCGAAGTCGGCGACCGTCTCCCCGGGCGCTTGGACTCGCCTCCAAAATGCGCTCCGAGCGGGGAACATCGCCGTCGAGGGCCGGAAGTACTCACGCAGCATGTGCATGAGCTCTTTCACCTTGAATTCACTCGCCCTCCTCAGCGCGATCAGGTCCACCAAGACCCTCTTGGTGTCTGGCCCCAGCATCCTGGTGAAGATGGCCCTTTTCTTCGCCTCATCCGTGACTTCGGATTCCACCAGGGCTCCCTGGAAGTCCATCTCGAAGATGTCCCAGTCTGCCGGTCTCCTGATTTCGAAACCGGCGCATGTCTTGGTCCCGTGGGCAGCCATATCCCACCTTCGTCGCCAATTTCGTGTATGGGACCAGAGACAATGAAACAGCCGAAGGGTTGGCTTAACACAGGTTTATTGCATGATGATCCAGGGGAACATGAGGTAATGGCGGATGGGTAGCTCAATATATACAGTGGCTATACATTTTGAATGTGGCTCCTCGACAGTCTATTGGTTACTGTCCGCGTGACGTCACGGACGGTCACGCCCTTCTTATCCAGGTGTAGGTGATGGCGGGAATCTTCCCGCGCTGTTGTTTGCTGGTGAGTCTGGGCCAGGAGAGCTTGAACGCTCGCTATTGCCACCAGGTGGTCATTAGCTCGCGTCCTATTGTAAGGGCTACAGTTAAGCAGCAGCTGGTTATAATGTTACACAAGCATGGTTACATTGGATACACGTGAATGGATACATTGTAAAAGGTACAGTGATAGAACACAACAGCAACTGTGAACATTTCTTACTTCAGTACTGTGCTCTTGTTTTCTGGAGAACAAGACATTTAAGAACATACGAACAGCCTTGCTGGAACAGGCCACAGCCCATTCAGTCTCACACGGTGGCTCACCATTTGCTTCAGGGTATTCCCAAGCAGATGCCTTCACATGCTTAGGATTCCCTGGAAATGGAATTGAGAGATATCCTGCCTATCTCTCCAACACAGAGGTTGTCCTTAGGTATCCATAATTATAGCCATTGATACCCTTGTCCTTCGATGATCCGATCCAATTTACGGCTGGTTACCCCGACATAAGCCTCAAATTGGTTTTAGACACACAGCGTCACTTAGAAATTTACTTCTACACTCTGATCATACCTCTGTTAGACATGAGTTTAGTAATGTTGTTACAGGGCACTTTAAGTGCTCATTGTGTTCTGTGTGCCGCTACTGTTGGGAAACTAAGGAGTTAAAAATACCAGGAAGCAATTTGACATTTAAATTGAATAATTTTAGTAATTGCAATTCTAAAAATGTCATTTATTTGTTAGACTGTCCTTGTCGCAAATTGAAATTTCGGATCATCGAACATAGGTCGAAAATCCATAATCAATCTCTCAAAGCTCCATTAGTACAACATTATCATGAGCAAGGACATAATGAGAGCAATATCAGGTTTCTGGCATTAGAAATTATGCATCCGAGACAATTCAAAAGAACTAATTTCCAAAAGAGACTTCTACAACGTGAAGCATTTTTTTATCCACTTGTTTAAAATGCTTGCACCCCATGGACTTAATCAAGATTTTGCGTTTGGTTTGTTTGTTTGTTTGTTTGTTTGTTTGTTTGTTTGTTTGTTTGTTTGTTTGTTTGTTTGTTTGTTTGTTTGTTTGTTTGTTTGTTTGTTTGTTTGTTTGTTTGTTTGTTTGTTTGTTTGTTTGTTTGTTTGTTTGTTTGTTTGTTTGTTTGTTTGTTTGTTTGTTTGTTGTTAAATTTCTATACTGCCCACTCAGCCAAAGCCGACTCCGGGCGGTTCACACAGTGGGTAAAAACAGATAAAAACAAATAAAAACAGATAAAAACCAGCAATAGGAACCCACCCCTAAAAGAGAGGGGTGCAGGAACCGAAGAAACTGTGGGGCAGTCATCCTCCCCTATATTAACCACCCAATGGAAGCCACCCCTCCACCTGCACCCCAAACTTGGTTCTTATGAATACACTAGCATATTTGTGCCCGGCCAGCCGGGCAGTTTTTATTTGTGTTTTTGTTTTTTTGTTTTTTGGTTAAGGGTGGTTTGGGTGGGTGTGTTTTGCATTTGTGGTTTGTGACTTTTTTTGATTTATTTGTGATTTGGATTTATTTCTTATTTTTCTGACTTTTTTTTACTCTTGTGGCCTCTAGGTGGGGCTGTTAGTAATAGTGTTGGATTCTCTTTTTGTTTGACTTGTTTTTTCTCTCCCGGCCTCTAGGTGGTGCTTCTTCCAGTAAGTAGTCTTTGTTTCTTCATTTCTGTTCTGGAGTCATGGAGGGAGGACGTGCTGGTGAGTTCTCTGGGTTTTTTTAAATCTGGATTTTGCTTTTGTTTTGTTTTTTTGTGTGTTGGACTGGTAGGTGTTTCTGTTTCTTCTTTTGTGGTTTTTTGGGGGGTTAGATGTGTTAATTGTTTTGTTTATTTCTGTTTGTTTTTTATGTTTCTGATTTCTTTTGTGATTATTTGTTTAATTTGTGGTATTTTGTTGTTTGAGTTAGGTATTTTTGTGTTGTAGTTAGGTGTTTTTTCTGTGCTT
The DNA here is from genome assembly GCA_035047345.1 of Bradypodion ventrale. Lineage (NCBI taxonomy): Eukaryota > Metazoa > Chordata > Lepidosauria > Squamata > Chamaeleonidae > Bradypodion > Bradypodion ventrale. Next base: position 12,543,032 of record JAWDJE010000014.1, on the reverse strand, counting down.
TCATGGTATTTTGGGTGTTTTTTGTGGGTTTTGTTGTTTATTGTATTGTTGGTTAATGTGTTTGTTTGTTTGTTTGTTTGTTTGTGTTTTATTATTTTTGGTGTTTGGTATTTTGGGTAAATGTTTGGTTTTGTTGTTGTTGTGTATTTTTGCATGAAGAATGGGCTGCCTGTCGGTTCCTCTTCTCCCCATTGCTGCTTCAAATTTTGGTTTCGATGCAGCAATGGGGAAAAAGAGGAGCCAGCAGTCAGCTGGCTCTTCCCCTGGGAAGGTTCGTTAGGTAGGTCGGGGGAAAAAGAGACAGAGAAGAGCTATCTGCCTGACGATGGTTCTCTCCTCTCTGTCTCTTTTTTCTCCTCGCTTACCTAACCGGAGATCGGCAGGCAGCGATCCGTAAGGGCTGGTGCTCTTCCTTGCGGATTGCTGGCTGCTGCTTTTGTATTACCTCCATCGGTAGTACAAATGCAGCAGCCAGTCATTCGCCAGGGAGTGTGCTTCCCCTGACGAACTGCTGCCTGCTGGTGGTTTTTTTCCACCCCAGCTCAACTGACCATGAGGTGGGCGGTGGTCTCGCCGTGTCTTCGGCAGGGTAGCGGGGAGGAGAGGGAGTCCCTCTTCTCCCCGCTGCTCCAGGAAAGGCCAGGGGTGGTCTCACCATGGTTGTTTGTGTGTGTTTGTTTGCGAGGCCGTGAGGCGCTGTGTCCGGCTGCGGTGGACTTGTGCTTCCGTTGCGGGAGGCCAGCGTGTTTTTATTTTATTTTTCACGTGCCGGCCTTTTCAGCATTCTTCGCGCTTGCTGACTGGCTGAAGTGCTCATGGCGCGTAGGACGCTGGGACATGGAGTTTTTTTGTTTTGTTTGTGTTCATGCGGTGTTTTTTTTCTGTGGCTTGATTTCAATTGGGTGCGCCGCGGTTCCTAACGTTCTTTTTGCTCGCGCCTCTCAGCCTGATTGGCTGAGGCGTGCCGCAGCGCAGAGGACATTGTGAATTGAAGTTGTTTCCCTTTGTTTGTGTTCTTGGGGTTGCTGCCCCACTGGCGATGACCAAAACCCCACGGCGCTGAGAAGGCAGGGGTTACTGTGAGTGCGGAAGGCTAGGTTGGGAATGGTTGGGCCTGGTGCGGGAGCCTTTGAATGAACCCAACGGTTAAGGCCTCTTTTTATAGGTATAGATTAGATGTAAGTCTTTACTGATCCAGGGACAGCAGGCTCCGTGAATTCGCCACTTGATAACCTGTACCAGTTACAAGTTTGAACTATAAGAAGAAACATATTTTTGAGACCACTTCTTCAAAAATTTATTTATGGTATAAAAACAATTGAGTTGCATCGTTGAAATCATCCAGTTTACATTACCTGAAGTTAAGGATTTTTGTTGGATAACTTTATTGGACTTAAGTTACTTATTACAAGTTTGAACTACAATAAGACAATTATAAAAGTACTCTCAATACTCATAAAAGTGTTTATGTTTTATTACTTCATCACTCCACAACGGTCTTTTCTTTGCTCCTTGTCTAGTCATGCCTGCCACATGACCACGGAAACGTCTACAGAAGCAGACAGCGCTGGCTCTTCGGTTTTGAAACAGAGGTGAGCACTGTACCCTAGAGTCGGACATGACTGGCTTTCGAGCAAGGGAAACCTTTACCTTTACCTCATACACAGAGAAAACTCTCCTAGGCATGTAGCAATAATGTGAAATCCTGTTGCACAGCTCTCTGTGTGCAAGAGAAATGACATCACAATCACTAGAAAATCACTGTTAATTAAACTAATTTTGGTAAGTACATGATTCATACAGAATGTAACAAAGTTTCATATAGAACAAAATTCCCAAAATAAGCCCACAATCAGCTTCATGATTATCAGCATGAGGGCTCCGGTGGCTCAGTGGTTAAGAAGCTCGCCTTGTTAGCTGGAAGGCTGGCAAATCGGCAGTTCGAGCCCCGGGTACTGCATGACGAATTGAGCACCCGTCTCTGTCCCAGCTCTTGGGGACACAAAAGGAGCCTCATTTGGGCATTCCCTGAGTGGAGTTTCTTCCGCTTCAATTCACTGCTGGTAGTGACATTATCAGGATTTCTGACCATGGGTAAGAATGATGGATTTCCTTTCAAACATAAGAACAAGCATTGGGAACTAATTACTTCTAAAGTAATTTTCCAAGATCTTCTGTAGTATCCCAACCTTATCTTTCTATCTCCAGATGCAGTTCCTGTAAGAACCACTCTTCCTGTTAGTTAAAATAGTCTTTGCTACTTATTCCAAGCAACACCTTCCACGCATATCCAACAATCTTAACATGGCTTTAAAAGGAAATATGGCCAGATCCTCCCAATTCAGATCATTCCAACCAGTGCCGCAGTCAGAGGGGGACTAGTAGGACTCCCGTCACGGGCCCGGAGATGACGGGGCCCCGTCAGCGCCGGGAAACAAACAATGTGCACATGCGCAAACAGACCACACATGCGCAGAAAACCACTGGGGGCGTGGTGGTGCCGGGAAACCGCCGATGTACGCATGCACAAACAGACAATGCATGTGCAGAAACCATGGGGGCGTGACCAAAATGTGGGGGGCGCGTAGCGGGCCCAGAAATTTCTGATGTCGGCTCTGATTCCAACCACATGCTAGAGCAAGCAGCGCTGGGAGATCTGTTGCAGATCTGTAAAGCAAAGAAGGTTAGAAATATCAGTTCTTTTCCTAGCCCTGAAGAAATTGTGATATAGTGGAAACAGGCACATCTTCTGGGAATCTACAGCTGTGAGCAGATGTCTGGACAAAATAAAGGAAGACTTGCTGACAGCACAAGGAAGGGGGATTGAGATAAACTTTATGGGATTTGGACCCATCAGCAAGCAGCAGATCTCCACATATTGAAACCACTGCCTCGTTTCTCCCAAAGTGTGGCAAAAAGAAGTACTGTATCTTTTCCCCACTCCTGTCTTGTTTGAGAGAGAGAGGGGAAAAAGAACCATTTTATTTTTAAAAGCTGATGGGAATAGAGATGCCCAATAAAAATGTCATTTCAGGCTCATAGAGATAACTCACATTTTGTGAAGCTGGCCAGGGAGGCCCACGGGAATGGTGAGCTTTGGGAATTCCATCTGGAACTGACAACCTATCCCGTTGTGTGCAGAAAATGTCTTTGCAGGGCTGCAGAACAGCTGTGTCATCTTTACAGGCTTCCAGCGCCAACAGCCTTCCCTTTGTGAGGACAAAAAGCACCTTTTCTTTGTTGTCCCCATCTTCAGGATTAGTTTCCCAAATCTTAAGGAAAGGCAAGGGTAGCCAATTCCATTACTTTTCTCATTCCAAGGAGAGACGCATGAGTCGACATCCCGCTACAGTAATGGAATAGACCGTACAGCCAGCTACTTTATTTATTTATTTATTTATTTATTTATTTATTTTATTCAATCTGTATAGCCACTCCAATCGACATGCGACTCCGAGCACAGTACATAAAATCCCCAACATTAAACAACAAAAAACCCTTCAAAAAATTTCTAAAAACACAGAAAAGAACATCTAGTTAAAAACTGAGTGATCCTGCTCTGAATGAGCGGAGTGTTGGGTGGCAGTAAGTAACCTGACTCCCTAAATGGGCCTATGGCTATCGGTGGAGGAAATGCTACTCGTAACCATTATATTGGACCCAACAGCAAAATGAGCAGAGGATGAACTCTGATTCTCAATGGTCATGGAGGCGGAAGAGGCCATGCCAGATGGAGTGGCTGTCAAGGCGCATCTTGATAATATTCTCACGACTGCGGCAGTCCATTGCAGTCCCGGTGTTAAATCCTGCATGTCTTATTTCATATGTGCCGCAGGAGATGGCTCCGTGATCATAGTGTGTGGGTCACTTCATGGCAAGCTGGGATCCACCTTAAACAAATCCTTGCCAGTGGCATTTTTCCTTCTTCAGGGGGGAAAAATTCATTCTTGGATACAAATTACAGCCCACAATCATCCAATGAGCCCCATTTGAGTCTACACACACTTTAGCTTCTTTACATCTGGGAACAACATTCAGATAACATGACATTTAAGATCAAGCTCCCCTCATTTCCTTCTTGCCTGCTCTTTTGGAAACATCCTGCCTGAGGAAGAGATGCTGAGATTTGGAAAGCTTGTACACATTTCTTTTGCCCTGATAATATATCTTGAACTTACATACTCATTGTTAACCCTTTACACATTTACAGATCTTTATGTAGCCAAAATGGCACAGCCTTGAATTTGCTGAAAAGGGCTGTTGAGGACAGGACATTTTAGAGATTGCTCATTCATAGGGTAGCCATAGGTTGAAGATGACCTGAAGACATATAAGAGCAATATGTATAGGTGGAAGACATCAGCATGCAGAAATACAAACAATTTTTGGGGTAAATAAGGGGTTCCCAACCTACAGCCCCTAGGTCGGATCTGGCCCCCTGGCTGAATTGCCGCCGATGCTGGAAGCGCCCTAACATCACTGGAAGTGCGAAATTGCTACATTTTCGCACTGAAACATGGCAAAAATGTGGCAAAAAAATTCAAAAATAGCTCAAACATGTTCCTCGCTCACTCACTCCTCCAAGGGAAGCAGTGGAGGTGAGGAAAATGCCCAGAAATGCAACGCAAACGCATGCGCCACTAAAGGCCATACTGGCTGGATGATTCTAGAGGTTGTAACCTTAAAAAGTAATTAATTTCTTCAGGTTCTAGGAATAATCTAGAACCCAGTCTCACTGAGCTTATTTCCTGTTTGGCAAAATTGGCCAGGCTAGTGTTTATTCATCTAGTGTTGGAAAAGTGTATTTATCAGACCTAAGAAACAAAAATAGATCAAAATAGTGAGATGTTACATATTCCCATTGTTACTCTATGCCAGGGGTGGCCAACCTTTTTTCACTGTGAGCCTGAGCACGCCCCACCCTCCCCCGGACAGCTGAGCAGACCAAACTACGCCCCTTGGAAACAGAAGAGGGCGCATTTATAGCTGTTGTAAATGCACCCACTTTCACGTTTATGACAGGTGCAGGCACATTTATGCATGCATGGGCATGTTTTATGGCTGATGTAAACACACCTGCTTCTACTTCTGGGTGCGGTGGCAGACCAGATGGAATGGTGCCACAAGCCCGGGGCTGGCCCAAAGCCGTACATTAAGAACCCCTATTCTATGCCATAAAGCAACACTGGGAATATGTAACATCTCAGTATTCAGATCTTTGTAGCGAGTTAGATTTCTACTGCATCTTGTGGATAGGGCAGGGATATTAGACTGTATAGTAGTTATAGATCAGAGGTTCCCAACCTTTTCTTTTTTTAATTTTTTAATTGATTTTAATAAACATAGTACAATAACACCTATTATAAATCTTTAAAACATATTACATCTATACATTTTCTTTAATCTCATATAAAATTATACTATTCATTTACCCAATTCTTATTTCTTAACTACACATAATAATTAAAAATAAAACAATTTCACCCATGTGTTATCTGCAATTCCCTAGAAAAAGTCATACTTATCTTACAATATATTATTATTTCCAAAAACTCATTGGATCTGGTACCAGGCAACCGCCTTTACTCTTAATCAATGTATATTCCAAAAAAGGTTTCCAGATATCCCAAAATTTATTTTCTTTAATTATACCTTTTTTAAGGTTCAATTCCCATGTAAGTTTATCATTCAAGGCTATTTCCCAAATCTCTTTATACCAGTCATCCAGTTCTAACCTCAAATTATTTTTCCAGTTTGTTGCAATATGCTGTCTTGCTATTTTTAAGAACATAGATAACAAATCTTTCATATTTTTATCTATATTTATTTCATCCATATCGGTCAGCAAAGCATTCCTTGACTCCAGTTTGAGATCAATACCCATATGCTCTTTCAGTCAGCTTTGAGGGCTGGACAGCCATTTTGTCCCAACAGCTTCAAAGGGGTGGCCATTTTGTTTCTTGAATGCCCTTGGAGGGGTGGGGGGTCACATGAAATCCAGCCGTAGGCCTTAGGTTGGGAACCCCTGTTATAGATGAACTGAAATCCCATCCCCACCCACCCACCGCTGTTGCAATGAGACGCGGTAGGCGGCCATGTGGTGAAGTCCAGCCCCGACCGGAGTCAGGAGCAAGTATTTATTCCCTGCCTAGGGGCAAAGACACGTATCTAGGATAATCGCGCCATCCCCTATACAGAAGGCTTGCATACATGGCATTTTCCGGTGGTGTGGCTACATCGGTGGTTCTGGAAGCTATGCCGAGGTTAATGGACAACCCGCACTTAATTGCCTTGGGCTGGAGAAACCCATTGTTCCTGCCCTAATCTCGGAGCCTATGTGGATTGACCCCGGGCACCTAGTCTTGTCCCTTGTTTGCCCCTCTCTGCTTGCCTAACTCTATTTGCCCCCAGCCTGAGCCATGGTTTATCCCTAACCTGCCTGCTTATCTCCCAATTTCCTCTCCAGCCAAGCACGGCCCCAACTAATTTGGGGACAGGCATGCGGGTCTGTGGACACCGGGCGCACCCCTCGGGAGAGGTTTAATATCCAATTAATGTGAGCAACCCACACCATACCTGTCAAGTTTTGGATTTGGAAATAAGGGAAATTTCCCAGCAAATATGGGATACTTGACAGCTATACCTATCCTTTGCTGCCCTCCAATGGCGGCAATAGAGCATTGCAGTCTAATTAATACGGGATGACAGCAGGGAAGAGGGTAAAATAAGGGGTTTTCCCGGCCAATACGGGATACTTGACAGCTATGACCCACACACCCCAAAAAAAGACAGTGGTGGTTATTCCATTAGGTAAAATAAGAAAATTGCCACAAGTGGCATGTTTTGGGATGTGACATCAGTATGTTGAAGGAGAAAGCTATGTGCTTGGTACTGTATATTATTTGTCCCAAGCCGCTTAAACCAGATTGCTACTTCAGGGATAGATAGTGGTGAATGATATCCTACTCTCACTGATGATTTGCCAGCCAATGAGGTTTTGTACATGGAATAGGAGAGACCAGCATCTTGATCATCACCTCAAGGTAGCAAAATATCTGGAGCTAGCCCTGGTTGAAGACATTTGAGATTCCTTCCTTCAGTATTCAGCTGTACAGTGAAACCTCAAGTTACAAAATTAATGCGTTCCTTGGGACGTTTCGTATTGCAAAAAAATGTATCTCGAAGCACAGTTTCCCATAGGAATGCATTGAAAACCTTTTTCTGACTTCTGGAACAGATTAATTGGCTTCCAATGCATTCCTATGGGAAACTGCGTTTCAAGATATGTTTTTTTCACAATTTAAATCCGTAACTCGAGGCACTGTTTTCAATGGATTTCCTTTTGTATCTTGAAAATTACATTAGTTAAGGTGTTCATAACTCGAGGGTCCACTGTATATTAAACCATAATCAAATACAGTGGGACCCCATATAACGAATGATTTGTATAATGAAAAATTCATACAACGAAGCGTTTTTGTGGTATTGGTGGTGCACCATATAACGGAAAAATGTTTGTTTTATGAATTGCTATTGGCAATACCCCGTACAACGAAAAAAATCGTTGTATGGGGTATCACCAATAGTGATTCGTATAATGAACATTTTCTTTTCATTATACGGTACATCGCCAATAGCGCTTCGTATAACAAAAAAAACATATAGCGAAGAACTCCACGGAATGGAGTTTTTGCGTTATATGGGGTTCTACTTTAATATCAAGTGTTTCATAGGATATAAGGAAAATGTACCAGTTTTCCTCTACCAGGTTGCTCAGTATGAAATAAACCATTATTCTAGCCAGTAGGTACCAAGTACTGTACTTGGCATTCACTTTTAAACATAATTTTTTGTTTAAGTAAAACAGTTTTAATTATTTCAGCCTATGAAAGCTTATGTCAGCTTATTCCAACTGCTGCCAACTGAGTTGGACTGTACCGTCTGTCATCCTTAGCCAACAAAGCCAATTCAGCATAACTAGAGTGTGCCAGGCTAGAAGAAGAAGGCTATAATAAAGGTGCTAGTCTTTAAGGCAGGGACATATAACTTTTCAGCTGACTCAAGAGGAAGTATGGTTCAACTAAGGTGAACTGCAAATCATTGAGTTTCAGACTGCCTTTTCCTCTCTTGACAGTTAAAGAAGCCCTTGACTAAGTGTCCCAGTAAACCAAGGGTTCCCAACCTAAGGCCCGTGGGTTGGATCCGGCCTGCAGCACCATTTCATATGGCCCTCCCACTGCCTGCAAGGGCTTTCGAGAAACAAAATTGCCACCCCTTTTTGATGTTCTGGTAGAAATGTGAAGCAGCCAGCATAACAGGGCCAAACAACTTTATTAGGCAGTCAGAACATGGGGAGCAATGGCGCAGCACTGCTAAATATATACAATCAGGAATGGATACATTTGGGCGGGAAACAACAGGATTGGACAGGAGAGGAGTGGGGTGACTGGAAGGTCAACGGACCGGAGTGAAGACTTTACATGACTACATAGTTAAGGCGGGAACACAAGTCCCACGATACTTTAAGATACTTTGTTGCAATGTTTTTTAATTCAACGGCAAAATCTCCCACCCCCAGAACCGGAATCTGGCAATCCTGCACGTCTCGGAGAAATGTCTTCAGAGCCCGCAGTTTTGGGCGTGACTTTGGGAGGATCCTCAAGAACTCCCTCTGGGGTAAAATGGAGCAGGACGTACCGGAATCCACCTCCATCTTTACCGGAACACCATGCAGCTGGACCTCCACAAAGAAATGGCTAGAGATGCTGGACAAACGACAGACGGAAGGCTCTACGATGGAGATCTTCGAAGCAGATGCTTCCTTATGGCTCAGTCGGTTGGGCTGCTCCGGGACTTGCTTCTGGCGCTGCCTGCAGACCTTTGCAATGTGGCCCTTCTTGCCACAGTGATGGCAGTCGGCATTCTTGAACGGACACTGTCAGCGGTCGTGCCACGCTCCACAGCCGTCGCACCTGCGATGGGCCCTCTCGATGGTGCACTTGTCCGATGTCTTCTTCCGGACCTTCCAGACCTCACCCTCTTCATTGCTGGACCCGGACCCCGACGTGGATGTGGACACCGGCAATACTGAAAACGCGGAGGAGTGGGGAGGCGAACAGCGGTGGGCTTGCACAGTGGACTCCAAACCCCCAGAGGCGGCAGGCCTGTGCTTGAACGACTTGACACCCACTCTCACAGCCTCGGATGCCAACGCCTCCCTGAGGATCGACTTAAAAGTCAGGATGTCCCTGACCATGAGCCAGCGCTGTGTCTCCTCATCCCTCATGCCGTCAAGCAGGCAATCCTGCAGCACTTCCTCAAGGTTGTCCCATTGGCACGGGGCGGCAGCCAGTCTCAGTGCAGCGGCGTAATTGGCTATGGACTCTCCAGGGCATTGATCACGTCTGTGGAATGCCACCCGGGCCAGGAAGATGGACACCTTCGGTTGGAAGTGTGTCCGAAGAGCCGCCAGGATTTCGGCCAGTGGAACTGTGTCGATGTCCCAGGGCATCACGAGGTGAATGGCTAGCTCGAGGGTGGCCAGGCCACACTGGGAGAAAAAATAGGAATGCTTCTTCTCATCGTCGACGATGTTCTCGGCCGCCATGGCATGCCAAAACTGACGCTCGTAAAGGTTCCATTTCTCGGGGACGGCCACATCGAATGGAGCTAGGGTAGGTGTATGGAATGCCATTATCCCATCCTCATCGCCAATTTGATGTTCTGGTAGCAATGCAAAGCAGCCAGGATAACAGGGCCAAACAACTTTATTAGGCAGTCAGAACATGGGGAGCAATGGCGCAGCACTGCTAAATATATACAATCAGGAATGGATACATTTGGGCAGGAAACAACAGGATTGGACAGGAGAGGAGTGGGGTGACTGGAAGATCAACGGAAGACTTTACATGACTACATAGTTAAGGCAAGAACGCAAGTCCCGCGATACTTTAAGACCAAGAAGAAGAAGACAACCCACTAGTGAATTTCCTTGGTTGACTGGGGATTTGAACCCAGATCTTCTAAACCCTAGTCCTGTAATGACAAACCTTGGCACTCCGTCTGTTCTTGGACTTCAACTCCCAGAAGCCCAAGTCTCTAGGAATCCACATGAATGGGTTTACTGTAGATTTCCAGAGACTTGGGCTTTTGGGAATTGAAGCCCAAGAACATCTGGGGTGCCAAGGCTAGCAGAATAGATAAGAAGTATACATCAAACAAAGGCCTCTTTCTCTTTATCAAGTATTCACCAAAATTCCTAGGGAGTGCAAGAGTAGATAGGTAATGGTGGTCTGTGCAGGCATGGGCTGTGCAGAAGAGGGGGCTAATAAATGTACTGTGCATGAATTTTACTGATAAGGTGAAAGCATAAACAATAGTAATATTCGCTTTGTCCATGTGTGAGCGGGATTTCAGCCTTCCTTCTCATCTCCCCATTGGCGGAAGGAAAGGAGTGGGTGGGAAAGCAGTGCTACCTTTGGCACCAGTGGGGCAGCATAGTGCGAGGCTTGCCCATAATGGCACACATGCCCACAGAGAGGGCTCTGCATGCCACCTCTAGCACATGTGCCATAGGTTCACATACACTGGCATAGGGTGTTTTCCTGTATATTTATGATACAATAGCAGGATAGTGAGTGAGTCATAGTAGTGGTGGTGGTGGTGGTGGTGGTAGTAGTAGTAATTATTATTATTGTTGCTGTTGTTGTTGTTATTGTTTATATTGCCTCCCAACTCCGAAGACTCTGGGCGGCTCACAGAAAATAAAACCAATCACATTTTAAAAACCAATTTAAATAACCATTAAAACTGCCGCCAAAAATTACTCCGACCCCTACAGATTAAAAGAGATTAAAAGAAGAGAGAGAGTGTTCTTACTGAATCAGCCAGCAGTCAGGGGTCACCACATCACTTGTGCCCCACACCTGCTTTGCCAGCCAGGTTTTTAGACCTTTCCTGAAGGACAGCAACTCTGTCTGCAGACGCAGCTCAATTGGCAGGAGGTTCCAAGGGGCCAGAGCAGACACAGAGGAGACCCTCTTTCTGGTGCTAGAGAGATGCGCCACTCTAGCAGATGAAACAATGAGAGAGCCTCTCCAGTCTGCTGGTGGGATGGACAGATGTTCTCAGGGTGACGCAGTCTCGTAAGTATCCTGGCCCACTACCATGTAGGGCTTTAAAGGTAATGGTGTGGAAGTGATTGAACCTGGGAATCATTAGGTGGGTGAGTGGGAGAACGGTTGTGTGTGTCTGGCCAGTAAGGTAACGGTAAAGGTCACCCTTGCTCGAAAGCCAGTCGTATCCAACTCTAGGGTTCAGTGCTAATCTCTGTTTATAGGCAAAGTCAGTGTTGTCTGTGTCTGTAGATGTTTCCATGGACATATGGCAAGCATGACTAGAGTGCACGGAATGCTGTTTACCTTCCCACCATAATGGTACCTATTTATCTAATTGCAATTTCTTGCTTTCGAACTGCTAGGTTGGCAGGAACTGGGAAAAGAAACAGGAACTCACTTGGTCGTGCAGCCCTCATGTCTCGGGAACTGCTGACCTGCCTACCTTGCAGTCACCAAGTTCAGCGTCTTAACTACTAAGTCATTGCAGCTTCTTTGTCTGGCCGGTAGGCTACCATAAATAAAAAGGGAAAGGCTCAGTGATCTATACCTATAAAATGGTGCGTTAACTGTTGGAATGTGACAAAGGATGTTGCACCAGGCCCCACTAGCCCGTAATGGGCTTCCGTTCACTCGCCTGAACCTGGTTCGCAGGTAACTGTCGGGTTGAAATTTTCGACCCGGGGGCAGGAGCCCCCCAGTCACAAACAAAAAAAGGGAACTTCAATTCCCAACGTTCCTTGCGCCGCGCCAGAGCCAATCAGGCTGAACGGTGTGGCAAAAGGAACGTTCAGGGGAAAAAAAGCCGCAGGAAAAAACCGCCACAGTAAGCAAACACGCGCAGGCAAAACTACAAGCCCCAGCGTCCTGCACACCATTAGCATGCCGAAGGCTTGAGGCGGCCTGCGCGTGAAAAATAAAAGAAAAAAACGCCCGCCACCGCTGCCCTTCTTCCCCATGGGCCAGCCAGCATGGCCCACGGGGGAAAAAAGGAACCCCCCGCCACCAATGCCCTTCTTCCCCACAGGCCAGCCAACATGGCCCGTGGAGAAGAAAGCAAAGAAAGCACACACACCCGCCATTGCCCTTCCTTCCCACGGGCCAGCCAGCATGGCCCATGGGAAAGAAAGCCCCCCACCGTCAATGCCCTTCCTTCCCACAGGCCAGCCAGCATGGCCCGTGGGAAAGAAAGCCAAAAACCCCCCCCTGAAAAAGTAAAAACAAAAACACAAAACAAAAACAATCAAAAACACTCAAAAATCCAAAAAGGGAACACAAAAACAGCCAAAAACAAACAAGAAAAAACACACAGACCCCCCCCCCCAAAAAAAAAATCCAGGCCACCACCACCACCCCAAAAAAAACCCCAGAGAGCTTACCAAAAGACGTCTTCTATCCATGAGGACCGGAACTCAAATGAGAAAAAAAAAACTTACCAGAAGCGACACCCAGAGGACAGAAGAGAACAATTATAGAGATGAAGAAAAGCTCACCACCACCACCCAGAGGCCAAAAGAGAAAAAACATTCAAAAATATTGAAAATAATAAGATTAATTCCAAAATTAATCAAATCTTAACCTATAAAACCAAGTGTTCACCGTTGGAATTGGCTATGGGCTGCTGTGCGTCGCCCTACTTACCCGTTCCCTCCCTTCGAGAGCACGGGCGAAGTGGCTACACAGGTCAACAAATGGTTTAAAAAATCACGATTGGGGCATCAGCCCCACCATTGGCAAGAAAGGGAAACAACTTCATTTCCCAAAAAGCATTTCGTTTCGCCGTGTTTCTCCCAGTGTCAGCCAATCAAGATGATAAAAACAACGGACTCAGTCTTTGTTTTACGAGCCGCAACCAATCAAAAGTAGCGTTTCAAAACCTTGCCGAGCGACGGACGTCAGGAACTACAAGTCCCAGCGTCCTCCGTGCTGTGACCCCTCAGCCAATCAGGCTAAGGGACATGAGCATGGAGGAGGCTGGGAAAGCCAATGCGCCAACAACTTCCCTCCAGGAGGCACTTCGTCTCCCGGAGGGAAGCCATTCCCAGCTCATCGCGGTGGGCGGCTGGCCATGTCGGATCCTGGACTGCCTGCTTTTGGCGGCCCCCACCCAACCGGCGAAGACCTCGGCACCAGCGGAGAGGGAGAAAAGGCTGCGCCACAGAGGCATGGAAGGTGAGGCCCGGCACAGAAGGCTGCACTGGGGAGACGTAGAGTACGAAAGGCCCAACTGGCAACGGGTAAGTGGGGCGGGGGAGAGGAATTGAGGAGGGGAACGGGCCTGGGGAGCACGCCACCCACACAGGTCATAGAGAAGAAAGGGGGAGAACGAACCCACCTCCTTCCCCCCAGTCTCAGTCCCCTCCCCCACTTACCTGTTGGCAGCTGGGCAATTCGTACTCTGCGCCTCCCCAGAGTGGCCTTCTGTGCTGGACCACTCACCTTCCATGCCTCCATGGTGTGGCCTTTCCTCCCTCAATGCCAGCGCCAAGGCCTTCATCGGTGGGGTGTGGGCCACCAAAATCAAGCAGCCCAGCCGGCAAACGATGCTCCCGCCCGCCCAGCAAAGGCCTCCTGGGTGTCCTCACCAAGGCTTGGGGGGAGGAGGAAGAGCTCCTCCTCCCCCTGCAAAGCTTCAGCATGTGTGTGTGTGTGTGTGTGTGTGTGTGTCCACACCGAGGCTTCAGGGGGAAGGAGGAAGAGGCCTTCCTCTTCCTGCAAAGCTTTGGCATGTGTGTGTGTGTCCTCACTGAGGCGTCAGGGGGGGAGGAGGAAGAGTCCCTCCTCCCCCTGCAAGGCTTCGGCGTGTGTGTGTGTGTGTGTGTGTGTGTGTGTGTGTGTGTGTGTGCGTGCGTGCGTGCGCGTGCGTGTGTGTGTGTGTGTGTGTGTGTGCTCACCAAGGCTTCGGGGGGGGGAGGAAGAGCCCGTCCTCTCCCCATGGAGCTATGGCATGTGTGTGTATTGTGTGTGGGTGTGTTTGTGTTGGGTGTGTTGTGTGGTTGGTTGTGTTGTTTGTGTGGATGTGTTGTGTGTAGTTGTGTTGTTTGTGTGGTTTGTGTGGTTGTGTTGTGTGTGTGTATTGAGTGTGTGTGTGTGGTTATGTTGTGTGTGCTGTGTGTATTGTTGTGTGTGTATTGAGTGAGTGTGTGGTTGTGTTGTGTGTGTGTTGTGTGTGTGTTGTGTGTGTGTGTGGTTGTGTGTGTGATTGTTTTGTATTTGTGTATTGAATGAGTGTGGTTGTGTTGTGTGTGCTGTGTGTGTATTTTGTGTGTGTGTGTATGTGTTGTGTGTGTGTGTGTTGTGTGCGCGTGTGTGGTTGTGTTGCATGTATGCTTATATTGTGTGTATGTCTACCCCTCAAAACCACCCCAACCACAAGAACACATGTTATACCTGCCCGGCAGGGGAAAAAATGCTGATCTTAACCTATAAAACTTTACAAAGTTAAAAAAATAAAAAAATTACAAAAAAAACCAAAGAATTCATTGCTTTATATAAAGCACAGGGGGGGGGAAGCCCGGCAACGCCGGGCAAACTATGCTAGTAAGTTATAAAAACATTTAAAAATAATCACACTAATCTCAAAAAATACAAAAAAAACAGAAATCACTTTTCACTCAAAAAACCAAAAGAAAAAAGAAAAAATGCATAAAAATAAAGATTTAAAAAACCAAAATTAAATTTTAAACTAAATAAAATAAAATAAAATAAAATTAATTAAAATAAAATAAAATTTGGGGGTTTGTTATTGGGCCAGAGGGAGAGAGAGAGAAAGCCTTAAAGCAGGGGGGAAATTTTAAAAAAGAAAAATGTGGCTACTGGGTAAATTTTGTGTGAAAGTGGAGAAAATCAATGCAGCATTTTATGTGCATGCAATTTATACCCCACAAAAGTGTATATAGTAAATGGTTGAGATAACACTATTAATCTGTTTTCTGATCAGAAATAGTCTAATTATTTTAACATATTGATTTTACCTATATTTCATACATATCCATAACATTTAATTGTGTAATGCTCTGATAAGGATAAAGAATGTGACATTTCTGAACTATTGACTAGAGTATGTTCAGATATATCTTCTTGGTGTTGAGATCTTTGATGTTTGCAGATTGATACTCAGTAGGCAGCAGTTATGGGGCCAAACACATCTTTATTGCAAGGTATGCAATCTGAACATGAGGTAATGGCGGAGGCGCAGCTCCTTTTATACAGCATGGTACATTTGAAACTGGTTACACGGTTGCTCATTGGTTAATGTCTTCGTGACTGACGCATGGTGTTCTTCATCAGGTTTACCTGTGGCGGGAATATTTCCCGCGGCTGGCTGTAATTGGTTAACTTGTATCATGTGTGTAGGTCGCTATCAGCTGCCTCGCGATACCATCTAGAGGCAGCGGTAGCTCATTGTAACTGTTGCAATATATTGGGTTACATTTTTACATTCCATCTTAAAGGCATAGCATTCCATACATAACAAGATCCAAACCATATTCTGCGCTTGAAGCTCTAACTCATGGATTCTCAACCTGCAGCCCATGGGCTGGATGTTGCCCATGACACCATTTCATGTGGCATCATACCGCCTCTACCACACCAGGAAGTGCCATGTGGTGGAGGAAGGGCAAAATGGCCATCTGACCCCCAAAGCTGTCTGGGGGAGTGTGACCCGGCCCCTGGCTTTAAAAAGTTGAGAACTGCCTTAAAGGCTGCTACCTCCCGCTTTCCAGACTCTTTCGGAAGGCACAAACAACCTGCCTGCCCACCCTATGGTTAGGTGTGAGAATAGCTGGTTGCTTCGGGGCTGAATAGGAATGTTGGCTCCTGATTGGTCTTTGGGGCAGGTAAAATTTTGATTACACCACACTGGTTTTCCATTAGTGCTGTATGGGCTAAGCTTGCGGGTCCGGTCATCATAAATAGGTCAGAACTGGCAGGTAGTGTAGGAGGATCATAGTATCGGTAAGGTCCCAGGATACTTTGGGAGCTGGTCTCAGGGTGCCCAACATCTGGGGTACTGGTTTCCCTAGATTTGGTCCCAGGATGGAGGTGTACTGGTGGCCAACTGATAGTGCTGCTCACCTAAGGTCCTGAGGCTTGGGTGGTGGTGATCAGTTAAGTTTAAACTGAGTTGGCTGGCCAGGACCACCCAAAAGGGGAGAAGGTGGAGGGGTGAGGTGAAATTCCCTGGATCCGCCCTAGAACCCCACACTACATAGGCCCCCACTGTAGGGAAGGGTGCTTAGAAGTTAACAGTTAATAAAGTTGTGGTCATTATACAACTCCAAAATCCAGTTTCTGCCTTTGTTCTGGAACGGGGGTGGGGGCAAGATAATACAATGAGCTAAATTTTTAGCATCAGCAATCAAAATCAGGTCAAATATGTGTCACCCAAAATAAAGTGTTTGTGATTTTTAATGGTTTTCCGAAATATGATGACGATGCAATATCTGCATGTGTAATAGTTCCAAAATACACAAGGCCCTTTTCTTGGGCACATTTTTATTCCCTTCTGTGTTACTCAAGGGTCGATTTAGAGGAATCCCAGTACAAAATATGTAAATTAATAATAATAATAATAATAATAATAATAATAATAATAATAATAATAATAATAATAATAATAATAATAATAATAATAATAATAATAATAATAATAATAATAATAATAATAATAATAATAATAATAATTTCATGTCAGAAATTATTCTGGGTCGAAAGGATTTTTGCTGGAGAAACTCTGCTCAAGAGATGCCCAAATGAGGCTCCTTTGATGTCCCCAAGAGCTGGGACAGAGATGGGCATTCAATCCATCATGCAGTACCCGGGTCTCGAACTGCCAACTTGCCAGCCTTCCAGCTAACAAGGTCAGCTTCTTAACCACTGAGCCACCGCTATTGACAGCAAAAACCACTGACCATAATTCAAATTTTCCAGGCTCCTTGGCAGAGGAAGTAGAGAACAAGCATCAATAGCTGTGGTGAAAGCCGTTTATTGTAAATTGTACCCAAAAAAACTATCAAAGGAGACCGAAACCTAAAGTGGAATCTGCCCCTTGTGATGGGCAGTGGGGTATATTTATATACAAACAAATATGTAAGGATAGTGTAATCAAATTCCAAAGTGTTAAAGTTCACATGGAAGAGGAAAATCCCAACATGGAGAAAAGTCGCAATGCGGTTATCACCCGTGTGCAAGAAAATCCAACACAATAATTGTCCAAGAGATTAAGGTGGTTCAACAAGAGTTCTTGACATGGCATTGATAAAACAATAGGTGATAGCCCAGTTTCCATTGTTACAATCAAGTCAAAACCTCCCTTGGGGTATAATCAGTTTGCAATCGGGAGTCCTTCCTGAGCATACAAAGGTAGGCTAATTTTGGATAAATCAAAATATGAAAGATCATCAAGCATTTTCCACGGCAATCAGTAACAGGGCAGTCCTGGATATTGTCAGAGTCAAATATGCCTTTTCCTGTGTTGAAAATAAGCTCCGGAGAAATAATTAGTATGCAAATCAGGTACCCAGATGGGGCAACACATTGATCACCCCTGGTGATCAAACAAGTTTAACCATAACATTAACTAAAAACTCCTGTCCGGTTAGCTTATTCAGAACATGAGAAAAATAATTTTATATTAATATTTCCTTCAGAATTACCCCGAATGACCCCTTCCCTGGCTCTTCATGCACTGCAGTTTTAGACTTCAAAGGGAAAACACTGATACAAAGTTGCAAACTTTAAGTGGATAATTATAGGTTGGCTGATTCAATCATATACAATGTATAGTGTCAGACCCCCTCTGAAGTTATGTTTGTTTTGCTGTAGCAGGGAAATCTGTGAAGGTTTGTCCCAATTTTAGTTCCAGGAAGCTGGGTCCCAGGTCCCGGGAAAATCTACCTTTCAGGCTGATCCTTAGTTCCAGGGACTTGGCTGCGGGTTGGTGGTTTTGCCATCCATTCAAGCCTATGACAGTAGACCGAGGAAAAACTCCAAGAAAAAAAAACCACATCCATTCTTCCGACCCCCTTGTCTTACATTCATGGGACAAGGAGGGGCATGAGAATGTGAGGTGGCAGCTTGTGCGGTACTATAGTGAAAAGGGAGAAAATGTATAAAAGATCAAAAACATGAAAAATAGGGCAGAACTCAAAAAAATTATGGGGAAGGGTATAAACATTGTGCAAAAAATAGAGGTTTGTTTCTTTGGTATGATTTTAAAATAATATTATTTTGTTGATTTACTGGTTTAATCTCCAACACAGATATTTAATGTATACACACTCTACTGGAGTTTTACATGTTGATTTGCAGATTTTTATATCCTTGTAAATTTTGTAAAAGACCCTTGTAAAAAAATAACCTTGTAAATGTTGAGGCATTTATAGATTTGTTTGAAAGTATGCTACTGCCACTGTGCCTTTCCATATTTGCTGATAAATTTGTTTTCTCTCTTGTTTCTCTCATTGTCTTCCAAACTGCTAAATCCTTCCTTGTCTGGTTCTCAAGTTGTTGCTCCTAGTTGTGAAGCAAAGAACTTTTTTGTCAGGCTATGAACTGATGTGGAATGGAAGGAAGGAAATGTGATGGTCATAGGAGGACTTAAAAACAAATCACGTTCTATCCCCATTAAAATGCCTCATAAAGAGGCTAGAAAGGGGCTGAGCAGGATTTGCAATGACCTGGGGCTAGGTAGGTCCTTGATCTCAGGAGAAAGTGCAAAGGAGTAGAAGCCACACAAAATGAACAAACATGTCTTCTTTTGTTTGACTGGTGCAATGCCTTACGGTTACGCAATTTCCACCTTCGAAACCAAGAGGCAAGGGTTGAGTTGAATGTTATGTGGCAAGGGAATCGATCACAGCACTGTTCAACACCGAAATACCTCAGTGTGACGCTTGAGCAGAAACTCAATGTTAAGCAGCACTGTTTGAATACCAAAGCCAAAGTTAGTACATGGAACAACATCATCAGGAAACTCACAAACTATAAATGGGGGACTCAACCATCCACACGGCGCACATCAGCTTTGGCCCTGAGCATCTCTGCAGCACAGTATGCTGCTCCAGTATGGAACACATCCACACGTGCAAAAGAAGTTGACATTGCTGTTAATGAAGCCATAAGGATAGTCACAGGATGCCTCAAACCTACACCAGTTGAGAAGATATGGCCCTTTGTTGGTATTGCTCCACCTAAGATCAGGAGAGAAGTAGCAGCAGATGCTGAGAGAAATAAGCAAGAGGATGACCTTTGACACCTTCTGAATGGATATGAGCCTCAAGTCCACTGATTTAGATCCAGGAAGAGCTTTATTTTATTTATTTATTTTATTTATTATTTAAATTTATATCCCGCTCCACTCAACCCACGGCCGACTCAGAGCGGCTAACAACATATTAAGATACATACTGTTACAATAAAATTATGCAAAAACACAATAATTAATCATTACAATTACAGGGGGAAAAACAATAATACAATAATACCATATCAACCCTCCAACCCTCCAACAACAAGCATCAAAACACATCTTTTCAAAAACCCCACATGTCCAGGTACAATAAAGCCACCACAAGAATAATCAAAGTCAAAAAAACTACCCGCCCTAGTCAACCTCCAAGAGGAACAAAGGGCCGGGAGGGCACGCGGCTGCAGCTGCGGCGTCTTCTTCGGAGCCTCCCGGGCCACGGGAGGCTCCCTTTATCTCCCCGCCGGTGGTGGGGGCGGGGAGAGCGTGGCTGCGGCTCCGGCGGCGTTTTCGGAGCCTCCCGGGCCACGGGAGGCTCCCTTTATCTCCCCGCCGGTGGTGGGGGCGGGGAGAGCGCGGCTGCGGCTCCGGCGGCGTTTTCGGAGCCTCCCGGGCCACGGGAGGCTCCCTTTATCTCCCCGCCGGTGGTGGGGGCGGGGAGAGCGAGGCTGCGGCTTGTTTATGGCAAGAACAAACATTCTTGAGGGTACACAATGGAGGAAAGAGCTTACTGGGAAAGGAACATCATTAAAGGTGGATATAGCTGAAGATCTCAATCTCCCCTACATCACCTGAATAGGCTGAGGGTTGGAGTCCCTAAATGCAAGACCAACATGCTCAAGTGGGGACTGCTGGCAGACAACAATACACAGTGTGAATGTGGAGAGACACAGAGTCCGGTCCATTTGCTGGTCTTCCGGTTGCTGCCAGAGACATGCACCGATGAGGACTTGTGTCTGGGTAACGACAAAGCAAAGAAAGTGGCTTCGTTTTGACAGTCCAGGGTCTGATCAGGAACCGAAAGGGGGGGGGGATGTAATTCCTTGTTGTTTGCTGCAAAGTTTGAATGGATTTGATTTAAGTATCGTAGATACAAGGCACTTTGCTAAATGTCTCCTTCCACAAGAACTTTTCATGTTGTGGGCCCAGATTCTTGCTTCTGTGCTATAAGTGGTAAGTTAAGTGGCTACTTGGCAGAAAGAAAACTGTGTTCTAAGAGTTTTCTTGCTTCGTCTTTGGCAAGCAGAGCTTGGCAAGAGAAAAAAACATCATTGATTGCTCATTCATCATGTAAAATATTTTGCTGTTTAAAATACGCTTCATGCTATATTGCTACATTAAAGCAATTACGGTAAGTCCAAGATTGTGGGCATTCCTGCTTGGCTAGGCTACATGTTGATTAATATGTATGCCAACAGAACTGGTTTGCTAGAGGGAAAGCAGCAGGAAACTTAGTGTGCTCACCATCCAAACCAAGCACTGTGTTTCTTAAGGATCTCCAACTGTGCCAGAGCAGAATAACAGTGGCAAGAAGAAGGTGTGTGATGCTGCACACATTCTTCTGGTCTGTTCACTCTCTCAGGGCACACAAAGAAGCACACAAAGGGCTTGAATCCAGTGAAAATACTTGTGGGTAGGAAAGGATAACTCACTTGTCAACATGATCAGATTGGGGCTGCAGTGGCTCAGTGGTTAAGAAGCTTGCCTTGTTAGCTGGAAGGCTGGCAAGTCGGCAGCTCAAGACCAGGGTACTGCATGATGGATCGAGCGCCTGTCTCTGTCCCAGCTCTTTGGGGACATGAAAGGAGCCTTGTTTGGGTGTTCCCTGAGCAGAGTTTCTTCCGCAAAAATCCTTTCAACCCAGAATAATTTCTGACACAAAATTATTATGACGATCACAGCTTTCCTACTGAGTGGACAGAATTGGTTTCTGTCCCACTTTGTGTGGAGTCAAGCAGCTCCAACAGACAATTTTTCCACATGAAATTACATGAAATGCTGTGATTCACACTCTTTTGGCAAAAGAGAGAGAGAACAATTCTGTGCCCTTGTAGATGTTGGTGGTTTCCTACCCCAGTAAGTCTGTTGCACAGTGGTATACCAATTGGAACAGGGGTGGCCAAGTTATGGCCCATGGCACTATTTCATGTGGCCCACCACCACCCTTGCCGCTGCCAGAAGTGGATGCTTTTACATCAGCCCTGAAACGCACATGCACATGTGTAAACATTCCCACACCTGCCATAAATACTTCCATAAATGCACCCAAGGCTGTCATAAATGCATTTACAACAGCTACGGATGTGTTTTACAGCAGTATTTACTGTGGGAGGAACCACATAACCGGCCCACTCAGCTGTCCGGGGGTGTGGTCTGGCTCATGGCATGAAACGTTTGAGAACCCCTGAATTAGAACATAGCAGGTGAGACAGGGAACAACTTTAATCTGCTGCTCTCCAGATATATTGGATTACAAATTGCAATAACTAACAGTCAACCTTGCTGGGACTTGTAGTCTACCTCAAATGGGGAAACATTATCTTAAAAGATAAGTGTAAGTGCAGAGGAAGAGCCATGATGAATCATACAATTCATTTAGCATAGCACCCTGGTAGAAAATTTCCTCTCATCTACTTTCTTTGTATAACACACTAGCATATTTGTGCCCGGTCAGCCGGGCAGTTTTAATGTGTGTGTTGGTGGTTAGGGGTGGTTTTGGGTGTGCACAACCACCACCACCCATACCTGTCAACCATCCTGATTTTGCCGGGAAAACCCCGTAATTTGACGTCCATTAACACCATAACCCGCCCCGCACTGCCAAAACCCCGTAATTTGGCAGTGGGGGGAACGCTTTCCGTGCATGTGTGGAAGGGGTAAAACCCTTCCACGCATGCGTGGAAAGCGACCTGCGCACAAGCAATGTGCGCAGGTCCCGTTTTTCCGGAGCCACGGGTTGACAGGTATGCCACCACCCCACATAAAATACCACTCCAACCACCAACACACACATTAAAAATTCCTGGCAAGGCAGGAGTGTCGTGTGTGTGTGTGTGTGTGTGAGAGAGAGAGAGAGACAGAGAGAGAGAGACAGAGAGAGACAGAGAAGCAGTGTGTGTTTGTGAGAGAAAGAGATTGTGTGAAAGAGAGTGACAGATAGTTAGATTAGACCACCAGAGGGGGTTAGTGAGTTAGATAGAGCGAAGGAGGAGACAGGAGAGGAGGGCAGAGTCTACCTGCTGAGGCTGCATGCAGGTAAGTTGCGACTGGGAAGGACGGTTTGTCTGCGAGTGGGTGGTTGGGGTGGTTTTTGGGGGGTGACCCCCCCCAAAAAAAAACGCCCCAACCACCAACACACAGATAATAATTGGCCAGCAAGGCAGGGATGGTGTGTGTGTGTTTGTGTGTGTGTGTGTGAGAGAGAGAGAGAATAACACCCCTGCATTAA
Source organism: Bradypodion ventrale (assembly GCA_035047345.1). Classification (NCBI taxonomy): domain Eukaryota; kingdom Metazoa; phylum Chordata; class Lepidosauria; order Squamata; family Chamaeleonidae; genus Bradypodion; species Bradypodion ventrale. Next base: position 12,520,219 of record JAWDJE010000014.1, on the reverse strand, counting down.
CAGGCAATAGTGAGGTGGGTTAGAGGTGGGGTTGGGCAAGGTGGGTGGTAGGTGGACGGCATGGGTGCCTGGCCCGTCTTCCCTCCCCCACCCCCTAATCCTCACGTCGTGTACCCTTCTTTGTCGGTTGGTGTTTTTTCCCCAGCGTGGCCTTCTTCTTTGGGAGGCACACCGGCATCTCCTTTGTCCCTGCGGGTGTTGAGGGCACATCTCCTGCAGGGACAAAATCCAGGCCGGTGTGCCTCCCTCCGCAGAAGGCAGCGCTGGGGGAAAAGACCCAGGTGGCAAAGAAGGGTACGTGAGGTGAGGATTAGGGGTTGGGGGTTGGGGCAAGGTGATGGGGTGGGTGGGTGGCGTGGGTACCGGGCTCGTGCCTCCCCCCTTCCTCACCCCACTTACCTTTTGCCAGTTGGGCTTTTTTCCCCTGGTGTATTTTTTTAAAGTCACCGCACCGCGCTTTCCCAGCCTCCTCTGTGCTCGCATCCCTCAGCCTGATTGGCTGAGGGGTTGCGCAGTGCAGAGGACTCTGGGAGTCGTAGGTGTTTTTTTTGGTCGTGTTTGTGGGGCGGTTGCCCCACTGGCGACTTCCGGAACCTTGCGGCGTTGGCCGGGCGGGGTTAAGGTAAGTGCAGGCTGCTCAGTTCAGGATGGTTGGGCCGGGTGCGGGAGCCTTTGTGACATTCCAATGGTTAATGTCCCTTTTTATAGGTAAAGATAATTTATTAAGGCTTCTATAAACTTCACCTATGCCTACTTTGATTGATCCCTAGCATGGCCTTGACTTAGTCACCATTCTCCTAAGTACAAAAAAAACCCCACCCCAATACAAAATTTATTCATTAGAATATTTGGCATTTTTTTTAAAAAAAAAGAGTCTTCTGAATAAATTTGCACAATTGGCAGTTTAACTGATGGACTAAAACATTAATAGATGGTAAGCAGTGATATGGGGTCCCCAAACCATGGAAAAACTGTGGCGGCTCAGGTGGTTAAGACACTGAACTCGACGACTGGAAGCTCAGAGTTCGATTCCTGAGTACTGCACAATGGAGTGAGCTCCCGTCTCTGTCCCAGTTCATGCCAACCTAGCAGTTCGAAAGCAAGAAATTGCAAGTAGATAAATAGGTACCACTTCGGTGGGAAGGTAAACAGCATTACGTGCACTCCAGTGTCTAGGTATGCCTGCCACATGTCCACGGAAATGTCTGCCGAAGCAGACAGCGCTGGCTCTTTGGCTATAAACAGAGATGAGCACTGAACCCTAGAGTCAGATACGACTCGCTTTCGAGCAAGGCCAACCTCTACCTCTACCCTTACCCTTACCTTTACCTTTACCTAACAATGTAAAAAAGATCTGATTTGTCAAAACTTGATACCAGAGAAGGTTCTAGAGCAGATGATAAACAGTCTGAAAGAATATGGAGATTACTAAAAAAAAAACTGCCCGCATTTTTTAAAAAAATTAATCCAGTATAATCTGACATCTTTTTTATTTTGGAATACAGCTACAAATTTGCTAGATCATGTGAATGCTATAGATATAGTATATTCTGACTTCAGGACTTTTGACAAAATCTCCTGCAATATTATTGCAGACAAGCTACAAGTGTGTGGGCTATGCGACACTACTGTTAAATGGATTTGATAGGTCATACCCAAAGGACTCATGGTTCATCAGAACCCTGGAGAAATGACAAATGGGATATGGCAGTGGTGGCAAACCTATAGCACATGGACCAGAGGTGGCACTCGGAGCTCTCTCTGTGGGCACCCATGCAGTCACCCCAGCACAGAGCTTGCCCTGCCCCTCTGTCCAGCAGCCCAATGGGAGTGCTTCCTCCCTCCCCCAGCACATTCACCCCACCTCTCTGCCCAGCAGCCCAATAGGAACACTTCCTCCTTCCCCCAGCACAAAGTTCACCCTGCCCCTCTGCCCAGCAGCCCAATGGGAGCATTTCCTTCTTCCCCTGTTGCTGTGTTGGCACTTTGTGATAAATAAGTGGATTTTCGGTTGCAGTTTGGACACTCGGTCTCTAAAAGCTTCACCATCACTGATATATGGCATGTTTCTGCCCTTGGGTTGATGTTGTTCAATATTGACATAAATAGTTTGAATGAATGAGTAGAAGGGATATTCTTTAAATTTGCAGGCAGCACCAAACTGGGAGGGGTAGTGAATACATCAGAAGATATTTGCTGCACTGAATATATTCATGATAAAGATACATTATTTAGTCTTAGTGATTTATTGTATGTATAAACACTTACAATATTTCCTAAATTGCTTGGTCTACTGAGCTTTAAAAGAACTTCATGATTATACCTTAAGGAAATCTGCAGAGATAAACTTGGGTTGCTTTGCCTACTGCAGAGAAAGCATTTGACAATGTTGAATGGTGAGCTTTATTTGCAGTGAGAGGGGTAACAAAACTAAGCATAATAAACTAAACTAAACTAAGTATAATAAAAATGCCAAATCAAACAGGTTTGCTGAGTCCATGGACATGGTTGAAAGAGGTGGAACATTTGTTGCACTTCCAGCTCAGCTGTCTAGGGGCAGCATAAAAAGGTTGGGAACCCTTGTTGTGGGTCATTAGGGAAAGTCTGCATGAGATGATACTCATGCATACCTGTCAAGTTTCGGGACATTTCTGTCAAACCCCCGTATTTTACACTCTTTCCCGCCATTATCCCATTTTAGTTAGATGGCAATTAGACTGAAGTTAGACTGGAGGCCAGCACAGGATAAGCATAGCTGTCCAGTTTCCTGTTTTGGCCGGGAAATTTCCCTTATTTGACAGAAATTTCCCGAAACTTGACAGGTATGTACTCATGTTTTGTCAAAACAGACTAACTCCTGTATTTAACTGTGAGCTTTCGTGAATAATCCACAGAGTTAATTTTTATAGTGATTTTTTTAACAATAAAATTTTACCAAATTATTTGCAAACTTTGGAGAGAACTGCACCTTCCAGTACAATACAATATTTTCACAAAAGCACTGTCTGAGCACAGTACTTTAGGCAAGCCATTACACTTGGAAGAAATAGTTCAGTTTTAAGATTTTAAGATTTTTTTAATGCCATCTGGCTTTGTTTCCTGTGTTTTTATTGGCTACTAGCAGATGTTGCCCGGCGTTGCCCGGCTGTTTTAAAAGGTGTTGGAAGGTTTGTTTGTTTGTTTTTTGTTTACTTTGTATTGTTTGTTGGTGTTATTTTTTGGTTGTTTTGTGTATTTTTGGATGTTTTTGATTTTTTTTGTGGTTTTTGTTTTAAGGAATTTTAGTTTAAATTATTTATTTATTTTTAAAAGTTTTGTTTGTTGTTGTGGCTTTGGGGGGTTTCTTTCCACGGGCCGGCCGTGCTGGCCGGACCGCAGGAATCCCCACGCCGCTTCAGGTGGCGTTGGGGGGGTTCCTTTCCGCAGGCAGGCCTTGGAGAGCCATCGGAAAGGGGGTTTCCCCCCAAAACACTCCATTTTTAAAGAGAAGTAACCGCTTGGTTTCTTCTCTTTAATAACAGGGTGTCCTATGGGAGGATCGCCTCTCTGCCATGTCCCCTGGCTCTGGAAGGGTTGGGAGGACAGACCCCTTTTGTCCCCCCAAACCTTCCAGACTCATGGGACCCAGGAGAGGGGATCAAATCCAGCCCACCCCCTGATATTAAAAGGGAAATCTCAATTGGGGTTTCCCCTTTAATATCAGGGGGGTTGTGATCCCCCTCTCCGCTGGCTTCCTTGGGTTTGGGAAGGTTGGGAGGACAAAAGGGGTCTGTCTCCCCAACCCTTCCGGACCCAGGAGAGCCATTGGAGAGGGAGATTCCTCCCCAAAAAAACTCCATTTTTAAAGAGGTGTGTGTGTGTGGGGGGGGAATCCCCTCTCTGCCGGGTCCCCTGGGGTCAGGAGGGCTGAGGAGACAGACCCCTTTTGTCCCCGAACCCTCCCAACCCCAGGGAAGCCAGTAGAGAGGGGGACCGCAACTCCCCGACCCAGTGATATTAAAGGGGAAACTCTGATCAGGAGCTTCATGCGCCGTTGGGGAGGGGGGCTTTAGTTCCCGCGGCTTGGCCTCACTGAAAACAAAACCCTTTTGCGGTAAGTAAAGCCACCGTCCAATGGCTTTGCTTACCTGGGAATGGGTTCACTTTCAAGGGGGGGGCCAGTGCCTTTCCCCCCCCCCCATGACCACCCTTTCCCCCCTTGACCCCTGTTTTTTTTCCTGTGAGGCGCTGTGTCCGGCTGTGGCGGACTTGCACTCCAAGTGCGTTTTTTATTTTTATTTTTCACTCGCCAGCTTCCTCAGTGTTCTGCGCACTCATAGAGCGCAGGACGCTGGGGCTTGTAGTTTGGCGTTTGCGTTTTTGGCTTGTGTGTCGTTTTTTTTCTGCGGTTTCCTTTTGATTGGCCGCGGCGCGTTTCCGAACGTTCCTTTTGCTCGTGCCTCTCAGCCTGATTGGCTCTGGTGCAGCATGGCGCAAGGAACATTGGGAAATGAAGTTGTTTCCCTTTTTCGCATTTGTGGGGCTCTTGCCCCACTGGCACATTTCTCAATCCTTTGTTGACCTGCGGACCCAGTTCAGGCGTGTTCATGAATGGTCAGTGCGGGCTAGTAGGGCCTGGCTTAGGATCCTATGTGAAGTTCCAACGGTTAACGCTTGATTTTATAAAGGTAAAGGTTTCCCTTGCTCGAAATCCAGTCATATCCGACTCTAGGGTGCAGTGCTCATCTCTGTTTCTAAGCCAAAGAGCCAGCGCTGTCTGCTTCTGCAGACGTTCCCGTGGTCATGTGGCAGGCATGACTAGACACCGGAGCGCACAGAACGCTGTTACCTTCCCACCAAAGTGGTCCCTATTTATCTACTTGCAATTTCTTGCTTTCGAACTGCTAGGTTGGCAGGAGCTGGGACGAAGACGGGAGCTCATTTCCATCCTGCAGTACTCAGGAATTGAACTGCTGACCTTCCGCTTCCCAGTCAGTGTTTTAGCCACTTGAGCCACTGCAGTCCCTATATCTATACCTATAAATCTGTGCGTTAACTACTGGAATGTGACAAAGGATCCTGCACCTGGCCCTACTAGCACGTACCGAGCATTCGTGCACTTGCTCAAACCGGGTTTGCAGGTAACTGTCGGGTTGAGAAATGCACCAGTGGGGCAGGAGACCCACGAACGCAAACAAAGAAAAAGGACTTCACTACCCAACATTACTTGAGCCGCACCGCACCACAGCCAATCAGGCTGAGAGGCGCAAGCAAAAAGAACAGGAAAAAAACCGCTGCACAAGCCCAAACCACAAACTCAAAACCCAGCGTCCCAGCGTCCTGTGCGCCATGAGCGAGCAGAATACTAAGAAAGCCGGCGCAGGAAAAATAAAAATAAAAAACACAATGGGAACGCAAGTCCGCCGCAGACGGATGCAGCGCCTCACAGCCACACAAACACCTGCACAGGAACGCAAGTCCGCCACAGGTGGACGCAGCATCTCACAGCCACGCAAACACCCACATGGGAACGCAAGTCCGCCGCAGGCAGACGCAGCACCTCACAGCCTCACAAACACCCGCATGGGGACACAAGTCCGCCGCAGGCTGACAAAGCGCCTCACAGCCACGCAAACGCCCGCACAGGAAAGCAAGTCCACCACAGGCAGATGCAGCACCTCACAGCCACGCAAACACCTGCCGGCCTTCTTTCATGGAGCAACGGGGAGGAGAGGGACTCCCTCTCCTTCACGCTACCCAGCCGAAAACAAGGTGAGACCACCACCGGCCTCAAGAAAAGTTGAGCCGGGGTGGGGAAAAAACACAAAAACAGGGGGAGTTCAAGGTGGGGAAGGTACTGATGCCTTCACTGCCCGCCACCGCCCCTTGAAAGCAAAACAATTCCTCCGGAAAGCAAAGCCAGCGAATGGCGTTCCGACCGCTGCCTTTACTTTCCGAGTAAGTGTTTCGCTTTCAAGGGAGGGCAAAGTCATCAGTGCCTTCCCACCCCCACCTTGAAAGTGAAACAATTCCTCCACAAAGCAAAGGCAATGAACGGCGCTCCGGCCGCTGCCTTTGCCTACAGGAGGTACTCACCTGGCAGCAGCCTCCTCTCTCTCCCTCACACACTCAGACACACACATACACACACACACACACACCTAACCACCTAACAAAAATAAAACCATAATTAAAAACAACCATTACTTAAAACAAAAAACACACAAAACCACTTACAAAACACCTAACAACTAAACGAAAAAACCACAAATTACACAAACAAACCTGAAAAATAAACAAAACCACAAATAAACAAACCATTAAATCAAACAATAAACCGAAACAAAAAAGAACAAACAGAAACACCACCCAGCCCACCACCACAAAAGCAAAACAAAGAAAACCCTCAAAATAAAGAAAATCAGACAACTCACCACCACTTCCTTCCTCCACGATGACCAGAACACAAATGAACAAACCAAGAGACTACGAACCGGAAGAAGCTCCACCCAGAGGCCAAGAGAGAAAAAACAAAGTAAAAGATAACCACTAGCAGCCCCACCTGCAGGGCAGAAAAGTAAAAACAAGTCAAAAATACACAACAGCCCCAAACAAAAGGCCACAAAAGTTAAAAAAAAATCAAAACCATAACAATACATCACACTTTTACACATATCACAAACATGTGTAAAAAAATATATTTCTAAAATCATGTGTGGAGTTTCAACTCAAATAAAAACCAAAAACATCAAAACACAGTTTAAAAACATTGAATGTAAAAAACATCTACTTTCACATTCCTAAAATTGTTGCCTACAGTACAACTGTTAAAAAAAAACATACTAAAACATTATTTGGTTAAATTAAAAAATAGAAAAAAAATATCATCCTTTGTTCTTTTTTTAATCCACATAAACAAACCACCAAAAAAGTGATCACAGTTTATAACAGCCCGGAAAAAAAACAAATTGTGTGTAAATAAACATTTTAAAACTTTTAATTATACACTAACCTCTTTTGTACAAACATTAACAAAAAAAACCTTCCAACACAATTTAAAACAGCCCGGCACCGCTATGCTAGTAATATATATAATGTAAGCCACCCTGAGTGGTGGTTGCACCAAAAGGGTGGAGTTTAAATGTAAATAAATAAATAATTCCTAACAGCAGGGGTGCCCAAACTTTTCAGGCCACGGGCCGGTCACATGGTTCCTCCCACCAGAAGCAGAGGTAAAATAAAACTCACCTTTCAATCTGTTTTGCAACAGATATGTTTTGCAATAGGAGGAGATAGATTTTAGGCTGCCATTTTCTCTGCTTAAACCAGAGGTACTCAAACTGCAGCTCAAGGGCTGGATCCGGCCCATGCCTCCAATTTATCCGGCCCACGCTGTCCTCATCACTCCCAGAATCAGAAGTAAAATGCTTAGATTTTCCTACAAAGGAGCACAATAGATAAAATATATACATAGCAGTGTACCAAAGTTCTCTCTGATGTGAATAATGATGTGTGGAAGTTGTAAGTATAGTGGCAGGGTCTCTTTACCAAATGTTCTTCTGCTTCTCAACCCATCTCCACAATTTGCTATTGGCTTTGAAGAAAGCTCCCTCGAGTATGCCTTTCATTAAGATTTAATAAAGCAGCTGTGTGTGTTTGGAGTGCAAAGTGATTATCAGAGCATTTATTGGGGATTAATAGCAATGCAATTGGTGCCTTTCTCCATCCAAATGGCATCCATTACAGAGAGCTTCAAAATGTTCAACAGACCTGTGTTTCTAATTGGCCTTTAAGAACTTGCTGTGGCTTTATTAAATCCTAATTAAATGCACATTGAGTTGATGCAATTTAAGCAGTTACCATAAGCTACTTGTCGTTAATATGCAGCCTAATGTGTTTTTCAGTATGGCAGCTTCATTAATTATTATACATTTATGTCCCTTGACCTGGCTTTATTGTCTTTGAGATTTGGCATAATATACATTGTTTATTTCACGGTTCAAGTGATGCTTGAAGAGTGCACTAATTGAGTCAAAATTGAATTTTTTGAGAAGTAAAGGAAGTTCCCATGACAGAGGCATTTGAAGTTACCTAATTGTGCTGTTCTAATTTTTGTTGTGGCTTTTATTGGGAGTTTATGTCAGTATGACAACTTCAAACAACACTTTTCAAACTCTCCTCCATCACTTGAAAAGCGGCTTGCTCAACGGACCACTTAATAAACCTGTTATTGTTCTACAGCTCAAACATTCATATAACTCATTCTTTTATTTATTTGATTTATGTGCATCTTAATTAAAAAGTCAGGATGGCTAACAAGTTACATGAAACTAAATGCAATAGTATTAAAAATCAAGCCACAGTTGCAAGTTATGGAGCCATTAACAAATCATTTAACCAGTCCATTGGCAAAAATCAAAAGAGGGGAAAAATAGACAGGATCTTTATCAATTCTTCTGGCTGGGATGGGACATTCCCCATTCTAACAGTCACATTTTATTTTGACATCGCATCAATGCAATTTTATGATTGAGTAATGGCTCCCCATGATGCAAACATCTCAGAGACCTTAGCTGTCAAGTATCCCATTTTAGCCGGGAAATACCGTAATTCACCCCTCTTTCCCACTTTTCCCCGCTGTCTTCCCATATTAGAACAGCCAGAAAAAGGGGTTACTGTGCATGCGCACCCGTCAGAGGCAGCGATGCACATGCACGAACACCCAGAAAAGGGGTTACTGCACATGCACGCCCATCAAAGGCAGCGGTGCGCATGCACGAACGCCCGCGCCTGGAAAATTTCCCTTATTTCCACAACCAAAACTTGACAGGTATGCTCAGAGAACCTCCCAGGAACTTTTGGTTAATTCTGTGTGTTTCCTGGGCACAGAAGATGTTACATTTCTGCAGTTTCTTTCAAGTGGTTCTGGAATAGTTTGCCTGAACTCCTATGCTTAAACCTGGGGTTCCCAACCTTTTCAAGCCAGGCGCCAGGTCACGCTCTCTCAGTCAGCTTCGATGGCCAGATGGCCATTTTGCCCTGCCTGCATGATGGGGGTGGCAATTTTGTCCCAACAGCTTCTAAAGGGGCTGCCATTTTGTTTCTCAAATACCCTTGGAGGGACGGGGGGCTACATGAAATGGCGCCACAGGCTGGATCCAGTCTGTGGGCCTTTAGTTGGGAAACCCTAGCTTAAACAATGTGTTTGTGGAAATATTTTGTCATGCTGGACTGCGCAGAGCTGTTGCTGTTGCTGTACCACATCAATGAGATTTGTAATTACAAAGTAATGTGGGTTGTTTTACAGCACTTGAAGAAAGTTTGGGGCATCTAGATTACACTCAACTTCCTTGCGCTCCAAATCAAACTGGTTATGATACTTGGCCAAGACATACAATAGCCTGCTGAACTAGTCCAGCTGAACCTCTGTTGAATACAACCTCTTTCCACCCAGAAATTCTGAAATGTCTTCTTCCAGAAGATTCTAGCAAGTGGTGCCATTGGTCCAGACCAGGGGTGGCTAAATTTTTCAGGCTGCAGGCTGGTCACATATTTCAACAGGCCAGTCACATGGTTCCTCCCACCGGAAGTGGAAATAAAATGGGCCCACGTATGAGCAAAACGCTGCTGTAAATGCACCAATGGCTGTCGTAAATGCGTTTATGACAGCCACGGGTGCATTTACAGCAGCATTTTGCGCAATGCATGGGTCCATTTTATTTCCGCTTCTGGGAATGGCGAGGGTGGCACGGATCCGGCTCAGAGGCCGTAGTTTGGCCACCCCTGTTCTATCAAGTGGTGCCATTGGTCCAGAGCAATTACCCTAGGTAATTACCCTCTAATAATTTTTTTGCAAGTCAAGGAGCCTTGTATCTAATTTTAACCTCCTTTGGCAAGCGCATCTCTGAGTTAGGATTGCACTGGGACTTTGATATAACAAAGTCCCCAATATTTTATTTCAAAAGCTCAAATAGAGGAAATAAGAATAGCACCCCTGGGGAAGGACATTGAGAAGTGTTAGTGTTGTGTTCTAATAGGGTAACCATCTTCATGTGATAACAATGTATCTTAACAATGTAACGTTTCCTACCAGTAACAATATAGCCTTCAGCTGTATCAATATAAACCCTGTATGAGGACGCGAGCTAATGACCACCAGTGGGCAGCGGCGAGCGTCCAAGCTCTCTTGGTCCATACTCATCAAAGGCTACTGCGCGGAGTTTCCCGCCACTACCTACACCTGGACAAGAAGGGCGTGACCAGCAATGACGTCACGCGGACAATAGCCAATAGGCTATCGTGGAGCCACATTCGAATGTTTACTACTGTATATATAGAGCTATGCATCCGCCATTACCTCATGTTCCCTCTGACCACCATGCAATAAACCTGTGTTAAACCAGCCCGTGGCTGTTTCCTGTGTCTTGGTTCTCATACACTAAACTGGCGACGAAGGTGGGATCATGGATCCCCAAGGAGCCAGGGCACAGAGCGGGTTCGACATTACCAAACCGCAAGACTGGGAGCTCTTTGAGATGGACTTCCAGGCGGCACTGGTGGAACTCAAAGTCAAAGACGACGAGGAAAGGAAGAGGGCCATCCTCACCTGAATGCTTGGGATGGAAACCAAGCGAACGCTGGTGAGCATCATTGCACCGAAGAAGATGAGTGATTTCAAAGCCGAGGACATCATGAAACTGCTGCGTGAGCGGTTCCGACCCTCGAGGGCAATGTTTCCCGCTCGGAGCGCGTTTTGGAGGCGAGTCCAAGCGCCGGACGAGTCGGTTGAGACCTTCGTAACAGCCATGAGAATAGCCGCCGCCCCCTGCAGATGGGACAACCTAGAGATGGCCCTCAGGGACGGAGTTCTGTGTGGCCTGAAGGACAAGGAAGTGCAGCGCAGCCTGATGAACAAGGAGCCACCACCCACGCTGGCAGAGGTTGTGGAGGCCGCGGAATCCGCGGAATCCACGAATGCTGGGGTAGACGAAATGCACCAGTGGCGTGAGTGGCGTCCTAGGGCCGGCAAAGCGGATAATTCGGTGCACGGAAAGTCCGGACAGTCGGTGCACGCAACCCGACGAACCTCGAAGTCGTCTACGGAAGGCAGCGACGGCGAGGAGGTCCAGAAGGTCCGAAAAGGAGGGCGCCGCTGCGATGGTTGCGGAGCGGCCCATGAGCACGCGAAGTGTCCATTCAGAAAAACCGAGTGTTACAACTGCGGCCGTCGGGGGCACATCGCCAAGGCGTGCAGGAAGCGGAAAGAGGTCCGGAGGCATTCACAAGACCGTTCGGCCAGGCCGGACCGTCCAGCGAGGTCAAAAGATGGCGCCCGGACCACGAGGAGGCAGGACGGCGTGGGCCGCATCTCGGACGACAGCGAGGACGACGCTCCCGTGTTCAGCGTGTCCGCAGGACAACCCCATTACTTCGTTGAGGTACTAGTACAAGGGGCCCCTATTAGGATGGAAATTGACTCGGGGTCCTCCTATTCTATAATTCCCCAGAGAGAGTTCTTGAAAATCGACCCCCACATGCGGCCCAAACTTAAAACGTTGAGGTCCACGCTACGAGACGTACAGGGGAACAGCATTCCAGTGTTGGGGGTCGGGAAATTTCGGGTCCGTTTTAAGAGACATTCTGCGGAACTCCCCCTAGTTGTTCTCAAAGGGGGAAGTTGTAGCCTCCTCGGGACGCAGTGGTTTCAGCCTTTGGGTTTGTTCATAGGGGGGGTGCATGCCGTGGGTGCGGATCCAATACAAGCGGTGTGTGACGCGCACCCCGACGTTTTTAAAAAAGGACTGGGAAAGTTCAAGGGACCCCCTGTAGCCTTCGACCTAGACCCGGAGGTCCGCCCGATAAGACTCAAACCGCGCAGGGTGCCGTTCGCACTAAAGGACAAAATAGAGGCGGAACTGGACAAACTGGTGAGCCAGGGGATTCTTGTTCCTGTTGATTCCGCGGAGTGGGAAACCCCAATTGTAACAGCACTAAAGGCTAACGGGGAGGTGCGCATTTGCGCTGATTATAAGTGTATAATTAACAAGGCGATCCGCCCTAATGCATACCCGGTGCCGGTGGTCAGCCACCTTCTGGCCAGGCTGAATGGGGGAAAGTGTTTCGCTAAGCTCGATTTAGCACAAGCCTACCAGCAACTCCCTGTAACTCCCGCCACGGCAGCGGCACAAACAATAGTTACACATAAAGGGGCGTTCCAGGTGTCGCGCTTACAGTTCGGCGTGAACTCGGCACCCGGCCTTTTTCAGTCGCTTGTGGAACGCCTCCTGAAGGGGCTGGAGGGGGTGTTGCCTTATTTTGATGACGTATTGATAACAGGGGGGAGTGAGGCCGAACTGGCAAAGAGATTGGATAAAGTACTGACTGTGTTCGAGAAAGCGGGGCTGCGACTGAGAAAAGACAAATGCGTTTTTTTCGAAACGGAGGTTGAGTTTTTAGGGTTCCGGGTTACACCCGAGGGAATTATGCCGTCCAAATCCAAAGTAGCCGCCATCAAGAAGGCTCCTCGCCCCACATCCAAATCCGAACTACAGTCATTTCTGGGGCTCCTCAATTTTTACCACACCTTCCTTCCACGGAAGGCGTCGGTGGCCGAACCGCTCCATCGGTTGCTTAAAAAGGAGGAGACATGGCTGTGGGGTGACGAGCAAGAGAGGGCGTTTAAGGAGTTAAAGCAACTCCTAACATCCGAGGCAATCCTGACTCATTTCGATCCCAAACGGCCAGTGGTCTTAGTCTGTGACGCATCCCCGGTGGGGGTGGGGGCGGTGCTTTGCCACGTGTTGGACGACGGAAGGGAGGCCCCAATAGCGTTTTATTCAAGGTCCCTGTCCCAAGCAGAGCGGAATTACGCACAGACCGACAGGGAGGCATTAGCGATAGTAGCGGGAACCAAAAAATTTCACGATTTTCTGTATGGTCGCCCGTTCACGATCGTGACCGATCACAAGCCCCTGTTAGGAATTTTCACTGCGAATAAGCCCACGCCACAGATCCTGTCCCCGAGGATGCTGCGGTGGGCTATCTTTCTCAACGCATACCAACATGAGTTGGAATACCGGCCCGGGAAGGAGATCAGCCATGCAGACGCACTCTCAAGGTCTCCTTTGCCCTTGTCGGGTGACCAAAAGGCAGGGGCAGAGAGAGACCACCAGGTATTGTTAATAGAGGTCTTAGATTCACCCCCAATAGTACCAGCCGACATTGCCAGGGCGACAGGCAAGGATAGAACGCTGGAGAAAGTAAGCTCATGGGTACAGAAGGGGTGGCCGGCGTCCTCCCCAGGCACGGAATTCGACCCATTTTTTCGGGGAAAAATAGAGTTGTCCCTAGAGAGGGGGTGCCTTTTGTGGGGCCAACGGGTGGTGGTCCCTACATCCCTGCGACCGAGGGTGCTCAAACTGCTGCACGTCAGCCACCCGGGGATCGTCCGTTCCAAGGCGCTGGCCCGGAGTTACTTCTGGTGGCCCCAGCTGGACGCAGACATAGAGCACATGGTCGGCACTTGTGAGGCATGCCAGGGCTCCCGACCGGAGGCGGCTCGTCTCCCGCATAGGGAATGGGACACAGCAAGGGGGCCGTGGTCCAGAGTGCACGTAGATTTCGCTGGCCCTTTCCGAGGAACCATTTTTCTCCTGGTAGTGGATGCGTACTCCAAGTGGCTGGAGGTGATTCCGGTAAAGAGTACGTCCTCCGCCACTACAATTAGCCATCTAAGGAGAGTCTTTTCCACGTTCGGTTTACCCGACACTCTGGTCAGCGATAACGCTAGTTGTTTCACGTCCGCTGAGTTCAGGGCATTCACGGAGGCAAACGCCATTCGGCACGTCACATCCGCGCCGTTTCACCCGGCCACGAATGGCCAAGTGGAGCGGCTGGTGCGGACAACAAAGGATGCGCTGCGGCGCATGGGCTCGGGGGACCTGAATCACCAAATATGTCAGTTTTTATTAGCGTATAGGGTGACCCCCTTAGCATCCGGATACTCGCCGGCAGAGCTGCTGATGCGGAGAAAACTGACCACGATTCTGTCCAGGTTAGACCCGACGAGGGTCGAGGACAAAGGGAAGAACGTAGGGGTAGCGGTGTTGAAAGGTTTCGCCGCCGGCGATCCTGTGCATTGCAGGAACTACGCCAGCGCAGGGCCAGCCTGGGTACCGGGGAGAGTTGTAGAACAGACGGGGCCAGTGTCATATCGGGTGGAAACGAGCACCGGTCTATTTTGGAGGCGGCATGCGGATCAGCTCCGGAGCCGGATTCCCAGGAAGCAATCCACGGACGGCACGGAGAATGCCTCAGCGTTAGGGTTCTCCTCCACCCGTTTATCCCAAGGGGGAGACAACGAAGGGCGACAGTCCCAAGCAAGGGGGGGAAGCAGCGATCCCGACTCATATCCTTTTGATACGCCAGCTCTATCCGAGCCCGGGGAAGAGGGAGAGGATTTTGCGACTGCTGTCCCCGAATTTGATTTTGCCCCCGAATTTGATTTTGCGAGCCGGGGGGGGGGGGGGGTTTGGGAGTGTTCCCCCACCCATCCAAGCGAGAAGAGGGGTTTTTCGTTAGCCCCCAGTGCCCCCGGTTCTTCCCAAATAAAGCACACACCTCCCAACAAAGCCGCAGAACCGCGGCAAGTCACTAACAAGTCTCCCTCTCCAATTACAGGACAGGAAACCAGGGGACAAAGAGAAGGTAGCAAACCCGGGGCAGGGCAGCCCGCACCGAGACCCCAGCGTGTTCGAAATAAGCCATCTTGGCTGAGAGACTTCGTCTCATCCTAGGGGGGAGGAGTGTTGTGTTCTAATAGGGTAACCATCTTCATGTGATAACAATGTATCTTAACAATGTAACGTTTCCTACCAGTAACAATATAGCCTTCAGCTGTATCAATATAAACCCTGTATGAGGACGCGAGCTAATGACCACCAGTGGGCAGCGGCGAGCGTCCAAGCTCTCTTGGTCCATACTCATCAAAGGCTACTGCGCGGAGTTTCCCGCCACTACCTACACCTGGACAAGAAGGGCGTGACCAGCAATGACGTCACGCGGACAATAGCCAATAGGCTATCGTGGAGCCACATTCGAATGTTTACTACTGTATATATAGAGCTATGCATCCGCCATTACCTCATGTTCCCTCTGACCACCATGCAATAAACCTGTGTTAAACCAGCCCGTGGCTGTTTCCTGTGTCTTGGTTCTCATACACTAAAGTTAGCAAATAACAAAATAACGTAATACAGCACCAAACACTTCCACCTCATAGAAATCAACTCCCTAGAAGACAGGAAAAAATTGAAGAAAAGTTTTCTTCACACCTTCTAAATATTGAACCAGAAGCAGCAAGTCTAAACCTATGGAGAGCAAAACCAATCTTGCCGAATGGATGAATGCTGAAGAGTATCTCACGCCAGGACAAGATTCTGGTTGGAACAACTGGAAATCACTTAATAGACTTCAAAACAAAGTAGGAATTTTTTTTAAAAAAGTAAAGTGTGGCTACTGATATATATTAAACAGTGTCAGGGACAACAAACAATCTTGTTGCACACCTCTGCACGTAGCCCATATACAGGGGGAAAAATTCCTGGCCTTCTTCCCAGGAGCTGAGGAAATGATTTAATTTGCCAATATCTGGAAATGGCTTGCTTATTAAGCCACTTTATGATAATGGGAGGAGCAATCTTCATGTGAACTATTGGGCTTCATTAGTGCAATCTAACATGATTTGGAACCGACTGTTCTAAAATAGCCTATACTTCCTGCTGCTAGTCTGGCTGCCCGCCTAGTTAAATTTCTATCCCAATGAAATCGGTAAGCCAAATTAGTAATGACTTAAGTCTCATTGATAGGACTAATGGGAACAAAATTAAACTAATTCACTCTAGATCCAGCACCCAGATACATACTCTTATTTAACAAGCCACAAATCAGGCTGATAATTGCATTGGTTTCAATTCAATGCAATTTTCAGCCTGTCAAAAGCAATCAGTCCTGTAACAAACATCTAGTGAATCAGTCATCAGAGACACTTCCACTCCCTGAGATTGCAGTGTTATTCTATTACAGACAAAGAACCCGAGCTTTAGTGGTCATGTGGCGAGCTTTCCCGCCGTAGTGCTACCTCTTTATAGATTCCACCCACTGTCAACCAGAGAAAAGGTCAAGAGAGTTAGCACTCAGAAGTTTAGTCTATTCACTGGATGTTTTTCAAACATCTTCAAGAAATGTTTTTCATCATTGGATGGACATCTGTCAGAGATGCTAAAATGTGGACTTCCTACTTCAGCTCCATGCTAATTCCCACTTTGTCCAATATTTATATTAACACTGGTAAGAAGTGTATCTGAAACAAATTTCCACCACCCCTAATTTAGTAGGTAAGATCTCTATAAGCTCTTCTTTAAGCAAATGATGCGGTACTTCTCTCTGTAACAGGGATTCTCAACCTGCAGCCCACAGGCTGGATGCAGCCCGTGACACCATTTCATGTGTGTGTGTCCGTCCCCCCACCTCCACCACACCAGCAAGTGCCATGTGGTGCAGGAAGGACAAAATGGTCATCCGGCCCCCGGAGCTGTCTGAGGGAGTGTGACCCGGCCCCCAGCTTTAAAAGGTTTAGAACTCCTGCTCTATAACTTATGTCGTCTTATGGTGGTTATTAAACACTACAGTAAAACCCCTACTTACAAAAAAAAGTCCGTTCCATAGACTTTTGCTTAAATTGAATTTTTTTGTAACTCGAAACAAACCCATAAAAAATTTATTTTTTTACATAACTCGAAGCAAACCCATAGGAAAAATGAAATTTTTATGTAAATCAAAGCAAACTCCTAGGGGAATGAATTTTTACATCACTTGAAGCAAACCCATAGGAAATTGTGTAAATCAGGACATGGTTTTAGCACAAAATCATTATGTAAGTCGAATTTTATGTAACTCGAGGCATTTGTAAGTCGGGGTTTTACTGTATAGCCAAAGCTCTGCTCACAATCTGAGTTCTATCTTAACGGACTCGTTGAATCAGCCTTCCATCCTTCTTTGGTCAGTAAAAGGAGTATGCAGCATACTGTGAGCAAAATGCTAATTACCTTGTGAACTGCCCAGCAAGTTCTGCAAGTACTATGGGACAATCCTTTGGCTCATGGAAAGCTCAATCATCTAAGGCTATTGCAAAAATAAAGTCACTTGGTGTTATGTTCCTTGTCAAAAGAGGTTAGTATGTATCAGCCATACAAGTTTTTAATGCTAAGATGTTATATGGTGCACAGTGGTGTATTTTCAGCAATGTTGCTGTAATGCAATTTACTTAGGCAAAGGAAAGAAACAATACCTTTTCAAGTCACTTTAAAAATTCAAAACTTATCAAGCTTTCGTAGTTCATGACTATTTCTTCAGGCTAACATGGCATGGAGTATGTAGTCCAGCCAGGCTCATCATTCTTAGATGGAAAATGGGAAAATGGCAGGAACAAAGAAGGAGCTTACATCTTCTTGCAATTTAGACTTTGGCCGGACTTTGTTTACTTAGACAAAATAGCTTGAAAACTCTCCTTGGTCTTCCAAATTGTATGCCAAGTATACTTTTATGGTTAAAAACAGGTCGAATTCTGATAGAGTTTCAGCCATGTGTTCTTAGGTTAGATTTCTACAGTTCTATGATTTTATGATTCTATAAAATGATATGGTATATGGAAAGTTTGCAATTAGAATATAACCTCTGGACCACCAGTAGAATTTCATGAATAGGGCAGATTGCACAATATGACATATTTCTAGAAACTCCCAGATTCATGGAAGACAGTTATATGTGTGTCTTAGGTCTCCCAATGTTTTCTGTCTGTAGTCTTGAACTGCAGAAGCTGCTTATCCTATAATAATTTCGTGTCAGAAATCATTCTGGGTTGAAAAGATTGTTGCTGGAGAAACTCGGCACAGGGGACGCCTGAATGAGGCTCCTTTCATGTCCCCAAGATATTTTCCCACCAAAGTGGCCCCTATTTATCTACTTGGAATTTCTTGCTTTCGAACTGCTAGGTTGGCAAGAGCTGGGACAGAGACGGGTGCTCAAACCGTCATGCAGTATCCGGGTCTCGAACTGCCGACTTGCCGACCTTCCAGTCAAAACACCAAGCTTCTTAACCACTAAGCCACCACAGCTCTGCATGTGCTTACTTGATAGAAAAGCACTCCATACAGATTTTAAGGCAGATATGTTTTAACATCTAAATCACTTTCCTTTTTTCCCCTTTTTTTCTTTTACCATATGCCAACTGTTTCAAAACACGTAAATCAAGCCAGGCTGCAGAGAAAAGGTGAAAGCTAGAAAAGCAAGCATGACTTCCAGTGTCTCTAATTTCACACATAAAGGCTGCAACCTTATCCATTACATACATACCTGAAATGTACTGAATTCATTGCTGAATTTACAGACATATCCCAAGTTCTATTGGATAGGGCATCAGCAAAGAGTTCTCCATTACAATTTTCAGGTGACTGCCAAGCACTTTTCAAAGAGCTTCGTTGGAAGAGTTCCACTTTCAGCTGCATGTGGTGCCCAATCCTACCACGAAATTCTTGTGTGTTTTTTTTTAATCTTGATTTTCCCTGCTTTCCATTTAGATTATAATGCATCCCACTCTTTGCATTCTTAATCATCTTCAACCAACGGGTGGTTACAGGGGCGGGGGGCGGGGGATGATTGCCAAATTCAATCAGACATGTTTGTCCAAGACCGTTTGGAAATTTTTGGAGTTGGACCAACTTTTCATTTCTTACATGCATTCCTTGTAGTCTGATATTTATAATTTACTTAAAATAAATGGGTCCGTATGTTCCTGCCTTCTGTTTCCCAAGGGGGTATGACAGCTAGGTTTGCTTGACATCTGGATTGCCATCTTCTTTCTCCCTCAAAAGCTTTGATTCCCAGCCGCCCGCCCCTCCTGTGTTCCATAAACATTTCTGATGGGATCCTACATTGTCCAGACGCAGTTGAGCTTCAAAAAAAAAAGCACTCTGATTTTCAAAGAGGATGTATTAATTTTTAGCCATTCAGCCAAGAAAGATGCAAGAGCAAATTTATAAAAGACCAGTTGGAAGTGGGGGGGGGGGGGGAGGCCGACAGCCATTGCTTCAAGGCTGCTGTCTGATCAATCTGTGACTACACCCTAAATCTATACCTATAAATCCAAGGGTTAACCGTTGGAACTTGCTATACATTTCTGCACCCATCCATCTTATCCCGTACCGAGCCTCCTGCACTCGCTCGAACCCAGTACGGAGGTTACTGCAGGGTTGAGAAATGAGCCAGTGGGGCAAGAGCCCCATGAAGCGAACAAAGGGAAACAACTTCAATTCCCAACATTTGCTGTGCTGCGCCGCACCACAGCCAATCAGGCTGAGAGGCGCGAGCAAAAAGAACATTGGAAACACGGCGCGGCCAATTAAAATCTAGCCGAAGGAAAAAACCGCCGCACGAACGCAAACCACAAATGCAAATCTACAAATCCCAGCATCCTGCATGCCGTGAGCGCGCAGAATGCTGAGAAAGCCGGCGCGCGAAAAATAAAATTACAAAACTCAATGGGAGCGCAAGTCCGTCACAGGCAGACGCAGCACCTCACAGCCTCACCAAACAAAAAGCCACAAATCTCCACCACGATACACCCGCCGGCCTTCTTTCCCGGAGCAACGGGGAGAAGAGGGACTCCCTCTCCTCCACGCTACCCCCCTGAAGACACGACGAGACAACCGCCGGGCTCAAGGAAAGTTGAGCCGGGGTGGGAAAAAACCCCCAAACAGGCAGCAGTTTGTCAGGGGAAGCACCCTCCCTAGCGGATGACTGGCTGATGCCTTTGTACTTCCAAATACAAAAGCAGCAGCCAGCAATCCAGAAGGAAGAGCACCACCCCTTACGGATCGCTGCCTGCCCATCTCCGGTTAAGTAAGCCAGGAGAAAAAGGCGACAGAGAGGAGAGAACCATCGTTAGGCAGAGATAGCTCTTCTCTGCCTCCTCCTTCTCCCCCGACCTACCTAACGGACCTTCCCGGGAGAAGAATGGGCTGACTGCCTCCTCCTCCTTTCCCCCATTGTTGCATCAAAACCAAAATTCGAAGCAGCAATGGGGAAAAGAAGAACCGACAGGCAACCTGATCTTCATGCTAAAGTAAACACCAAAATCAAACACCAAAATTAATTAAAAATAATAAAACAAAAATATACCAATAATTTAAAAAAACATTAATAAACAAAAAATATACCACAAAATACACAAACAAAAACATCCACAATACCACAAAAGCACATACAAAACACCTAACTATAACACAAAAAAACCACAAATTACACAAATAAACAACAACAAAATAAGAAAAAATAAACAAAACCAGAAATAACCAAACCAATTAAACAAACCTAAAACCCAACCAAAACAAAAAAGAACAAACAGAAACACCTCCCAGCCCACCACCACAGAAACAAAACAAAGAAAAACCCCAGAAGAAAGAAGACCAGACAACTCACCAGCACGTCCTCCCTCCACGACGACCAGAACAGAAATGAAGAAACAAAGACTACTTACCGGAAGAAGCCCCACCTAGAGGCCAGGAGAGAAAAAACACGTGAAACAAAACCAAAACCACTAACAGCCCCACCTGCAGGGCAGAATAGTAAAACCACTCAAAAACACAACAGCCCCACCTAGAGGCCACAAGAGTAAAAACAAGTCAAAAACATAACAATAAATCAAAAGTTTACACAAATCACAAACATATGTTAAATAAATAAAATAAAAAGATTTATAACATCCTGTGTTGAGTTTTAACTCAAATAAAAACCCAAAACATTTAAACACAGTTTAAAAACATTGAATGTAAAAAAACATATACGTTCACATTTTTAAAAATATTACCTACAGTACAACTATTAACAAAAAAACACAAACGAAAACATTATTTGGTTAAATAAAACAATTAGAAACAATTATATCATCCTTTGTTCATTTTTTAATCCACAAAAAAAAAAACCAAAAACGCTGATCACAGTTTATAACAGCCCGGCAATGCCGGGCAAACTATGCTAGTTCTTTATAGATTCTACCCACTGTCAGTCAGAGAAAAGGTCAAGGGAGTTAGTACCCAAGACTGTACTGGTGGAGCCATGGTGGTGCAGAGGTTAAACTGCTGTACTGCAACCAAAAGGTTGTGAGTTTGATCCTGACCAGGAGGACTCAAGGCTGACTCAGTCTTTCATCCTTCCGAGGTCAGTAAAATTAGTACCCAGCATGTTGGGGGGTGGAATGCTAATTAACCTGTGAACTTCCCAGAGAGTGCACAAAGCGCTAAGCGTGATTGCTTTGATTGTTTTTGTAAACCAACCACTCAATGGTCAGGTGCATGCTCTCCCTTCAAAGAGAAAGCTGCCTCCTAAAACAGAGATGATTATCCTGTGTAACGAGAGGATTGTCCTCTATTAGAGTGATGGCAAACGTTTTAGATACCAAGCAGAGGGGCGGGGCGAACTCTGTGCTGGGGGAAGGAGGGAGTGCTCCCATTGGGCTGCAGGGCATAGGGGCAGGGTGAACTCTATGATGGGGGGAGGGAGGAAGCGATGACGTGTGTGCCAACAGAAAGGGCTGGGAGTGCAACGTCTGGTACATGTGCCATAGGTTTGTCACCACTGATCTATAAGGTAGGTTACCTAGCCACATTAGCTATCACCATGCCAATAGTCAATCAAATGTTACCCAATAGCTCCACTGGATGAAAAGATGACTTACGGATGTTACACTATGTTGACTCTACCATCAAAGCCAGGATTGTCAACAAGCACCCCTTTTTGGCTCATCTGAGGTCCCCCCCTTCTTGGAATTGGTTTTTAATTATCTTTAATGATTTAATTATTATATCATTTTTAATGTCATGCTGTTTTTATACCTATTTTAAGAGATCAATACAGGCACAGCCAGGGCTTTTAACTGTTTTTATATTGTTTTTTAATTGTTTCTGAGCGGCCAATGATGTGCTCACTGGACTGTGTACACCACCCAGAGTCTATTGATTGGGGCGGTATATAAATCTATTCTAAATAAATAAATAAATAAATCAAATGAAAATAGAAAGCTGCCCTGTACTGAGTCAGATCTTTAGCCTATTGCCGCAATGGCGAATCTTGGCACTCCAGATGTTCTTGGACTTCAATTCCCAGAAGCCCAAGCCCCTGTGAATCCGGCCGCATTTTACTTCTGCTTCCAGGAGCGACAAGGGCAGCGGGCCGGGTGAATTACAAGGGCAGCAGGCCAGGTGAATTGCAGCAAACCCATTTGTGTGGATTCACGGGGGCTTGGGGTTCTGGGAATTGAAGTCCAAGAACATCTGGAGTGCCAAGGTTCGCCATCATGGGCCTATTGAGTCCAGCATCATAAGACTGGCAGCAACAACTTTCCTAGGTTTAAGGCAGGACTTTCCCTGGCCTCCCAATGATGGTCTTGCCACAGCTAAGGTTTGCTGGCTTCCTTGGAAGGAAGGAAGTGTTTATTTGCCAAAAATGTCCAATCTCTGATATGACTCACGAAGAGAACAAGAAGAGACAAGCACATGGGTGGGCATGTCCTGGCAGTGGCATCAAAAATAAGGACAATGCAGTAATTCATTCCTCTTGCCATTCTTGTTGCATGTGTTGATCTGTTCAGAGCTGCTATTCAAAAATGCAGGAAAGTGTTCAATTTAATCCTGACCTGACCTGGTCTCCTAAAACTGACAGCCAACCAAGAAGGAGGCATGGCTGAAAATGAGAGATTATCTCCACAATAACTCCCAGAAGCTGAACTGAAAGTACTGTACAGTATTTGGTGGACTGAAGTGAAGGGCTTTTAATAGGTTGAAGACTATTTTCCTAATCTCTGAATGTTGGATCGGGGCCGCGAAGTGGCTGTTGGGTCCTGGAGGAGACTGGTCAAGCAATGAGACACGAGGCAAGATGGAGCAAAGACCAGTGATTTAATGAGGCAAATCATCAGTATTTATCCTGTACAGGCTGCGTGCAAAAGAACTGCGGTCTGGCAGAATCCATACGCCATGTTTACACGAGTTAATTGGGAAACTCTACAGGGGAGTTAATTAACCAAACTAAGCAATGACAAGGGAACTCCATTGTTCCAAGCTATCTGGGGTAAACATGTGGCTGGTATTGATTTTGGGATTTAAGGTAATCCGCAGATGCGAGATTACCTATTACATGACAAGCGAGTTAGTCATTAGCTTCCTATTGTCCGAGCTGCCTGTCAGGTCAGCTGTAGGTGAATTAAACCCTATCTAAAATTCCGCTCCCCCAATTTCTGTCCCTTCAGGAACCCCTGGTAACGAGGTGATCGCCCATCACCGGGGTTCTGTCAGGGCCAGTATACCAATTGTGTGCGTGGATCCCACACTCCCCCTTTATTTGTTTAATTGGACCTGACAGACGGCTCGACGTAGGAGTGGCATAAGCTGACGTGGAGTGAGGACATTCCGGGGTTCTCTCCATGGGGGACATCTTGACATCAGCAAGGGAATACATTACATGAAACCACACACAGTCGTTCCCAGTATTATCACCCCCACAATCACCTTGAGTGTCATTTGTAGCCAACCCCATGGGAACCAGGACCATAACGAATTCCACCACGCCCATGTAGCATCTTCCTTGATGTTTTTAACCAAGGTATGGAGGTCTGTGATTTGACTCTGTACCTTACGCGAGTTGTCCGTGAGGTTAAAACAACACATGCCATGGACAGACTCGCAACCCAAATGATGTAACAATAAGAGGTAATCGATGGCCGCTTGATTATCCAGTATGGCATGGTGAAGCTCTGTCTGCTCTTGATTAAGCAGCGCTATCGCCGAGGAAGTGTGGTTAATGGCTTTTGCCAAAGCGCAAGCCAATTGACCAATTCTCTGAACGTTGCCTACGGCTAAGCCTGGCACGCCAAACAAGCTGACTGCTAACGAAACATACTCAGCTTTACTCAAAACTCTGATGTGGCTATCACATGAGCTGTCTAACTGGGTGGCACGAGTGTGCCGTATGTGTGAAGATACATTCGTGCTTGGTGCAACCATGTCTCTAGTGGGAAGCAACAATGTCAAACGACTGATACAGCAAAGGGAATCAGATACATTTGCAGGAATGTAGTTCCAAGTATACTGGTTACATGTAAAAAACCATCCTGAAGGCAAAGTAACATGAGCATACATTGAGCTAATAGTCTCTGGGTTATTGCAAGTCCAGTTGCTGTTGCCGGGGTCGAGGCAACGGCGCTGTGGCCTTTCAACCGTGGAACAGCCGGTCATACGAGCGCAAATAGAGTTTGGGCTGACTGCCACTCGGGGAGTATAGAGAGTGGCCACATCAGCCGGTAAGACTTTGGTGACTTGAGTTCCCCAATGCACATACGTTGAAAAGGCAGTCTTGTAGAACGGACCAAATATCCTCTTCACCAACCAGTCACCGTTCCTGATGCGCGCATCTGGGGAGTGACACACCGGGATGAGACAAGTGCTCAGGATAGAGGCAGAAGCGGTGGTCTGCCTCAGGCAAAAATCGGACTGATTGACAAGGTTTGCCAATCTTTCCCAAACGTTGTACTGCAGCCGGGCAGAGAGATCTCCACCTGGCATCAGGTTGTTGGCTTCCAATGAAGCTGCTTGAACGCCTCCCCCCGCAAGCAGGAAAAGGATCAAGATGATGGTGTCCATCATGGAATTAGCAGTAATCAGGGAAAAGGCTGAAATCAAGATGTTCTTTGGTGTCGGCTCCTTGTCCTCCTGCCGAACGGCGTCCGCCGCCTCCTGGCACAGGGACTTGGCCATCCCCCAGGTGATGTTCAGTGCTGTCATCTGCTGTCGCCACCTCCTCCGCTTGGCTCTCCCCGTCAGTGTTAGTTCCTCCATCTCTGGGATTGGGTCCGGAACTGCCTGGGTCCATGCCATTGGGCTTGAAGTGACACACCGGGCTGGAATCCAGATAACGTCTGTAGGAGACATAATTGCAGCATACCCTCTTCCCCATGTTATGAGTGGCGCCGGGCCCTTCCAGGAAGGATCCAGTGGCACTCGGTAACACAACATCGGCCGCGGGAGAGCCTCCGAGCAATGGAAGTGCTTCTCCTGCAGAGTGCAATCTGAAAAAACATTAAGGTGATTGTACGTAAACAATACCTTGTTCAGACAATGTTGTGCCTGACCATGATTTTTGGGGAGGGCTGGTGGTTCCCCCCTTTCTGTTTGTTTGTCAATGTAGGACTTAAGCGTCCGATTGACCGGTTCCACAATCGCTTGCCCTTGCAGATTGTACGGAACGCCAAAGGTATGCTTAATGTCCCAGGTGGCCATGAAGGTGGCCAGCTTCCTGGAGCTATAAGCTGGAGCATTGTCGGTCTTCACGTGCCATGGTTTGCCCATAGCCGCGAAGCAGGAAAGGAGATGCTGCTCCACATGGGAAGCCGTTTCTCCCTTCTGCGCTGTAGCCCAAATGAACTGTGAGAAAGTATCAATGCAAACGTGCATGTACTGCCATTTGCCAAAATGTGGGGCATGTGCGACGTCCATTTGCCACACCTGGATGGCCTCTGTCCCTTGTGGGTTGACCCCCCACGAGGGCCCCCCTGGTGCCCCTGCACGATGCCGCCAGGAACGGACTATGCCTTGGGCTTGGGAAAGTGGCAGGTTGAACTGCCTTGCGAGTGCTTTGGCATTCTGACGAAAGAATGCATGACTCTGAATTGGAGTCGTGAATACACCTAAAACTGATCGTTGCTGAATTTCCTTTGCGGCCGCATCCGCTCTGCTATTGCCCGCGGAAATCGGACCGTAGGTCCTGGTGACTTCGGATGTGGGCAATATAGAGCGCTTTTGTGCGGTTCCGCAAGTGAAATTGAGCAGTGAGGAACAAACTCAGCAAATTTTTGTCTATCGCAGGAGTGATGTATGCTCCCGGTAGACTGTAAAGCAAATTCCTGTACTGGCTGTCAGTAATTATGTTGAAGCGTTATTTGGCAAAGGTGCGCAAAGCGAGGTTCATGGCTGCCAACTCTGCCCACTTGTGGAAGAGTCAGGAGCGTGCGCCAAGCTTGGTCCTCTTGCCAAGTAAGAACCTAGTATGTGCGACCCCCATAAGTGAAAATTGTCCTAGCCCCCCGAAGGGGAACCAGTGACATTAATCCACACAAGGTGACTGTCTGCATATGAAGCGAGACGAGTCCGGGGTCTTATGGCAAACCTTGGCACATGACGTGCCAGGCTTCCCTTGGGTAAATTTCTCATGAAGGCCCCCCTGCGCACATCCGCCCATGGCGTGCGTGCACACGTTTACTGGAGCTATTCTTGTGCTCCTGGAGAAGGGTGCCAGATGCTGGCTTAGCCTTTTGCCTGTGCTTAGACTAGCAGCAAAAAAAGGAAGGGGTGGCCTGAAAATGCCTGTATCTGATTGAAAGTGTGACCTGACTGCATTCTTAAAATGGTCCTAGGCCGTCCTGGCTAATGAGTGGCACTCTGCACATTCTCAGGAGCTCAGGAACTAATCCTTCCTCTGTGCTCTGGAGTTTGTGAAATGTGTCTGCTCACTAGAGAGGGTGCTGTGGGCCAGGTGCCATACTTAAAATGACCTAAGACTTATTAAAGACAAGCCAACTATGACGTGCCAGCTGTAAGGAAATAATACACAAAAATGAAAAGACACACAAGTTAAACATTTCCAGCAGGGAGTTCCACTGTTGAAAGGAGGAAAGGAGGAAAGACAAGTCAGAAGTTAGCACAATGAGAATGCAACAACTCTTATCATAACGAAATCAGATTAGGTCAGATAATTAAGACAACCGGGTCCTCCTGTTAAGAAATCCCTACCAGTAATTAACTCTGGACCCTGTGAAAGGAAGCAATTTAAGACTGTAAAAAGAAATAAATTGGTTACTATTAAGGCCTGGAGAGGAGTTTTGTTCCTGTAAAAAGGTAACGATTAAGCATTTTCTGAATATACAGAGCGCAAGAATGTTTGCGTGCTTTTTCCTGTGAAAGGGGTACAATGAGTGAGTTACTTTACACAGATTAAAGTCAAAATACCAGAACAATATCTTTCTTAAGAGAATGAAGGAGAGTTAGAACGATTCTCAACCCGCGGCCAGATGTGGGTAAGTGGGCCAGATGCGGCCCACGTTGCCCTGCCACTGCCTCCACCAAGCCAAGAAAGGCTGTGCGGCGAAGGAAGGGCAGGATGACTGTTTGGACCTCCAGAGCTGCCTGAGGCCGCGGAACTTGGCCCCTGACTTTAAAAGGTTGAGAACCTAGGTTACAAGATGATAACACAGTACACACATGAAGACAATGCAATTCTCTCATTCCTAGTGAGATATGTGACTTAAAGACGCTAAGGGACATTCAAACACCTTAAAACACAGAAATAGGGGTTTGAGAAACACAGACGTAGGGACGGCCCCCCATAGTTTATGATTTTAGTGAGGAAAACTCAGAGAAGTGATTTTTGTTTTCAGATCACGCTTCTGAAAAGAAAATCACCTCTTTCAGGCAGGTTTCTTCAATGCAAGGCTTTTATCATTTCCAATTATCTGTTGCCTGAGTGGCACAGACTGCAAAACCGGTTCTTAAGAGTGGCTTAATCCTTAAGACAAAGAAAAAGGTCTCCCTTGCACATCCAAAAGAAAAGCCTTTTGGCTGAAAGGAAGATGGGGGGTCACTTTGCCCTACTGCAGGTTAGGATTCCCCCCCCCCTCCTGCTTTCGTTGCCCTGGGTGCCTTAAACTGGTAAGCAGGCAAGGCAAAGAGGTTTTGCTCACCATGCTTTCTCAAACTTTAAATGGTTCCTGCCCATGAACAGAGTGCAAACTGTTTAACACACAATGCCTGATATTTCACAGTGACATTACCATGCAGTTACACACAAGGAACACTTTTGCAATCATACTGTGGTCATAGAGACAAGGCTTTTGCAATCATACTGGTTCTTGCAGTCATACATTCAGTGGTGCACCATGCATACACACATTTATTTACGCATTCGCACATTCCTCCCCTGATCTGCAGTGTTCTATCCTGCACATGAGGAGATGACTTATACACAGCTGGCTACCACAACCATCTGGGTGCTTCTACTTAGGGGTGAGTTTCTCTGGGCTACTCCGAGGCAAGACAAGTAGGTTCTGCCTGTGCCTTGGGAGAGCTCGGGGTACTATTGCTGGGATGGTTCCTCTGGCATAGCCAGGGTGATGGCTGCCTCCTTTCGAGCCTGGGCCAGATGCATGCCGGAGGGCCGACTTCCCGGATCTCGGTGCTGTCTCGCCCTCCAGCGCCAGTGTGGTCATTTGGTTTTAGGCTTATTTGGGCAACCTTTTGAAGATCTGCCTGGTCTATATTGGCATTCTCTTCTAAGGTGTCTCATTTTTCCACACTGTAAGCAGGCGCCTTTGGGTTTTGGCACTGCTCGGCGCCTGAGTGTGGTAATGGGTCTGCTCTGGAGCCCTGAGTGGCCAGGGGCCGTGCAGATTTCCGTGAGCAGTGGGTGCTGAGCAGGCAGGTAGACAATAATCTTTCTGCCTGAACGTGTGTCTGCCTTCAGACAGGCTGAACATAGCAGCTGGTTGTTAGCTAATTGTACTGCTGGCAATTTCCCCGTGAATGGATCTTCCTCACCCATGCGCTTGATGGAACTCTTGATAGTCTGGGAACTTTTAACTGTCAGAGAAGCGCCAGGGGTTCTCATTCCATGAATTCCTTCAGTGACGTCTGCAGCTGTCACTGAGGGAAAGCACCCTACACTACCCTGCTTAAGCTGAAATGACGGATAGAGAGCCGTTGGGGCTGATGGCTCTGACTGCGCTGGGGGTTCCTGGGTCTCTATCCGGACTGGGTCTACCTCTTCTAAGAGCTTCCTACACTTGCTCCACGTGCTGATTATGCTATCTGGAGCTCTCGGGGCTTGCTGAATGCAGGCTCCTATCCGGTCCCAAAGTTGGAGGTTAAGCATGCCTGTTTCTGGATAAAGCAGACAATTGTCCCCCAAGTACACCAAGAGATCCGCTAACTTAGCGCTGTGAATGCGTGTCTGGTATACCCTGGCCAGGGCCTTGAGTTCCATTAAGTGAACTCTCTGGTTAGCGGTCGGACATTGCCTCTGAGGACAAGTCCCCATATTACCTGCCGGTCCTTTGAAGTTTTCCTCCTCGGGATGATGCGACGCGTCTGAGTTCTAGGTAACAGGTCTGGCGTGACGAACCTCTGGGAAGGAGCTCTGAGCGTGGACTGCTGCCACAGGCCCTCGGCGGCCTCTGCGCTGGAGTCAGGGTTTCACAGCCGACCCTGAGTGGAACGCGTTTTCCCACTGAGCAAGCTGCCGCAGAGCTTTGGAGCGTGCTCTGCCTCTCTGGAATGCCTCGCCGCGTAGCTGTCACTCAGATCGGATGGCTTTCTGACCAGAGCTGCCACGCTGTCCTCCAGGACGATTCGGACATGGTTCTGGCGTAGAACCGGACCACGAAGATCGCTTACTCACAAGTAGAATCACGTCTTGGGGTCACCAGATGTTGGATCGGGGCCGCAAAGCGGCTGTTGGGTCCCGGAGGAGACTGGTCAAGCAATGAGACACAAGGAATTGTGAAGGAATTGCCGCCCTGAGTCGGGTTCTGCCTGAGTGGGCGGCATATATAAAATATGACTATTAAATTAAATTAAATTAAAGGCAAGATGGAGCGAAGACCAGTGATTTAATGAGGCAAATCATCAGTATTTATCCTGTACAGGCTGCGTGCAAAAGAACTGCGATCTGGCAGAATCCATATGCCATGTTTACACGAGTTAATTGGGAAACTCTACAGGGGAGTTAATTAACCAAACTAAACAATGACAAGGGAACTCCATTGTTCCAAGCTAGCTGGGGTAAACATGTGGCTGGTATTGATTTTGGGATTTAAGGTAATCCGCAGATGCGAGATTACCTATTACATGACAAGCGAGATAGTCATTAGCTTCCTATTGTCCGAACTGCCTGTCAGGTCAACTGTAGGTGAATTAAACCCTATCTAATATTCCACTCCCCCAATTTCTGTCCCTTCAGGAATTCCTGGTAACAAGGTGATCACCCATCACCGGGGTTCTGTCAGGGCCAGTATACCAATTGTGTGCGCGGATCCCACATCTGAAACCAGCTCCAGCTATGGTATGAAAGCAACAGGGAGGATGCAAGCACCAGCCCAGTTCTCACCAAGGTGGGAAATCTTGTTCTAAACCAGGGTTCCCAACTTAAGGCCCATGGGCCGGATCTGGCCAGTGGTGCCATTTCATGTGGACCCCACTCCTCCAAGGGCATTCAAGAAACAAAACGGCCACCCCTTTGAAGCTGTTGGGACAAAATGGCCACCCCCAGTGTGCAGGCAGGGCAAAATGGCCATCCGGTCCTCGAAGCTGACTGAGAGAGTGTGTTCTAAACTATAACATTTCCTCCTGGAGTATAAATATCCAAGACTGAATGCTGCTCTGTGCTGGATAGATCCAGAGTTTGGAAAACTATTTTTTCAATCTGAAAAAAGGTTTAAAGATTTTTCCAAGTGCTGGATAGTTTGACCCTCCAGACATTATTGGACTACAGCTTCTATCATCCTGGAATACTGGCTATGCTGTTTGGAACTGATGGGAGCTGGAATCCAACAGTATCTAGAAGCCACAGGTGGTGGTGGTGGTGGTAATAATAATAATAATAATAATAATAATAATAATAATAATAATAATAATAATAATAATAATAATAATAATAATAATAATAATAATAATAATAATAATAATAATAATAATAATAATCTTAACCTATAAATCCAAGGGTTAACCGTTGGAACTGGCTATAGGTTGCTATGCGTCGCCCTACTGACCCGCACCCACCCTTCGTGAGCACGGCCGAAGTGGCTACGCATGCACGTTTGCATTAATACCTTCCCACAGTTTGTTTGGGCAACAGCACAGAAGGGAGAAATGGCTCCCCATGTGGAGCAGCATCTCCTTTCCCACGGCCAAGGGCGAACCTCGGCACATGAAGTCCGATGACGCCCCGGCTTATAGCTCCAGGCAGCTGGCCACCTTCAGGGCCACCTGGGATATTAAGCACACCTTTGGCGTTCCGTACAATCCGCAGGGACAAGCGATTGTGGAACGGGTCTATCGGACGCTTAAGTCCTACATTGACATACAAACAGAAAGGGGGGGAACAACATCCCATAGTTGCACAGCAATTGCTATCCTATAAGTGCAAAAACTAACTAACTCAGAATTTTTATCTCCCAAACAAGTCTCTTCCCCATGCAGATCCCAGAGGCCAGAATCAGGCCCGGATGCCAAGTTCGGCTATTGCAAAGTCACTGCCAGTCACTGTCCTGGATGTCATCAGCTGTCCATCTTCCTTTATGACTTACATCTCCAAAGACATTCTATGAACATTTTGCATACTCAGTGCTACTTCTAAGGACCATGCTTTTCCCCAAAACAAGACTTTTCCAAGCTCAAGTTACATATGAAACCCCACCAAGAAGGGAAGCCTCATCTTCAAGAAGCTGCTGAATGTTTTCTATTGCTATTATCTGTAGTTGCTCTTTATTTATTCATGCCTTGTACAAAGCTCCAGTTGGGATTTGCAAGGGACACTTGAATTTCTGTATACGTAGGGTCGTATATTGTTAATAACGGCCAGCTTCCACCATAGGAAGCCAGACCGGCCCATGTTTGCACCGGCCCATTGCTTGGAAAGATTGAGCACCCGGTAGCCGGCTATCTCCAGCCATTGTCAGTTTCACACCTCCCCATAGGTGCTAGAAAGACATTTGCACAACACCAGAAGTTGCAGAAATAGCTTAGAATCACCTTAGGTCACAGTAAGAGATCAATTACACATCTCATTATCTTGCCTTGCTACAGAAAGCAGTCTGGATTCAGACCCAAAGCTCTGAAAAACCAGGCAGCAGCCAGTATATTCAGCGTGCCAGGCTTAGCCATAGGCAACGCTCGGAGAATGAATTGGTCAATTGGCTTGCGCTTTTCCAAGAGCCATTAACCACACCACCTCGGCAATAGCGCTGCTCAATCAGGAGCAGACAGAGCTTCGCCATGCCCTACTGGATAATCAAGCAGCTATCGATTATCCCCTGTTGTTACATCATTTGGGTTGCAAGTCTGTCCATGGCATGTGTTGCTTTAATCTCACAGACAATACCCACAAGGTACAAAGCCAGCTCACGGACCTCCACACCCTAGTTAAGAACATCAAGGAGGATGCTTCATGGGGGTGGTGGGATTCGTTGTGGTTGTGGTTCCCATGGGGATGGCTTCAGACGACACTCAAAGTGATTGTGGGAGTGGTAATACTGGGCACAACAGTGTGTTGTTTCGTGCAATGTATTCCCTCACTGCTATCGAGATGTCCCCCATGGAGGGAACCCTGAAACGTCATCCCCCCACACCAGCTGATGCCCCTCCTACGCAGGGCCGTCTGTCAGGTCCAAAAATAACAGAAAAAGGGGGGTGCGGGTTCCGCGGGCACAATTGGCATATACGGCCCCTGGCAGAGGTTACACCAGTCGAGAAGGCTCCTGGCCACTGGCCCTTGCCAGTATGGAAATTGGGGAGCGGATTAATAATCATAGGATTGATTCACCCACATCTGACCTGACCGGCAGTTCTGCTGAGGGAAGCTAAATCACTAACTCCCGTTAGGCATTAGGCAATTACTCACTCGCAGATGAGCCCAAGCTTTAGTGCAAATAGTGGCCATGTTTACTCTTGAGCAAGCCATGAACAATGGATTTCCCCTGTCAGTATTTGCCTTAGTTAATTAACTTCCCCAAGAGAAGTTCCCAATTAACCCGGATAAATGGGTGATGTGATTTTCTGTCAGATGACGATTCTATCACACGCAGCCTTGAATTCCTATATATGATGATGCTTTTCCCTCAATAAACCACTGGTCTTCGCTCCATCTTGCCTCGTGTCGTTACTCGACCAGTCTCCTCCGGGACCCTAAGGGCCGCTTCACGGCCCCAATCCAACAATTATTATTATTATTATTATTATTATTATTATTATTATTATTATTATTATTATTATTATTATTATTATTATTATTATTATTATTATTATTATCATCATCATCATCATCATTTGTCAGAAATTATTCTGAGTTGAAAGGATTTTTGAGGCAGAAACTCCACTTAGGGAATCCCCAAATGAGGATCCTTTCATGTCTCCAAGAGCTCGGACAGAGACAGGTGCTCAGTCCGTCATGCAGTACCTGGGTCTCAAACTGCCGACTTGCCAGCCTTCCAGCTAACGAGGCGAGTTTCTTAACCACTGTGCCACCGCAGCCTGACCCACTGCATTCTTGAAGAGAGAGTGGAAGATAGAAAGAAGAAGACAGAAAAATGAGACTTCGAACAAATAGTTCCATTTCTAGTAAGGAGCAGGTCATGTCATTTTTGCCTGACAAGGTACTATGAAAGCTTAGGAGACTCTTGGGTGTAAGTGAGAAAAGTTCTTATCTGGATTCAAAGCTGGTTATACTGAATACAGAACTGAAGTCCTAGGCCTGGATGAATGCATCTCTCACTCTCAGCATTGATTTTAAAAATGTTCTCTGCATCATGAAAGAGAATAATTTCCTAAATTTGCTAAATTCTTATTAAAAGGTTTGATGTTCTGGTAGAAATGCGAAGCAGCCAACATAACAGGGCCAAACAACATTATTAGGCAGTCAGAACATGGGGAACAATGGTGGTGAGTGGCGCAGCACTGCTAAATATATACAATCAGGAATGGATACATTTGGGCGGGAAACAACAGGATTGGACGGGAGAGGAGTGGGGTGACTGGAAGGTCATCGGACCGGAGTGAAGACTATAGATGACTACATAGTTTAGGCGGGAACGCAGTCCCGTGATACTTTAAGACCAAGAAGAAGGAGACAAAATGGAGGATCGTACTGATCCCAATAATATTACAAAACATTACAGCAATAAATGTATTCAAACACAACAAAAGGTGACTTTGTTCTTTAAATCCAGTGAAAGCAGAGCTGTGAGCAATAAGCATAGTATGAAAACCGGGACAGCAGATGAGTTCTGAACACCAGATCTGGCTTCTGAACACTATTCATGTAACATTTATTCCATACATAATTCAGTATCAGGAGGCCTCAGACACTCACCTTTCACTTTTCACACCATACTCACACACATACAGAGCCTCTAGTCTATTTCAGGGGTTCCCAATCATTTCAAGATGAGGACCAACCGGGTCACGCTCTCAGTCAACTTCGAGGGCCGGATGGCCATTTTGCCCTGCCTGCACAATGGGGTAGCCATTTTGTCCCAGGTGCTTCAAAGGTAAAGGTTTCCCTTGTTCGAAAGCCAGTCGTATCCGACTCTAGGGTTCAGTCCTGATCTCTGTTTCAAAGCCGAAGAGCCAGCGCTGTCTGCTTCTGCAGACATTTCCGTGGTCATGTGGCAGGCATGACTAGACACAGGAGCGCACGGAGTGCTGTTACCTTCCAACCGAAGTGGTCCCTATTGATCTACTTGCATTTTTTTGCTTTCGAACTGCTAGGTTGGCAGGAGCTGGGACAAAGACGGGAGCTCATTCCGTCCTGCAGTACTCGGGAATCAAACTGCTGACCTTCCGCCTCCCAGTCAGCGTCTTAGCCACTTGAGCCACTGCATTTTGTTTTGGCCATTTTGTTTCTCAAATGCCCTTGGAGGGGTGGGAGCCACATGAAATGGCACCATGGGCTGGATCTGGCCCACGGGCCTTAGGTTGGGAACCCCATGTCTATTTCTTTCATGCTGTGTCATACAGGTCCAGGCTTATCAGCCACATTCTTGTCAATGCTGTGCATGTCATACAAGCATACTTCAAGGTCTGTTTTCCACTTCAGCTGAGTATGCATGTTAAGTGTTCAAGAAATGAAGAAGCAGATGAGTGAAGTAGTGAAATTCAGCTCTTTATTAATGGGGTTTGAACACAGTTTGGATGGGGCAAAACTCGGACCTATATACATTATAAACAGTAACAGTAACAATAATACAACAAGCCCATTGACTAACAGAGTGTGCACATCTTTCAATCCACTTATTTGCATAAGAATAGATACATGAGAAAAGATACATTCCGCTCCTGTCAGAAAACACACTTAACATACATAACAGCATGGCACATGCTTATCTCAGTCTCTGCTTATCTTGGCCTCCAAGAACATCCTCTCTCAATGATGCTGAGCCGATGTGCCCTTCTTGCTGAAAAAGCATGATTTTGCAAGTTTCTTCATAACTCATTTCGTATTTTTCCATCTTACATGGCTCGGATCTGGAACCCACACATCCATCGCATTTTCTCAAAACATATTTTCATCACAAAAGTGACTCCAACAAGAGTTCTCATCCGTCCTTTACATACATTCTGGAATCCAACAGAGTCCACTTAGTGTGCCTTCATGTTCCGACTGGTTTTTAGCTGATCCCTACAGCTTGGGACAGATCAGTACTGTAGCTGTTCAGACATGTGATAGTTACCCAGAATAACAAAGAACTCTTTCCCTCCTTTCTTTAATGGCTATAGCTTCCTGTTACCTATTTCGTCCTCACACAGAAACTAGGCTAGAGTAGCAGGAAATCCATGCCTGTTTTTGCCTGTGGGATCTCTCACTTCACTGCCAGCCATTGCCACCAGCAGAGCAATGTAAAAAAGCAAACAAGCACAAGCACCTTACAATGGCAAAGCCTCAGAGAACCTCACTCATTGGGAACGGGTATTTTGCTGCTCAACGAACATAAAAGAGAAAAAGTTGAGTGTCTTTCCAAGCCTTAGTGGACATTGCTGCCACACTGGAGAGGCAATCCAGTTCTGTGAGTCACTTTCTGGCCCTTTAGTGTCTTGCACGGAAGACAAAGAAGGAGTCGCAGTGAGGACTAACACAGGTTTATTGGTTGATGATCAGGATGAACATGTGGTAATGGCGGAGGTACATCTCATTATATACAGTAGCACAATACATTTGAATCTTGCTGCACGGTAGCTTATTGGCTGCTACCGGTGTGACCTCGCCCAGGTCACGCCTCTCTTCTGTAGTTCTTCTTCTGTAGTTCTTGATCATGCGGGGAAGTTCCCGCGGCTGTTCGTGATTTGGGGAATGTGAACCATGTGAGACTGAACGCTCGCAGCTGCCCTCTATGGGCGGCTTGCTCACGTTCCTTAACAGCTGAGATACATTGTGATTGTGGACTGTTACATTCATATATTTAAAGTAACATTGTACATGCATACATAACATCCCTCCCCCCTAGGATGGGACGAAGTCCCTCAACCATTGCGGGAGATTGCGGCGGGCGAGCTCACGCCGGCTGCCTGTCTTTGGGGTGCTTGTCTTTTAGGGGCCGGAGCTATGGTGTACTCTAGTACGCAAGGACTGGGGAGGCTGGAGGTACCAGGGGCTGAACTGAAACCCCTCTTCTCGCTAGGACGGGTGGGGGACCACTCCGCTAACTCCCCCTGGTACGGAAAATCATGATTAAATTCGCCCCCTTCTTCTGAGGAATCCTCCGCTGTGGGTGAAAACCGAGGGTATGCATTTGTAATCCCGGGAGCCGCTGTGTCTCCCCCTTGGGTAATGCGGGTGGGGGAGGACCCTAATGCTGATTCCCCCTCACCGGTGACTCGCCTTCTGAGTTGGTCAGCGTGCCTTCTCCAGAGTAGACCTGAACTGGTCTCGACCCTGTAGGATACCGGCCCCGTTTGCTCAACAACTGTCCCCGGTACCCACGCTGGCCCCGAGGCCGCGTAGTTCCTGCAGTGAACCGGGTCCCCTACCGAAAAACTTTTAGAACTCTCTCCCACTATGCTTATATTTCTCCCTTCATCCTCCAGCCTGGATGGATCCATCCGGTCAAAAAGTGTTACCGGACGCCTCCTCATGAGGAGTTCGGCTGGGGAAAAACCTGAAGCTAAGGGGGTTGTCCTGTAGCAGATGAGGAACTGGCACAGATGCAGGTTCAACTCACCGGGACCCATGCGCCGCAGTGCGTCTTTCGTAGTGCGCACTTGGTGCTCTACCTGACCGTTTGTGGCGGGGTGAAAGGGGGCAGCGGTGATGTGCCTGATTGCGTTCCTCTCTATGAACGTTTTGAACTCTGCAGACGTGAAGGTACTCGCGTTGTCGCTCACAAGGACGTCTGGCAGGCCAAAGCAGGCAAAAAGCTTGCGCAACTGCCTAATGGTCGCCGCGGAGGAGGTGCTGCTCATAGGGATTACCTCCAACCACTTGGAGTAGGAATCGACTACCAGTAGGAACGTGGCCCCGCGGAAAGGCCCCGCGAAGTCGACATGAATCCTGGACCATGGCCCGCGGGCCGTGTCCCATTCCCTGTGGGGTAGCCGGGACTCCTCGGGCCGAGAGCTCTGGCAGCTCTCGCACGTGCCCACTAAACGTTCTATATCCGCGTCTATTTGGGGCCACCAAAAGAAACTCCTGGCTAGAGCCTTGGAGCGCACAATCCCTGGGTGACTGGTGTGCAGTAGCTTCAGTACCCTCGCTCTTAACTTCTCTGGAATGACTACCCGCTGTCCCCAGAGTAAGCAGCCCCTTTCCAGGGAGAGCTCCACTCTGCGCCTGCAAAACGGCTTGAATTTCTCATCTGGGGGAGTAGTGGGCCACCCTTTTCTAACCCAGGAGCTGACTTGGGCCAGGATCTTGTCGGCCGCCGTGGCCTTGGCGAGGTCGGCCAGAACAATAGGGGGTGATTCGAGGGACTCGATCAGCAGGACTTGGTGGTCCTGCTCCACCTCGCATGCGGGGTCCCCTAGGCTAGGGAGAGGGGATCGGGACAGTGCGTCTGCATGGGAGATCTCCTTCCCTGGGCGGTAAATTAGCTCGTACTGGTAAGCGTTGAGGAAGATAGCCCAACGCAGCATCCTGGGGGATAGGATTTGGGGGGTCGGTTTGCCGGTAGTGAAGATCCCCAGAAGCGGCTTGTGATCCGTCACCACCGTAAACTCGCGGCCATACAAAAAGTCATGGAACTTTTTCGTTCCCGCGATTATGGCCAGGGCCTCCCTATCCGTTTGCGCATAATTGCGGTCAGCTTTTGAAAGGGACCTTGAATAGTACGCCACCGGGGCCTCCCACCCGCTCTCTAGCACATGGCACAGGACCGCCCCCACCCCCACCGGGGACGCGTCACATACTAGAACCACTGGCTTCCTCAGATCAAAGTGGGTCAGGACAGCATTCGATGAAAGGAGTGACTTTAGCTCTATGAATGCTTTCTCCTGCCTGTCCCCCCACCGCCAAGCCGCGTCCTTCTTGAGTAGCGCGTGTAGTGGCTCCGCGACCGATGCCTTCCTAGGCAGGAATGAGTGATAGAAATTGAGGAGCCCTAGGAAAGATTGCAACTCTGGCTTCGCGGTGGGGCGAGGGGCGTTCTTTACAGCCGCAACCTTGGACTCCGAGGGCCGAATTCCCTCTGGGGTTACCTTAAACCCGAGGAACTCGACCTCTCTCACGAAAAACACGCATTTGTCCTTTCGTAGGCGAAGCCCCGCTTTTTCGAAAACCGAGAGGACCCCATCTAACCTCCTAGCTAGCTCTACCTCGCTCCCCGCTGTTATCAGGACATCGTCGAAGTAGGGGAGAACACCTGGGAGTCCCTTTAATAGGCGTTCCACGAGGGCCTGGAAAATCCCGGGGGCCGAATTCACTCCAAACTGGAGGCGCGTCACCTTAAAGGCCCCCTTGTGCGTTACAATCGTCTGTGCGGCGGCGGCAGCTGGGGTTACCGAGAGCTGCTGATATGCCTGTGCTAAATCTTGCTTGGCGAAACACCTCCCCCCATGTAAAGTGGCCAGTAAATGGCTGACCACGGGCACCGGATATGCATTTGGCCGAATGGCCTTATTAATCGTACATTTATAGTCCGCACAAATCCTGACCTCCCCGTTTGATTTAAGGGCCGTAACAATCGGCGTTTCCCATTCCGCCGAATCAACTGGAACCAAAATCCCCTGCCCCACCAGCTTGTCCAGTTCCGCCTCGATCTTGTCCTTTAGGGCGAAGGGCACTCTCCTTGGCTTGAGGCGGATGGGCCGGATTTCTGGGTCCAGTTCAAAAGAAACTGGGGGGCCCCTGTACGTCCCGAGCCCCTTTTTGAAAACGTCCGGGTGTGCATTGCACACATCCCGCATTGGGTCAGTCTCGATGGCGTTAATGCCGGACAGTTCGATTCCCAGGGGAGCAAACCACTGTGTTCCCAAAAGGCAGCATCTCCCCCCCTTGAGGATGACTAGGGGCAGTCTCTCGGAATAGTTCTTGAATTTTACCTCGAACTTTCCCACCCCCAACACTGGGATCCCATTTCCTTGCACGTCCCGCAAGTGTGACTTCATGGCCCGCAGTTTGGGCCGCGCCTCTGGGGGAATGCGCATATACTCTCTCTGGGATAGGATAGAGTAGGATGACCCCGAGTCTATCTCCATTCTCACTGGGAGCCCCTGTAACTGTACCTCAATGAAAAAACGCCGGTGCTCCAGGCCCACGCGGTTGACGCCTTCCTCGTCGTAGCCGGTTGAGATCTTTCTGGTGCCGGTCGCCTTCCGTTGGTGTCCCCGGGGATGGCTTGGACCGCCCTTGTCCTCGGTTCGCCCGCGTCTGCATACTCTGGCGATGTGTCCCTTTCGGCCGCAGTTGTGGCACTCGGCCTTATGAAACGGGCACCTCATGTGGTCGTGGGACGCCCCACAACCGTCGCAGCGGCGGTCTTGCCTTTCGCGGGTCTCGCGCTTCTCCCCGTTTCCTTATCCGCTGGACGTCGTCGTCCTCGCTGGAGCAGGGGTCTGCCATTGTGGACGACTCCTCGGACGTCGCTGGTGAGCCGGCGGGCGGCTTGGGGGCCCGCCAGGCCGTCTTCGCTGGTGTCCGCCAGGCCGCCTGCACTGGTGACTTGGCCCTCTCGGACGCGGTCCCTCGGGACTTGAACAGTCTGACCCCGCTCCTGGCCTCCTCGGCTGCTTGGGCCTCCCGCAGTACCTCGTTGAACGTGAGGCGGTGGTCGCGGGTCATCAGCTGCCTCTGAAGCTCCTCGTCCTTCAAACTGCACAGCATGCGGTCTCGGAGGGCCTGGTCCAGGTCATCCCACTGGCAGTGCACCGCTGCAAGCCTGAGGGCCGCCGCGTAGGCGGACACGGATTCGCCTGGGCGCTGGTCTCGCCTATGGAACGCGACCCGGGCTGGGAAGATTGAAACGGGCGGCTGGAAATGCTCACGAAGCCTCTCCAAGATGCGGTCGATGGGCACGTCGTCCACCTTTCGGGGAGCCACCAGGGTCATCAAGATCCGCATTGCGGCCGGCCCCACCTGGGCCAGGAAGTGTGAGCGCATTTTCGCGTCGTCGTCGACGCCGGTGGCTTCCATCGTGTGCCGAAACTGGCACTCGTAGAGCTCCCATTGTTCGGGCTCGCTGACATCGAACTGGTACGGCTTGACTTTGGGATTCGCCATCGATCCCATCCTCGTCGCCAATTTAGTGTCTTGCACGGAAGACAAAGAAGGAGTCGCAGTGAGGACTAACACAGGTTTATTGGTTGATGATCAGGATGAACATGTGGTAATGGGGGAGGTACATCTCATTATATACAGTAGCACAATACATTTGAATCTTGCTGCACGGTAGCTTATTGGCTGCTACCGGTGTGACCTCGCCCAGGTCACGCCTCTCTTCTGTAGTTCTTCTTCTGTAGTTCTTGATCATGCGGGGAAGTTCCCACGGCTGTTCGTGATTTGGGGAATGTGAACCATGTGAGACTGAACGCTCGCAGCTGCCCTCTATGGGCGGCTTGCTCGCGTTCCTTAACAGCTGAGATACATTGTGATTGTGGACTGTTACATTCATATATTTAAAGTAACATTGTACATGCATACATAACAGGCCCTGAGCATTTTTGGCACACAAAGTCTTCATCAGCCCCAGGCCAATATTGATGAAGCTGCTGCCCTCTATCAAGATGGATTCAAATGGGATTTAATCCACTTGGGGACCATCACCCTCCCCGTGGATTTCTCCACCCAAGGCCGTTCGTACTCAGGGTTGCCAGGTTAGTTAACCACTCAGATACACTCGGCTTTGTGTCACTGGCAGTATGGTCAACTCTATTACCACAGCAGACCATACCTGTCAACCATCCAGTTTTACCCGGGGAAACCCCTGATTTTTGCCCCTCTTCCCGCCCCCCTCCCGTTTTATTATTTCCCCCCATATTTTCCCTTATTTTACCAGCCGGGGGTGAGGAGGAGGAGTACCAGCTGGGCTGCGGCGGGAAGGCCAGTAACTGCTGCAGCTGCGTGGCCTCAGTTTGGAGCCAGGCAGGGGCCACCCAGAGACCACAACCCCAGCTGGGGGTGAGGAGGAGGAGGAGGAGCACCAGCTGTGCCACGACAGGAAGGCCAGCTACCACTGCGGCAGCATGGCCTCCAGAAATATCTGACCTTGCCCACCTGCCCGGGCCAGAGCGCAGCTGCCCCAGTGGCAGAGAAGCTCCAGGGTGCAGGTTCAGCCCAGACCGTGGTGGGGGAGGGCCGGCCAGGGCCGGGCCAGGGAGGGAACGGGGTGGGGTGGGGGAACCGACCCAGGCTGGGCTCCTCCTCCCCAGCAAGTGGCCGGGTACCTCGGAAGCTGGGGCGGCGGGTGGGTAGGCGGCACCGAGGTTCAGCCCCATCCGGGGCTTTGATTGTGTGGAATTGTGAAAGTAGATGGGGGTTTCCCCTTTAATATCAGTGAGTGGGGGTTGCGATCCCCCTCTCCGCTGGGTCCCCTGGGGCCAGAAGGGTTGTGGGGACAGACCCCTTTTGTCCCCCCAACCCTCATGGACCCACGGGACCCAGGAGAGGGGGATCGCAACCCCCCACCCACTGATATTAAAGGGGAAACCCCCATCTACTTTCACGACTCCACACAATCAAAGCACCATAAGGCAATGTTTTGGGCCAACTAACATGGCTGGTTAGCAAAGGTCACCCTTGGCCCTTGCTCGAAAAGCCAGTCGTATCCAACTCTAGGGTGTAGTGCTCATCTCTCAATTTGGCCACGCCCACTTATTTGGCCACACCCACCGAATTGGCCACGCCCACCAATTTGGCCATGCCCACAAAATTTCCCTTATTTTCAAAGCCAAAAGTTGACAGGTATGTAGCAGATAAGACTGATTCTCTGACCTCTTTGTGAGTAAACGATATTTTGTTCGTTATCTAACATTTTGTGTAAACTAAGATTTGCCTAAGCACCTCCCCTGCTTTACTGTGCTGTTGCTAAATATAACCTAACATTTAGGACAGAGGTTCTCAACCTACAGCCTGCAGGCCACATCCAGCCCATGGCAACAACTCATCTGGCCTCGCAACCTCGCTCCAGCTGCCGGCACTGCCGCCAGAATTGGACTTGGACTCATTTACAGCTGTCGTAAACGCATTTACGGCACCTGTAAATGGCAGGGGACCACCAGTCTGGCCCCCTCAACTGTCTGAGGGAGTATGATCCGGCCCCTGATTTAAAAATGTTGGTGACCCCTGATTTAGGAGATTATTTTGCTGCAGCAATACAAACTTTGCTACCCTTTTGTCTGTCACAAACACAGTAGCTATTCTGGGAAAGTTTGTTTGCGATTCAGTTTCTTGTGCAGTTCTCAGCTTTCACATCCTCTTAACCCTCAACAGTAACCTCAAGAAATAATCCACAGGACAACTACAGAAAAGTGCATAAAATAACTTGATGAGCCAACACATGTAGAGCCTGAATGACCCCATAATGCCGAGATTCTCAACCTATGGCCTGGGGGCCGGATGCAGCCCACAACACCATTTCATGTGGTCCACCACCACCTGCACTACACCCGGAAGTGCCATGTGTAGCAGGCAAAGCAAAATGGCCGTCTGGCCCCCGAAGCTGTCTGTGGGAGTGTGACCCGGCCCTCAGCTTGATAAGGTTGCTGTAATGCAAGATTTGCTTATACAAATTGTCAGCTTTCCAAACAGCTGCTGCAACTATATTTTTCAAAAGAAACTTGATTTGAGGGTAAACAAGTGATGGCCCAAGAAGGTTCATCCTCTAATTTCTACATGTTATATTGTGGATAAAGACTTTATCAGATTTTATTCTCATCATTTACCAGTCCTCATTCAAGTCTAAATCGCCATAAAAGACAGCAGGAAAGTTCTGTTAAAGGAGAAATTTAGAGTAAAACTCCATTTAT
Organism: Bradypodion ventrale; assembly: GCA_035047345.1. Taxonomy (NCBI): domain Eukaryota; kingdom Metazoa; phylum Chordata; class Lepidosauria; order Squamata; family Chamaeleonidae; genus Bradypodion; species Bradypodion ventrale. Next base: position 12,476,921 of record JAWDJE010000014.1, on the reverse strand, counting down.
CCCTGCATCAGACAAGCACTATTGGCTTTAGGAAGAGAAAGGATGCCCCCTGCTGTACAGAGAAATGTTAATTCTGAACAAAGGGCAGACTCCCTTGAATTATGGCACTTGGGGAGAAAATATTGAAACCGGACAGAGAAGTATTTAATTGCATTACTAAGGCACTAAATCAGGGGTGCCCAAACTATGGCCTGTGGGCCAGATCTGGCTCCTGATGCCAATTCATCTGGCCCACGCCACCCTTGTCGCTCCCGGGAGTGACTTCCGCTTCCAGGAGTGAGCTCACACCGTCCTGCAATACTCGGGAATCAAACTGCTGACCAGTCAGCCTTCCAGTCAGCGTCTTAGCCTATCCGTCACTATTTCCAGAGATGATTAGGGGTTATAAGGAAAAGGCTAAAAATAAAAACAGCGAATGTTATGCGAGAGTGGGGAAGGCAAGCAAAACGGCAGAAAGTGAGGGGGTGACTACTTTGGCATTTGTTGTGCTGTTAGTCCATTGTGGAGACAGGCTGCTTTGCTCCTTTTCCTGGTAACCACTAGTGTAAATGAGCTTAACCACTAGTGCATTCCTATTTGCATCTTTCTGGCACCCTGCCAAGGGAGCTACTCTGATTTAGATTGGCTTATTTCCAGCAGATGTAATTACTGCGATCAAACCCAAGCAGAGCTTGTTGCGTTAAATTTTCGATCTCCAGTATCAATTGCTCAAAATCATTAAGCTTAGAGGCTTACTTAATGATACTGGGAAATTAAAAACTTCCTCCGCTCCTCAATGTAGAGGGAAGGGCAGAGAGAGAGGAAGAAAAGTTTCCTTAAAGGCTATTAGGTAAAGGTTGTCCTTGCTTGAAAGCCAGTAGTATCCGACTCTAGAATTCAGTGCTTATCTGTTTATAGCCCAAGAGCCAGCGCCGTGTGTGTGTCTCCAGACGTTTCCATGGACATGTGGCAGGCATGACTAAACACCAGAGTGCACGGAATGCTGTTTACCTTCCCACCAAAGTGGTACCTGTTTATCTACTTGCAATTTCTTGCTTTCAAACTGCTAAGTTAGCAGGAGCTGGGACAGAGACAGATGCTCACTCCATCGTGCAACACTCGGGTCTCAAACTGCTGACCTTCCAGTCATCAATACAGCGTCTTAACCACTAAGCCACTGCTGATGCACTGTACCTTTTAGGGGGGAACTTTAAAAATTCAAAGCTTCTTCCCAGATGAAGAAAGAGAGAAAAGAAATACTGTACAAATAATCCCCCTCTCCTTTGTCTCTCTTCGTCTGGGAGGAAGCTTTGAATTTTAATATTTCCCCCCTAAAAGATCTTGAGATGTGGATGCCATGTGGATACAAGCATTGCGCTAAATGACATACCAGGCCTCTATACGACCTTAAACTAACTGATGGGCAAAAACACATGTCTCTGAAAATAGTTTAAATAAATGCATATCTTAAGATAGATCAGGCAATGGCTTTTGCAAAGGAACCATAGCTTAGATAAGTGTTTCCCAACCTTTGGTTTTGGGACTTCAATTCCCAGAAGCCTAAGTCAATTCTTTTCGTGTTCAGGGAATGAAGAAGCAGACGAGTGAAGTAGTGAAATTCAGCTCTTTAATAGTGGGGTTTGAACACAGTTTGGATGGGGCAAAACTCGGACTTATATACACTATAAACAGTAACAGTAACAATAATACAACAAGCCCATTGGCTAACAGAGTGTGCACATTTTTCAATCCACTTATTTGCATAAGAATAGATACATGAGAAAAGATACATTCTGCTCCTGTCAGAAAACACAGTTAAATAACATTCTTCCCCTCCAGGTAAAAACAAAATCGTTTAACCAGGATGGCGGTCTAGTTTCCCTTCTGGGTCGGACGCTTGGCTGAGCCGGCTCAGGGGCTCGTAGGATGGGTGACCCGACTGGAGTGAGGGATTGACTAGAGGGGGAGGATTGTAAACTTAAATTAAAGCCCCGTTTGTCAGATGGAGGAGCAGGGGATCGCTCAAAACCAAAATCTAATTCTGTGGATGAATAAGACAATTCAGGGTCCGTCCTGTGTGTACTAAGAGTGGAGAGCGACTCCAAACAAAATTGGTCATCATCAATAAAGGAATCCAGAGTGCTAGGCTGGGACAGTGTAGGGGTACACCGGGCCGGAGTAGGGGAGCATTCCACAATTTCCCCTTGAAGTCGGTCCCTAAAACACACCTCTGAGTCAATGTTGGCTGGCTGCTGACTATTACCTCTGCCCCCTGGGTTTAAACGGATGGGGGCCAACCCTAATGTTGAGTGTCTGTATTCGTCCTTTAGGTCCAGTATTCTGGGTCTCAATTGATCCGCGTGCCTCCTCCAGATCAGACCAGTGGCTGTTTCGGTTCTGTAAGAAACAGGACCAGTTTTATCGATCACAAACCCAGGCACCCACGTAGGGCCACCAGCTGCATAATGGCAGCAATGTACAGGGTCTCCGGGCAAGAAACCCTTCTGGTGTTGGATTGCTATATTTGTGCCTTTGTCCTCTACCCTAGAGGGATCCAATCTGTCCAGCAAGGATGACAGTTTCCTTCGCTGGAGCAATTCAGCAGGGGACAGTCCTGAGGCAAGAGGGGTGAGCCTATATGTGAAAAGAAACTGGCATAACTGGAGCTCCAAATCCCCTTCACCCATACGCTGAAGCGCGTCTTTAGTTGTGCGCACCTGCTGCTCTACCTGGCCATTAGTGGCTGGGTGGAATGGGGCGGCAGTGATGTGCCTAATTGCATTCCTTTCCATGAAGGACTGGAATTCTGCAGATGTGAACGTGGACGCGTTGTCGGACACCAGTACATCTGGAAGACCAAATGCTGCAAACAGCCTTCTTAGGTGCATTATCGTGGTGGCTGAAGTGGTATTAGGCACCCTAATCACTTCCAGCCACTTAGAGAATGAATCCACAACAAACAAAAATAGGGCACCCCTAAATGGACCTGCAAAATCTATGTGCAACCTGGACCACGGGCCCCGAGCAGAATCCCATTCTCGAGAGGGAAGGTAGGATTGCTCTGGGCGAGAGGGTTGACAACTGGCACAAGTGCCGACCATTTGTTCTATGTCTTGGTCCAGTTGAGGCCACCAAAAGTAGCTACGGGCAAGGGCTTTGGAACAGACAATTCCCAGATGACTTGTGTGAAGTAGATGTAAAACCTTTTTCCTGAGAGTGACAGAAATGACCACCCGCTGGCCCCATAGAAGGCAACCTCGTTCCACTGACAGTTCCAAATGCTTGCGGTGGAATGTTCTGAATTCCTCGGCTAGAGGAGAGACAGGCCAGCCTTTTTGTACCCAAGACATTACTTTAGTCAATGTTACATCCTTGGCCGTAGCCTTGGCTATATCTGAGGGGATGACTGGGGGTGAGTCGAAAGCCTCAATCATAAGGACCTGGTGGTCGCTTTCGATCTTGCAATCGGCTTCCCCGACCCCTGGCAGTGGAGAACGTGACAGGGCATCAGCGTGGCTGATGTTCTTGCCGGGCCTGTGCACCAAAGTAAAATCGTATGCATTTAGGAAAATTGCCCAACGTAACATCCTTGGGGACAGAATTTGAGGCGTGGGCTTCCCGTGCACAAAGATTCCAAGGAGGGGCTTGTGGTCAGTTATGATGGTAAAAGGTCTTCCGTAAAGGTAATCTTGGAATTTCTTAGTGCCAGCCACGATTGCCAACGCCTCCCTGTCTGTGTGAGCGTAATTTTTCTCAGATTGAAATATTCTGGGGGCCGCATTCACCCTGAATTGTAGTCAAGTTACCTTAAATGCCCCCCTATGCGTTACTATGGTCTGGGCTATAGCAGCAGCAGGAGATGCAGTCAAGTGTTGGTAAGCCTGAGCAAGGTCAAGTTTTGCGAAGCAATTTCCTCCATGCAAGGAGGCAAGAAGATGGCTTACCACAAGCACAGGATATGCATTTGGGCAAATAGCTTTATTGATGGTACACTTGTAGTCAGCGCATATCCTGACCTCCTCATTACTTTTCAAAGCAGTCACTATTGGTGTCTCCCACTCTGCGGAGTCCACTGGCACTAGGATGCCCTGCCCCACCAGGTTGTCCAGCTCGGCTTCTATCTTTTCCTTTAAAGCAAAGGGTACCCGGCGTGGCTTCATCCGGATGGGCCAGACGGTTGGGTCAAGCTCAAAGCCCACAGGGGGTCCTTTGTATAACCCTAAACCCTTTTTGAACACCTCAGGATGTACAGCACAAACGTCCTGGATTGGGTCAGCCTCTATTGCATGAATGCCAGAAAGCCGGATTCCCAGGGGCCTAAACCATTGGGTCCCAATAAGACAGTTAGTGCCCTGCTTAACTACAACCAATGGCAAGGAGGTGCGGATGTTTTTGAATTTGACCAAGAAATTTCCCACCCCTAGGACCGGAATCTGGCAACCCGGAGGGAAGTTTTAAAAGATTTGAGCTTGGGCCGGGAGGCAGGGGGAATTTTCAAAAACTCCCACTGTGGGATTATGAAAAAGGTAGTACCTGAATCCACCTCCATCTTGAAGGGGATGTCCTGCAGACTCAGGTCGGCGAAGAAACGCTCGCTGACGATGCCCACTTGGCAAGGCTCAGGCTCAGGTGACACTTTGGCTGTGGACGTTTTATGGTGATGACTCTTCTTGGACTCAGGTGCTGGAGTTCTTTGCTTTCGCTGTCGGCCTACTTTAGCAATGTGCCCTCGTCACCCGCAGTTGTGGCATTCTGCGGTGTGGAAGGGGCACTTCCTGCGGTCATGCCGGGCTCCGCAGCCATCACACTTGCAAAAGAATTTCTTCTCCCGATCGTCACAGTGCTCTCGGTGCTTTCGTCGGACCGCTCGGACTTCTCCCTCTACGTCACTGGACTCCGATGAAGCGATGGAACCAGGTGAAGCTGAGGAGGATGAAGATGAATTTTGCTGAGCTCGCACAGCTGAGTCGGTGGCACTGGTGGTGGAGTGGCGATGCCGGAAAAGCTTAATGCCGGACCGTGTGGCCTCAGACGCTACCACCTCTTCTAGGACAGCCTTGAAAGTTAGCGTCTTCCTGAACATGAGGCGACATTGAACATCTTCGTCCCTCATGCCAGCCAGCAGATGGTCCTGGAGTGCTTCTTCGATGTTGTCCCACTTGCACGGGGCGGCAGCAATGTGCAGAGCGGCGGCGTAGTCTGCAATGGACTCCCCAGGTCGCTGCTCCCTTCTGTGGAAGGCCACCCTGGCCAGGAAGATCGAGACCTCTGGCTGCAGGTGTTTCCTCAGTGTGGACATGATTTCTGCGAGCGGCACCACATCCACGTCCCTTGGGAGAATGAGGTGGGTTGCCAGCTCAAGCGTCTCAGAACCGCACTGAGCGAGGAAACAGGAGTGCTTCAGGTCTTCGTCTGTGATCTTCTGTGAGGCCATTGCGTGGTGGAATCAGCGTTCGTATGTTGCCCATTTCTCTGGACGCGCTGGGTCAAACGGGCCGATGTTGCTGCCGTGTGGGGACGCCATCCCACCTTCGTCGCCAGTTTCGTGTTCAGGGAATGAAGAAGCAGACGAGTGAAGTAGTGAAATTCAACTCTTTAATAGTGGAGTTTGAACACAGTTTGGATGGGGCAAAACTCTGACTTATATACACTATAAACAGTAACAGTAACAATAATACAACAAGCCCATTGGCTAACGGAATGTGCACATTTTCGATCCACTTATTTGCATAAGAATAGATACATGAGAAAAGATACATTCTGCTCCTGTCGGAAAACACAGTTAACATACATAACAATTCCCCAAAGTAGTGATGGGCAGTCTTGGCCCTCCAGCTGTTCTTGAACTTCAATTCCCAGAAACCCTGACCAGCTGGTGTGTTGACTTGGGCTTCTGGGAATTGAAGTTCAAGAACAGCTGGAGGGCCAAGACTGCCCATCACTGCCCAAAGCATTGATCAGCCAATGGACTGACTTAGGCTTCTGAGAATTGTAGTCCACCAGTGTTCCGCAGAACATAGTTTGGAAAACAGTAGCTTAGATCAGGAGTTCTCAACCTTTTGTAGCTGGGGGCCAGGTCCATACCTGTCAAGCGCGGCTCTGGACAATAAGGGACCTGCGCAGAACGGTTCTGCACAGGTCTGTTCTACGCATGCATAGAAACCTTCTACACATCCCCTTCTGCACAGAACCCTTCTACGCATGCGTAGAAGGGTTCTACGCATGCGTAGAAGGGTTCTACGCATGCGCAGAAAGCACCTGCGCAGAAAGGATGCACAGTAACTACTTTCCCCCCCGCAGCCAAATTACAGGGTAGTGGTGGCTCTGGGTGGGAAATGAAGAAAAGCAGTGCAAAAATACAGGGTAATCCCGGCCATTACAGGGCACTTGACAGGTATGGTTGGGTCACACGCCCTCAAACAGCTTTGGGGGCCGGACAGCCATTTTGCCCTTCTTCCACCACATGGCACGTCTGGGGGGGGTGGAGGCGGGGGGGGGTCAAATGAAATGGTGCCGTGGGCCGCATGCAGCATGTAGGCCTCAGGTTGCGAATCCCTGGCTTAGATGATGCAGTAGGTGCTTTGCGTGCAAAAGGTCCCAGACGTCAACCCAACATTCCCCAGTAAGGCAGAAAGAATAGCTGAGGAGCCTAGCACTACTGTCTTAGAAGCTGCCATCTGAAGCAGATGCTTTACTAGTGGTATAGTTGGTCCTCCTATGGATGTCCCCTGTTTTAAGCTGTAAAGAGGTAGCAGAAAAGACCTCAGAAACATTAATTTTTAGACTATATCTCCCAGAATCTCTTCCCCCATTTCTAAAGAAAGGATTTATCAGACATGTAGAAAGCAGCTAGATTCTCCTGCATTTCAGAACTCCCTGTCTGGGTAGTGGAGCAGACATCTGCCCTTTCAAAATTTGTTTTGCAAATGAGTGGACTAATTTGGGATTAATGGGACAGAAAGTGTATCAGATGCAGAACTTGGGTTAAAAGACCGATGGGCATTTCGTCTGGGCGGCAGCACAAAATTAGGGCTCACCAAGAAGGTGATATGAACAAGGGAAACCCTTCTGTAAAAGATAAGAAGAGGGTTTGGAGGTTTTGGGGAATGTGGACCATGTGAGACTGAACGCTCGCAGCTGCCCTCTATGGGCGGCTTGCTCGCGTTCCTTAGTAGCTGAGATACATTGTGATTGTGGCTGGTTACATTCATACATTGAAAGAGACATTGTACATGCATACATAACATCCCTCCCCCCTAGGATGGGACGAAGTCCCTCAACCATTGTGGCTTGCCGCACGTGCGCCTGGGGCGTGCGGCCGCCTGACCTAATACAGGGGAGCCTGTGACTCCTGGCTCTGTGGAGTCTCGTCCTGCAACGGAAAATGGAGACTCGTTAGTGGTTCTGTGGGGAGCTTGCGATGCCCTTGTCTTGGGGGACGGGAATGGAATGAACAGCTGGGAAGTGAACCCCTGTCTATTTCCTGAGGAGCCCGGGGACCCTCCCAGCACAAACCTCGGGACCGACGAGGATGCCCTCGCGGTCCCGCCACCTCCTGCTGTCTGTTCGGGAGTTCGGGAGATAGCGGCGGGGGCGGGTGAGCTCCCGCCGGCTGCCTGTCTTTTAGGGGCCGGAGCTATGGTGTACTCTAGGATACAGGAACCGGGGGGGCTGGAGGTACCAGGGGCTGAACTGAAACCCCTCTTCTCGCTAGGACGGGTGGGGGACCACTCCGCTAACTCCCCCTGGTACGGAAAATCAAAATCATTACTAAACTGATCCCTCTCTTTCAAAGTATCCTCCTCTGTGGATGGGAACCCAGGATACGCATTTGTATCCGCGGGTTCCGCCGTGTCTCCCCCTTGGGTAATGCGGGTGGGGGAGGACCCTAACGCTGATGCCCCCTCCCCTGTGACTCGCCTTCTGAGTTGGTCGGCGTGCCTTCTCCAAAGTAGACCTGAAATGGTTTCGACCCTGTAGGATACCGGCCCCGTTTGCTCCACAATTGTGCCCGGTACCCACGCTGGTCCCGAGGCCGCGTAGTTTCTGCAGTGAACCGGGTCCCCTATCGCAAAACTTTTGGAGCTCCCTCCCCCCATGCTTATATTCCTCCCTTCATCCTCCACCCTGGACGGATCCATCCGGTCAAAAAGTGTTACCGGACGCCTCCTCATGAGGAGTTCGGCTGGGGAAAAACCTGAGGCTAAGGGGGTTGTCCTGTAGCAGATGAGGAACTGGCACAGATGCAGGTTCAACTCACCGGGACCCATGCGCCGCAGTGCGTCTTTCGTAGTGCGCACTTGGCGCTCGACCTGACCGTTTGTGGCGGGGTGGAACGGGGCAGCTGTGATGTGCCTAATTGCGTTTCTTTCCATGAACGTTTTGAACTCTGCAGACGTGAAGGTACTCGCGTTATCACTCACGAGAACGTCTGGCAGGCCGAAGCAGGCAAAAAGCTTGCGCAACTGCCTAATGGTTGCCGCGGAGGAGGTGCTGCTCATAGGGATTACCTCCAACCACTTGGAGTAGGAGTCGACTACCAGTAGGAACGTGGCCCCGCGGAAAGGGCCAGCGAAGTCGACATGAATCCTGGACCATGGCCCACGGGCCGTGTCCCATTCCCTGTGGGGCAGCTTGGATTCCTCGGGCCGAGAGCTCTGGCAGCTCTCGCACGTGCCCACTAACCGCTCTATATCTGCATCTATCTTGGGCCACCAAACGAAACTCCTGGCTAGGGCCTTGGAGCGCACGATTCCCGGGTGACTGGTGTGCAGTAGCTTTAGCACCCTGGCCCTCAACTTTTCGGGAATGACTACCCGCTGTCCCCAGAGTAAGCAACCCCTTCCCAGGGAGAGCTCCACTCTGCGTCTGCAAAACGGCTGGAATTCCTCCCCCGGGGAAGTAGTGGGCCACCCTTTTCTAACCCAGGAGCTGACTTGGCCTAGGGTCTTGTTGGTCGCCGTCGCCTTGGCGAGGTCGGCCGGAACAATGGGGGGTGAGTCGAGGGCCTCGATCAGCAGGACTTGGTGGTCCTGCTCCACCTCGCATGTGGGGTCTCCTAGGCTAGGGAGAGGGGATCGGGATAGTGCGTCTGCATGGGAGATCTCCTTCCCTGGGCGGTAGATCAGCTCGTACTGGTAAGCGTTGAGGAATATAGCCCAACGCAGCATCCTGGGGGATAAAATTTGGGGGGTCGGTTTGCCGGTAGTGAAGATCCCCAGCAACGGCTTGTGATCAGTCACCACCGTAAACTCGCGGCCATACAAAAAGTCATGGAACTTTTTCGTTCCCGCAATTATGGCTAGGGCCTCCCTATCCGTTTGCGCATAATTGCGCTCAGCCTTTGAAAGGGACCTTGAATAGTACGCCACCGGGGCCTCCCGCCCGCTCTCTAGCACGTGGCACAGGACCGCCCCCACCCCCACCGGGGACGCATCACATACTAGAACCACTGGTTTTCTCGGATCGAAGTGGGTCAGGACAGCATTCGAGGAAAGGAGTGACTTTAACTCTTTAAATGCTTTCTCCTGCCTGTCCCCCCACCGCCAAGCCACGTCCTTTTTTAGTAGGGCGTGCAGTGGCTCCGCGACCGATGCCTTCCTTGGCAGGAATGAATGATAAAAATTGAGGAGCCCTAGAAAAGACTGCAACTCTGGCTTTGCGGTGGGGCGAGGGGCATTCTTTATGGCCGCGACCTTGGACTCCGAGGGGCGAATTCCCTCTGGGGTTACCTTAAACCCGAGGAATTCGACCTCTCTTGCGAAAAATACGCATTTGTCTTTTCGAAGACGAAGCCCCGCTTTTTCGAAAACTGAGAGGACCCCATCTAACCTCGTGGCTAGCTCTGCCTCGCTCCCCGCTGTTATCAGGACATCGTCGAAGTAGGGGAGAACACCTGGGAGTCCCTTTAATAGGCGTTCCACGAGGGCTTGGAAAATCCCGGGGGCCGAATTCACGCCAAACTGGAGGCGCGTCACTTTGAAGGCTCCCTTGTGGGTTACTATCGTCTGTGCGGCGGCAGCAGCTGGGGTTACCGAGAGCTGCTGATATGCCTGCGCTAAGTCTAGCTTGGCGAAACACCTCCCCCCATGTAACGTGGCCAGTAGGTGGCTGACCACAGGCACCGGGTATGCATTTGGCCGAATGGCCTTATTAATCGTACATTTATAATCCGCACAAATCCTGACCTCCCCGTTTGATTTAAGGGCCGTAACAATCGGCGTCTCCCATTCCGCCGAATCAACTGGAACCAAGATCCCCTGCCCCACCAGTTTGTCCAGTTCCGCCTCGATCTTGTCCTTTAGGGCGAATGGCACTCTCCTTGGCTTGAGGCGGATGGGCCGGATCTCTGGGTCCAGTTCAAAAGAGACTGGGGGGCCCCTGTACGTTCCGAGCCCCTTTTTGAAAACGTCCGGGTGCGCATTGCACACATCCCGCATTGGGTCAGTCTCGATGGCGTTAATGCCGGACAGTTCGATTCCCAGGGGAGCAAACCACTGTGTTCCCAGGAGGCAGCATCTCCCCCCCTTGAGGACGACTAGGGGCAGTCTCTCGGAATAGTTCTTGAATTTTACTTTGAACTTTCCCACCCCCAACACTGGGATCCCATTTCCCTGCACGTCCCGCAAGTTTGACCTTAAGGCCCGCAGTTTGGGGAATGCGCATGTACTCTCTCTAGGATAGGATAGAATAGGATGACCCCGAGTCTATCTCCATTCTCACTGGGAGCCCCTGTAACTGTACCTCAACGAAAAAACGCCGGTGCTCCAGTCCCACGCGGTTGACGCCTTCCTCGTCGAAGCCCGTTGAGACCTTCCTCGTGCCGGTCGCCTTACGCTGGTGTCCCCGGGGGTGACTTGGGCCGCTCCTGTCCTCGGTCCGTCCGCGCCTGCAAACTCTGGCGATGTGCCCCTTCCGGCCGCAGTTGTGGCACTCGGCCTTGCGAAACGGGCACCTCGTGCGGTCGTGGGGCGCCCCACAACCGTCGCAACGGCGGTCTTGCCTGTCGCGGGTCTCACGCTTCTCCCCGCGCTTCCGTATCCGCTGGACGTCATCGTCCTCGCTGGAACAGGGGTCTGCCGTCGTAGACGACTCCTCGGACATCGCTGGTGAGCCGGCGGGCGGCTTGGGGGCCCGCCAGGCAGTCTTTGTTGGTGTCCGCCGGGCCGCTTGCACTGGTGACTTGGCCCTCTCGGCCGCGGCCCCTCGGGACTTGAACAGCCTGACCCCGCTCCTGGCCTCCTCGGCTGCTTGGGCCTCCCGCAGTACCTCGTTGAACGTGAGGCGGCTGTCGCGGGTCATCAGGCGCCTCTGCAGCTCCTCGTCCTTCAAACCGCACAACATGCGGTCTCGGAGGGCCTGGTCCAGGTCGTCCCATTGGCAGTGCACCGCTGCCAGCCGGAGGGCCGCCGTGTAGGCGGACACGGATTCACCTGGGCGCTGGTCTCGCCGGTGGAACGCGACCCGGGCTGGGAAGATTGAGACCGGCGGTTGGAAATGCTCACGAAGCTTCTCCAAGATGCGGTCGATGGGCACTTCGTCCACCTTCCGGGGGGCCACGAGGGTCATCAAGATCCGCATCGCGGCCGGTCCCACCTGGGACAGGAAATGCGAGCGCATTTTCGCGTCGTCGTCGACGTCGGCGGCCTCCATCGTGTGCCGAAACTGGCACTCGTAGAGCTCCCACTGCTCGGGTTCGCTGACATCGAACTGGTACGGCTTGACTTTGGGATTCGCCATCTATCCCACCTTCGTCGCCAATTTAGTGTCTTGCACGGGAGACAAAGAAGGAGTCGCAGGAAGGACTAACACAGGTTTATTCATTGATGGTCAGTATGAACATGAGGTAATGGCGGAGGTACATCTCATTATATACAGTACATAATACATTTGAAACTGGTTGCACGGTAGCTTATTGGCTGCTACCGGCGTGGCCTCGCCCAGGTCACGCCTCTCTTCTTGTAGTTGTTTTCTGTAGTCCTTTGTCATGCGGGGAATCTCCCGCGGCTGTTCGTGATTTGGGGAATGTGGACCATGTGAGACTGAACGCTCGCAGCTGCCCTCTATGGGCGGCTTGCTCGCGTTCCTTAGCAGCTGAGATACATTGTGATTGTGGCTGGTTACATTCATACATTTAAAGAGACATTGTACATGCATACATAACAGGAGGATATCTTTTCATGGAGGAAACCTTTTTGAGACAATCAGCTACCCCAGACACCCTGCCAGCCTGTGTCTGCCTTGCAAGATATTCTGATGATAAGCCATGTGGTTTTGGTACATACAGTATTGCTTACATCCTGTTTTTTATCCTTTTAATGCTTCTGTTTCTTCTTCTTGTGCCGTATCCGATTCCAAATATTGGTGATCATCATGGTGATCAGCCATGAAGATTGTCCTGAGACTATAATGCAGTGGCCTTCCATTGGTGTCACAGCGTAACACTGATCCAATTCCATGAGTCACTTTCTGGTCGTGAACCCTTTTGGCACACTAAGTCTCTCATCAGCCCCAGGCCAGGATGGATGAGGCCGCTGCCTTCCATCAAGTAAGATCTAATCTACTTGGGGACCATCACCCTTCCCTGGGGACATTGCCACCCAAGTCTGTTAGTCCTCAGGGTTGTCAAGTTAACTGCCACCTGACTATCAGTGTTGCGTTGCTGGCAGTATTATTACCATAGCAGGATAACTTGGCCAGACTCTGTTTCTAACATATATTCCATTGCTTCCCTGTCTATGTAGGTTAAGAAACAGGTGGCAACTGGCAATCTACTGTACCTATTCGAGCCATCAGTTCTTAATGATCGTAACCATGAGAAGCAGGACTGCTTCCTGTGGAATCAGTTTTCTCTTTGGTTTATTGCTTTCAGTTATAGCCTAGGCCCTAAGCCAATGATGGCCAACCTTGGCACTCCAGATGTTCTTGAACTTCAATTCCCAGAAGCTCTGATCAGCAGGTGTCATTCCTGTTGTTACATGCCTCTTTATTCTCTGAAGGCAGCATCAAAGGACACCTGCCTCACAGACTCCTCCACTAAACACTCATGTAAAACAAGTTACTTTTACTCTAACTTCTTGAGCTGCTTTTGAAATATAACCTCTGAGAATTGTAGTCCTGAAGTAACTTTTCCAAAATCAGCTGTTTACCCAGAGTTTGTGGAAGTTACTTCTTTGGATGACAACTCCAATGTCAGAATCCTTCAGCCAACATGACCAGTGACTATTCTGCATGTCACCTAAAAGAGTAACTTTCCTGAACTCTGTGCTTATTCACAAGTGAGTCCCATTTCCTTGGAGGATGATTGCAGACTAACACCACCATGGCATTACCATGGCTATTGTCACAATCAATCAGTGTTGTGATGATGGATATTTTGGCTTTTTGCTAAGCAAAGCAATCAAAATACAGTAAAACTTCTACTTACGAAAAATGTCTGTTCTGTAAGCTTTTGCTTAAATCAGTTTTTTATGTAAATCGAAGCAAACCCATAGGAAAAATGAATTTTTGTATGTGAATTGAAGCAAACCCACAGGGAAATGAATTTTTACGTAACTCGAAGCAAACCCATAGCAAAAAGAATCTTCATGTAACTCGAAGCAAACCCATAGGAAATCATGTAAATCAGGACATGGTTTTAGCACAAAATCATTATGTAAGTCAGATTTTATGTAACTCGAGGCATATGTAAGTCAGGGTTTTACTTTAATCACACTTCTATTTCACCCCATAGCACTTAGTGCACTCTTTGGGCGGTTCACAAGTTAATTAGCATTTTGCCCCCAACATGCTGGGTACTCATTTTACTGACCTTAGAAGGATGGTGTATCAAATTTGATACAGAGATTGTTATATGCTGCTATATATTTTTTATATTATACAGTGATACCTCATACAACCTCCAAAGTTGGTTCCACAAGTTTGGACTTTATATGGATTTGGACTTTGCATGAGGCATGCAAAATCCTAGCCACGATGCCTCATACAAAGTCCAAATCTTTGCCACGATGCCTCGTACAACGTCGTTTCCATAGAGATACATTGTACTGTAACAGCACAGACTTCAGGGCAAAGTCAAGGAAACAGACAGGAAACTGACAGAACTTGAAGAAATCATTGTCTAAAGGCTAAATACATTACAAAAACATGTCAAACAACCCTGATTGTCCAAGAACCTGAAGAATGCTGCAAAAATCCCAGGAATGCTTCTAAAAAGTCTGGCGAATTTTTTTTTTAAATCCAAAATCGCGCTTAAAACCACTCCTAAACACTCTTCGCCTCATGCAAAACCCACAAGAGCAATGCACGCATGTGTCCTGCCTTTTATACTGCCCAGGCACAATGCAACCTGAGAAAAACCCCAATGCCTCATACAAAGTCGCAGCGACTTTGTATGAGGCAACTTTTTTCAAGGAATTAGACGATGTTGTATGAATTCGATGTTGTACGAAGCAGACTTTGTATGAGGTATTACTGTATTTTGTTCTAATATACCATCTTCACAAACTTTCCTGAAATATTCTCTTTTACAACATGTCTCACAGAATAGGATGTGCTCACACAGTAATACAGAGGTCAAACTTATTAGTATATATTCAATGTCAGGTGTTTCTTTTGTATCTCCCCACTTTTAAAATTGAAAAGGGGACATTTAGAGCTAACTCGAATAACAACCAGAGATCATCTGCTACTGCCAGCTGTGGGAGGCTATATTGATTTGCATGCTTATCTGTCATTCTGATTCAGTACGCTGTGCCTCTGTATCTGGCGTATATAAGGTCATGCCTTGAAGTTTCACTCCTATGTCTGATGAGGTAGACTTGATCCACAAAAGCTCATATTAAAATATAGCAGTTAGTCTTGAAAGTGCTGCAGTGTTTTGTTTTCTAATATGCCTTGAAGGATGGAGTCAACCTTGAGCCTTGGTCAGGATCGAACTTCCAACTTTTTGGTTGTAGGACAGCTACTGTGCCACCAGGGCTTTTCCTAAGACTAGAACAGGGATTTTCAACCCTGTGGCCTGTGGGCCAGATGTGGCCCACGGCATCATTTCATGTGTGTGTCCCCCGCCTCCACCACACCAGGAAGTGCCATGTGGTAGAGGAAGGACAAAATGGCCATCCAACCCCCGAAACTGTCTGAGGGAGCGTGACCCGGTCCCCGGCTTTAAAAGGTTGAGAACTCCTGGACTAGAATAAATAAAATCAAATAATGTACTGGGGAAAATATCCAGCACCCAACTTCCCATTTGACCCCTTCCCTTCTGCTCCCTCTGTACCATTTGAGGGGGGTGAAACATAACCCATACCTCATTATTAGTTTTGGCCTGCCTTCAGGATGGCGGCTGCTTGTAGCAAGAGTAGTATGAATAATTGCCCAATTAACTGAAGGGACTTCCAGATGTGTGTTTGCTTTCTTACTAATCCAGACCCTCACTCCATACCCCTAACATCCCAGAAAGCCTGGGGGTGGTGGGGCACAGTGGAGAAATGTAACAAACAAGTGAGACAGCCTCTCAAGACCCAGCGAGGCCACTGTGCAGACTTGTTGTATGTTCAATCACCCCCGTTCCTTTCAAGGGGAAATGGGCTTGTTTAACACCTCCAGGGAGAATGAAGTTTCACCTGCTCTGCCAGCCAGAGGTGAAGTGTGCTAAAAATCCAAGCAGATTGAGAGGAAAGTCAATCCTGTGTTTTGATTTTTATCTGGTGTATGAACAGCAACCTCTTCTAAATCAAGGCGCATTTCCACAAGTGCATATTGAATGGTTTCCTCTGAATTAAGAACTCCCTTGTGATTTAGAACTGAAAAAGATATATTCTTTATGGATTGAGGTCACTGTCCATTCCCATCTGTATTTATTAAGATTGCTCTCACCAATTCACAGTAATCATCCCACTCTGTCTGCACCAGCAGGTAAGAAAAGTAACCGCTGTCTGCAACCAGCTACTCTGGAGATTCACATTTTGTGTGTGAGAGAGAAAAATTGGGTGACTTCAGAGAAGAGAAGTCACTAGCAAAAGAGCTTTGCCTAAAGCCTTCCAAAACAAAAGAGACAGTACTCATTGAAATATTTGTTTTCATAATGCTTCTTTTCCACACACATGGGAGCAAACAATATTACAACTGCAGTTCTTTTCCCTGGGAACTGATCTGTAGCATTGAAAGAACTGTTACCTGAAAATTGGCAACCTTTTATGGGATCATTCACAGTCAGGGTTGAATCAGGAACAAACTCAAAAAGTGTTTTGATACAAATTTAAAGATGTCTACTTATGAATCAAATAAGGAAATAAAGTCCCAAAAGAAAAATAAGAAATCCAGTTAGATGGAGTTCACTTTAGAAATACAGAAGATTGCTTAAAAATACTTAGACATATGGAGTTACTCAGGAATAAAAATAAATGAAGTACCGTATTTTCCGGCGTATAAGACGACTGGGCATATAACTTTTCCAGTTAAAATATAGAGTTTGGAATATACTTGCCGTATAAGACTACCTCTCTTCCAATGCACACCAAATAAAAATTAACCCACACTCAACCCGAAGACGTGCAGCCCTCCGAGTTGAATGGGCAGGTTCTAGTGGAGAGCCAATCCACGCTCACGTTCTCCTCCTCGAGGTACAGGAAGATGTGTGCAGCTTGCTTCCCCTTGCTTCATACTCCCCGCACAGAGCAGGGATTCGGCCACGGCACCCCCCACCATATGCGCCGGACATATGAAGCAAGGGAAAACAAGCTGAAGTTAAGTACCTGTCCTATAAGACGACCCCTGACTTTGGCACAGATTTTTCGGGGTTAAAAAGTAGTCTTATATGCCAGAAAATACAGTAGTTACTAGGAATGAAAGCTTACGTAAAGATAGAAATTACTTAAAGGAAAAGAAGTTACTTTGAAATAAACAACGTAGTTACTTAAAGAAGGAAGGCCTACTTAGAAATGAATGAACCTTAAAAGGAAAGAATAAAGAAAAGCAGAAAAAATTAGAAGCTGGGGAAAAGAAGAGAAGATTGCTTAGAAATCACATGCTTAAGATTTTCCTAAGGAAAAGAAAGACTGGTCTGGATGTATACATCTCTCTGTTGAAACTAATTGTTTTGTTGCTGTGATTGATACTGACATGTAATTTTGTAATTGTAGTGCATATTTTCTATATTTTGTATCTCTGTGAGCCGCCCAGAGTCGCTCTGCGAGTGGGGTGGCATACAAGTCTAAATAAATAAATATTTTTTTCTTCAGCAACAGAATATCCAATACCTTAATTAGTATTTTCTAGGAGTCAAGATGGATTCTGAAGGCTATGTGATTTCTTAAGAGAGACTAAGAACTGTTTTCTTCTTCAAAACCTCTTCTCCTCCCTTGAGGGGCTTTAAGTTGAGGTTTTTCCTCTCTCTCCCACTATGAAACTTCCCCAAACATACTCCACAAATTGCAGCCCCATGCTGATCATAAGCCAGGTAATAACACACACACACCCTTTCTTTTTTTCTTTTTTAGCCTTTCCAAAAGCACAGAGGTGGCAAATGGAGGTGCTTATTAGCACCAAAATGAATTTTATGCGCAATGAAAAATGTTTACTCAGCTGAAGAAGAAGAAAAAAGACAAGAAAAAAGTTTTGAACCCAAGAACTGGTATTAATGAAAACAAGAGCGCATAGAACATGTGACTCTAGCACAAAGTGGCAATTCACTTCTACACACACAGGTGCAATCACATACGGGGACCCAAAACTTCAGGGTCAGAAGACCCACTGACCCCATTCATTTCATAATTTTGCAACTATGAGTTGGAAATGCTGCTGCAGTTTCATCACCCACAACACCACGGTAGTCATCATTCTTTTCCTCTTTTTTAGATCATCGCAAGTCTAATCTTCCACAAAATTACTTTTTTAAAGAAGCTTAAAGGCCATAGTTATGGTGACACAGCTCTTTGAAGCACTTGGCATTACCTTTATAGTCTGAGCTATCTAAAGAATACTTTGTTGGAGGGGGTTTTGTGGGGGAGGATTTGGAATTCTGCAGAGAAACGTATGGAAAGATAGGCCTCACCTCTTAGTTAAAAGAAAAAAACATTTACTTATAGCACATGCTTAGTATGATCACCCTTGCTCAAAAGCCAGTCGTATCCGACTATAGGGTCAGTGCTCATCTCCTTTTACAGCCAAAGAGCCAGACATTTCTGTGGACATGTGGCAGGCATGACTAGACACAGAACGCTGTTTACCTTCCCACTGAAATACAGTAGTAGCTATTTATCTACTTGCAATTTCTTGGTCATTAGTGCATTACAAGTTATGCTTTTCTTCTAATCTTTTCTCTTGAAAGCCGAAATCAGAAGTAGGGCCTATTCTTTGACTTCTGTGTAGTATCTTTTTAGGAACCAAATACTGTATTATCCAAGGGACTGTGGTGGCTCAAGTGGTTAAGATGCTGAACTTGCTGCTTGGAATTTCAGAGTTCGATTCCCAGGTACTGCATGACGGAATGAGCGCCTGTCTCTGTCCCAGCTCTTGCCATCCTTGCAGTTCGGAAGCAAGAAATGGCAAGTAGATAAATTAGGGACCACTTCGGTGGGAAGGTAAACAGCATTCTGTGCACACCGGTGTCTAGACATGCCTGCCACATGTCCATGGAAACGTCTGCAGACGCAGACAGCGCTGACTCCTTGGCTATAATCAGAGATGAGCACTGAATCCTAGAGTTGGATACGACTGGCTTTTAAGCAAGGGAAACCTTTACCAGAGTGTCAATGCCACGTATTAGGTTTAGCTTTGGCTTCTCAAATAAAAATGTGAAATGCAGGTTACTTAGCACAATAAATCACACAAGAGTAGGCTCACTCAGTTAATTAGTATTTAGTGAGTCATCTCCTCCACATGTTCTATTATTCATACTCTAACTAAGATTTACTTTAGCATACTACTAGAGGCTTGCCTGCACAGTATGGCTGGTGTGGACTGAAATGGGTAAAACCGAGTCTCCAGAAAGTCTGGTACGCCATTTGGTTTGATCCTCACATCCAATTGGCATACAGACATGCAATTACCCTATTTATCCAAAGTAGCCTTTGCAATTTTGTGACTTAATATGACAGTCACTTCAAGATTTTATCAATTAATCACTGACAGTGAACAGTCACTGCTTCATTTTAAATGGAATGCTTCCTCTCAGCTTCTAGTATGCTTGGCTTTTCAAGATTCCTCACAAAATTGGCAGGATCTCCACCTGTTATGTATGTACAATGTTGCTTTAAGAGATGTTGCCTTGAAATGCATGAATGTAACCTGACCACAATTACAATGTAGCCCAGCTGTAAAGGAATGCGAGTTAGCTGTCCATAGGGGGCAGCTGCGAGCGTTCATCTCACATGGTTCACATTCCCCAAATCACCAACAGCCGCGGGAACTTTCCCGCCTCCTCAAAGAACTACAGAAGAGAGGCGTGACCCGGACGATGTCACGCCGGTAGCAGCCAATGAGCTACCGTGCAGCAAGATTCAAATGTATTGTGTGACTGTATATAATGTGAGATATCTCCGCCATTACCACATGTTCATACTGACCATCAATGAATAAACCTGTGTTAGTCCTTCCTGCGACTCCTTCTTTGTCTTCCGTGCGAGACACTAAATTGGCGACGAGGATGGGATCGATGGCGAATCCCAAGGTCAAGCCGTACCAGTTTGATGTCAGCGAGCCCGAACAATGGGAGCTCTACGAGTGCCAGTTTCGGCATGCAATGGAAGCAACAGGCATCGACGAAGACGCGAAAATGCGCTCCCACTTCCTGGCGCAGGTGGGGCCGGCCACGCTGCGGATCCTGATGACCCTGGTGGCCCCCAGAAGGTGGACGAGGTGCCCATCGACCGCATCCTGGAGAGGCTGCGTGAGCACTTCCAGCCGCCCGTCTCGATCTTCCCAGCCCGGGTCACGTTCCACAGGCGAGATCAGCGACCGGGCGAATCCGTGTCCGCCTACGTGGCGGCCCTCAGGCTTGCAGCGGTCCATTGCCAGTGGGACGACCTGGACCAGGCCCTCCGTGACCGCATGCTGTGTGGCTTGAGGGACGAGGAGCTTCAGAGGAGGCTCATGACCCACGACCATCGCCTCACGTTCAACGAGGTACTGCGGGAGGCCCAAGCAGCCGAGGAGGCCAGGAGCGGCGTCCAGCTATTCAAGTCTCGAGGGGCCACGTCCGAGAGGGCCAAGTCACCAGTGCAGGCGGCCCGGCGGACACCAGCAAAGACAGCCTGGTGGGCCCCCAAGCCGCCCGCCGCCACACCAACGTCGTCCGAGGAGTTGTCCACGACAGCGGACCCCTACTCCAGCGAGGACGACGACGTCTAGAGGATCAAGAAGCGAGGTGAGAAGCGGCAGACCCGTGAACGACAGGACCACTGCTGCGACGGTTGTGGGGCGGCCCACGACCGCACGAGGTGCCCGTTCCGGAAGGCCGAGTGCCACAACTGCGGCCGAAAGGGGCACATCGCCCGAGTATGCAGGCGCGGGCGAGTCGAGTACAAGGGCAGTTCCAGCCATCCCCAGACGCACCAACGAAAGGCGGCCGGCACCAGGAAGGTCTCAGCCGGCTACAGCGAGGAAGGCGTGAACCGCGTGGGTCTGGAGCACCGGCGGTTCTTCGTAGAGGTACTGTTGCAGGGGGTCCCAGTGAGGATGGAGATAGACTCGGGGTCTTCTTATTCCATCCTGTCCCAAAAAGAGTTTATGCGCATTCCCCCAGAGAAGCGGCCCAAACTGCGGGCCATGAGATCCAATCTACGGGACGTGCAGGGAAATGGGATCCCAGTGTTGGGGGTGGGGAACTTCAAGGTGAAGTTCAAAAGCTACTCCGAGAAACTGCCCCTAGTGGTCCTTAAAGGGGGGAGGTGCTGCCTTTTGGGAACGCAGTGGTTTGCTCCCCTGGGGATCGAACTGTCCGGCATTAACGCCATCGAGACTGACCCAATGCGGGACGTGTGCAACGCACACCCGGACGTTTTCAAGAAGGGGCTCGGGAAATACAAGGGGCCCCCGGTTTCCTTTGAGCTGGACCCAGAAATCCGGCCCATCCGCCTCAAGCCAAGGAGAGTGCCCTTCGCCCTCAAGGACAAGATTGAGGCGGAACTGGACAAATTGGTGGGGCAGGGGATTTTGGTTCCAGTCGACTCGGCGGAGTGGGAAACGCCGATTGTTACAGCCCTCAAGTCCAATGGGGAGGTCAGGATTTGTGCGGACTATAAATGTACGATAAATAAGGCCATTCGGCCAAATGCATACCCAGTGCCCGTGGTCAGCCATTTGCTGGCCACGTTACATGGGGGGAGGTGTTTCACCAAGCTAGATCTGGCCCAGGCGTACCAGCAGCTCTCTGTAACCCCGGCTGCTGCCGCCGCGCAAACAATCGTAACGCACAAGGGGGCGTTTAAGGTAACGCGCCTTCAATTCGGCGTGAATTCGGCCCCCGGAATTTTCCAGTCCCTCGTGGAACGCCTTTTAAAGGGGCGTCCAGGCATCCTCCCATACTTCGACGACGTGTTGATAACAGCGGGGAGCGAATTAGAGTTAGCAAAGAGGCTAGATGGGGTTCTCTCAGTGTTCGAGAGGGCAGGACTTCGATTGAGGAGGGACAAGTGCGTATTCTTCGCGAGGGAGGTAGAGTTCCTAGGGTTTAAGGTAACCCCGGACGGAATCAAACCCTCCGAATCCAAGGTAGCGGCCGTGAGAGACGCCCCTCGCCCCACCGCAAAACCAGAGCTGCAGTCATTTCTAGGGCTCCTAAATTTCTATCACTCCTTCCTGCCTCGGAAGGCATCGGTCGCGGAGCCACTGCACGCGTTACTTAAGAAGGATGCAGTTTGGCGGTGGGGGGACAAGCAGGAGAGGGCATTCAAAGAGCTTAAGTCGCTCCTGTCTTCGGATGCGATCCTGACCCACTTCGATCCGAAAAAACCAGTGGTGCTAGTCTGTGATGCGTCCCTGGTGGGGGTGGGGGCGGTCCTGTGCCACGTGTTGGAGAGCGGGAGGGAAGCCCCGGTGGCGTACTACTCAAGGTCCCTCTCGAAGGCCGAGCGCAATTACGCGCAAACAGATAGGGAGGCCCTAGCAATAATCGCGGGAACAAAGAAGTTCCACGATTTCCTATACGGCCGCGAGTTTACGGTAGTGACGGATCACAAGCCGCTTCTGGGGATCTTCACTACCGGCAAACCCACCCCACAAATTCTATCCCCCAGGATGTTGCGTTGGGCCATTTTTCTCAACGCCTACCAATATGAGCTAGTCTATCGCCCAGGGAAGGAGATCTCCCATGCGGACGCCCTGTCCCGATCCCCTCTCCCTAGCTTAGGGGATCCCACATGCGAGGTAGAGCAGGAACACCAAGTCCTGATGATTGAGTCTCTCGACTCACCCCCAATTGTGCCGGCCGACCTCGCCAAGGCCACGGCGGCCAACAAGATCCTGGCCCAAGTTAGTTCCTGGGTGAGAAAAGGGTGGCCCGTCTCTCCCCCCGAGGAACATTTCAAGCCGTTTTTCAGGCGCAGAGTAGAGCTTTCTCTGGAAAGGGGCTGCTTACTCTGGGGCCAGCGGGTGGTTATCCCAGAGAAGCTGAGGGCCAAGGTGCTGAGGCTACTGCACACCAGCCACCCTGGGATCGTGCGCTCCAAGGCTCTGGCCAGGAGCTTCTTTTGGTGGCCCCAGATAGACGGAGACATAGAGCGTTTAGTGGGCACGTGCGAGAGCTGCCAGAGCTCTCGGCCCGAGGAGTCCCGGTTACCCCATAGGGAATGGGATACGGCCCACGGGCCATGGTCCCGGATCCATGTCGACTTCGCTGGCCCTTTCCGCGGGTCCTTGTTTCTCCTAGTCGTCGACTCCTACTCCAAGTGGTTGGAGGTAATCCCCATGAACAGCACTTCCTCTGCCGCAACCATTAAACAGTTGCGCAAGCTGTTTGCCTGCTTCGGCCTGCCCGACGTCCTTGTAAGCGACAATGCTAGTACCTTCACGTTGGCAGAGTTCAAAACATTTATGGAGAGGAACGCCGTCAAGCACATAACCGCTGCCCCGTTTCACCCCGCCACAAACGGTCAGGTAGAGCGCCAAGTGTGCACTATGAAAGATGCACTGCGGCGCATGGGTCCCGGTGAGTTGAACCTGCATCTGTGTCAGTTCCTCATCTGCTACAGGACAACCCCCTTAGCGTCAGGCTTTTCCCCAGCCGAACTCCTCATGAAGAGGCATCCAGTAACACTTTTTGACCGGATGGATCCGTCCAGGGTGGAGGATGAAGGGAGAAAAATAAGCATAGGGGGAGAGAGCTCCAAAAGTTTTTCGGTAGGGGACCCGGTTCACTGCAGGAACTACGCGGCCTCGGGGCCAGCGTGGGTGCCAGGGACGATTGTTGAGCAAACGGGGCCGGTATCCTACAGGGTCGAGACTAGTTCAGGTCTTCTCTGGAGAAGGCACGCCGACCAACTCAGAAGGCGAATCACCGGTGAGGGGGAATCAGCGTTAGGGTCCTCCCCCACCCGCATTACCCAAGGGGGAGACACAGAGGAGGATACTTTCAAAGAGAGGGATCAGTTTGACGATGATTATGAGTTGCAGTACCAGGGGGGTGTAGCGGAGTGGTCCCCCACCCGTCCTAGCGAGAAGAGGGGTTTCAGTTCAGCCCCTGGTACTTCCAGTCCCCCTAGCCCTTTTGTTTTAGAGTATACCATAGCTCCTGCTCCCCGGAGACCAACACCCCCAAGACAGGCAACAGGGGCGAGTCCGCCCACCACAGTCTCTAGAACGCCCGGACAGGCAGTGGGGGGTGGCAAGGCCACGAGGGCCTCTTCGTCGGTCCCGAGATTCGTACTGGGGGGGTCCCCAAACTCCTCAAGCGGTAGGCAGGGATTCACTTCCCAACTATTCCATTCCCGTCCCCCAATGCAAGGTTACCACAGACGCCACACCGAGCCACTAATGAGTCCCCCCTTTCCATTGCAGGGCAGGACTCCGCGGAACCAGGAGCCGCCGGCTCCCCTGTGTTAAGTCAATCGGCCGCACGCCCAAGGCGCACGTGCGGCAAGCCACAATGGTTGAGGGACTTCATCCCATCCTAGGGGGGAGGGATGTTATGTATGTACAATGTTGCTTTAAGAGATGTTGCCTTGAAATGCATGAATGTAACCTGACCACAATTACAATGTAGCCCAGCTGTAAAGGAACGCGAGTTAGCTGTCCATAGGGGGCAGCTGCGAGCGTTCATCTCACATGGTTCACATTCCCCAAATCACCAACAGCCGCGGGAACTTTCCCGCCTCCTCAAAGAACTACAGAAGAGAGGCGTGACCCGGACGATGTCACGCCGGTAGCAGCCAATGAGCTACCGTGCAGCAAGATTCAAATGTATTGTGTGACTGTATATAATGTGAGATATCTCCGCCATTACCACATGTTCATACTGACCATCAATGAATAAACCTGTGTTAGTCCTTCCTGCGACTCCTTCTTTGTCTTCCGTGCGAGACACTAAACCACCAGACCATAAAAAGCTAAGAAAACAAAAGCTTCTGAAGGAAGCATTCCATTTAATGTGATGCAACAAATATTTGCTGTCAAATACACATTAAATTTATTTTTACTTCCTCAGCCCTCTCCATGGAACCAAGGAATGCTTGATTTGTCAGCATCCAGAAAGGGCTGTCTTAAGTCCCTTCACAATCTTGGCAAAATGCTAACTTTTGATCCATTCCAGCAATCACATGCACTGGAAACCTAACACACTAAACCAAGGGTTCTCAACCTTAGGCCTGTGGGTCAGATCCAGCCCATGGCACCATTTCATGTGGGCCTCCACCCCTCCAAGGGCATTTTACAAACAAAATGACCACCCATTTGAAGCTGTTTGGACAAAATGGCCACTCCCATCATGCAGACAGGGCAAAATGGCCATCCGACCCTTGAAGCTTAGTGCAGGGAACCCCTGCACTAAACCATTGCAACCCTTCCCATAGCAAAAAAAAAAAAAGGAGAGAGAGAGAGAGAGAAAGAGAGACCCATGACAGTAGCCAGAAATATACAGGTAGAAACGTTCTGAGAATGCCTTGGTTTGCTTCAGCTATTTACATTTTGTGATTGCTGTCAAAAAGAGCAAAGCAGTCAATCCTGACAGTGGTTCAAACACTGGGCTAAATATCCATCTGATTACACTCTAAATTGCAGTTAGACTAAGCCCATTTGAATCCATAGAAATTATGGAAGATTTGACTAAATCCCCATTTATTCAATGGGTCAACTTTGTTGTGATGTACTATGCTAAGTAACATGATTTTGGCCATGTAATACAAATATGAGTCTGTGAGTCGGAAGAACAGCTCAGCAGGGTTTTAGAAGGATCCACTAGCTTTATTTAGGGAGACTTCCTGCCAATTCTTCTAGCCAATCTAACTAACCCTACATGGATGTAATATTTAACTTCTGATCTTTATCATTGACTAGCTGGGTACCCATCTTCACCCAGGCCCGTTCCCCCTTCCTCAGTTCCAGGCCTCCGTCCTTGTTATCTTTGTAGGGCGGGTCTGTCCTGCCCAACAACCTCTTTCTGGCACCATGCTCCCAGGCATGGCACAGGTCTTCACCCGCTACTCCCGCTGGACAGGTGTCCTCCATGTCTCCTGGCGGCTGCGGACTTGCCAGCCTGGCCCTTCTGCAGTGCGGCCCTACTGAGGGCTTTTCCTCCGCTGCCCACTCGCCCCACGGCTTGCTCTGCTGTCTCGCCCGCTGCTTCCTGTCGCAGCAGTTAGCCCGGGGCATGCGTGCTGACGCCCGCCACCCCGTCATTCCACCCACGGCCTGCTCTGGCATCTTGCCCACTGACTCATATCACAGCGGTAAGCCCAGGGTGTGCGCACTTATGCACGCCGCCCCACCATTCCATTCCAGGGCTCAAGGCACCCTGGGAGTTGTAGTCTCCGCTGTTTCCCAATTTGTGGGGCCCACGGCCCCCCACTGGATGTGTAGCCCTGACAGCGACCAACTGGAACAGCCAAGGTCGGTGTGTGCCAACTTGCAAGGGGTTCAGTGCATGGGGTGTGGGAGCCTATTCGGGACATACACACACACACACCTCTCTTTTATATATATACTAGCATATTTTGCCCGGCAATGCCGGGCTTTTTAAAATTGTGTTAGATAGTAAAGGATTTCTTTTTTTTTCTTGAACCAATGGTGCTGGGCTGTTTTAAATGGTGTTGTAAGTTTTTGTGATTTTTTGGCTTCAAGGCGCTGCGTCCGCCTGCGGTGGACTTGCGCTCCCAGTGGGTGTTTTTTTTTTGGGGGGGGGTTGAAGGTTTTTGTTTTCTGTTTATGCAAATTTTATTTTATTTTATTTTATATTATTTAGTTCAAAATTTAATTTTGTTTTTTTTATCTTTATTTTTACGCATTTTTATTTTTGGTTTTTTTGAGTGAAAAGTGATTTTTGTAATTTTTGGTATTTTTTGAGATTAGTGTGATTATTTTTGAATGTTTTTATAACTTATTTGATTAATTTTTTAATTAATCTTATTAGTGTCAATATTTTTGAATGTTTTTTTCTCTTTTGGCCTCTGGGTGGGGGTGGTGAGCTTTTCTGCCTCTCTACAATTGTTCTCTTCTGTCCTCTGGGTGTCGCTTCCGGTTTTTTTTTATTTATTATTTTCTCATTTGAGTTCCGGTCTTCATGGATGAAAGACGTGTTTTGGTAAGCTCTCTTGGTTTTTTTTTTGGGGGGGGTGTTTGGGATTTGGGGGGGGGTTCTGTGTGTTTTTTCTGTTTGTTTTTGGCTGTTTTTGTGTTTCATTTTCTGTTTTGTGTGTGTTTTTGAGTGTTTTTGTTTTGTTTACTTTTTGAGGGGGGTGGCTTTCTTTCCCGCGGGCCATGCTGGCTGGCCTGTGGGAAGGAAGGGCAATGGTGGTGGTGGTGCTTTTTTTGTTTTCTTCTCCACGGGCCATGCTGGCTGGCCCGTGGGGAAGAAGGGCAGCGGTGGCGGGGGGGTTTTTTCCCCACGGGCCATGCTGGCTGGCCCGTAGGGAAGAAGGGCAGCGGCGGCAGGGGGGTTTCTTTTTTTTCCCCACGGGCCATGCTGGCTGGCCTGTGGGGAAGAAGGGCATCGGCGGCGGGAGTTTTATTTTTATTTTTATTTTTCGCATGCAGGCCGCCTCAGCGTTCGGCGTGCTAATGGCGCACAGGACGCTGGGGCTTGTAGTTTTGCCTGGGCGCACAGGACGCTGGGGCTTGTAGTTTTGCCTGTGCGTGTTTGCTTACTGTGGCGTTTTTTTTCCTGCGGCTTTTTTTTATTGGCCGTGGCGCGTTTCCGAACGTTCCTTTTGCCGCGCCGCTCAGCCTGATTGGCTCTGGCGTGGCGCGGCACAAGGAACATTGGGAATTGAAGTTCCCTTTTTTTGTTTGCGACTGGGGGGCTCCTGCCCCCGGGTCGAAAATTTCAACCCGACAGTTACCTGCGAACCGGGTTCGGGCGAGTGAACGGAGGCCCATTACGGGCTAGTGGGGCCTGGTGCAACATCCTTTGTCACATTCCAACGGTTAACGCACCATTTTATAGGTATAGATATATAGATAGATAATTATATTATATTGTGGGAAGTTCTGGAAGAATGGTGTCTATCAGGCATTTTGTTATGAGAGTTTAATATTGTTCACAAAATTAATACTTGTAATAAATTTGTTTCCTGTGGCTGCTGCAATAATGGTAAGATAAAAGAACAAGTTGTTTTTTCAGATGAGCTTAATGGTTAAAAACATGCTACTCATTCAAATCACTGAACTCCTTTTGAAAAATAACATTCTATCCTTGACAAGACACTTTTCAGTCCAGTCACAATGTCTCTTCTCTCTGACTCCACTAAATTGCAAATTACCACACATATTACACAGATTTAGCAAGGTTAAATTTAATGCCTTTTCCACCCTCTATAATAATTTCATTCCGGAAATTATTCTGGGTTGAAAGGATTTTTGCTGAAGAAACGCCACTCAGGGGACATCCAAATGAGGCTCCTTTCATGTCCCCAAAATCTTTTCCCACCAAAGTGGTCCCTATTTATCTACTTGCAATTTCTTGCTTTTGAACTGCTAGGTTGGCAGGAGCTAGGACAGAAATGGACGCTCAAACTGTCATGCAGTACCCGGGTCTCAAACTGCTGACTTGCCGGCCTTCCAGCTAATGAGGCGAGCTTCTTAACCACTGAGTCACAGCAACCCTATTCAATAGACATCTAACTGCTAACAAGCCCCATCCTTTCTTTTCTTTCTTTCTCTCTCCCCCCCCCCCCAATTATTCATGGTTTTTGGGTTTGGGGCACATGTGAATCTTTGTATCAGTAGTGTAAAATAGCAATAGCAAATGTGTCCAGGGGTAATATTAAAAATGATGTCTTCAATAGGGAAAATTATTACTCTTCGTTCGAAGCCCTTTGCTTAACCCTTAATATGCTAGTTTGGTTTGTATCACATTATTCAATAAAATCCAGAACACACCTATCTTTTTAGGGTGTGCATAATCTCATCCATCAGAAATTGAGTTCCTATTTCTAATCTAGCTTTCAACGGCCCATAGGAATCTGTCTTCTCTGGATTAAGTTTCAGTTTATTCACCCTCATCCAATCCACTAGACCAGTAGCTTCCAACATGGGCCCCACACCCCACAAGGGTACTTCAATTCCCAGAAGCCTAAATTAGTACATTGGCTGATCAGTGCTTTGGGGAATTGACTTAGGCATCTGGGAATTGAAGACCAAAAACCAAAGGTTGGGAAGCACTGCACTACACCCATCTAGATCGAAAATAGCTTCCTTGGATTTAGATGCAATTAAGAAACATGGTTGGGTGTTACCTGCATACGGGTGGCATCAAACCCCAAAACTCCAGACAACCTCTCCAAGTGGTTTCATGTAGATGTTAGTGTGGGAGAAAAAATAGAACCCTAAGTGACATCACAGATCAATGGGCAGGGCATCGAGTAGGAATACCAGTTTTCCCTTCTAGAAAGGACCAGAGTCTGTAGGTAAATTAGTACCTACAAGTCCCAAAGAGACAGACCAGAAGGAATTGAAGTCAAACAGCTGGAGAAAATCCCAAAATATTGTGAGCATCTATGGCAGAAGAAATCTGTTGTTGTCCCCATAGTGATCGAAGCCCTTGGAGCATACATGTCAAGCCCAGCTCTGGAAAATACGGGACCTGCGCAGAACCCTACTGTGTATGCGCAGAAGGGATCTGCGCATACATGCATGCTCAGTAACTACTTTTCCCACCGGTCAAATTACAGGGTGGCGACAGGAAAGTCGAGGAAGCAACATGGATATACGGAAATCCCAGCCAATCCAGGATACTTGACAGGTATGCCTTGGAGCAGTACCTAAAGGACTCCCTAGATCCATGATGGAGAACCTTTGCACTCGATGTTCTTGGACTTCAATTCCCAGAAGCCCAAGCCCCCATGAATCCGCACAAATGAGTTTACTGCGATTCATCTGGCCCGTGCCGCCCTCATCGCTCCTGGAAGTGGAAGTAAAATGCGCTCGTACGGTTAAGGCTCTTCCGGGTTAACCCTTCCTCCGTACGGAGCGTTTTACTTCCGCTTCCAAGAGCAATGAGGGCGTTGGGGGCTGGATGAATCGCAGTAAACCCATTTGTGTGGATTCATGGGGGCTTGAGCTTCTGGGAATTGAAGTCCAAGTACATATGGAGTGCCAAGGTTCGCCAACACGGCCCTTGATATTTGGAAATTTTGGATTTATCTGATTTGAACATCCTAACTCTCCAAAAAAAAAAACTCTACTGGGGACTGCATATATACTCAGACGTTACCTTAACAGCTCTTAGATCCTTGGTTAGGGTTTGAACTGTTACTTTTATTCCAGTGAATAAAATGGTTGATTTGTATAATAATAACAACAACCATTACTACTACTACTACTCAGGGTGGGCGACGCCCACCCTAGCCACGCCCTGGCGATGGTCCTGGCTATTGAGGGAGAACGGTGGTGCTCATTCTCTCTCTGGTCTAAGAGACGCGCACCCGCCTCACAGTCGAAAAAAGGCGGGAAAAGAAGGGGGCGCCGGCGCTGACGTAAGGGAAACTGAACGCGCGTGAGCTCAGTCACTGGAGCAAACGGGCGGGGCGTCCTCGCGTGCGCACACCAGCGCGGTCTCGTGCCCAGGCGGAGAAGCGCCGGACAGACGACGCATGCGCCCTCGGGTCGTGAGAGGCCGTAAACTGGGGGACCGACCCGAGGAAGGTTGGTGTGAGTGAAGGTGGCGCATGCGCGGAGTTGTGGAGGGGGGTCTGGCCGGCCAGGGGAGCGGATGAAAGGGAGGGCTGAGTCTGACTGAGCGCCTAAGGAGTGCGCATGCGTGGCCCAGTAAGCAGGTTGGGTCTGCTGCGCGGCCAGAAAGAGGTAAGAGGAGGGTCGGGACTCGGGCGGCTACGCGAGATGGGGCGCCTCTCTCTGTGAGGGGATGGAGCGCAGGAGTTGTTTAGGCATGGGGTGGTGGGAAACGGGGCATTTTGAGGCGTCTCCTCAGGTGCAACTTCAGGGGCGTCGAGCCCTTTTCTGTCCCTGAAAAGCTGGTGAACCAGGGAGTCTATAACGAAGAGAGTGTTCTTGCCCATGAGCAGAGTGCATCCTCTCTCTCTCTCCCTCCCTCCCTCAGCCCCGTCTTGTACTCAGTGGAATCCATATGTGACAGACGCCAGTGCGATCTTCCCCCATTGGGTGCTCTCCATATGGCTGGGGATGAGGGGAGTTGTAGTCTGCCAGCCTAGTAGTTCGAAAACAAGAAATTGCAAGTAGATAAATAGCGTTCTGTGCGCACCAGGGTCTAGTCATGCCTGCCACATGGCCACGGAAACATCTGCAGAAGCAGACAGCGCTGGCTCTTCGGCTTTGAATCAGAAGTGAGCAGTGAACCCTAGAGTCAGATACGGCTGGCTTTCGAGCAAGGGAAACCTTTACCTAAATAGGGACCACTTTGATGGGAAAGGTAATAGCGCTCTGTGCACTCCGGCGTCTAGTCATGCCTGCCACATGTCCACATCCCCAGTGGGAGGGGATGCCATGCGCTACCTTGAGTTCCTAGGAGAAAAGATGAGATACTGTATAAACAGAGCTTTGGAAAATATTGAGTTTTATGGGCCAGTGGCGTGGGCCACTGTCCATAAATGCTGATGCCAAACAAAACTTGTTAATCTTTTAACAGGCCAGGGGACTCTCTGTTTTTGCTGTAACTTATTAACACCGCCTCCCTGCACTTGAAAATTATTTTTACAACTCTCAGAACTCCTCAACTATCCTAGGGATTCTGGGTGTTGTAGTCTGGAGCAAACTGTTACAACCTCTCTAGAAGGTTAATTTAACCCAGGAGGGATTTTTATATATGGTTCCATCTACCAACTTTTGTTCTAAAAATGTAGTGGTTGGGGTATATGTCAAGTACCTCAAGGCTTATTCTTACTTATTTCCTGATTTTGGCCTTCCTTTTTAGCCTTACCTACTGCAGTGGCTCAAGTCGCTAAGACGCTGACTGGGAAGCGGAAGGTCAGCAGTTTGATTCCCGAGTACTGCAGGACGGAAATGAGCTCCCGTCTTCATCCCAGCTCCTGCCAACCTAGCAGTTCGAAAGCAAGAAATTGCAAGTAGATAAATAGGGACCACTTTGGTGGGAAGGTAACAGCGTTCCGTGCACTCCGGTATATAGTCATGCCTGCCACATGACCACGGAAACGTCTGCAGAAGCAGACAGCGCTGGCTCTTTGGCTTAGAAACAGAGATGAGCACTGCACCCTAGAGTCGGATACGACTGGCTTTCGAGCAAGGGAAACCTTTACCTTTACTTTACAACACTGGAGCTGCACACAGAACCCTCTAATTGCAAAGTTTAAAAAAGGTACCTGTTGGTCATCTAGCTAATTTTCTGTCAGGGATGCACAGCTGAAGCATCCAAAGCAAGATTGCCATCCAAACACTGTTTAAGAACAGATTCACTGTTGAACAGGTGATTTTTTCAGGTACCTTGTTTTATGTTAGTTGAAATTTCTTTCCTTGTGATTTGAATCCACAAGTTTAGCTTCTACCTGCAGCAACAGAAATCAAACTACTTCTGTCTTCCAAAGGACAGCCCTTCATATATCTGATAATTACCACCATGTCAGGCTTGACATACCCAATTTCCTTGATGATTCCCCATAGTATTTAATTCCCAACTTAACTGACCCCCTTTGGATGTGCTCCAGATTCTCATATCCTTCTTAAACTGATCATAGTATTCCAGATGAATTCTAGCCACGGTAGCAGTATTTTTATTTCCCTTAATTTGGACTCTCTACTTCTCTTGATGCAAACCAAGAGCCTATCTACACTAGGACCAGCATAGCACAGCTTTTAACAAGCTTCATAAGGTTGAGGACAGGAGCAAATTGCCATTTGGTACAATCTCCCCAGCCAAACAGCAATTTGCTCCTAGTACACCAGCAGCAGCAGCAGTGGCAACGGTGGCACTTCTGCCAGTTTAGTTGGCATTGGTAATCGCTCCAACAGTAGATCGGCCCCGTCAGAGTTATGGAAGAAACAGTCTACCAAGTTGATTGGAAGATCGGTTCCCCAATATATTCACTGATGATGATGATTCCACTGCCATCAGTACCACCCCTGCTGCTGATGTCCTTGGTGAACATTGTTGATGACAATGCTGATCAGCTGACCAGGGTCTGCTGATGGTTAATTAATTGATTGTCAGCTGAGCTCTTTCTCTGATTGCTGGCAATCAGAGGAAGGCATAACTGCAAGGTGAACAATTCCCAGCTGCTTCCCTCTCTTTTGTTGTTGTTCAGTCGCACAGTCGATTCCGACCCTTTGCGACCCTATGGACCATCGTTCTCCAGGCACCTCTGTCCTCCACCATCCCCCTCAGTCCTCCCAGTTCTGTGTCCATTGTGTCTACAATACCATCTATCCATCTCATCCTTGGCCTCCCCCTTCTTCTTTTGCCCTCCACTTTTCCCAACATCACGGCCTTCTCAAGTGAATCCTCCCTTCTCATTTGATGCCCAAAGTACTTTAGCCTCATCTTTACTATTTGACCTTCCAATGAGCAGTCAGTGTTGATTTCTTCTCCCTCTCTTTTATCCTACAGTATTTCCTACCTAACAAACCCTTAGTCTAAAACTACATTAGTACTTTTGCTGCTGCTGCAGGACCACTCATGTTTAGCTTATGGGTTACTTAAGACCCTTAAATCCTTTACACATGTACTGCTCCTATTTGGGTAACAATTGTCCTATATTTGTGTATCAGATTTTTTCCCCATCTGTGTGTTGAACTTTACATATAGTAAAGGTAAAGGTTTCCCTTGCTCGAAAGCCAGTCGTATCCGACTCTAGGGTTCAGTGCTCATCTCTGATTCAAAGCCGAAGAGCCAGCGCTGTCTGCTTCTGCAGACGGTTCTGTGGTCATGTGGCAGGCATGACTAGACACCAGAGCACACAGAGCGCTGTTACCTTCCCACCGAAGTGGTCCCTGTTTATCTACTTGCTATTTCTTGCTTTTGAACTGCTAGGTTGGCAGGAGCTGGGACAAAGACGGGAACTCATTCTGTCCTGCAGTACTCGGGAATCGAGCTGCTGACCTTCTACCTCCCAGTCAGCATCTTAGCCACTTGAGCCACTGCAGTTCCTAACTTTACATATACTGTATCCATTTTTGGGGGGTTGGTAGTTGCACAATAAAAGCAGGGCAAAGGTCAGGCTTAAAATTGAAGAAGGCTCCACAAAATTCCTCTCAGCCAAAACAATCACTCTGACAAAGTAAAAGGAAAAATAATGTTTTCTCACCGCATGGAGAAGGGTGGTACATACACACACACACATACACTCAGGGTGGCATTGGGTTGTTAGAACAAGAAGGGAAATGCATGTGAGCTAATAAAAGGTAAAATGTTTCTCTTTCTCTCGCCATGTGGCAAAAGATATAGATAGCCATGCAAACCATCTGTCCTTGTAGAAGGCTAAGGAAACAACTGACCAGGAAATGACAAGGTATGCTAATTGCAGTCAAGAAAGCCAGTGTTGGGAAAGTCAAAAAGTGTGTTGATTGGCTAACTAGAGACAAAGAAACAAATTAGTTTTACCTGAAAGGGAACTTTTAGTGTCACGTGACAGTGTTAGTATTCACTGCATGCTTGGGTTGCAATATATATCTACATATATATTTACATATATTGATTTACACATTTATTTATCATTACATATATAGATTTAAAACTTCAGATTTCCATCTGGATGCAAAATATATTTTCAGATATGATGCAAGGGCTGCTGTTCTGTATCTCCTTCCTTGGATGTAATTTCACTAAATACGGTGGTGTTACACGTTGCAAGATTAAATTTGACAGTATTGACTTGGGCCTATTAACATAGAGTATGTATATCCTGAGGGTAAAGTTTGTTAGGCTTAAATGTTAGTTTAAATCTCTGTGTGTTATTTTGTACTGACTGATGGTCGAATAAAGATATGTATGTATGTAAGTGAAGCAGTTGTTATTGCCACTTATCTGCTGGAGCGAGTGTTGATACTCTCAGCATTTTGAGTTTTTGTAGTTACAGAGTGGTTGTTTGATAAACACAGTTGAGAAGATTTAAAGGCCTGTTTATGCTTTTCTTAACCATGTGGTGCCAGCTTTTAATGCACTTTAATGATAAACCTATAACTGCAAATATCCTGTAGGTTAAATAAACAGAAAACGGTTCTTGCTTATATTTCTTGTACTTTGATATATGTAATGTGGAGTTATATTGAAGGTGGCAGGATATTCTGACTCCAGTTTTAATCAGCTAAAATGGACCCATTAACATTAGTGGAATTTGTTTGTTACAGGTAGCATCTATTCAATAGTTAGTTAGGTCTTCTAGTTGAGGTTAAAATTGGACACAGCTGAGTTTTTTGTGTGTGTTTTGTTTTGATTTTGTTTTTGTTTTTAAATGCTTCAGTTGCTTTTTGTGTGGTTCCATGAATGTTGGCAACCATTAGCAATGGTCAGAGGTAATGGAATTGTGTTCTAAAACATCTGTAAGGAAGCAAAAGCTATACATCTTCTCAAAGTTGTTCTACTGAAAAATATCTGGGCAGTGCTTCTTAAGTGAATCACTGCAGAGCTGCTGTTTCTCTCAAGCTCTCCCACCCCCAATGTTCATGAGTTTCTAATTAATTAGACTGCTCACAATCACAAGATATTAATTAAGCTATCACTTCTCATGAGTTACAGACGGTTGGGAATGGATGAAAAGTCCAGAACGGAGAGTTCTTATCACTGGAACACACAAGTTTTATATATGAACAAGTACGCTGAAATTTTTCTTAGATGAACTGATACAGGAGTAACGTAACCAGGGTTGGAAAGTGCTTCTTGTGCAAGGCATTTAATTTTTTTTAAAAAAAAATCAAACAACCTGGTGCCTTGATTTTTCCCCACTGAAATTTAGCTAGGTATTAAGCAACCTGCATGCTCTCACACTTACCCTCTTTCTCAAAAGTAGCTACTATTACTGTACAACTGATTGTTTTCATGTGAATGCTTGTGATGCTGGAGGAACTCCACTCAGGGGACAACCGAATATGTCCCCAAGATCCTTTCCCACTGAAGTGGTCCCTATTTATCTACTGTACTTGCAATTTCTTACTTTCGAACTGCTAGGTTGGCAAGAGCTGAGACAGAGACAGGTGCTCACTCCGTCATGCAGTACTCAGGTCTTGAACTGCCGACTTGCCTACCTTCCAGCTAACAATGCAAGCTTCTTAACCACTGAGCCTTGCAGGTAACAAGGTGAGCTTTTTAACCACTGAATGTTGCATTGGTGGCAAAAGTGACAAAGACCAACACCTTTCTATGCTTTTTTTATCCCTTACAAAGGCATGGCTTAGCTTATTCCAAGATTTATTCCAGACAAATACATTTTACCACTGTGGTGCTTCCCATGGAATTTATTATCCCTGGCAGAGCTTCTTAGTCAGAAGCTTTGGGTTAGCTTTCATTTGATTTGGAAATTTTTGCAAAAGAACTATACAAAAGAGCTTTGGTAAGAAAGCTGGTTTCGTACATATTTTCCTGGTATTTTTTTTCCAAAGGGTTTCTAAAAAGTAGCTTTTAAAACTGAATTTTGCATGTGGATCCTGTTTTCATGTATTTGTCATCCTTTCTCCGGAGTTAATTTGTGATTGAAAATCAGGATGTTATTCAGGCTGATCAAACATTTTCAGATTCACTTGTTTCCATTAAGGTTAAAAATATTTTAAAATAATAAATCTTAACCTATAAAACCAAGAGTTAACCATTGGAACTTGCTATAGGTTCCTAAGCCTCGCCCTAATGACCCACACCCACCATTCATGCACACAGCCGAACTGGGTCCGCAGGTCAACGAAGGATTGAGAAAACCGGCAGTGGGGCAACAGCCCCACAAACGTGAAAAAAGTGAAACAACTTCATTTCCCAACGTTCTTTGCGCTGTGCCGCGCCATAGCCAATCAGGCTGAGAGGCGCGACCACAAAGAACATTGAGAAACGCGCCGTGGCCAATCAAAATCAAGCTGCAGGGGAAAAAACGCACCACAAATCACAAACACCACGCAAACACCAACTGCCCTTCTTTCCCTCACCAACGGCGCCTGAAGGTCCCGACTGGAGTTTCCCCTTTAATATCAGTAGGTGGGGGGTGAC
The DNA here is from genome assembly GCA_035047345.1 of Bradypodion ventrale. Lineage (NCBI taxonomy): Eukaryota > Metazoa > Chordata > Lepidosauria > Squamata > Chamaeleonidae > Bradypodion > Bradypodion ventrale. The sequence continues at coordinate 12,440,179 of JAWDJE010000014.1, read as the reverse complement.
GATCCCCCTCTCCGCTGGCTCCCCTAGGGTTGGGAGGTTTGTGGGGACAAAAGGGGTATGTCCCCCCAACCCTTCTGGACCCAGGAGACCAGGGAGACTGGATCGATTCCCCCCCTCCTAAAAAAAACCTCCGTCTTTAAAGAGAAGAAACCAAGCGGTTTGTTCTCTTTAAAAACGGAGTTGTTTTAAGAAGGGGATCGATCCACTCTCCCTGGTCTCCTGGGTCCAGAAGGATTGGGGGGGCATACCCAACACCAGGGGAGACAGCGGAGAGGGGGATCGCAACCCCCCACCCACTGATATTAAAGGGGAAAACCTGATCTACTTTCACGACTCCACACAAAGCACCATAACACAATAAAGCCCCCCTCCCCACCACCTAACCCACCCTTCCTAACCCCCACTGACCACGCCCCCACCCCACCACCTAGCCCACCCTTCCTAATCCCCACTGACCACGCCCCCCTCCCCACCACCTAGCCCACCCTTCTTAACCCCCACTGACCACGCACCCCTCCCCACCACCTAGCCCACCCTTCCTAACCCCCACCGACCACGCCCCCTCCCCACCACCTAGCCCACCTTTCCTAACCCCCAATGACCACGCCCCCCTCCCCACCACCTAGCCCACCCTTCCTAACCCCAACGACCACGCCCCCTCCCCACCACCAAAATAAAAAAATAATTTTAAAAAAATTACTAAAAACAGTCAAAAACATCCAAAAATACACAAAAACAACACCAAAAAACTACGAAGTAAACAAAAACACAAAAACAAAACAAACAGACAAAAAATACAAATTCCACCCACACACACAAAAGAAAGAAAACAAGCAAACTTACCAAAAGATGTCCTACCTCCACGAGGACCAGAAAAGAAATGAATAAAGAAAGAGACTACTTACCAGAAGAAGCTCCACCCAGAGGCCAGGAGAGAAAAAACAGTCAAAATACAATAACCCCTACCAGCACCACCTGCTGGCCACAATAGTAAAAACAATTCAAAAACACACAACAGCCCCCAAACAAAAGGCCACAAGAGTAAAAACAAATCAAAAACATAACACAAATTCACAATTTTACACAAAAGGTCACACCAATAAAAACAAGTCAAAAAAATTACACTAAAACACACTTTAATAAAAATCACAAACATATGTCAATAAAATACAATAGAAAAATTTGAAAATCCTGTGCTGAGTTTTAACTCAAATTAAAACACAAAACATCTAAACACATTTTAAAAACATTGAATGTAAAAAACATTTACTTTTACATTATTAAAATTATTACCTATGGTACAACTAATTAAAAAAATTCAAAAAACTAAAACATTATTAGCTTACATAAAACAATTTGAAAAAATATATCATACTTTGTTCTTTTATTAATCCTCAAAAAAAAGCAGATCACAGTTAATAACAGCCAAGCCAAGAAATTTTTTACATAAATAAACATTTTAAAAATTAAAATTACAGACTAAGCAATTTTTTAAAAACATTAACACAATTTAACTGTCCAACACAATTTAAAACAGCCCAGCAATGCCGGACAACCTCTGCTAGTAAAAAATATTGCTGAACACAGTAATTAAACATTAGGAAAGTATAAATTAGATGGAATATATGATTGCAGAAAAAGGAGAAAAGCATTTGCGAGTTGTACCATTTTCCAGCAGTGAATCATGTCATCATTTTTTTTTGCTTGTCACATGACCACGGAAATGTCTGCAGAAGCAGAGAGCACTGGCTCTTCGGCTTTGAAACAGAGATGAGCACTGAACCCTAGAGTCGGATACGACTGGCTTCAGAGCAAGGGAAACCTTTACCTTTACCACCCCTTAGCACTTAGTGCATTCTCTGGGTGATTCACAAGGTAATTGGTATTGTTGTCCCCAACGGGCTGGGTACTCATTTTACTACGATGATGATGATGATGATGATGATGATGATGATAATTTTTTATCAGAGATTAATCTGGGTTGAAAGGATTTTTGCTGAAGACGCCCAAATGAGACTCCTTTCATGTCCTCATGCAGCCCTCAGGTATCAAAACCCGACCTTCCAGTCTCCATGCTCAGTGTCTTAACCACTTAGCCACCAGGGGAACTGCACTCATTTTACTGACTTTGGAAGGCTGAGTCAACCTTGACTCCATCAAGATCGAACTTACAACGTCAGCGGTTTTGGCTGCAGTACAACAGTTTAACCACTGCACCACTAGGGCTCTTACGTTGGGGAGGAACGTGAGGTGAAGACTGTCCCGCAGGCTGGAACCCAGTTACTTTGGTTTTGGAACTTAAATCCCAGAAGCCTAAGTCAGTTCACCAAAGCAACGATCAGCCATTGTACTGACTTAGGCTCCTGGGAATTGAAGCCCCCTGTGGGGCCTGGACTCCACATTGGGAAACACTGCTCTAACTCATTAGAATATGTTCAATGCCAGGTGTTTGTTTTGTATCTTCCCCAAGTTTGCAATTGAAAAGGGGACATTCACAGCTAATCTGAATAACAGCCAGAGATCATCTGCTATTACCAGTTGTATGAAGCCACATTGATTTGTATGTTAACCAATCATTCTGTACCTGACCTCTGTCATGAAGTCTCACTCCCATGTCTGATGAAGTGGACTTGATCCACAAAAGCTCACATTGAAATATAACAGTCTTGAAAGTGCTACAGTGTTTTTGTTTTGTTTATTCTCTGATATGACTGCTCTAACCCTTAGACATACAGCCAAATTGAAATGTGGCCCTTGCCTTCACCAGGATCATCCAGGCCGCCTGTGTATAAGGTACTCGGTTTTGTTTGGAAGACCTAAGTGAGGGTATGACTACACTGAAAAGACAAAATCGGAGCAATTCAGCTCTGCTATGGTTCAGACCGCAGGCTCAGTTTCATTTAAAACATAAGGCTCTCATTGGGCTTGCGATTTGATTTGGAATTAAGTGTCCACATGAGATTGACATTCCAATCCACTGATCCTCCTTCTCCTTTCTTCCTCTGTTTCTTCCCACTCACCTTCTTCACTGGCTTTGTTTGCCCTAAGAAGATTAGAGAAAATACACCAGGGAAGCCTGAAACTTCCCCTCCTCCCTGCACTCCAATACACACCTCGGGGCAAGCACACCTCAGGGTTTTGCCTGGCTAAAAGCTAAAAAGAGATAGACAGACTCATGCTCTCTTCCATGCTCGCTGGTACACATGCTGATTTCAGGCCACTTCCACTCCTCCTCTCCCAGAGGAAAGCTCCATCTTTTCTTGTCTCTTCTTAAGAGTTTAACAACTTAAAAGTTTGTTTAAACGAGATCCATCTGCCCTTTCGTCCTTTCACCTCAGCTCAGTGGTTAAGAAGCTCGCCCTGTTAGCTGGAAGGCTGGCAAGATGGCAGTTCAGGACCTGGGTACTGCATGATGGATTAAGTGCCTGTCTCTGTCCCAGCTTTTCAGAGCATAAAAGGAGCCTCATTTGGGCATTCCCTGAATGGAGTTTCTTCCGCAAAAATCCTTTCAACCCAAATTAATTTCTGACACAAAATTATTACAGTTCAGCTACGTCAAGGTATTCTATGAGTATGTACAGAATGCTAAACTAATCACAGGAGTTTTGCTTTAAATTGAAGGATGAACCACAATATATTTTATTTATTATTATTTTATAGGTCTCTCATGTCATTTGAATGTGACTTCTCTTGCACTAAATAAATGGATACTTTGTACAGGTATTTGTATAAAAAAATTAAATACTTTGTGTAGGTAAGGAGTTAAAATACAAAGAGGAGGAAAATTTATTGTCAGTTTAAAATGGAACTTTAAAGATGTTTTGGTTATCTAGCCTACCAGCTAAGGTCATGTCTTATCAAATTCTAAACAGAATAGTGAATGACTAAGTAAATAATGATGGTATGCCTTTTCTGTAGTACTAGATTGTGAAAATTACAGTATTCTCTAATACAGGGGTGGCCAACCTTTTTGCTCTTTGGGCCTAACCACACCCCAGTCAGCTGAGCAGGCCAGACCATGCCCCCCAGAAATGGAAATGTTTGCGCATGTGCAGGTGTGTTTGCGCATGTGCAGGCACACACCCACGCATGCGTAAATGCATCCACTTCCGGGTATGGGGGATAAGGCGACATGCCTGATAGAATGGTGTCAAGGGCTAGGGCTGGCCCACAGGCTATAGGTTGGGAACCCCTGCTCTAATACCTTACGCCAGGGATTGTAGGGTGCATTAATTGACACTCCAGGCAAATAGACAAAATATGTTTACATGAAGATTTGCCAGAAACTGTTCCTGCAGATAACTGGAGTACAAAATGATTGGAATTTATTTTCTTCTTCTTTCGTGTCTAGGCCAGACGGTGAAACTGCCGAAATGAAGGCACCCCCTGGGTGAGTTCATTCTGCAGTTCCTTTTGCCTGACCTAGTGTGAGAAAGATTAGCCGGCAACACAAGGTTGCCGTTACCAAGGCATGCACAATTGTGGTTCAGAAATACCACAATCTTCGAGGAGGCTCTTTCTGTGTACCCCATTGCAATTTGCTGTTACAGTGACACTTCCTAAAACACAACCCTTCATATAACAGGAGTTACAAAGAGAGATCATAGAATAACTGAGTTGGAAGGAGCCATCGATTTCAACAGTGCTCAGTGCAGGACTTCAAAGTAAATCTAATATATATGGTTGTCAAATATTCTCTTGAAAGCCTCCACTCATGGAGCATTCACCAACTGCTGTTTGTTGTGTGTGTGAGAGAGACTGATTAATGAACTGTTGTTCTGACAATTGTTAAAAAAAGTCCTAATCATATACAATATCTCCATTGGGTAGCTTTAACTTAGTACTCTACTGTTGCCAACAATAAAACAAGCTAAACTTTTGCATTTTTAAGGGAAACATGTCAGTAACCTTTGATATGTTTCCCACTCTTTTCCAGGGGAAAAGGATAAGTTCTGCAAGCACCAGGCAAGATCTTTGCTTATATGTTGTCCTGCAAAGACAATTTCAACAACTATGGGTGAATATAGCCGCTTTATAGATTGGGATAAGATGGATGCGACGATCCAGGACCAAGATGCAAAGGAACTGAGTAGCACAGAATTTCAAGAGCTGAAACAACTTGCTCGCCAAGGTTACTGGGCCAAGAACCACACCTTAAGAGCAAAGGTATACCATAAACTGATAAGTGATATTCCTTGCCGCACAGTAACTCCAGATGCCCACGTCTACCGGGACATTGTGGGGAAAATAACTGGCAAACGTAACAGTGGCAGCCTTCCTCTTCCAGAATTTGTGGATAACAGCTTGGTGCCCACTTATTGTCTGAATGCAGAGGGCATTGCAGCCGTCAGGAAGATAATTTCCTGCATTGCGAGCCAGTTTCCAGACATATCGTTCTGCCCTGCTCTGCCTTCCGTCGTAGCGCTCTTCCTGCATTACAGCAAAGATGAAGCAGAGTGCTTCGAAAAGGTCAGCCGCATCCTCGCCTGCAACGATCCCTCTAAGCACTTCATTGATCAGACCTTTTTGGCTTTTGAGTCCTCTTGCATGACTTTTGGAGATCTGGTGAACAAATATTGTCAGGCAGCCCATAAGCTCATAGTGGCCGTCTCCGAGGATGTACTGGAAGTTTATTCTGACTGGCAACGGTGGCTTTTCGAGGAGCTGCCTCTGGTCTATATTGCACGGGTTTTTGATGTATTCTTGGTCGAGGGCTACAAAGTGCTCTACCGTGTTGCACTGGCTCTCCTCAAATTCTTCCATAAAATCTGTGCTGGGCAGACCATGGAGTCAGACAATGTACAGCAGGACATCAGAGCTTTTGTTAGAGATATCGCAAAGTCTGTGCCTCCTGAGAAACTGTTAGAGAAAGCTTTTGCCATTCGCCTGTTCTCCAGGAAGGAGATCCAGCTTTTGCAGATGGCTAACGAGAAGGCACTTCAGCAGAAAGGCATAACAGTGAAGCAGAAAAGGTAAAAGGGCTTCATGTATCCTTAAAAGGGCTCTGCACCTTTCGGACATGCTGGGTTGCTCATGAACCTCCAGAGTGCTGACACCTGGTCCTCCTGTCAAGCCCTGATCAGCCTGACTGGCTTGGCCATGAGGAGCCGGCTCCAAATTGGCTGCCGGGTTGTTGCTCGGTCAGCCTCCTTGTACTCAGAGTCCGGATCTAGGCTGGCAGCGGCCTGAGGGACTGGCAACAAGTCCTCTTCAGGCTCTGACTCCAGATCGGAGCGAGCATCAGGCTGATGGGCTGGCCAACTGTCCTCCTCGCACCTGGGATCCCAGGCCGCAACAGTAAGATACTTGTTTATTTGCCATAAACTGATGTGGATTGCATCAGATGAAGTGGTGTGTAACCCACACAAACTCATATCAAATCAAATGTATTAGTAGGCATGGGACATCTTAATTCTTTGGATCCCAGTCAATGAATTCACCAAGAATTTCCTAGGCAGAATTCTGAGATGTAGCCAAAATACAAAAGTGCACAGAGCAGCTTTTCTCACCTCTGCCAGTGGATTTGTTGCCATGATCCTCCATTCAAAGAGAAGGAAACTGTCCCAGTGCTTCATGGGAGTCACAAGGTTTTATAGGATAAGTAGTCTTGCTGTGCATTAGACTCTATAGAGTACCTCCCAAAACTTCCCATGAAGCCTTACAATGCGAAGCAGCAGTGAGATTAAATTGGGAAAAAAATGATAAAAGATAATAAGATTTAAAGACATATGTGAAGAGTTCTTGGAATATATCTTATTGAAAGGGAAAGGGAAAATGCCAGTGCAGGAAACAATGTCTTTCTGGAGATGATTAGGGGTCTATAAAATCAGAGGAAGTATGATAGAACAATTTAAAAAATTAAAACCCCATTTTGCTTTGTTTATGAATATTTTGGTTATTTATTGAGATAAAGATTTTAAAATGGGCCTACTCGAACTGGGACTTATTTTAACAGTTGCTCCTGCATCCTCCAATTTAATCAATGGAGACTGGAATTTTGAGCATAAGTTAAAAGATGTTTCTGTTTTGGCCCTTTTCATCCGGGATGGCTTCTGTTCGAAATCATTTTGAGCTACTTTTCTTCCTATAGAGAGAGAAAGAATGTGAGTTTTCCCTTAGATGCTGGAGAATGTGTTGACTTGTCACAGAGAGGACAATCAGACTCATAGAGGGAACCAGAAGAAAATATGGATCCAGTTTAGCTACAGAAATGCATGAACAGACTTGAGTAGAAGTAACAGACTATATGATTAATAACAGTTATTACTTACTGTATATCCCTATACTGCTTTCCATTTGTGCAAGTCCCAAAGAATTTATAAAAGCAGCATGAAACAATAAAAGAGTATAGGAGAGAGTTCCAAGTACCTCTTGGCTGGAAGACAACAAAGTTATAAATTTTCCGTAAATTCCAGTCTAGACATAAGCCTTGACACATTTATTGCACATGGGAGGGGGTCATTGTTCAGGGTGGGCATCACTAAAGAAGACTTGCTCACAATAAAAGCTGTTCAGCAGTTGAATGAGCTGCCTAAGAAGATGGTACGCTCTCCCACCCTGGAAATTTTTAGACAGAGGTTTGGATGGTCATCTGTCAAGGGTGTGTTAGCTATGGATTTTCTGCCTCAACAGTGTTGGGCATCATGATGAGCTTTGGGGTCCCTTCTAGCCTTACGACTTTGTGATTCTGTATTGCTACTAAATGAAAATTATTACAGTGGAACCCCAAGTTATGAAATTAATTTGTTCCTCAGGGGTTTTCTTATTGCGAAAATTTCATTTTTTGAAGCACAGTTTCCCATAAGAATGCATTGAAATCCAAATAATCTGTTCCAGAAGTCAGAAAAAAGTAAAAACAACCTATTTGTTCTGTTCCAAACTCTTTATAAAGTGCACTTTGGAATTTTTCGCCGTGTTTTTGCCACTTTTTTTCTGACCTCCGGAAGGGATTAATTGGTTTTCAATGCATTTTCAGCACTTCTGACTGCAGCCTCTAGTGGTCAGCTCTGGTAATGTGCCAGGTCCATCCCTGACAATCAGCTGTAAGCTCCCTCGCCACCCGGAAGTGCCAAAAACTCAGCAATTTAGCTGCCAAAACGCACCAAAGATGCAACAAAAAAAATCCAAAAATGGAGCGGAAATGTTCTCCATACCCTCCTGCCGCCATGAGAAGTGGCGGAGGCTGCCAAAGCAGCTGAAAAATGGTGCAGTTGCGCACCATGCCAAAATAAAATGTTTCTATGGCAAAAAAATAATAAGTCAAGGCGTCATTTTCAATGGATTTCCTTTTGTATCATGAGAATTACATTACTCATAAGAACATAAGAACAGCCTTGCTGGAACAGGCCACAGCCCATCCAGTCCAGCATTCTGTCTCACACAGTGGCTCACAATTTCCTTCAGGGTATTCCCAAGGAGGTGCCTTCACCTACTTAGGATTGCCTGGAAATGGCATTGAGAGATATCCTGCCTATCTCTCCAACCCCGAGGTTGTCCTTAAGTATCCATAATTATAGCCATTGATACCCTTGTCCTCCATGAACTTGTCTAATCCTTTCTTAAAGCTGTCAAGACTGACAGCTGTCACCACTTCTTCTGGCAGGGAGTTCCATAGACCAGTAATCCTCTGGGTGAAAAAGTACTTTCCCTTATTTGTTTGAGAACTAGTACCCAAAAGTTTCACGGAGTGTCCCCTAGTTCTAGTGTTGTGCGATAGGGAAAACAGTTTTTCCTTATCTACTTTGTCTACACCGTGCATGATTTTATAAACTTCAATCAGGTCACCTCTTAGACGCCGTCGTTCAAGAGTGAAAAGGCCCAACCGTTGCAGCCTCAGATGGTAAGGAAGGTGTTCCAGTCCCCTAATCATTCTGGTTGCCCTCCTTTGCACTTTTTCCAGCTCCATAATGTCCTTCTGGAGGTATGGCGACCAGAACTGTACACAGTATTCCAGATGGGGCCTCACCATAGATTTATAAAGAGGCAAAATGACACTTGCTGACTTATTTTCTATACCCTTCCTAATGATCCCTAACATTGAGTTTGCTTTTTTCACTGCTGAGGCACACTGGGTTGACATCTTCATTGAGCTGTCCACCAGGACACCAAGGTCCCTTTCCTGATTTGTCGCAGAGAGTTCAGACCCCATCAGTTTATAAATGTAATTGGGTTTTTTTGCCCCAACATGCATCACTCTGCACTTAGTAATGTTGAAGCTCATTTGCCACTGTTTTGCCCACTCCCCCATTGTCAAGAGATCCCTCTGGAGCTCCTCACAATCTCTCACAGTTTTCACTACCCTGTATAATTTAGTGTCGTCAGCAAATTTGGCTACCTTGCTTTTTACTCCTACCTCTAGATCATTTATGAAGAGGTTGAAAATCAGGGGTCCCAGTACTGAACCTTGGGGGACCCCACTCTTTACTTCCCTCCACTTGGAGAAGTGTCCATTTAGTGCTATCCTCTGTTTCCTGTCCCTTAGCCAGTTGCTGATCCAGGACAAGACCTGTCCCTTTATTCCATGACTGGTACTCAAGGCATTCGTAACCCAGAGTTCCACTGTATTATTATTTATCAGACCTGCATACTGCCTTTCTAGCAGAATATACCACATGACCATGGAAATGTTATGCAGACACTGTCTACAGACAGTGCTGATTCTTCTTAACCTATAAGAAAGGGATGTGGTCGTGCGTGTCCAGAATGCGTGTCCGCACCCATCCAGCCTATCCCGTAATGAGTCGGCCACACTTACCTTGCCCAACTGAGACCATTGCCGCGAGGGTCCGGGGGCCGAGAGTGGGGCCTAAGCCCCACAAAATGGGGAAAAGCAAGGAAACTACACCTCCCATGGTGCCATGGGAGAAAAACAGCAGTTTAACAGCCAGGCCTGGAAACAGAATGTTGGAGAGCTGATTTGCATGTTGGACTGTGATTGGTTGAGAGTGAATGACTGACGGGCAAAGGTCCTGGAATTCTGGAGAGAATCTAACCAGGCCTGGAAACAGAATGTTGGAGAGAGCTAATTTGTATGTTGAACTGCAATTGGTTGAACTTGAGAGTGAATGACTGATGGGGAAAGGTCCTGATGTGGATGGAACAAACCCATTCCATTAAGCCTCTACAACCCTGGAACGAGACACTTTCAATGTACATCAGTGCTGTGTGAGTGAGAGACAGAGACAGTGTGTGTGTGTGTGTGTGTGTGTGTGTGTGTGTGTGTGTGTGTGTGTGTGTGTGTGTGTGTGTGTGTGTGTGTGTGTGCAAGACAATGCACAAGCCAGTAGGTTCCGGATCAGTGTGGGTGTGCCTGAATGGGAGAGAGAGAGTGTGTGTTGGGGTGTATCAGGGTCTGAAAAACCTAAACATACAATTAGCTCTCATCCTTCCTTCCCTATCTCCAGCCGTTCTTCTCCCCTTCTTTCTTTCTTTCCCTCCCTCATTCTTACCCTCCCGTCTTCCTTTCCTCCTAAATATTCTCCTCAATACCTACCATCCCTCATCATCACGGCAGAGTGAGTCTGCCCAATTTCCTTTACTAAGAGCCAGGGGGCATCACAAACGGTGTGGGGGGAGGCAAAAATGAAAAAAAAAAAACCCTCCCCAAGCCACCTCCACCCCACGGGTTGCTCACACACACCCCCCCCCCCCAAAAAAAAAAAAACCACATTGAAGACGGGCACCAATGCTAGTTGGCTATAAACTGAGCTGAGCACCTCCCCCTAGTGCTGGTCACAACTAGTTTTCAAGCAAGGGAGATCTTTACCTTTACGGCTTCCTAGTTTTTGCTTTTACTGAAAGATGGGAAATTGTTTTGTTTATGTTTTCAGATGTTCACAAGAGTATTTGCAGTCCTGAAAAATAGGCTTCTTTTCATCAAAAATCCTCAAATGTTTCTTGTTTTTGCATGGAAGAAATTACACCATCCTATGTTATACTGCTTGAGCCTTCTTACTGCATGTTGTTCAATATTGCACCCAATTATTTTTACTGTGTGACTCCAGAAGAAGAATCCATTTAAAAAATGTCAGTTATAAGACAGTATTAAAACGGAAGTAATGTAATGCTTAAAATTCACTTAATTACATAACTTTCAAAATGGCAATGAACACTTTCTAGATTATATATCATACATCTATTTAATTTTTTAAAAGTTTGGAAGTTTATAGCTGTAGCTACATATTTTACAATTTAACACTATTTGTCACTAGAGTATAGACTAAGTGTTATCATTATCTCAAGTCCAGTTCATTTTCTTCAATGAACAAAGTTGAAAGCAGCACTTAGAAAGGTTTTTTTTTAAAAAAAAATTCTCAAAAGCCTCAAGCCTTAAATTAGAGCTTCTGGAAGCTCTAATTTAAAAGAAAACCCTTTTGAAGATATGCTTGAAACTATGCTTTAAAAAATCAACAAATTGCAGAAATTCTGAATGTGAAAAATGTCTGTTAAATTTTGAGTTTATAAATGGTCAAGGAAAATCTTTAATGCTCTCTCTCTTTTCATTTAGTTCATTTTATCATTGGTAAAGATCCGAAGAACACTGTTTAGTGGTGTTGGTTGTTTTCAGTGTACAGTAATTTGCTAGGACATACTATAGCGGGGCTTCTGTGGCTCAAGTGGCTAAGACACTGACTGGGAGGCAGAAGGTCAGCAGTTCGATTCCCGAGTACTGCAGGACAGAATAAGCTCCCGTCTTTGTCCCAGCTCCTGCCAACCTAGCAGTTCGAAAGCAAGACATTGCAAGTAGATAAATAGGGACCACTTTGGTGGGAAGGTAACAGCGTTCCGTGCGCTCCGGTGTCTAGTCATGCCTGCCACATGACCACAGAAACGATTGCAGAAGCGCTGGCTCTTCAGCTTTGAAACAGATGAGAACTGAACCCTAGAGTCAGATTCGACTGGCTTTCGAGCAAGGGAAACCTTTACTTTTACTAGTAATACTTCTGATGTTTCGTGAATCTCAAATGTCCAGTTAAATTGGCACAGTAAAAGTAGGGAATATTAAAGGGCTAGTAAAGGTGTTGTAGTGTAGAAGGAGATCATATGAAAATAAATATCAGAGGGTTTGTAGTAAAATGAGAAAGAATCAAGAACTGATAAAATTGTGATGTCCAATTGACCTTTAACCTTGTTGGCTTGACTCAAATCTTACTTTGTGTTTCTCTGTAGGCTTCTTCCACACTCTTGGTGGGGATGTATGAAATTGATTATCTTGTCTTCCTTTCTCTCTCTTTCTCTCTCTCTCTTCTCCTGCCTTCTTGTTCTGTCACTTCCACACCTGCTGTACCCTCCTCTTTGCAGCAATGCATCCCCCAAAAGGTAGGTTTAAAGAGTTCATTCCTCATGCTCTGCTACTCTCATCTGCTTTTGGCTTTGCTTCCTAATGGCTGTTACTGCTACTGATTTGCTCGAGGGGCAACAAATGGTGGTAGGCAGTGATGCACTGCAGGGGGTTCTGCCTTGTTCGGCAGAACCGGTAGTGGAAATTCCCCCAGGCCATGCCCACCTGGCCGGCCACGCCAACCTCCATAGCCATTGCATTGGCCATGCCCACAGATTTGGCCCCACCCACAGATTTGGTCCCACCCACAGAGGTGGTAGTAAAAAAAAATTGGAGTGTATCACTGGTGGTAGGGTGAGACTCAAAAATGTCTTGTGGGTGCTTTCATCAGACTCACTGCCAAGGTTTGGGGCACAAGGTCTAACCTTACTTTTCCATCTTGCCTTGAAACTCATAGTGTCAAATGTGCAGTTTTGTGTGGATAGTGTTGAAATAATTGAGAAGGGGTAGCCCTGAAAATGCTTGAATGACAGTTTACTATAGTCATTGCAAAACAGGTAGTTAGCTTCAGCTGAGCAAGGTCACTATACCACAATATTTGGCAATTGAATGTGTTTATATTGCCGTATGTAAATATTGAAGTGGAGTTTGCACGTTAACCTAGTTAATTCTACGATTCTATGAATTTTAATTTAATTTTTAATTTTCGCACTTGTATGCCGCCCAATCAGGGAACCCGACTCAGGGCAGCTCACATGGTAAAAACAAACAAACAACATATACAATATACAATACACAATATACACACAAATTAAAACCAATACAAAACAATTTAAAAACCTCTTAAAACATAACAATATTACCCCCGCCGTGCCATCTATTATCTAAAAACAAATATAAAATCTACAAAATTTTAACATTAAAAAAATTAATCACAGGAGGGGGGAGCCTCAGACAAGCCGAAAAGGGGAGCTTGTTGACAATCCCGGCCCCCAGAATAAGAAATAGGACTCACTTTGTTGGATCGTAGCAACTGTATATGCTTTAATCTTCATTAAACATACTCATAGGCCATGTTCTGTGATATCTGTTTCAGTAATCGCCATATCATCAGAACAGGATGAGGTTTTACCCCAAAATAGAACTGCAAATGGTGAAAAGGTATACAGATTACCTGTCCCCATTGGCCATGTTGACTGAGAATGATGAATGTTTTAGTCCAAAACATCTGGAGAGCACCAGCTGCAGTAAAGCTAGTATATGACAAACATTATAAGATTCTTTAAAATTCTTTTTAAAAACCTGAAGTTTTTGTTTGGCCGTTTCTTCAATGTGCCTATGGCTCAGTTCAGCTTACATAGTTCATTGTAGAAGGATCAGTCTATGGGCCAACTTGGAATAGCGCTATCACATATTGCAGCCACCCTGAATATGAAGTAATAGTTTATCAACCTAACTTCTGGAGGAGCCAATAGGTCTAAATTGAGGAGGTTGATGGAGCAGAAGGCCTATGCAGCCGTGAGCAAATAAATCTTCCAAGTTTCACCTGGCCATGTGTGGCTCCAAAAGGTAACCATCTGAGACCAAAGATGAAGAGTGCCAGACATTCTGAGCCCAGTGGGTTATAGCTATTCATCATATGAAGACAGTGTCATCTCTGTAGGGCTTCTAGTACACAATGGAGGGAGTTGTTGTTGTTTTAAAGATGCCTTCGTACAAAACCATCCTTCTGTATTTCATCCGTATATTTTCTGGCACGTCAAATAAAATTTTCAAAACTTGGCTTGCTTTCTGGCACAGCTTCTGCAAACCTCTGACAAAAATCTGCAAATCTTTGCTTGGTGGTCCAAAAGAAATGGCTGTGTTGTCTTGCCACTGGTTTATACTGTATATCTTTTTACATTCCCATCTTCCAATTTGTGTATCAGTTTCTCATTTTTATATATATATATCCCCCCAAAACATAATTGTTATGTGATTTTGTTGTTATACGGGGCGATTGTTGTACGAGGTTCCACTGTATTTTGTGCACAACTGAACCATCTGAGAGTTCTTTAATTCCATAGATATAGATACAGCTGCAGAGGAATATTCTCCACTGGAGTATGTTGGCCATTACCCTGTTAGTATGGCACAAATGTCACAGGCATCACACTTGGCAACTAAGAACTACACTGTGCAATTGTGCAGTTATTTATGCGTCATCAGCATGATCAGTGTGCCTGTGGAAGTGCTCTGGAGATAGCACTTCCACTTCAGTGCTAGCACAGCTAGCAGAAAACTAATAATGATGATGATGATGCAGCACTTTAAATACTAACTGCTATATTTTTAATGTGAGCTTTCGTGGATCAAGCCCACTTCATCAGACATAGGTATGAAACTGAAACTGCAAGGCATGAGCGTATATACACCAGATACAGAGGCATAGAGTGATTAAATCAGAATGACAGATAAGCATGTAAATCAATACAGCGTCCCACAGCCGACAGTGGTAGATGATCTTTGGCTGTTATTTGGATTAGCTCTAAATGTCCCCTTTTCAATGTTACATAGTGGGGAAATACAAAACAAATACCTGGCAATGAACATATGCTAATGAATTTAACCTCTGTGTTACTGTGTGAGCACAACCCCCGTTCTGTGAGACATGCTGTGAAATAATATTACAGGAAAGTTATGACGGTGGTATAATATAACAAAATATAATATACAAAATATATAGCAGCATATAACAAATTTGATAATGTCCCATAAACTCCTGGCTAATACTCAAATCTTTGTGGTGGGTGTCCAACACATTAAAAATATAGCAGTTAGTATTTAAAGTGCTGCAGCATTTTCTTTGCTTTCTGATATGCCTGAAACACAGACTAACACGACTATTATTCAAAAATAATAATAACTTGCGTAGTTGTACAACAAGATTTTGTCCATTATATTGAAAGTCACTCAATGAAACCAAGCTACTCACTAGTTCTGTAGATTTTGAACTACAACAGTCATTTCTAAACGTTGTCATAATCTGAATGCTTCATTTCTCTTTCATGATTATGGCTTTGGAGAGGGAAGCTGGCCAGCTTGCAGATATATCTGTAGAATCAATATGAAGACGATGGAAGAGCAAAGCCAAACAATGCAAGGGGAAAAGTTGTGCAATAGGTTTTTAAATTTCCCAGAGTTCCCACTATCAGGTAGAAGTCTGTGTTCCTCTATATCAGGGATTCTCCACCTAAGGCCCGTGGGCCAGATCCAGCCCCCGGCACCATTTCATGTGGCCCCCCACCCCTCCAAGGGGATTTAAGAAACAAAATGGCTGTCCCTTTGAAGCTGTTGAGACAAAATGGCCATCCCCCATCGTGCAGGCAGGGCAAAATGGCTGTGCAGCCCTCAAAGCTGACTGAGAGAGCATGACCCTGCCCCTGGCTTGAAAAGATTGGGAATCCCTGCTCTATACCAGTGATGGCCAACTTTGGCACTCCAGGTGTTCTGGAACTTCAATTCCCAGAAGCCCTGATCAGCAGGAGTGCTGACTTGGGCTTCTGGTAATTGAAGTCCAAGAACACCTGGAGTGCCAAGGTTCACCATCACTGCTCTGTATGAACCTTCAATCTCGTCCGAAGCTGAAGAAAATAAACTGCCTCATGCATCCCTTAGTACAGGTAAAACTCAGAAAATTAGAATATCGTGCAAATGTTCATTCAGTCCAGTAATGCAACTTAGAAGGTGAAACAAATACATGAGATAGACTCATTACATGCAAAGTGAGATCATTCAAGCCTTACTTTGTTATACTATTGATGCTTATGGTTTACAGTTTATGAAAACCCCAACCCCCCAATCTCATGTACCCCATAATCATCACATAATCTCATGTACGCTGCACGCCATGATCATCACAATTATAACGAATTAAGGCACAACATCTCTCGCTTTGCATGTAGTGAGTCTATCTCATGTATTTGTTTCGCCTCTTAAGTGAAATGAATGAACATTTGCACGATATTCTAATTTTCCGAGTTTCACCTGTATAACATCTGTTTGGCTTCTTTGCCCCTTCATTGGTTTTCTGCTGTTTGCAAAATTACTATCCTCCCTATCACATATCTCTGTTTGATTATTCAAGGTCTACAAATTAATTTGGGAATTTTTTGATACCTTCCGGGTGCTAGGAATGGCTATTTCTTGCTAGAGGAAAGGACTGAACTGACCCGTATTGGCTTTGGTCAGTTATTCCTTCATCCTTCTTTCATTGTTACTTGCTGCAATTCCACAGGCAGAATGTACACCTGGCTGTTCATGCAGAAAACTTCAAGTCTGAAATCGTTGATGTAAAGAAGATGAGGGACATCTGGTCATGGATTCCTGAACGTTTTGCACTTTGCCAACCTTTGCTGCTTTTCACCACCTCAGAACATGGTTGCAGTCTACGCAGGTACTGTCTTATCTCCTTAGGTAGTGGTCGCCCTTGCTCATATCCCTTGGACAGCTTTAGGTTTAAAGCTTAGAACTTTAAAAGGTTAGACTCAATATCTATAATAATTTCATTCATCTCTCTCTCTCTCTCTCGTTCTGTAGATTCTATTCACATTGTGAAGGACATGAACCAACTCTTCTTCTGATTAAGACAATCAAACAAGAAGTACGTTGATAGAACGAGAGGGCGGCTACACTGTTGAAATAAATTGAGAGCTGACCAAGGTTTTTTTTTTTCCAGTTGGTCTGAAACCAATTTAGTGCCACGTGGCCTTCATGTCAGCATGCATGTCCTCATCAGACAACACCAATCCCTTTATCAATAACACTGATCTAGCACTATGTCAGTGATGGAAGTCCTGTCCGCCTCCCTGGAGTGATAGACTGAACAGCTCACAATCAGTCTGTCAGTCCAGGGAAGTGCACAGGACTTCAAATCACTAACATTGTGCTACATCAATGTTATTGTTTAAAGTATCTGTGAGGTAGAAGCACAGTTTAGGAGCTCAGCTGGCCCCATGTGCAGATGCTGACATTCTGGAGCTGGCTCTGCAGAGGCGGAGCAACTGCTACATAGGCATCTGCCTGGGCCATCAGCCAAGGTCCTAAACCAAGGATTCTCAACCTGTGGTCTGTGGGCCGAATGCAGCCCATGGCACCATTTCATGTGCCCCCCCCCCCCACCGCCTCCACCACACCAGGAAGTACCATATGGTGGAGGAAGGGCAAAATGGCCGTCCAGCCCCCGAAACTGAGGGAGCGTGACTCAGCCCCTGGCTTAAAAAGGTTGAGAACTCCTGAAGAGATGGTAACTCTTGGACTGTAGTGGGTCAAGTAGCTAAGATGCTTACTGGAAGGTCGGCAGGTCAGCAGCTCAAGACCTGAGTACCGCACGATGGAGTGAGCTCCACTGTCCCAACTCCTGCCAACCTAGCAGTTTAAAAGCAAGAAATTGCAAGTAGATCAATAGGTACCACTTTGGTGGGAAGGTAAACATCATTCCGTGCACTCTGGTGTTTAGGCATGCCTGCTACATATCCATGGAAACGTCTGGAGACGCAGACAGCACTGGTTCTTTGGTTGTAAGATGAGCACTGCACCCTAGAGTCAGATACAACTGGCTTTCAAGCAAGGGTGTCCTTTACCTAATCCTATTTCAGCCCCCATGGTTTAAAAGACAAGACATCGAAAGCTGTATTTTTAATAACTAAGCCTGCAAATTTCTCTGCCTCAACGGCTCAATTGGACATTTTTGACCTTTTACTCATTTGAGCTATTTAAATGTCAAGTTTTCCCTTCTCCATTCATGAAGTGATCAGTGATCTTTGGGAACTTTATTTTAATGAAAAGAGCAAATGAGATTCCCACCAATTTCCATCTAGGTCAAGAAGTTGTAAACTTGTATAATCTATTTTCTGCATGGAGAGACATAAAATGTGTTCTTCGATGATAGCCAGAGTCAAACTTTAGGCATAATCCTATACTCATATTAGAGCCAACTCAGAGGCCAATCTATGTTTTGCCACAGGATGCATTCAGTTGGAGACACTCATCATTCACAGTTCCCTGACAAAAATTGGCTGTAAGAAGTACATGCTTGTTGCATTTCACACCTAAAATCGGCAAAGAGCAAATCCCAAAATGTCATGTGACTGGTGTTTTACAGTTTTGAAACCTCCCAGCATTAAAGCTTTAAGCATTTGACTTTTTTTTTTAATCGACAGCTGTCAACTTTTAATTGTTACCTTCCCTAGGTTTGTGGTGCTTATTTGTCAACCGATTGGAATGAACGCAAACGGGGAGGAAACAAGCTGAGTTACTTTGGGACAGGGGAATGTTTTGTTTTCAGGGTAAGAAGAAAGTTTGTTTTTTCCTTTCTCCCCCCTCCCTTAATAGCCGTGGTGGCAAACCTATGGTACACATGCCAAAGGGGGCACTTGAAGCCTTCTCTGTGGGCATACACGCCGGCACCCCAGCACAGCTCTGCCCAGCAGTCAATGGGAGCGCTTCCTCCCTCCCCCAGCACAGTTTGCCCCATCCCTCTGCCCAGCAGCCCAATGGAAGCACTTCTTCCCTTCCTCCCCCCCCCCCTTTAGCACAGAGTGGGTTTTGGGTTGTGTAAGGGTTTTGGGTTGTATACTCATTACTCAAGAGTAGGATTTTGGCCTACACATAGTTAGGATTCCACCTGAATTGCCTCCCTCCTAGCTAAGCAACCCAGGATTTTAGCTTGATGTAAGTAAGGTAGCGTATAGCCAAGTAAACACTCCAGTCATCTTCTGGTATTTTAAAAGTATATTGTAATCAAAGTAAGTTACAGAATAAAGTTTCTCAAAAGTTCAGAAAGCACATTAAAACAAAGAAAACTTATCACATTGTGGAAGCACAGTGCCCCCCCCCCTTCTAGCTTAAGCACCTACATGTTTTCTAAGTTCACAGCTCACCCTCTGCATGAAGCCCCAGAACAAGAGAGAGTTCTGCTCCCTCCCTGTGGTTTTTATCTTTTCCAACAAGTTCCACCTTCTGGCCATCCCCTGAAAGATTTCAGCCAATCACTATACAGTATCACATGCCTATCACAAATTAGGTTTCATTTCTTCCAAACCACAAGGCTAGCATGTTTCGACTAACAATCCTGCTATGGAATGTGCCATAGCTTCCCCCCCCCCCCCCACGCTTGGAAATCTCCATTTTGGAATTAGGCTAAACTCAGGGTACAATCAGTACCCTGACAGGTTGCAGTTTGGGCACTCGGTCTCTAAAAGGTTCATCATCACTGCCTTATAGCAATACCCTTATTTGGAGTTCTTTTTTGTTTACTGTTTTATTATTTGCTTTATAAATGTAAAACATAGCTCTGTGAAAAATGGCTGTGATGCATTACTTTTCATTGGGTGGTGGTCCCCCTCAGTGGAGGAAATACCACTGGAAACCATGATCCTGGGCCCAACGGCAAAATGAGCAGAGAAGGAACCACTTCTGATTCCCAACCGTCATGGAGGCGGAAGAGGCCATGCCCAGATGGACTGGCTGTGAAGGCACACCTTGTCAATATCCTCAAGGCTGCGGCCGTCCATTGCAGTCCTGGTGTTAAATCCTACATGTCTCATTTCATACATGCTGCAGGAGATGGCTCCGTGATCATAGTGTGTGGGTCACCTCGTGGCAAGCTGGGATCCACCTTAAACAAATTCATGCCAGTGGCACGTTTCCTGTTTCCAGGGGAAATGTATACTTGAACACAAGTAACAGCTGACGATGACGATTACTCTTCAATGGATGCTGCTGTTTCCAGAATGTCGTGGATAGCTTTTGGAGATGTATCTTGATTTTCTTTTATGAGTTATCCAATTCAATAGTTATTGTTATATAGAAGGCTTTGCTCTGGAGCTAACACTTTCTGAATAGCTGGACACTGAAATTATAAACTATCCTCTGTTCAGGCTTCCTACTGAGAATATTTCTGACTCAATATATTTTTTATGGCACAGTATTTTGGGAGTACATTGATCTTGAAAAGGCAATGATGAAGTGGACAGGCTCCTTGCAGCTGTACGTGCCACTACATGTCCTTTGGACCCCTGTCCCACCTGGTTGGTGAAAGCCTCCAAGGTGGTGACAGGTGGCTGGGTTGGGGCGATAATAAATGCATCCTTACGGGAGGGGGTATTTCCTGCACCATTAAAACATGCTTTGGTGCGCCCCCTCCTGAAGAAAATATCCCTTGACCCAGCTGTCCTTAACAATTACAGGCCGGTTTCCAACCTGCCCTTTTTGGGTAAGGTTTTGGAGAAGGCGGTGGCACGCCAGCTGCAGAGTGTCCTGGAGGAAGCGGATTATCTAGACCCCTTTCAATCAGGATTCAGGCCCGGGTAGGGTACGGAGACGGCATTGGTCGCACTAATGGATGATCTCTGGCGGGAGCGGGACGGGGGTTATCCATCCGTCCTTGCTCTTCTTGACCTCTCAGCGGCCTTCAATACCGTCGGCCACGGTATCCTTCTGGAACGGCTCAAAGGATTGGGGATCCAGGGCACTGTGTTGTCCTGGTTTTCCTCTTTTCTGGAGGGCCGTACCCAGTCGGTGTGGTTAGAGAGTGAGAGGTCCAGCCCTAGGTCCCTCAAGTATGGGGTTCCTCAGGGCTCGGTGCTTTCTCCCCTCTTATTTAACATCTACATGAAGCCACTGGGTGAGATCATTCGTTCCCACGGGGTGCGGTACCATCAGTACGCGGATGACACCCAGTTGTATATCTCGGCCCGTGGGGACCCCAGTGATGCTGTTGAAATCCTATCCGGATGCCTGGAGGCCATTGGGGTCTGGATGGGGGCCAATGGGCTTCGGCTGAATCCCAGCAAGACAGAGTGGCTGTGGATAGGGGGCCCCGTGTTATCCAGGGAGTTACCACCTTTGGTACTGGATGGGGCGGTTTTGCCCCAGACAGACCCAGTGCGCAACTTGGGGGTCCTTCTGGATTCACGGCTGCTGCTGGAAGAACAAGTGGCGGCTGTGGCCAGGAGGGCTTTTGCCCAACTTCAGGTGATTCGCCAATTGCGCACGCTCCTGGACCGGGGCTCCTTGCTTATGGTCACCCATGCTCTGGTTACTTCCCGACTAGATTATTGTAATGCGCTCTACATGGGGCTGCCCTTGACGACCATTCGGAGGCTGCAGCTGGTCCAGAATGCGGCAGCCCGGGTGGTGATGGGATGTGGGCGATATGCCCATGCCTCACCGCTACTTCGGGAGCTGCACTGGTTACCAGTTTGTCTCCGGGTGCAATTCAAGGTGCTGGTCTTGACCTTTAAAGCCCTATATGGCAGTGGGCCAGGATACCTTAGAGACCGCATCGTCCCAAGAGTGTCTGCCCGTCCAACCAGAGTGAACCGGAGGGGCTCTCTAATGGTGCCATCAGTTAGGGGTGCACATCTGTCTAGCACCCGAAGGAGGGCCTTCTCCGTGGCCGCACCAACTCTCTGGAACCTCCTGCCAACAGATCTAAGACTTCAAAGAGAATTGCTGCCCTTCAGGAAAGGATTGAAGACCTGGCTGGCAGGGCAGGTGTGGGGCCCGAATGGGATCACGGTTTCCCCCCTGCTGGCTTACGTAAAGAATTAAGAACTCTCTCTTCCTTTTTTAGAGTGGGTGGGATGGATGGGTGGGATAAGGGTTTTTTTTAAGTGGGTGGGATATGGGGTTTTTTAAGTGTTTTTATATGTTTTTAGAATTTGTTGTAATGCCGCCCTGAGTCGGGTTCTGCCTGAGTGGGCGGCATATATAAATACGACTAAATAAATAAATAAATAATAAATGAAGGCTTTAGATGTACCAAAGACTATCCCAGGGATCAGCAAACTTGGCTCTCCAGGTGTTCTCAAAGCCCTGGTTAGCAGATGTACTGACTTCAGCTTCTGGTAAATCCAAGAACACTGGGAGAGCCAAGTTTGCTGACCCCTGATCCATACCTGTCAAGCACGGCTCTGGAAAATATGGGAACTGCTCCAACCTGGGCATGCATGCGCAGCAACAATTCCTTTGCGCATGCACAGAACTGCCTCTGATGGGCGTGCATGTGCAGTAACCCCTTTCCCCGCCGTTCAAAATACAGGACGGCGGCGGGAAAGGAGGAACGAACGCTGAAATACGGGAAATCCTGGCTAATATGGGATACTTGACAGGTATGCCCTGATCTATCCTAATTACTATGAAAATTTCTAGAATTGGCCTGTCTACATCAGTGTTTCCCAACCTTTGATTTTTGGACTTCAATTCCCAGAAGCCTAAGTTAATTCCCCAAAGCACACTGATCACTGGCCTACATGCACCAACACAGCTTGCTTACCTTTTTCTATTCTTGCTGGAACTTGGCAGTGGCACTTTTGAACTTCTATCGTTCCCAAGTTTTCCAAGGGAACTGCATGATATAAATGTGATACCGGGCACTTGGATGAAACTTGAGTGAGTTGCCCTAAATATTTTCTCAGAATACAAATCTTGTTGCGGAGAGAGTACCAGAGGTAAAGGTTAGTATTGACAGATAATTTCTCATTAATTTTATTTCTCTTCTTTCTAGTTGGTTCCTGAAGTGGAACGCTATGAGTGGGTAATAATCAAGCATCCTGAACTAGCGGTGACTCCATCAGAGGAAGGAAACAATTCCTCCAAAATTTCTGACACTCCATCCTCAACTAACCTCCCTCCGGATCCTTCAGACCGGCTTTCTCCCTTCCTTTCTGCCCGGCACTTCAATCTGCCTTCCAAAGCAGCATCTATGTTTATGGCTGGTGGGATTGAATGCATCATTGTAGGTAAGTCTGTACACATTGCCACTGCATGCTAGTCCTAAAAAGAGAAAAGATTGAATGTGTCAATACTCTTCTCACAGCTGCACAAGTAGATCAGGGGTTTGCAGCCTATAGCCTGTGGGCCGAATCCGGCCCATAGTGCCAAATAATCTGGCACCCGATCTTGCGCCAGCCGCCCCTGCCGCTGTCACCACTGCAATCAGCCACAGACTCATTTACAGCTGTGTAAACGCGTTTACAACAGCCACAGATACATTTTATGGCATCAGTCCGACCCGCTCAGTTCTCTGAGGGGGTGTAGTCCAGCCTGCGGCTAGAAAACATTGAGAACCCCTGCCCTAGATCATCTGAGAACCATGGTAAAAAATGGAAGAAATATTTTACCTGCCCATCAGTCTGATAATAATAATTTCATGTCAGAAATTATTCTGTGTTGAAAGGATTTTGCGGGAGAAACTCTGCTCAAGGAATGCCCAAATGAGGCTCCTTTCGTGTCCCCAAGAGCTGGGACAGAGACAGGCACTCAATCCGTCATGCAGTATGGGTATAATGCATAATGGATGGTCATAAGATTTCATGTTTTCCTATCCAAACTATCTAGCTCCGCCTGAGTCCACTTTATAATGCCAGCAGTATACCTGATAACAGGTACGGCCCAGATGTTAATGGCTTTTCTGGTATTGCCTTCATTCAGTTTGCTTTTCAGAACTTTTCTGACCCTTTTATTGTATTCTTTACTGACCGCACTTTTCAATTGCACATGCTTGATGTTATCCAATTGCAATATGCCCAGATATTTATAGGCTCCAGACTGATAATACTTAATGGCTTGCCCATTTGGCATTTCAATTCCTTCACTTTCCATGATTTTTTCTTTTCTCTGTGCCACTGTGGCGCATTTATTCAATCCAAACTCCATGTTAATGTCAGTACTGAAAATCCGGGCTGTGTTGGTCAGTGACTGTATTTCAGTTTCTGATTTCCCATACAGCTTTAGGTCATCCATGTATAACAGGCGAGAGCTTTTCCTTAAAATTTTGGCAGTTTGGTACCCCAGGTTTGTCTTCTGCAAAGTTATTGACAAGGGGGATCAAGGCAATGTTGAACAACAAGGGCGATAAAGAGTCACCTTGAAAAATCCCTCGTTCGATATTAACCAATCCATAACTCTCATCTCTAACAAACAGTTCTGTTTTCCAGTTCTTCATTGCACTTTCAATAAAGGTAATAATTCTTTTACATATCCCGATGACATTATTATCATCATCATCATCATCATTTGTCAGAAATTACTCTGAGTTGAAAGGATTTTTGAGGCAGAAACTCCACTTAGGGAATGCCCAAATGAGGCTCCTTTCATGTCTCCAAGAGCTGGGACAGAGACGGGTGCTCAATCCGTCATGCAGTACCTGGGTTTCAAACTGCTGACTTGCCAGCCTTCCAGCTAACAAGGCAAGCTTCTTAATCACTCACTGAGCCACTGCAGTTGTAATTAACTCTGCAGTGCTAAAAACCAAGTTGGTAACAGACAAGTCCAATATGCAACACTTCATTTGCTTTTTATTTAATCCAAATGTTCTTAATATCATAATTATATCATAATCATGACATAATTTGCTTTATTTTATTACTTCTGCAGATGTTCAACTCTTGCATGTTTCATGACCTGTAGTTTGTGATAAAATTAAGTAAAAAATTTTTAGTGAGCTAATTAAGTAAATCTAGTTTTAGTGAGCTAAAGTGGTCACTGGTTCTTTGCTCCCTGAATGGGTGATGAAGAAAGTCTGGGGAAATGCCTTCAAAGCAAGGTGCTGGTTACTGTAGTTTATTTCTGAAAATAGTCAAAAACAGACTGAAACTGTGAAAATAGAAATGAGTATGATGAACATTGAATGTGCAGCCTTATTGGTTGATATAGAGGAAAAAGTGGAATGAAAGATGAAAAATGGGTTTGGAAGGGCCATTTCTAAGTGTCACATGTTTTTATCTGGAGAGGAAAAAGTATGTTTGCTTTTACTTGCTTGTGAGTAAACAGTAGAAAGAATTAATTAAATGGGTTAGCAAGCTAGGCCAGGAAATATAGATATGCCTTTCTTCTTTTATTCTGAGAAAAGAGAAAAATAAAAATGTTCCTTGTTTCTAATTTTTTTTTGTACCTGATCTTGAACTTTAATCTATTTTTTCCTTCAAAATAAAACTGATTGAAACAGAAGGTGTTGTACTTAGTATAGAGCATTGGCTGCTGATAGTATTCCAGTTCCTTTATTGGCAATACTAAATTTTGCTATTTTACATTGCTATTCCTACCTGATCTGGCTGGTTTGTAAGCATAAACCAGGAGTGCCCAAGCTTTTTGGGCTGTGGGCCGGTCACGTGGGTTGAGCATGCCAGTCACGTGGTTCCTCCCACTAGAAGCGGATGTAACTTGCGCACATGCAT
Source organism: Bradypodion ventrale (assembly GCA_035047345.1). Taxonomy (NCBI): domain Eukaryota; kingdom Metazoa; phylum Chordata; class Lepidosauria; order Squamata; family Chamaeleonidae; genus Bradypodion; species Bradypodion ventrale. The sequence continues at coordinate 12,414,679 of JAWDJE010000014.1, read as the reverse complement.
TTTACTTCCGCTTCCAGGGGCGGTGCAGGCAGAATGATCTGGTGTCAGGCCAGATCCGGCCCACAAGCCATACTTTGGGCACCCCTAGCACAAACAGTCAGTGGTTGAAACTTATCATAGATTTCTCTAGCCTGGGGCAGAACCACATGTACTCTGAAGCAGCAACAAGTGTTTGTGCTAGATTTCTGGATGGGAGCAGGTCTCTGTCAGGTGGACCGAGTGCTATGGTAGTAGGATAATGGGCTTTGTTATCCTTACAGAGAGTGAGGTGCAGCCGACAAAAGCCCCACTGAAACCATTAATGCCTGCTCTCAGTAAACTACCCTTTTTGCATCTGATTAGCACCTATTATTAAGTGTAGTAAACGATCTAGTAAATGTAATTTAATTGTTCATGTATATAGAGAGCATATGTACCAAAGACAAATTCCTGGTGTGTTAGCACACCTTGCCAATAAAGGATTCTATTCTATTCTATTCTATATTGACCATTTTGGCAACACTTGTATGCCTTGACCCCAAAACCTACTGAAGGCAACGGTATCCATAGCTATATGTGTGCCCAGTGAATGTGGGGAGGAGGGAAATTGAAACTGTTGTACAGGGGCTTCTCATGATATGTTTTCACATGTATGGTGATGCAGGTGCCATCCTGTGTCTATAAGAGTAATGCACACAGAACATAAGATTGAAGTCTCTGCTTCACGTCTTGATCCAGAGTGAAAATGTAACTTGCGTCTCTTCTCTGCAGGAGGTGGTGACGGCCAAGCTCTCTACATTGATGCAGACCTCAACCATGGAAGAACTGGCCACTGCAACACTTTCAACAACCAACCGTTGTGCTCTGAAAATTTCCAGATCGCTATCATGGAGGTCTGGGGGTTCAAGGACACGATGAGCCACGAATGAAGTTGTCTGCTTCCAAAAAAATCTAGGCAATGAACTATGTTATGACTTTGAGCCCAATCCAGTTTCAAGAGCCAAGCTACTCTTTGGAGCACAATCAGTGGGTTTCTTTTGTAACTTAAAGAGTGGTGTTAAGGAGCTCACTTATATGCAGCAGCTAAGTACTTTGCTGTGCAGTTCTTTATATGCCGTTTCAGTTGGGCTAAGTGACTATTCTTCAGCCTTTTTAATGAGGGCAGGAGGCAGGTAACTTTGGAGACCTTGATAGATGTCTTGGGTTTTTTTTAATAGCAAGGGTGTAGTATCACTTTCAACCCCAAATTGATGCCTTGGCATATCAGAGCTACCGTATGGGCAAACTGTTAGGAGACCAGATACTTTTCTGAACCTGGCAAAAGTGCAAATTAACATCTTGCTTCCCTAACAATATCCGTTGTTCTTTTGGCAGACATTTCAAAGTCCTACAAGCATGAACCAAGCTTCTGTGTCCTGTGTTACAACTGAAATGGATTACGTTGCTGGTTTATCTCCCTTTTCCTTCTGAGCTGCAGCCCTACAACCCTCTTAGAACATTGATGGCCAACCTTGGCACTCCAGGTGTTCTTGGACTTCAATTCCCAGAAGCTCAAGTCAACACTTCTGCTGATCAGGGCTTCTGGGATTATTTTTTGTAGACCATAGTTCTGTTAATGCAACCTAAAATAGCATTTGACTTTTTTGCACTGTTAACATATTCAGCTATCTGCATCTCTCCATTGGATTATGTAAATATAATATTTTAGTCTCTCTTTTACTCATATGTTGATTTTCCAGCTTTGCTGTGCAAGAACATCTGGAGTGCCACAGTTGTCCATCACTGTCCTAGAAGCTGCCCCAGATAATCCTCAATAGGCTGCAGGAGGATTTGGAGATAGAGAAATTTCCATTGTACATAAATGGATCTTTTGATCTGAGCCATTGTTTTCTAGTAATATATTTAAAAGCTCTGTGTGTGTGCGTGGGTGCGCATGTGTGTGTGTGTGCACATGCGTCCACAGCTGGCTCTTGACCTGATGGCCAACATTCATTTGGCCTTCCAGTTTGTGTGATTGTGAAGTCAAATAGTTTGGGCATGCTTATTTCCCGTCAGTATTCAGTGCCACTGCTGAGCCGTGGACATGTTGTTCTTTCTGTTTACATTCCTGATCCTACATTATCAGTAGCATCATGACTTCGAGGGTTGTGGGTTAATCTTAGGCAGCTAAAGTTGCAGAGAATAACTTCCCCTTTGGCACGGAAGTAGTTGCTGTTCTTTCAGAACTTTCAGGAAATAGGAAGGAGCTTGAGTTGGGTTGAGAAAGGCAAGGATATCCTGAAACTGACATTGAATTTCTGCACCATCAGCAGAGTAAAGTCATTGTAACCAACTGGGAAAAAGACTGGTTCATTTATGAACTCTTCGTTAGAGAATCTGTGGGCAATGCCTGGCAGTGGCCAAGTCATGGGAGACTTCTTGCAATGCAGTGTTTGCCTCTTTATCAGTGACATCATTTAAGTGCAGGTCACTTATCTGTAAGCAAAGTCTGCCTCTTAAGATAGAAGCACTGTCCTTTTTCATTACAATTGGTTGGTTATCTGCTCCTTCTTTATGTCAGGTTGATTGTAAGAGTTGCCAGCTGCAATGGAAGGAACTTAGGAAGATTTGCAGTGTCCTGATATATATCCAGCATCTACACCAGGGTTTTCCAATTTTTTCAAGCTGGGAGCCCGGTCACGCACTCTCAATCAGCTTCGAGGGCTGGATGGCCATGTTGCCCTGCCTGCACAATGGGGTGGCCATCTTGTCCCAACACCTTCATTTTGTTTCTTGAATGCCCTTGGAGGGGTGGAGGGCCAAATGAAATGGCGCTGTGGACCGGATTTGGCCCACGGCCTTAGGTTGGGAACCCCTGATCTACGCAATTAGAATAAAGAAGACAGCTTAAAAGACTTGGCTTTTTCTTCCCCTATTATTAATTGGCTTAAATGTTTAACTTGACTGTGTCCTTATTTGCATAGTTGGCACAGTCATTGGAAGGGTAATAAAGTAAGCAACATCTACTTCGGAAGCAGTTGAAAAATATCAGGAAACTGCTGTTTCACTAACGGAGGTAATATGGCCATCACACAAGGCACAGCCTCTGGGAGACCCGGACTAAGCCCTGCTTGCTTAACAAGATTGTAGTAGGTATAATTGCACCTGACAGCCATGGATCCAGGCTAAGGAATCTGGGGTTTTGGGTCTAGTGAAGTATTTAGAATTCATTGCTAGAGCACTCTAGGGCACTTTTCAAATAACTGGGGAAATTTCTAAGTATTTTTCCAACCTACCAAATCTTAGGGATGAAGCCATGACAATTAAGTTGTGTCAAATTGACATGATCATGACCTGTTTGTTAGCAGGGGTGATGGGCAAAGAGGAGAATCCGTTGCATGATATTTCACTGATAAAGCTAATAATTTGTCATAGTTGGTGAGGTTCTTTTACCACATTTTTTTTTTTTTGCTTTTTATTTTAATGAATACTGGTAACATTTCTGGCTGTTTGTTAGAGTCTTTAGTATCCAGTAATCAACTCCAAAATATCCTGCTAAGGTGAATGTTTTACAAAACAAAAAACCCAGCATATCAAACTGGCTTCATATCAGTCTCCTAGTTCTTGGGTCGATTTATCTGAATGACAGCTTACAGAATTCTGGGGAATATCAGAAGCTATCATCCCCCCCAAAATAGCAAACTTTTCCAAGTTCTGTATTGTACTCATCTGAAGATGGTGTAAGTTTGCCTTCTAATTTTTAATTGTGTAAACAAGCTTAGGTATGAAAGGATTAAGCCAGACTCTGAAAAAGAGGGTGATATGAAAATTCATTTCTTCAAAAGAGTCTTGCTTTACAGAAACAAGAGGCCAACTGTAGCCCTAACTGAAAAGCTTTTGATATTTTAGCTTGAATTCCAAACCCAATTTATGATTTCTTTCAGATATTTTCTGTCTGCTTAGTACCATGAATGTTGTGCTTCTGGTGGCTAAGAAGAAGTAATTCTAGGAACCACCAAAGTTGTGTCCTGGGATATACAGGTGAAACTCGGAAAATTAGAATACCACGCAAATGTTCATTCAGTTCAGTAATGCAACTTAAAAGGTGAAACAAATATATGCGATAGACTCATTGCATGCAAAGCGAGATAGTTCAAGACTTTGTTATAATATTGATGCTTATGGCTTACAGCTTATGAAAACCCCAACCCCCCAACTCATGTATCCCATAATCATCGCATATTCTCATGTACGCTGTACACCATGATCATCACAATTATAACGAATTAAGGCATGACATCTCTCGCTTTGCATGTAGTGAGTCTAGCTCATAGATTTATTTTACCTTTTAAGTGAAATGAATGAACATTTGCATGATATTCTAATTTTCTGAGTTTCACCTGTAGAGAGTCCCTCACACCAGACGGCTGTGCTTCTGGGTTGATAAAGGCAAGGATATCCTGGAACATATTACAACAAATATTTTGTATTTTGAAATGTGGCTGGAAACAGCAAAGCTGATGAGTAGACTGAATGTCAGAATTTTCTTGAGAAAATGAATAATGCATAAGGACCATGACAATTACTTCCCCAAAGAGAAGGCAGTTGAAGAGTTTCTACATCTCGCATATAATAAAGAGGACAAAAAAAGAGTGTTGTCTTTATGAAGAGACAAACATATCAGGAATGTGCTAAACTTTACCAAAAGTATACAACCCAGTGACTTTATTAAAATCAGTTAATACCAGAATTAGTGTGAAAGAATAAAATCATAGCACTTATCTGTTTAATGTTATTTTCTGGGAAGGGGAGGGAATCTTTCCCTTTTTTTCTGCCTCATAAATGTCATAGTTTCTATGCAAAATGAGACTTGTTTCCCCCCAACCTAAACAGTCACTATTATATTGTATATTGGTCAATCTGTAGCTGCGGCAAGTGAACTCAAGTGTTACAGGTCCACATATCTAGAAAATGAAGAAGACACAACTGAAGTTAGCTGTCTTCTCTCTTTGTCGTATATTGCAGTGTGTGTGTGTGTTTTCACTGATTGTTGTACCTGGTTGAAGTCAAGTACAAGTACCTATGTAACATAGGTAACTATGTACAAGTACCTATGTACATAGGTAACTGCCTATGTTACCTCTCAGATATTGTGATGTTGTTTTTCTCTTGCACTGTAACCCTTGTCCTTCATATCATCATACAATGAATGCATCCCCTTTCTTCTTGAACTGATAAAGGTGTCAGCAGCTGTATGTGTATGTGTGTAAATCTCTGAAAACACAGAAATAAAATCAAAAGAATAAACTTGGGACATGACTCTTTAATCCCACCACATGTTCAATGCTGCGGACCACCTAACTCAGGAGTCCTCAAACTTTTTAAGCCAGGGGCCAGGTCATGCTCCCTCAGACAGTTTCAGGGGCCAGATGGCCATTTTGCCCTTCCTCCACCACATAGCACTTCCGGGTGTGGTGAAGATGGTGGGGGGGGGGGGGGCACATGAAATGCCGCTGTGGCCCACAGGCCACAGGTTGAGAATCCCTGACCTAGCTCTTCTAGAAGTATTTGGTTGGATGCCATAGTCATTGGATTGATTATAGAGGGATGTGTCACCTGTCTTGCATTCCAGGCCTCAGCCCCTTTCTCCAGATGTATGGCGATCCTCAGGGGTCATAATCCCTCCACTTTGTCCTTGATGTCAGAGACTAAATAAAACAAAAATGTTGTGGCACTTTAAATACTAACTGCTCTATTTTAATGTTAGCTTTCATTGATCAAGGCTTGATTTCTATACTGATGTTCAGAAGCCATGTGTACTGGGCTGAGAACTGAGAAGATTAAGTGGTAAATGATCACTTTAATTCAATTTCCAACCGGGAAATCCCTGACCAGCCTAGATAAAGAAGAGGGAATTAACACATAATCAACAACACTACTTCAAGGTAAATCCGCCTGCGTCGCATCTGAAACCACTCCCAGAAGTGGTTCCGGACGCGCATGCGCAAACATGGCCATTTCTGGGGGCATGGTCAGGCCTGCTCAGCTGTTCTGGGGGTGTGGTCAGGCCCCTGGTGCAAAAAGATTGATTTAGTTTATGGAGTGAAGGTGATATAGAGCTGTGTGTCCAATTGTAACAGACGCTCAAAAGACCTCAAGGTCAATTATAGTGGCATATGCCTGACATGGATACTTTCCTACATTACTCCCTCAGTTTACAATGAGTGGCTCAGTTGTATTTATGTCAGGGAGAATAAGGACGGCTCTTTTGTACCAGGACAGCAATATTTGGCAATACAAAAATACAATACTTCCGAATACAAAAGCAGCAGCCAGCAATCCGCAAGGAAGAGCACCACCCCTTACGGATCGCTGCCTGCCCATCTCCGGTTAGGTAAGCCAGGAGAAAAAGGAGACAGAGAGGAGAGAACCATCGTTAGGCACAGATAACTCTTCTCTGCCGCCTCCTCCTTCTCCCCTGACCTACCTAACGATCCTTCCCGGGAGAGAAACGGGCTGAATGCCTCCTCCTCCTTTCCCCCATTGCTGCATCGAAATCAAAATTCGAAACAGCAATGGGGAAAAGAGAAACCGACAGCCTGTTCTTCACAACAAAGTAAACACCAAAAACAAACACCAAAATTAATAAAAAATAATAAAACAAAAAAATAAATAATTTAAAAAACCATTAATAAATAAAAAAGTAAACCACAAATTACACAAAAACATCCACAATACCACAAAACCACATACAAAACACCTAACTACAACACGAAAAAACCACAAATTACACAAACAAACAACTAATTACAAAAATAAACAACAACGAAATAACAAAACCAATTACACAAACCTAAAACTCAACCAAGACAAAAAAGAACAAACAGAAACACATCCCAGCCCACCACCACAAAAACAAAACAAAGAAAAACCCCAGAAGAAAAAACCAGAGAACTCACCAGCCATATCTGTCAACCATCCCGATTTGGCCGGGATTACCACGGAATTTGACACCGATTGACGTCATAACCCGCCCCGCACTGCCAAAACCCCGTAATTTGGCGACGGGGGAAAACTCTTTTGACGCATGCGTGGAAGCACTCCGCCGCTTGCACAGCCCCTACGCAAGCGGCGGAATGCTTCCACGCATGCATGGAAGCGCTACGCCGCTTGCGTAGGGGCTGCGCAAGCAGCGTAGCGCTTCCATGCATGCGTGGAAAGCAATCTGTGCACAAGCGATCTGTGCAGGGCCCATTTTTTCCGGAGCCGCGGGTTGACAGGTATGTCACCAGCACGTCCTCCCTCCACGAAGACCGGAATAGAAATGAAGAAACAAAGAGACTACTTACTGGAAGAAGCCCCACCCAGAGGCCAGGAGAGAAAAAACACACGAAATGAAATCAAAACCAAAACACACAGCACTCCCACCTAGAGGCCACATGAGAAAAAACAAGTCAAAAACAACAAATCACAAACATATGTTAAATAAATAAAATAAAAAGATTTATAACATCCTGTGTTGAGTTTTAACTCAAATAAAAACCCAAAGCATCTAAACAAAGTTTAAAAACATTAAATTTTAAAAATATGTACTTTCACATTTTTAAAAATATTACCAACGGTACAACTTAACAAAAAATGAAAAATACAAACTAAAACATTATTTGGTTAAATAAAACAATTTGAAACAATTGTATCATCTTTGTTCTTTTTTTTAATCCACAAAAAAAAACTCCAAAAAAAACCCCCCAGTTTATAACAGCCCGGCAACACCGGGCAACCTATGCTAGTAAATAAATAAATAAACTGCCAGTTTAGCAGGAAATAAAATTTATAGCCAACTCATTATTTGTAACTAGTTGCTGAAGCTGGAAATCATATCACTTAATGCAGGAAGGGGAATATTGTGGCAATAATGAGGAGGGAGGAAATAGGTTAAAAGGAAGACAGCCTTTCAGGAGATTGTGGTATTTTTGATACCATAATCGGACGTACCTTGGTAACAGCCACTTTGTGTTGCCGGCTAATCTTTCTCACATTAGGTCTGGCGAAAGAAACTTCAGAATGAACTCACCTTCATTTTGGCAGTTTCACGTCTGGACTAGACATGGGAAAAGAAGGTTTATGACTAAGCTGACTGATAAATTGCTGCAATTAATTGGAGACTTTTTTTAAACCAAGTCGTTAATCAAAAAGCGAAGGGACTAGAGAAGCCTTTCTTAAGAAAACTAGATAGCAGATGATCATCGAAATCTGATTATCCTAACTGATGTTCTTCACAGTAGAAGTTTGTCTCCTATTCACACAGCCAACCTTTCATTATCTCAGTAGTCTCTTGACCAGACTATATATATCAGAACCAGAAGTCTTACTACAAATACTGTATTGTTCTGAATAATAGGCTTGTTTACTAAGTACTAGTTGGATGCGACTGGCTTTTGAGCAAGGGAGACCTTTACCTTTATAATTGCTTTATGGTTTAGTTCAGGGATGCTCAACCTGCGGCCCGCAGCACCATTTCATGTGGCCCCACCCCACCCCCTCCACCACACCAGGAAGTGTCATGTGGTGGAGGAAGAGCAAAATGGTCGTCGGGCCCCTGAAGCTGTCTGAGGAAGCATAACCAGTGATGTGCTGCTCCCGGTGCCCACAGGTATGCAGGCACCGGTAGCGGAAATTGCCCCAGACCACACCCACTTGGCTGGCCACACCCACCTCCCTACCCCAGGCCATGGTATGGCCAGCCAAGTGGGCGTGGCCCACAGGTTTAGCCATGCCCTGGGTGGTGGCAGTAAAATTTTTTGCAGCGCATCACTGAGCATAACCCAGCACCTGGCTTAAAAAGGTTGATAATTCCTGATTAAGTTAATAAAATATAATTTAACTTAAAATATATATTATCAAACTGCTATCCTGAGTGACATTTGAGAGGAGAAAACTAGACTATAAATGAAATAAAAAAATTTGTTTGTGTGTTTTGCTTGTATACTACCCGACTATGTAACACCCACTACTCTGTGGGGTTTACAGAATAGAACAGCAGACCATGAATCAACCGAGGCATTATCCACGTGCAAAAAACAAACAAGATGGTGAAATTGCAAGTCGATAAATAGGTACCACTTCGGTGGGAAGGTAAACAGCATTCCATGCACTTCGGTGTCTAGGCATGCCTGCAACATGGCCACAGAAACTTCTGCAGAAGCAGACAGCGCTGCCTCTTTGGCTATAAACAGAGATGAGCACTGAACCCTAGAGTTGGATACGACTGGCTTTTGAGCAAGGGTGACCTTTACCTTACCCAGGTGCCCTAATGCACCCCGGCTGAAGATCTATTCTAATGCATTCAGATGCTTCTATTTTCATGCATTCTACAGTGTTCGAACTGGCCAACCTAGCAGTTTGAAAGCAAGAAATTGCAAGTAGATAAATCGGGACCACTTCAGTGGGAAGGTAACAGCGTTCTGTGCCTGCCACCTGACCACGGAAATGTCTGCAGAAGCAGACAGCACTGGCTCTTCGGCTTTGAAACAGAGATGAACACTAAACCCTAGAGTTGGATACGACTGGCTTTCCAGCAAGGGAAACTTTTACCTTTACCTTTTACAGTGGTGCAATTCACTTCTTTGGCCTCTAGAGGTCCCTGTTTACTTAATTTCAAAGCTTCTTTGGTGTCCTAATCAAAGCCTGGACTGCCAAAGTGAAGCCACTTTTTTGGCTTTATCATTGGCCAAACTTAAGTCCTCATCGGTGCAGGTTTCTGGCAGGAATCAACAGACCAGCAAATGGGCCAGATTCTGTATCTCTCCATATTCACAGCACATGAATGGTGCATGTAGATGAACAGATTGCAGGAGAGAGGCTCCTTGTACTAGGCGATTCAATAATTAGAAATACAGAGAAATGGATTTGTGATGCACATGATAACCATATGGTGACTTGCCTGCCAGGTGCAAAAGTTGCAGACATCACAAGAAATCTAGATAGATTGTTAGAGAGAACTGGGAATGAGCCAGTTGTCATGGTACACGTTGGTACCAATGATGTTGGGAAGGCCAAGCGGTCTGTCCTGGAAGCCAAATTCAGGTTGTTAGGAAGAAGATTGAAGTCCCGGACTTCCAAGGTAGCATTTTCAGAAGTGCTGCCTGTCCCTCGCGCAGGACCTACCAGGCAGGCAGAGCTCAGAAGCCTCAATGCGTGGATGAGGCGGTGGTGTCGAGAGGAGGGCTTCAGATTTGTCAGGAACTGGAGAACATTTTGGGACAAGCCAAATCTGTTCCGGAGGGATGGGTTGCATTTAAACCAGGATGGGACCAGATTGCTGGCACTCAACATCAAAAAGGCTGCAGAGCAGCTTTTAAACTGATAACTGGGGGAAAGCCGACAGGAGCTGGGCAGCATCCGGTTCGGAAAAGTGTGTACTTGAGTAGTGAGGAGGATGCAAAAATTACTGAGCAGAGCAAGGAGCTAGTCACCAGCACTCTAGCAGAAGGATGCAAGAGGCAGTCTAACAATGCAACTGGATTCAAAAGACTGTATCAGGAAAGCATATATAAATGTTTGTATACAAATGCCAGAAGCCTCCGGAACAAAATAGGGGAGCTGGAATACTTAGCAATAGATAAGAATATTGATATTATTGGTATCACTGAAACCTGGTGGACGGATGATAACCAATGGGATACATTTATCCCAGGCTACAAACTGTACAGGAAGGATAGGAAGGGGCAAACGGGAGGTGGTGTAGCCTTGTATGTCAAAGAAGTGATAAAATCGTATGAATTGGAATATCTAGGTGATTTGGAGTCACCATTAGAAACTCTGTGGGTAAGAGTACCAGGCCACAAGGATGGTCTAACAGTAGGCATATACTATCGGCCTCCGACCCAAACTCTTGAGGGAGACTGGCAGTTGGAGAATGTTGTAAAGGAGGCATCCAAGAAGGGAAGCCTGGTTATAATGGGGGACTTCAATTACCCTCACATAGACTGGGTGAACTGTTGTTCAGCACATGATAAAGAGATAAAGTTCCTAGATATGCTAAATGATTGTTCCCTGGGACAGATGGTTGAAGACCCAACTAGAGGTACAAGAATCCTTGACTTGATCCTGAGTAATACTCAGGATCTGGTGCAAGATGTTAATGTGACTGATCCAATAGGGAACAGTGACCACAACTCAATTATGTTTAACTTGATCATAGACTGCAAGTCACTGATAAAATCTAACACAGAGACCTTAAATTTTCAAAAAGGAAATTTCCCAAAGATGAGGAAACTAGTAAAAAAGAAACTGAAAGGGAAAATTGAGAGAGTCCAAACACTCCAAGAGGCATGGAGGCTGTTTACAAAAACAATAACAGAGGCCCAATTGGAATGCATACCCAAAAGGAAAAAGGGCACTGCCAGGTCCAAGAGGACTCCGATGTGGCTTACAGGAGCTGTTCGGGAAGTGATCATGTTGTGTTCTAATGGTTTTACCTTCCACATGGATTACAATGTATCTGAGCCAATGTAACCTTGCCTATAGCAACAATGTAACCTTCAGCTGTATCAGATAAACCCTGAAATAGGACGCGAGCTAATGACCACCAGCTGGCAGCAGCGAGCGTCCAAGCTCTCTTGGTCCGAACTCATCAAAGGCAACAGCGCGGGAAGCTTTCCCGCCACCACCTACACCTGGACAAGAAGGGCGTGACCCGAAATGACGTCACGCAGACAGTAGCCAATGGGCTACCATGGCACCACGTTCAAATGTATTACTACTGTATATAAAGAGCTATCGATCCGCCATTACCTCATGTTCCCTCTGTCCACGATGCAATAAACCTGAGTTAACCCAGCCCGAGGCTGTGTCCTGTGTCTTGGTTTTCATACACCAAATTGGCGACGAAGGTGGGATAATGGATCCCCAAGGAGCAGCCAGGGCACAGAGCGGGTTCAACATCACCAAACCGCAAGACTGGGAGCTGTTGGAGATGGACTTCCAGGCGGCGCTGGTGGAACTCAAAGTCAAGGAAGACGATGAGGAGAGGAAGAGGGCCATCCTCACCAGAATGCTCGGGATGGAAACCAAGCGGACGCTGGTGGGCATCATCGCTCCGAAGAAGGTGAGCGAATTTAAGGCGGACGACATCATGAAGCTGCTACGGGAGCGTTTCCGACCCTCGAGGGCGATGTTTCCCGCTCGGAGCGCGTTTTGGAGGCGAGTCCAAGCGCCGGACGAGTCGGTTGAGGCATTCGTGGCCGCCATGAGGGTAGCCGCCGTCCCCTGCAAATGGGACAACATCCTAGAAATGGCCCTCAGGGACGGCGTGCTGTGTGGCCTGAAAGACAAGGAGGTGCAGCGCAGCTTGATGAACAAGGAGCCGCACCCACGCTGGCAGAGGTCGTAGAGGCCGCAGAAGCCGCAGAGTCCACGAATGCTGGAGTGGACGAGATGCACCAGTGGCGTGAGTGGCGTCCCAGGGCCGGCAAAGCGGAGAATTCGGTGCACGGGAAGTCCGGACAATCGGTGCACGCAACTCGACGGGCCTCAAAATCGTCCTCGGAAGGCAGCGACGGCGAGGAGGTCCAGAAGGTCCGAAAAGGGGGGCGCCGCTGCGACGGTTGCGGAGCGGCCCATGAGCGCGCGAGGTGCCCATTTAGAAAGGCCGAATGTTACACCTGCGGCCGTCGGGGGCACATTGCCAAGGCATGCAGAAAACGGAAGGAGGGCCGGAGGCAGTCACCAGACCGTTCGACCAGGCCGGACCGTCCAGCGAGACCCAAAGATGGCGCCCAGACCACGAGGAAGCAGGACGGCGTGGGCCGCGTCTCGGACGGCAGCGAAGACGACGCCCCAGTGTTCAGCGTGTCCGCGGGACAGTCCCATTACTTCGTTGAGGTACTAGTACAAGGGGCCCCTATCAGGATGGAAATTGACTCGGGGTCCTCCTACTCCATAATTCCCCAGAAAGAGTTCTTGAAAATCGACCCCCACGTGCGGCCCAAACTTAAAACATTGAGGTCCACGCTACGAGATGTACAGGGAAACAGCATTCCGGTGTTGGGGGTCGGGAAATTTCGGGTTAATTTTGAGAGACATTCTGCGGATCTGCCCCTAGTTGTCCTCAAGGGGGGAAGTTGTAGCCTCCTAGGGACACAGTGGTTTCAGCCTTTAGGCCTGTTCATAGGGGGAGTACATTCGGTGGGGGTGGATCCAATACAAGCGGTGTGCGATGCGCATCCCGCCGTTTTTAAAAAAGGACTTGGAAAATTCAAGGGACCCCCTGTAGCCTTCGACCTAGACCCGGAGGTCCGCCCGATAAGACTCAAACCGCGCAGGGTGCCTTTCGCACTAAAGGACAAAATAGAGGCGGAACTGGACAAATTGGTGGGCCAGGGGATTCTTATTCCTGTTGATTCCGCGGAGTGGGAAACTCCAATTGTAACAGCTCTGAAGGCTAACGGGGAGGTGCGCATTTGCGCTGATTATAAGTGTACAATTAACAAGGCGATCCGCCCTAATGCATACCCGGTGCCGGTGGTCAGCCACCTTTTGGCCAGGCTAAATGGGGGAAAGTGTTTCGCTAAGCTCGATCTGGCACAAGCCTATCAGCAACTCCCCGTAACTCCCGCCACGGCCGCGGCACAAACGATAGTCACACATAAAGGAGCGTTCCAGGTGTCGCGTTTACAGTTCGGCGTGAACTCGGCACCCGGCCTTTTTCAGTCGCTTGTGGAACGCCTCCTGAAGGGGCTGGAGGGGGTGTTGCCTTATTTTGATGACGTATTGATAACAGGGGGGAGTGAGGCCGAACTGGCAAAAAGATTGGATAAAGTACTAACTGTGTTCGAGAAAGCGGGGCTGAGACTGAGGAAGGACAAATGTGTCTTTTTCGAAACCGAGGTCGAGTTTTTAGGGTTCCGGATCACACCCGAGGGTATTAAGCCATCCAAAGCCAAAGTAGCAGCCATCAAGAAGGCCCCTCGCCCCACATCCAAAACCGAGCTACAGTCATTCCTGGGGCTCCTCAATTTTTACCATACATTCCTTCCGCGGAAAGCGTCCGTGGCCGAACCGCTTCATCGGTTGCTTAAAAAGGAGGAGACATGGATGTGGGGTGACGAGCACGAGAGGGCGTTCAAAGAACTAAAGCAACTCTTGACTTCTGACGCAATCCTAACGCATTTCGACCCCAATCGGCCGGTGGTCTTAGTCTGCGATGCATCACCGGTGGGGGTGGGGGCGGTGCTGTGCCACGTGTTGGATGACGGAAGGGAGGCCCCGGTTGCGTTTTATTCAAGGTCCCTGTCCCAAGCAGAGCGAAATTACGCACAAACCGACAGGGAGGCATTAGCAATAGTAGCGGGGACCAAAAAGTTTCACGATTTTCTGTATGGCCGCCCGTTCAAAATCGTGACGGATCACAAGCCCCTGTTAGGGATTTTCACGGCAAGCAAGCCCACGCCGCAGATCCTATCCCCGAGAATGCTGCGTTGGGCTATTTTTCTCAACGCATACCAACACGAGTTGGAGTACCGGCCCGGAAAGGAGATCAGCCATGCTGATGCACTTTCGAGATCCCCTTTGCCCTTGTCGGACGACCAAAAGGCTAGAGTAGAAAGAGACCACCAGGTGTTGCTAATTGAGGTTTTAGACGCACCCCCAATAGTACCAGCCGATATTGCTAGGGCGACAGGCAAGGACAGAACGCTGGAGAAAGTCAGCTCATGGGTACAGAAGGGGTGGCCGGCATCGTCCCCAAGCGCGGAATTCGACCCATTCTTTCGAAAAAAACTAGAGTTGTCCCTAGAAAGGGGGTGCCTGTTATGGGGCCAACGGGTGGTGGTCCCTACCTCCATGCGGCCGAGGGTGCTCAAACTACTGCACGTCAGCCACCCGGGCATCGTTCGTTCGAAAGCGCTGGCCCGCAGTTACTTTTGGTGGCCACAGCTGGACGCGGACATTGAGCACATGGTCGGCACTTGTGAGGCATGCCAGGGGTCCCGTCCAGAGGAGGCCCGCCTCCCGCATAGGGAATGGGACACAGCAAGGGGGCCGTGGTCCAGAGTGCACATAGATTTCGCTGGCCCATTCCGAGGAACCATGTTTCTCCTGGTGGTGGATGCGTTCTCCAAGTGGCTGGAGGTTATCCCAGTAAAGAGCACGTCCTCCGCCGCGACAGTTAGCCAGCTATGGAGAGTCTTTTCCACGTTCGGTTTACCCGACACGTTAGTCAGCGATAACGCGAGTTGCTTCACCTCCTCGGAGTTCGGGGCATTCATGGAGGCAAACGCCATTCGCCATGTCACATCCGCGCCGTTTCACCCGGCCACGAATGGCCAAGTGGAACGGTTGGTGCGTACAACAAAGGATGCGCTTCGGCGCATGGGCCCGGGGGACCTAAATCACCAAGTATGTCAGTTCTTATTAGCGTATAGGGTGACCCCCTTAGCGTCAGGTTACTCGCCGGCAGAGCTCTTGATGCGGCGAAAACTGACCACAATTCTGTCCAGGCTAGACCCGACGAGAGTCGAGGATAAAGGAAAAAACATAGGGTTGGCAGCCTCGAAAGGGTTCGCCGCCGGCGACCCTGTTCACTGCAGGAACTATGCCAGCGCAGGGCCAGCCTGGGTGCCGGGGACGGTAGTAGAACAGACGGGGCCAGTGTCATACCGGGTCGAGACTAACACCGGCCTCCTCTGGAGGAGGCACGCGGACCAACTGAGGCACCGAGTGAGTGTACCAGCCAGTGGGGCTCAACAACAGGATTCAGCGTTAGGGTTCTCCCTCACCCGTTTAGCCCAAGGGGGAGACGACAGCGGACAACAGTCCCAAGCAAGGGGGGAAGGAAGAAGCAGCGGCCCCGACTCATACCCTTTTGATAAACCAGTTCTATCAGAGGCCGGGGAAGGGGGAGAGGAGTTCGCGACCGCTGCCCCCGAATGTAATTTTGATTTTGATTTTGCGAGCCGGGGGGGTTTTCAGGAGTGTTTCCCCACCCATCCAAGCGAGAAGAGGGGTTTTTCGTTAGCCCCCAGTGCCCCCGGTTCTTCCCTAAGAAAGAGCACACCTCCCAACAACGCCGCGGAGCCGCGGCAAGTCACTAACGAGTCTCCCTCTCCAATTACAGGGCAGGAAACCAGGGGACAAAGAGAAGGTAGCAAACCCGGGGAAAGGCAGCCCGCATCGAGACCCCAGCGTGTTCGAAATAAGCCATCTTGGCTGAGAGACTTTGTCTCCTAGGGGGGGGGGGAGTGTATTTAAGTGTGGGCTCGAGACGTTGTCTCATCCTAGGGGGGAGGGGTGTTGTGTTCTAATGGTTTTACCTTCCACATGGATTACAATGTATCTGAACCAATGTAACCTTGCCTATAGCAACAATGTAACCTTCAGCTGTATCAGATAAACCCTGAAATAGGACGCGAGCTAATGACCACCAGCTGGCAGCAGCGAGCGTCCAAGCTCTCTTGGTCCGAACTCATCAAAGGCAACAGCGCGGGAAGCTTTCCCGCCACCACCTACACCTGGACAAGAAGGGCGTGACCCGAAATGACGTCACGCAGACAGTAGCCAATGGGCTACCATGGCACCACGTTCAAATGTATTACTACTGTATATAAAGAGCTATCGATCCGCCATTACCTCATGTTCCCTCTGTCCACGATGCAATAAACCTGAGTTAACCCAGCCCGAGGCTGTGTCCTGTGTCTTGGTTTTCATACACCAAAGATCAAGAGCAAGAAAAGCTCATTTAGAAGATGGAAGGCTTGTCCAAATGAGGACAGCAGGCAGAAACATAAATTCTGGCAGAATAAATGCAAGGCAACAA
The DNA here is from genome assembly GCA_035047345.1 of Bradypodion ventrale. Classification (NCBI taxonomy): domain Eukaryota; kingdom Metazoa; phylum Chordata; class Lepidosauria; order Squamata; family Chamaeleonidae; genus Bradypodion; species Bradypodion ventrale. The sequence goes on along the minus strand of JAWDJE010000014.1, from coordinate 12,397,905 downwards.
TCAGGAAAGCAAAGCAAGACTTTGAGGAGCGTATAGCTAAAAATACTCAGAGAAATAACAAAGACTTCTTTAAGTACATTAGAAGTAAGAACCCAACTAAGAAGGCCATTGGACCATTAGATGACAATGGAAGGCAAGGGGTTATTAAAGAGGACACAGAAATTGCAGAGAGACTCAATGAATTCTTTGCTTCAGTATTCACTGAAGAAGACAGAGAACACATGCCCAAAACAGAGCCTATCTTCGTAGGGAGGGAACCCGAAGAATTAAGCAAGATAGAAATAACCAGGGAGGAGGTCCTTGCATGTGTTGTTAAGCTAAACACTAACAAATCACCAGGACCAGATGGCATCCATCCACGAGTTCTCAGGGAACTTAAAGATGAAATTGCTGATCTCCTAGCCAAAATATATAATCTTTCCCTCAAATCAGGCTTTGTGCCTGATGACTGGAAGGTAGCGAATGTAACACCAATTTTCAAAAAAGGATCCAGAGGTGATCCAGGAAATTACCGACCTGTCAGTTTGACATGTGTCCCAGGCAAAGTGATGGAAACCATCCTAAAAGATAGAATTAATAGGCACATAGAAGAGAAGGCGCTGCTAAAGGAGAGCCAACATGGCTTTTACAAGGGCTAATCATGCCTCACTAATCTGTTGGAATTTTTTGAGAGTGTCAACAAGCATGTGGATAAGGGGGATCCAGTTGACATTGTTTATCTGGACTTTCAGAAGGGTTTTGACAAGGTCCCACACCAAAGGCTCTTGAATAAACTTACCAGTCATGGAATAAAGGGACAGGTCTTGTCCTGGATCAGCAACTGGCTAAGGGACAGGAAACAGAGGGTAGCACTAAATGGACACTTCTCCAAGTGGAGGGAAGTAAAGAGTGGGGTCCCCCAAGGTTCAGTACTGGGACCCCTGCTTTTCAACCTCTTCATAAATGATCTAGAGGTAGGAGTAAAAAGCAAGGTAGCCAAATTTGCTGACGACATAAATTATACAGGGTAGTGAAAACTGTGAGAGATTGTGAAGAGCTCCAGAGGGATCTCTTGACACTGGGGGAGTGGGCAAAACAGTGGCAAATGAGCTTCAACATTAGTAAGTGCAGAGTGATGCATGTTGGGGAAAAAAACCCCAATTACATTTATAAACTGATGGGGTCTGAACTCTCTGCGACAAACCAGGAAAGGGACCTTGGTGTCCTGGTGGACAGCTCAATGAAGATGTCAACCCAGTGTGCCTCAGCAGTGAAAAAAGCAAACTCAATGTTAGGGATCATTAGGAAGGGTATAGAAAATAAGTCAGCAAGTGTCATTTTGCCTCTTTATAAATCTATGGTGAGGCCCCATCTGGAATACTGTGTACAGTTCTGGTCGCCATACCTCCAGAAGGATATTATGGAGTTGGAGAAAGTACAGAGGAGGGCAACAAGAATGATTAGGGGACTGGAACACCTTCCTTACCATCTGAGGCTGCAACGGTTGGGCCTTTTCACTCTTGAACGACGGCGTCTAAGAGGTGACCTGATTGAAGTTTATAAAATCATGCACGGTGTGGACAAAGTAGATAAGGAAAAACTGTTTTCCCTATCGCACAACACTAGAACTAGGGGACACTCGATGAAACTTTTGGGTACTAGTTCTCAAACAAATAAGAGAAAGTACTTTTTCACCCAGAGGATCACTGGTCTATGGAACTCCCTGCCAGAAGAAGTGGTGACAGCTGTCAGTCTTGACAGCTTTAAGAAAGGATTATACAAGTTCATGGAGGACAAGAGTATCAATGGCTATAATTATGGATACTTAAGGACAACCTCCGGGTTGGAGAGATAGGCAGGATATCTCTCAATGCCATTTCCAGGGAATCCTAAGCAGGTGAAGTTATCTCGTTGGGAATAATACCCTGAAGGAAATGGTGAGCCACTGTGTGAGACAGAATGCTGGACTGGATGGGCTGTGGCCTGTTCCAGCAAGGCTGTTCTTATGTTCTTATGTTGTGTCCTCCAGTAGCCCCCACTTGGCGTTACATTTAGGGACTCCAACCTATCCAGGGTCCTCCAAGTGACACAGGGGAGGTTGAGTTCCTCAGCCATATCCTCCCTTAATGTTGTTCCTTGTCCAGCGAGCTCCTTCCTCCATCTTCTAATTTGGTTTTGCTCTTGTGTACCCTCAAGTATGTTTGTTCTTGCCATAAAGCTCTTCCTAGATCTGAGCCGGCGGACTTGAGGCTCACATCTGTTCAGAGGGTGTGGAGGGTCATTCTCTTGCTTAGTTGTCTAAGCATCTGCTGCTACTTCTCTCCTGATCTTAGGTGGAGCGATCCCAACAAGATGATATGTTTTATTATCAACTGGTGCAGGTTTGAGGCATCCTGTCACTACACACATGGCTTCACCAACAGTGATGTCAACTTGTTTTGCATGTGTAGCTGTGCTCCATAATACTTCTAAGCCAGGATTTCTCAACCTTTTTGCACCATGGGCCGGACTATTCCCCCTCAGATAGCTGAGCAGGCCAGACACATGGTTTCCCCAGCCATAAACGCCGCTGCAAACTGCGGCAGGTGCGTTTGCACATGCGCGGGCACATATACAGGTGTTGTAAATGTGTCTGCTTCCTCTTCCAGCGTGGTCGGTGTTGTAAATGTGTCTGCTTCCTCTTCCAGCGTGGTCGCCATGGACCGGATGACTTGCCATCACAGGCCAGGTCCAGCCCGCAGGCCGTAGGTTGTGAACCCCTGTTCTAAGCTAATAGAATTGGACTGGAAATTTTTTTAAAAGGGAAAAAATGTTTTGTGTGCCCAAATCTGTTTTGCTGGATTTGATAGGTGGAGGCAGCAAAGGCATAAAACAAATTGCTTTCAAGTCCAAACACTTCCCTTGGAGGACCAAATCTCGCCAGTGTGGTGGGAGGATAAAACTCTGCTCCCGCCCCAAAGTCTGCCTGCCGAGATTCCTCATAATTAGGAAGTCCCCCTAATCTACAACCAGAGTCTCTGTTAAAAGTAAAGGTTTCCCTTGCTCGAAAGCCAGTCGAATCTGACTCTAGGGTTCAGTTCTCATCTGTTTAAAAGCTGAAGAGCCAGCGCTTCTGCAATCGTTTCTGTGGTCATGTGGCAGGCATGACTAGACACCGGAGCGCACGGAACGCTGTTTACCTCCCCACTGAAGTGGTCCCTATTTATCTACTTGCAATTTCTTGCTTTCGAACTGCTAGGTTGGCAGGAGCTGGAACAAAGATGGGTCCTCACTCCATCGTGCAGCATTCAGGTCTCGAACTGCTGACCTGCCAACTTTCCGGTCATCAGACTCAGTGTCTTAACCACTAAGCCACTGCAAATTCCTCTCATGCCTAACCAGCACAGCCAGTGGCGAGGAAGGCTGGCAGTTTGCAAACCTGTATAGGAAAGGTTCGAGGCAGTAGGAAAAGAAGAAAACCAAGTATGGGATGAATCGATTCCCTAATAAAGGAAGCCACCAACTTGAGTTTACAAGAGTTGAAGACATGCTATTTGGGAGTTCTCTCATTCATCGGTTCACCATAACGTGGCAATGATTTGGCATGCAACAACAACATACATTGACACATCTCAGAATGAACCATTTTCTCTGTCGCTGATATGGTCTGCGTTTCCTCTTTTCCTATGCATAGACTGTCACATTTGAGCTGTCACATAAGGAACTGGTCCTCCCTCCCACCCCCACTTCCCCCCACCCCCAAAGCAGAAAAAATCAGTCACAATGAAGCATTTGGTGTTAACTGGGTGGGAAAATATGTGTCTTGATTCTTCTGCACATAAGCAAGCACTAGATTTCCTTCATCCGGAAATAGAACGCCAGTTCATCACCTGACCCTTGGAGTCTGTTCCTTAACCATCACCACCCAATCTCTTTTACATCTCTTTTGGAGTTTTGTAGCAATGGGTTATCCGTTGCTGGCTTGCTGGGCCTGTGACAACTTCGCCAGAGCCCCTTTGGCCTTCGTGCCTACCTTAGCGGTCCTGTGGCGCAAGGCTATGCCATACGTCACCCAGTTCTAGCAATCCTTTAATTGGACCTGGTGCTGGCAGTGGTTAAACTGCTCTCCTGCAAGCAAAAGGTTATGAGTTTGATCCTGACCAAGGCTCAAAGTTGACTCAGCCTTTCATCCTTCCAAGGTCAGTAAAATAAGTACCCAGCATTAGTGCAGCTGACGGAGCTCACGTGGCTCCAATTCACCCAATGAGTAACTAACGCGGGAAACCTTCCCGCCACAGGTGAAACGATGTCAGGTATGCATTACGTCAGAAGGACGTCACCTAGACTGTAACCAATAGGCGCCTCCGGGCCAAATTCAAATGTACTGTGTGCCATATATAAGGAGGCAAGGCTCCGCCATTGACTCATGTACAGATTGACCATGTTACAATAAAGTAGTGTTTAGCCTGCCTGCCGGCTCGTGTGCAATCAATCTGCCTACATCAAAAGGCTCTGTCTGTGTACCCCATGGTCTGTTGCTATTATTATTATTATTATTATTATTATTATTATTATTATTATTATTATTATTATTATTATTATTATTATTATTATTATTATTATTATTATTATTATTGGTGGCGGTGGCACCCTCATCATCATCATCATCATCATTATCAGATTTGTATGCCATCCCACTCACAGAGCGACTCTTCCCTTGTAAGAAACTTTTTTTTAAAAAAAAAACATCTTGAGAAGCACATTTTTAAGAGGACAGAAAATGCAGAAGTTAAAACCACAAGGGGGAAAACCACAATGTGGAAAGTGTGAATGCTGTTCAGCCTGGAAATGGGATGGCATTAGCAGCTTCGTAAGGGATAGCTTCAAGTGACTCCTTGCTTTGTTCTGTGCAGACATGTGGACACTTTGAACCAAAGCAAAGGAAATCATAAAGGCACAAGGAGATAGCTGCTGGATTGGACCATGGCTACATCCTCTTCCCTCAACCATGGCCCATGGAAAACCTACAAGTGGAACGTGGGAATAATAGTATACTCTGATTTTCAACACCCAGCAACTGGTATCATGAGGACTACAGCCTGTAATACCAATAATTGCAGTAAGGTCACCCTTGCTTGAAAGCCAGTCGTATCCGACTCTAGGGCTCAGTGCTCAGCTCTGTTTATAGCCAAAGAGCAGGCGCTGTCTGCATCTGCAGACTTTTCCGTGGACATGTGGCAGGCATGCCTCGACACCGGAGTGCACGGAACGCTGTTTACCTTCCCACCAAAGTGATCCTTATTTATCTATTTGCAGTTTCTTGCTTTCGAACTGCGAGGTTGGGAGGAGCTCACTCCGTCATGCAGTACCCGGGAATCGAACTCCGACCTTCAAGTCAGTGAGTTCAGTGCCTTAACCACTTTGAGCCACCACAGTAGCTGTTAGTAAATAGCTCTTGACTGCTGTATAGTCAACGGCAGCCCCATCTGCTGTGAGTTTGGCATGGATGGTCACTACTGTATATGGTGGACATTTTGCCACTCATGGTGAACCCAGTGGAGTCTTTAGCACAACTTGGAAACATTCCTTTTTGGACTATAATTCCCAAAGTCCTCAGTCAATATGACTAACTAGCTGTAGGATTGCAGAAAATGACATCCAACAAAAGGGCTTTTCCATCCTCTGGAAACCATGACCTGATTGCACCTGAAGTTCCAAGATCAGAGTGAAGCAGCCGCCTCAAGCAGCAGATGCTGAGCGGATGCAGCAATGTCGGCCGTTTTGATGATTGCCCTGAGCCCCCAGACCTTTCCATCAATTTCCCAACATACCATAGGGCAGTAGTGGCGAACCTATGGCGTGCATGCCACAGGGGGGCACTCAGAGCTCTCAGTCTCTATGGGCACACATGCAATCACCCCAGCACAGGGTTCGCCCCACCCCTCTGCCCAGTAGGCCAATGGGAGCGCTTCCTCCCTCCCCCCAGAACAGAGTTCACTCTGCTGTGTTGGCACTTTGCAATAAATAATTGATTTTGGTTTGCAGTTTGGACACTCGGTCTCTAAAAGGTTCGCCATCATTGCCCTAGGGTTTTCCCTTATGTCTTGAACTGCCTCACTACCCTCGAACATGTTAAAGGACAGTGTCCTTGCTCCATTGTTCAAATCAAATTTAAATGCCATTCCGCTTCACTTCTGTACATGGAAGGTAGAAGTAACATCTTATCTTTTGTCTGAATCAGCAAAAATGATCCCAATAAAAGGTGACTTAAATGATTCTTAGATATACAGGAGCATAAATCCTTGGAACAGATAAGTAACGAGCCCATGATGAACTTTCTCCCCCCCTTGAAACCAGGGACTATTAAAGTAATTCACAATGACAGGATTGTGCTCTTTCTCCTGGCATAGGCCTCCAATCCTGATTTTTGGGTGTTGTAGTCGGCTGCAACTCATATCCGAGAATGCATTTCCCCCCTGAAGCAGGAAAAATGCCAGTGGCGTGAATTTGTTTAAAGTGGATAACAGCTTGCCATGAAGTGACCCACACACTACGATCATAGAGTCATCTCCTGCGGCACACATGAAATGAAACATGCAGGAATTGACACCGGGACTGCAATGAACTGCCACAGCCTTGTGGACATTATCAAGGTGCGCCTTCACAGCCAGTCCATCTGGCATGGCCTCTTCCACCTCCAAGACCGTTGGGAATCTGTTATGTATGTTAACTATGTTTTCTGACAGGAGTGGAATGTATATTTTCTCATGTATCTATTCTTATGGATCGAAAGATGTGCACACTCTGTTAGCCAATGGGCTTGTTGTATTATTGTTACTGTTTATAGTGTATATAAATCCGAGTTTTGCCCCATCCAAAGTGTGTTCAAACCCCACTGTTAAAGAGCTGAATTTCACTACTTCACTCGTCTACTTCTTCATTCCCTGTACACGAAAGAATCAGAGTTCCTCCTCTGCTCATTTTACTGTTGGGCCCAATAGGATGGTTTCCAGTGGTATTTCCTCCACTGAGGGCGACCATCACCCCACCTAAAGGGGCTCATCCACCCATAGCCATTGGTCCCTTTAGGGAGTCAGGTTATTTACCACCGCCCAACACTTGGCATTGAGTTGCTGGCTATTCCATTCCCATAGCGAGATGTCTGGCCAGACATGCAACCGTCCATGTTTTAGGAATGTTAACGCTCTGGCTGAGAATCCCAAGAAGTGTCACTGCAAGCAACTGCACTAAGAGGAAAAGCAAGACAACAAGAAACAGACCTAGACATATAAAGGAGCAGAAGGGCTGATCTGAAAATGGCCAATGGCCAGGTCAGGCTCCACAGAAAGCCTCCACATGATACAGATTGCCTTGCCAAGTTCTTTGGCTGCTTTTTGACAAGGAAGAGCTACGGTTAGGGTCAGATTAATAACAGAATAAACAACCCAGGGGAATCGCCCAACCAACCAGAAAGGTGAGATGGACGTACCAGTCCAGCTGTGATTATCAAAAAAACCTGATCCAACCAGAGCCTACTAGGAACTGGTGGGTCTTTGCTTTCCATGTCCACAAAGCAAGTGAAACCCAAAACAAGAATTACTGTCATCCCTAGCCTACAATTCCATCAAGGGGTAACCAATGAGGTCCTCCTAGGCCAAATGTTGAATCAGGCACTTCCTGCTCACTCAAAAGGCCAAAATAACTTATAGAAGGAAATGAATTAAATTCTCAGCTATGCCATCAGAGTGTGATTTTTTTTAGAGCCACTAAAACATGCCAGTTTTATGCTCCTCTCCCAAAAATTGGATCTCACTAAAAATTATAAGCACTATTGTCTTTTTCGCTAGGTCAGGAACACCCTGATTATCTGATTATTTGGAAATGAGTAGCAAGAAACAGAGTCAGGTTAAAACATAAACTTTGGCAAGTTTATTAGATGCCATAGTATTACCAGGTTATCCTCTATGGTAATAGAGTAGACCATACTGCCAGCGACTAAACGCCAAGCGTCAGGTGGTAAACTAACATGACAACCAGTGGTGTGCTGGCCCACAGGAATACAGGGACTCATCCTGGTGCGCCCCGGTGACTGGCGCCCCCCAGAAGCAGGAAGAGGTAATGGGAATGTATGGGATTTCTCTCCCCCCAAACCCCCTCCAATAGGCGCCCCCATTACTACTTGTCCACCGCCCTCCCAAGGTGCCCTGCTGACAACCTTGAGGACTAGCAGCCTTGGTGAAGTTCACAGGGAAGGGTGATGGTCCCCAAATGGATTAAATCCCACTTGAATCCATCTTGATGGAGGGCAGCAGCTTCGTCAATATTGTCAACAGTGTCATTTAATATTTGTATCCTGAGGGGTGTACAGAAAGAGCCTCCTCGAAGATTGTGGTATTTTTGAACCACAATCAGACGAACCCTGGTAACGGCAACTTTGTGTTGCCAGCTAATCTTTCTCACACTAGGTCAGGCGAAAGGAGCTTCAGAATGAACTCACCAAAAGGTGCCTTCATTTTGGCAGTTTCATGTCTGGCCTAAATACGGAAGAAGAAGAATTGTATCCTGAGCTGTCTAATCATCAACAAGTATTCTTGGTAAACCAAGGGGTCGGAAGAGTGCCCAAAAGATGTTTCTCAGCAAGTAACCATAGCAACCGCTATGTGGAACATGAAACCATCTGCAGAAAATGACAGCCAGGAAGTCTTCAGAAAAATCTTGCTCCAGTTGAGAACAGGTTCCGTGGTTTCTATTTATTGCAAACACTTTCTAGCTTCTAGTCTGACAATTAAACTCCATTTCTTAAAACAGGCTGCTAGGCAGAGTGCGCTGATTGCCTCAGGCAGCAAATGCCAGATGTCATGAAAGCATAGCAAATTAGTGATTTAATTTATTAGTGATACATTTTTATTGTCAGGAATGGAGGATTGCTTTCTTCTTCATGCACCTCATGCACTACCCTCCCCACATGGGCACTGCGCACCTTGACCTGTGGGGAGAGTGGTGCCACTGCTAGATGTTTCCTGTTCCAGTCCAGATGCGCTGCGTTATGGACAACTCCAAGCTCTCCTATTCTTCAACCCAGACTAAGAACATGGCAGCTCTTCAAACAGCCTGTCTTCTGGTAACTTTTCAAGGAGATAACTAGAGAGAGCCATTTGTGGACACCCTTTAAAAGGAGTTAAGAATAATGGTGCCCCCATTCTGCACCAGCTTGTAGCTTCTAGGTAGTCTTTAAAGCAGGGGGTTCCCAACCAAGGCATGTGGGACGGATCTGGCCTGCGGCACCATTTCATGTGGGGGGCCCCACCCCCTCCCAAGGGCATTCAAGAAACAAAATGGCCACCATTTTGAAGCTGCTGGTACAAAATGGCCACTCCCATCATGCAGGCAGGGCAAAATGGCCGTTTGGCCCTTGAAGCTAACTGAGAGAGTGTGACCCGGCCCCCATCTTGAAAAGGTTGAGAACCCCTGCTTTAAATTCAGTCCCAAACAGAGTAACCAAGTCATACGCACACCAGATGTTCTTGGACTTCAATTCCCAGAAGCCCCCGTGAATCCACACGAATGGGTTTACTGCAATTCATCCGGCCCGCGCCGCCCTGGGAACTGTAGTCCAAGAACATCTGGAGTGCCAAGGTTCGCCATCACGGTCATAGGCTGTCCAAAGCAGGTGTGATTTTCACTATGAATCACTGGGTTTGATGCGTGGGTGCTACACAATATATTTATCCTGTCAACTCTCCTGCGGACCTTGAAAATGTTTTGCTGGCAGGCAACCAGTGACCTTACTGGCAGTGGCAAAACACCTCGGCCCCTGCCCAGGCCTGTTCTTGTGGAAGGTGCCCGGCTTGTGTTTCTACTGTAAACCCAAGTGCTCTCCATGGCACGCACCCTCAAGCAGGGACAGCAGCCTCCACAAACAGCCTGACCAAGGTTTGGTGTTGCCTCAGCCAGAAATAAACCTCACCAACAACAAAGGAAACTCTAACAATGGCTCATAAGGAGGGGAGGAGAGGAGGCAGGGTACAAGGACAGAACAGCCAGTCCTCCTGGTTAGATAAAGGTTGGCCAGCAAGGTTATGGCCTTCAAGATGCAAATGTGTGATAGCCATGGGATTGGACTAGAACAGTGACTGAGTTCCCAAACTGCAACCCAAAACCCATTTACTTATCGCAAAGTGCCAACATGGCAATAGGGGAGGGGGGAAATGATCCCATTGGACCGCTGGGTAGAGGGATGGGGTGGACTCTGTGCTGAGGGGAGGGAGGAAGTGCTCCCATTAGGTTGCTGGGCAGAGGGGTGGAGCAAAAGCTGTGCTGGGATGACTGCACAGGTGCCCACAGAGAGGACTCTGAGTGCCACCTCTGGCACGCAGGCTATAGGTTCACCACCACTGGACTAGGACTTTGAACACAGAGGTTCAAATCTCCACTGTGTCATGAAATGCACTGGGTCAGTTCATTCATTGAGGTCCATGGTTGAGTAGGAATTTGAACCCAAGTCCTCATTCAGGACTCCCATCGCCTGCACATCAGCTGCTGTCAGGGAAAGGGGGACAGTTATCAAATTATACTAGAAAAGGAAGGTGGTGCTTTTCTCTCTCCACTACCTACTATTTCACTGAAGTCATACTCTATAGTCATGATGGCAAACCTTGGCACTCCAGATGTTCTTGGACTTCAATTCCCAGAAGCCCAAGCACTCTGTGAATCCACAAGAATGGGTTTGCTGCGATTCATCCGGCCCACACTGCCCTCGTCGTTCCTGGAAGCAGAAGTAAAACACGCCCGTACGGTTAAGGCTCTTCCGGATTAACCCTTCCTCCGTATGAGTGCATTTTACTTCCGCTTCTGGGAGTGACGAGGGCAGCACGGGCCGGATGAATCGCAGTAAACCCATTCATGTGGATTCACAGGGGGCTTGGGCTTCTGGGAATTTCCAAGAACATCTAGAGTGCCAAGGTTCACCATCATGGCTCTATAGGTATACAGGGGGAAATAGTATCAGGCTGTGAGTGGAGGAATTATACAAAACTTGCAAACTTTAGGTTACCTCTGATGCCCCAGCAACTCTTCATACTGTGCACTGTGATATCTTAACAATATTTTATATATCTTTATCAAACCCATCATCAGCCATGTGATGTTTACATCAGGACAGGCTTATTGTGGAATAAATGAATACAGTATTCAAAGCAGGAAGGCACATTCAGCAATGTGCATTTGTGAAGAGCCTGAAGTTTAAAAGCTTTTGTCTGAGAAATGGAGGCTCACAAGAATGTCTCTCTTTTGACCCGTTTTAGTGTATGAGAACCAAGACAAAAGAACAGCCGAAGGATTGGCTTAACACATCTTTATTGCATGGTGGTCAGGGGGAACATGAGGTAATGGCGGACGAGCAGCTCAATATATACGGTGGTTATACATTTGAATGTGGCTCCACGATAACCCATTGGCTACCGTTGGCGTGACGTCATTTCTGGTCACGCCCTTCTTGTCCAGGTGAGGTAGTGGCGGGAATCTTCCCGCGCTGTGGTTCCTTGGGGAATTGGGACCTGTGAGCTGGGCGCTCGCTATTGCCACCAGGTGGTCATTAGCTCGCGTCCTGATTGTAACGGGTTACATTGATATATGTTAAAGGCACAGTATTGAGAACACAAAGCATAGTATTGAGAATACATGATATATATGTTAAGGGCATATTATTGAGAACACAACATCCCTCCCCCCTAGGATGAGACGAAGTCTCTCATCCAAGATGGCTTATTGCAAACGCGCTTTGGGCGTGCTGCTGGCTGGCTTGTCCCGGCTCCTTGTCCTGCAACGGGAGAGGGAGACTCGTTAGTGACTTGCCGCGGCTCTGCGGCTTGTGGGGAAGGGACGGAAAAACCGGGGGCACTAGGGACTAACGGAAAACCCCGCTTCTCGCTTGGATGGGTGGGGGACCACTCCGGCAAAACCCCCCGGTTTTGTAAATGAAAATCAGAAGCATCCCCTAGGGGGTCATTAGAAGGATCCCGCAGGATATTTATGAGGACAGATTCGGCCTCCTTTCCCTCCCCCCTAGGCGGGGACCACCGGCCCCCCTCTCCTCCCCCTTGGGCTAAACGGGTGGGGGAGAATCCTAACATTGAATCCTTATTTGCGCCGTCCCCGCGTTGTTCAGCCGGGACCCGGCGCCGGAGCTGGTCCGTGTGCCGCCTCCATAGTAGACCCTCACTGGTCTCCACACAATATGACACGGGACCCGTCTGCCCCACGATGACGCCCGGGACCCAGGCTGGCCCCGCGCTAGCGTAGTTCCTGCAATGCACCGGGGCACCCACTTCGAAACTCTTCGTGACCTCTAACCTGTGTCCTCCACCCTCGTTGGGTCTAGTCTGGTCAGGATTGTGGTCAGCTTCCTACGCATTAAGAGCTCTGCGGGCGAGTACCCTGAAGCTACGGGGGTCACCCTGTACCCTAGCAGGAACTGACACACCTGTAGGTTGAGATCCCCGGGGCCCATGCGCCTCAGCGCGTCCTTGGTGGTGCGCACGAGGCGCTCAACCTGGCCGTTCGTTGCCGGGTGGAAAGGGGCAGAGGTGATGTGCCGAATGGCGTTGATCTCTGTGAACGCCCTGAACTCAGCGGACGTGAAGCAACTAGCGTTATCGCTAATTAAGGTGTCGGGTATACCGAACGTGCTAAAGACCCTCCGCAAATGCTTCACCGTCGTTGCTGAAGAGGTGCTCGTAACTGGGATTACCTCCAACCACTTGGAGTAAGCATCCACCATGAGGAGAAAAAGTGTCCCCCTAAATGGCCCCGCAAAGTCGATGTGCACCCGCGACCATGGCCCCTTTGCCGCGTCCCATTCCCTGCGCGGCAGACGCGCCTCTTCGGGTCGGGAGCAGTGGCACCTCTCGCAAATCCCACCATGTGCTCGATGTCGTCATCCAACTGGGGCCACCAGAAATAGCTCCTGGCCAGAGCCTTGGAGCGCACAATCCCAGGATGGCTGACGTCCAGCAGTTTGAGCACCCTAGGCCTCAGGGACTCGGGGACTACCACCCGCTGGCCCCACAGAAGGCACCCCCTCTCTATGGACAACTCTAACCTCTTCCTGAAAAAGGGGGCGAACTCTGCCGCCGGGGAGGACGCTGGCCACCCTTTCTGCACCCAGGAGCTGACTAGAGCAAGCGTTTTGTCCCTGCCAGTCGCCTTGGCGATGTCTGCGGGTACAATGGGGGGCGAATCTAAGACCTCTATCAGGAGCACCGGGCGGTCTCGCTCTTCCTCGCCCACGACGCTGCTAGCGTTGGGGAGGGGAGACCTCAACAGGGCGTCCGCGTGGCTTATCTCTTTTCCCGGTCGGTACACTAACGCGTGCTGATACGCATTCAAGAAGATGGCCCACCTTAACATCCTAGGGGACAGGATCTGAGGGGTGGGTTTGTCTGCAGTGAAAATGCCGAGCAGGGGCTTGTGGTTGGTCACTATGGTGAAAGGGCGGCCATAGAGGAAATCGTGGAACTTTTTGGTCCCCGCGATGATTGCTAGCGCTTCCCTGTCTGTTTGGGCGTAGTTTCGTTCCGCTTGGGACAGGGATCTGGAGTAGAATGCTACCGGGGCCTCTCTCCTGTTCTCCAACACGTGGCACAGCACCGCTCCCACCCCCACTGGGGATGCATCACATATCAGAACCACTGGCCTCTTTGGGTCAAAATGGGTGAGAATGGCGTCAGACGTTAGGAGTTGTTTCAGGTCACTGAATGCCTTCTCCTGGCTCTCGCCCCACGTCCACGCCTCGTCCTTCTTAAGCAGCTTGTGGAGTGGCTCTGCTACCGATGCCTTCCGCGGCAGGAAGGAATGGTAAAAGTTTAAGAGCCCTAGGAACGACTGCAATTCGGGCTTGGAGGTGGGGCGAGGGGCATTTCGAATGGCGGCTACCTTTGATTTGGAGGGTTTGATTCCCTCGGGGGTCACCCGGAAACCTAAGAACTCAACCTCTTTGGTGAAGAAAACGCATTTGTCTCTCCGCAACCTCAGCCCCGCCTTTTCGAACACCGCCAGCACTTTGTCCAACCTTTCAGCCAACTCCTCCTCGCTCCCCCCCCCCCGTTATCAACACGTCATCAAAGTATGGCAAGACCCCCTCCAGTCCCTTTAAGAGGCGTTCCACGAGCGACTGGAAAATACCCGGCGCCGAGTTCACGCCGAACTGTAGGCGCGTCACCTGGAACGCCCCCTTATGAGTGACTATCGTTTGCGCAGCAGCTGCAGCTGGGGTTACTGAGAGTTGCTGATAGGCTTGCGCTAGGTCAAGTTTGGCGAAACACTTTCCCCCATGTAACCTGGCCAACAGGTGGCTGACTACCGGCACCGGATACGCATTTGGGCGGATCGCCTTATTAATGGTGCACTTATAATCAGCGCAAATGCGAACCTCCCCGTTGGCCTTTAGCGCAGTTACAATCGGAGTTTCCCACTCCGCGGAATCAACAGGAACAAGAATCCCCTGGCCCACCAATTTGTCCAGTTCCGCCTCTATCTTGTCCTTTAGTGCGAAAGGCACTCTGCGCGGCTTGAGTCTGATAGGGCGGACCTCCAGGTCCAGGTCGAACGCTACTGGGGGTCCCTTGAATTTTCCGAGTCCTTTCTTGAAAACTTCGGGGTGCGCGTCACACACCTCCTGTATTGGGTCAGTCCCGACGGCATGCACCCCCCCAATGAACAAACCCAGGGGCTTAAACCATTGAGTCCCGAGGAGGCTGCAACTTCCCCCCTTTAGAACAACCAGGGGAAGTTCCGCGGCGTGTTGCTTGTATTGGACCTTGAATTTTCCAACCCCCAACACCGGAATGCTATTTCCCTGCACGTCCCGCAGCGTGGACCTCAACGCTTTGAGCTTAGGGCGCACGTGGGGGGAAATTCCCAAGAACTCCCGCTGGGACATAATTGAGTAGGAAGAACCCGAGTCTATCTCCATCCTAACAGGGGCCCCTTGCACCAGTACCTCGACAAAGTAACGTGGGTGTCCCAAGGACACGCTGTACACGGGGGCCTCGTCGCTGCTGTCGTCGGAGATGCGGCCTACGCCGTCCTGCTTCCTCGCGGGCCGGGCGCCCTCCTTGGTCTTCGGCGGCCGGTCTGACGGGCCTTTCTGGTCTCTGCGCCGCCGTCTGCAGACCTTGGCGATGTGTCCCCGGCGTCCGCAGTTGTGGCACTCGGCCTTCCGGAACGGGCACTTGATGCGGTCGTGGGCTGCTCCACAGCCGTCGCAGCGTCGGCCGTCCTTCCGCACCTTCCGGATGTCCTCGTCGTCGCTACTCTCCGTGGACGACTTTGGCGTGCGCCTGGCCGCCTGCACCGAGCCCGCTGCCTTGTCGGGCTGTGGGGGCCTTTCTCTGAACCCTTTGACTCCGGCCCTAGTGGCCTCCGCGGCCTGGGCTGCCTTCACGACCTCGCGTAGCGTCGGGGGCGGCTCCTGGTTCATCAGTTTCCGCTGCACTTCTTCGTCCCACAGGCCACACAGCAAACGGTCCCTGAGGGTGATTTCCAGATTTTCCCACTTGCAAGGGCCGGCGGCCAACCGCAAGGCCGCTGCAAAAGCGGCAATGGACTCACCAGGCGCTTGAACTCTCTTCCAGAAGGCGTCTCGAGCCGAAAACATCGAGACCGTGGGCTGGAAATGGTCGCGCATCACCTTCAGGAGTTGTTTGGCCGTTAGCTCGCTTACTTTCTTCGGTGCTACTAGGTCCACCAATACTCGTTTGGCGGCATTTCCCAGCATCCGAGTGAGGATGGCCCTCTTCTTTCCCTCGTCCGTAATGTCGGACACCACCAGCGTATCTTGGAAGTCCATTTCGAAGAGCTCCCAGTCTTCCGGCTTGTTGATGTCGAAACCGGCATGTGTCTTGGTCTCGTGGGAAGCCATATCCCACCTTCGTCGCCAATTTAGTGTATGAGAACCAAGACAAAAGAACAGCCGAAGGATTGGCTTAACACATCTTTATTGCATGGTGGTCAGGGGGAACATGAGGTAATGGCGGACGAGCAGCTCAATATATACGGTGGTTATACATTTGAATGTGGCTCCACGATAACCCATTGGCTACCGTTGGCGTGACGTCATTTCTGGTCACGCCCTTCTTGTCCAGGTGAGGTAGTGGCGGGAATCTTCCCGCGCTGTGGTTCCTTGGGGAATTGGGACCTGTGAGCTGGGCGCTCGCTATTGCCACCAGGTGGTCATTAGCTCGCGTCCTGATTGTAACGGGTTACATTGATATATGTTAAAGGCACAGTATTGAGAACACAAAGCATAGTATTGAGAATACATGATATATATGTAAAGGGCATATTATTGAGAACACAACACCCGTGCAATGCCGTTGAGTGAAGGCACCCCTTCTAAAATAAGAGTGACTCACATGAAAACCCAAAGGCTACCTCGTACACCTCCAGTTGTGCCCAGTGGCTTCTCCCAGCAAAACTACGTCTCAGGAGCTGCCACACTCGCCATTACATTTTAACACCAACTGCAAGGATAACACTTCAAAAGATGCCAGCAAATTTCAGCAGAATAGGAATCTTCACAGTGGCACAAACCCAGCTGATTCTGGGGATGGAGGAAACCCCACCACTTAAGGCAGGGGTGCCCAATCTTTTTGGGTCACGTGGTTCAGCAGGCCAGTCACGTGGTTTAGCGGGCCAGGCATGTGGTTCCTCCCACTGGAAGCAGAAGTAAAACGCACCTTGCAATCTGTTTTGCAACAGGATGAGATAGGTTTTAAGCTGCCATTTTCTCTGTTTAACTCGGGGGTGCCCAAACTATGACCCAGGGGTCAGATCTGACCCCTGACACCAATCATCCAGTCCCTGCCACCCTTGTCACTCCCACAAGTGGAAGTAAAACGTGCCTGTGCAGTTCCACTTCTGGGAGTGACAAGGGCGGCATGGGCCGGGTGACAGAGAGGATCTTCTTAAGAGCCACATCCAATTTTGAATATTGGCTATCCTCATGGTGATCAGCATGAAGATTATCCTGGGAGCAATATAATGCAGTGGTCTTCCCTTTGCCTTCTGCATCGCAGTGTGACACTCATTCTACTGACCCAGTTCTGTAAGTCACTTTCTGATCCTGAGCCCTTTTGGCACACAAAATTTTCATCAGCCCTAGGCTGCTGAAATTTAATCCACTTGAGGACTATCACCCTTCCCTGTGGACTTTGCCACCCAAGGCTGTTAGTCCTCAGGGTTGTCAGGTTAGTTAACCATTGCCTGACGATCATTGAGTTGCTGGCAGTAGGGTCTACTTTATTACTATAGCAGAATAACCTGCTATGCTATGCTACACTATGCTGCGCTGCACTGCGCTCGTCATCAGCTACAACTCGTATCCTTTAGTGTCTTGCACGGAAGACAAAGAAGGAGTCGCAGGAAGGACTAACACAGGTTTATTCATAGATGGTCAGTATGAACATGTGGTAATGGCGGAGGTACCTCTCATTATATACAGTAACATAATGCATTTGAATCTTGTTGCACGGTAGCTCATTGGCTGCTACCGGCGTGGCCTCGCCCAGGTCATGCCTCTCTTCTTGTAGTTGTTTTCTGTAGCTCTTTGTCATGCGGGGAATCTCCCGCGGCTGTTCGTGATTTGGGGAATGTGGACCATGTGAGACTGAACGCTCGCAGCTGCCCTCTATGGGCGGCTTGCTCGCGTTCCTTAACAGCTGAGATACGTTGTGATTATGGACTGGTTACATTCATATATTTAAAGGAACATTGTACATGCATACATAACATATCCGAGAATGCATTTTCCCCGAAAAGCAGGAAAAATGCCATTGGCGTGAATTTGTTTAAGGTGGATCCCAGCTTGCCATGAAGTGACCCACACACTATGATCACAGAGCCATCTCCTGCAGCACATATTAAATGAAACATGCAGGATTTAATACCAGGACTGCAATGAACTGCCGCAGCCTTGAGGATATTATCAAGGTGTGCCTTCACAGCCAGTCCATCTGGCATGGCCTCTTCCGCATCCATGACCATTGGGAATGAGAGTTCCTCCTCTGCTCATTTTGCCATTGGGCCCAATCTGATGGTTTCCAGTGGCATTTCCTCCACTGAGGGGGACCATCACTCTACCTAAAGGGACTCATCTGCCCGTCGCCATTGGCCCCTTTAGGGAGTCAGGTTAGTTACCACTGCCCAACACTCGGTGTTATACTATACTATACTATACTATACTATACTATACTATACTATACTATACTATACTATACCATACCATACCATACCATACCATACCATGCCATGCCATGCCATGCCATGCCATGCCATGCCATGCCATGCCACACCATGCCATGCCATGCTATTATAGAACAGGGGTTCCCAACCTAAGGTCCATGGGCTGGATCTGGCCCCTGGTGCCTTTTCATGTGGCCTCCCACCCCTCCAAGGGCATTTGAGAAACAAAATGCTGACTGAGAGAGCCCCTGGCTTGAAAAGGTTGGGAACCCCTGCTATAGCAAGATAACACACACACACACACACACCACACCACACACCACACCACACACACTCCTGTTTCTTTTGAAAACCTGCAGCTTCCTCTTAATGGTTGTGTAAGTGAGACTCAATATCAAGAAAACCAAGATAATGGCAACAGGCCTTATCAGTACCTGGAAAATAGATGGGGAAGTAGAAGCAGTGACAGACTTTACTTTTCTAGGATCAAAGATAATTGCAGATGGTAATTGCAACCATGAAATAAAAAGGCGACTGATTCTTGGGAGACAAGCTATGAGAAACATGGGGAACATTGCAAACAAAAATTCGCATAGTCAAAGCAATGGTATTCCCAGTGGTAATGTATGGTTGTGAGAGCTGGACCATTAGGAAAGCTGAGCGCAGAAGAATAGATGCCTTTGAAATGTGGTGTTGGAGGAGAGTTTTGAGAGTCCCCTGGACAGCGAGGAGAAAAAATAGGTCAATCTTAGAAGAAATCAACCCTGACTGCTCATTGGAAGGTCAAATAGTGAGGATGAAGCTTAAGTACTTTGGACATCAAATAAGAAGAGAGGATTCACTTGAGAAGGCCTTGATGCTGGGAAGGGTGTAGGTCAAAAGAAGAAGGGGTGGCCAAAGATGAGATGGCTAGATGGTATTGTATTGTACCCAAAAACTAAGGGCCCCTTACAGGAGCGTGCGTGCTGGTAACAGTTGCTACTTCAGTACGATTGCTGGCGGAACCCTTCTCCCAAGAATGAGAGGGGTTTATTTCAGACAAAAATATAAATCAAGTTTATTGAAAAGGAGGTTAAAGCAACGCTGGCCGGGTGCTGAAAAAAATCCTAATCTCAATCTTTTTGTCTAAAATAAGTTTCCCCAGTGAGCAGCTCTTTGGGTTCATGTATGTGTGTGTGTGATGAGCTCGCTCCTGACACCTTCTATCAAGGGACTTTTATACCCTCCACCCCTGGGAGCTCAACCTTGCTCTACTGCTAGCTAATAGTGAAAAACTAAAAGAGTTTACAATCTATACCTATAAATCCAAGGGTTAATCGTTGGAACTTGCTATACGTTTCTGCACCTGTCCATCCTATCACGTACCAAGCCTCCTGCACTCGCCCAAACCCGGCCCGCAGGTTACTGCAGGGTTGCGGAAAGCGCCAGTGGGGCAAGAGCCCCACAAATGTGAAAAAAGGAAAAAAACTTCAATTCCCAACGTCCTTTGCGCAATGCCACGCCTCAGCCAATCAGGCTGAGAGGCGTGAGCAAAAAATGTTGGTAAACGCGGCACGGCCAATTAAAATCGAGCTGCAGGGAAAAAACGCCACACGAACGCAAACAAAAAAGGCAAAATTCAAAGTCCCAGCATCCTACGCACCATGAGCACGCAGAACGCTGAGAAAGCCGGTACGCAGAAAATAAAATTAAAAAATGCAACGGGAGCGCAAGTCCGCAGCAGCCGGATGCAGCGCCTCACAGCCTCACAAAACAAAAAGCCACAAAAAACCACGGCGAGACACCTGCGGGCCTTCTTTCCCGGAGCAATGGGGAGAAGAGGGACTCCCTCTCCTCCACGCTACCCCACCGAAGACGCGGCGAGACCACCGCCGGCCTCAAGGAAAGTTGAGCCGGGGTGAAAAAAAAACAACAGCAGCAGGCAGCAGTTCATCAGGCGAAGCACCGTCCCTGGCGAATGACTGGCTGCTGCCTTCGTACTTCCGACGGAGGTAATACAAAAGCAGCAGCCAGCTATCCATAAGGAAGAACACCACCCCTTATGGATCGCTGCCTACCAATCTCCAGTTAGGTAAGCCAGGAGACAAATGAGACAGAGAGGAGAGAACCATCGTCAGGCAGATAGCTCTTCTCTGCCTCCTTTTCCCCCGACCTACCTAACGAACCTTCCTAGGGGAAGAGCCAGCTGACTGCTGGCTCCTCATTTTCCCCCATTGCTGCATCGAAACCAAAATTCAAAGCAGCAATGGGGAAAAGAGGAACCGACAGGCAGCCCGTTCTTCACACAAAAGTACACACCAACAACAAACACCAACATTAATAAAAATTAGTAAAACACAAATAAATCAATAATTAAAAAAACCATTAATACACAAAAAAGAAAACCATCCACAATTCCAGAAAAGCACAGACAAAACACCTAACTACAACATGAGAATACCTAACTCTAACAACACAACTACCACAAATTACACAAATAAACAACAACGAAATCACAAAAATTAAACAAACCAGAAATAAACAAACCAATTAAACAAACCTAAAACCCAACCAAACCACAAAAGAACAAACAGAAACACCTCCCAACCCACCACCACAAAAACAAAATAAAGAAAAACCCCAGAAGAAAGAAAGCCAGAGAACTCACCAGCACATCCTCCCTCCACGAGATCAGAACAGAAATAAAGAAACAAAGACTACTTACTGGAAGAAGCCCCACCTAGAGGCCAGGAGAGAAAAAAACATGTGAAACGAAAACAAAACTACTAACAGCCCCACCTGCAGGGTGGAATATTAAAAACAAGTCAAAAACAAAAAAAGCCCCACCTAGAGGCCACAAGAGTAAAAATAAGTCAAAAACATAACAATAAATCAAAAGTTTGCACAAATAACAAACATATGTTAAATAAATAAAATAAAAAGATTTATAGCATCCTCTGTTGAGTTTTAACTCAAATAAAAACCCAAAACATCTAAACACAGTTTAAAAACATTGAATGTAAAAAACATGTACTTTCACATTTTAAAAAATATTACCTATGGTACAACTATTAACAAAAAAAAGTCACATACTAAAACATTATTTGGTTAAAGAAAACAATTTGAAACAATTATATCATCCTTTGTTCTTTTTTTAATCCACAAAAAAAAGAAGAAGCTGATCACAGTTTATAACAGCCCGGCAACGCCAGGCAACCTATGCTAGTGATTCAATAATACCAGCACCTGGATCTTTTTGTTACAATCAAAGGGTTAATCACATAAAACAATGGATGGATGGATAGGGCAAATGCCCTGGGGGTTTATATAAGAAAAAAACAGAGTTCACAGTTCAACAGCTGCAGGTCTTGACATCTCCATTGTGACATCCAATGGGAGCGAGGATTGAAAAAGTGCACCAATGTGGCTCCAGGGTTCACGGCAAGAAATTCAAGATGACCAATGGCATCATGGATAATGAGTCCGGGGAAGGCTGAATGTTGGGTTTGCGTGAGGAGCTAGTAGTTTTTTTCATTCCTATCCAGTAATTAATTTATCCTGAGTCAACCCAAGCACTATCTACAACTGAATACTGTAGGGGTCCCAAAACAATGAGCATGCCAGGTGCAAGAGTAAACAGAAAACAATACAACAGATAAACAGAGGAATCATGGTGGCTTTTCTTGGGGCCAAATGTTAAGTGATGGCTTCTTGTGGCATTGAGCCCTCCTGGATGCTTGCAGGAGGTAGGCTGAGGTGCAAGAAAGATCCTGATTTGAGATACAAATAGAGCATGTTAAAATAAAATTTAAAATATTTTTAGAGTCTTTTTTAGGGACATAATCTATACAGAGCAAAGAAAATATGCTAGCTTGAATAGAACAGTTCCAGGTATTTGAAAACATTTTTATTAAGTTATCTGACATCCCAGGTATAACAGCCAATGAAATATAATTCAACCCTTGCAGTATAAAGCTTCAAGCGTGTGTGAATGGGTGCATGGTCGGAGTGGTGCTTGTAAGCCTAATCAATAAGCCTAATCAATCCTAAACGTGGGTGGCAGAATAAAGTGAGCGAAATAACTTTATTTGAGAGGAATAAAACGGAATAACTTTATTAAAAAGGGATAGAAAGATAGAAATAAAAGACTGGGGTGTGTGCTTTCTGAAAGTGGTGTTATATTGGGTGGGCTTAGGAGGATGGTGGAGGACAGAGGGGCCTGGATGTCAATGGTCCATAGGGTTGCAAAGGATCAGAATCGTGGAATTTGCTTCTCACTGCCCAGCTCATTTCACTACACACTACATAAGAAAAGGAAGAAATACTTGTCTCTGGACGGAAAGGGAGGAGGGGAATTCCAGCAGAGTTTGAATTGTGAGGATTTATCATGTGATTTTGAGACAGATCTTTGGGCCCAAGAATGAGGAAGTAGCAAAGTAGATCAGAGACTATCTTTGGTGTTTGTTGGCAGGGATGAGTGGGGTGGGGTTGGAGTGGAGTTTGCGCTGACATAAATGCAGACTGGAGAGCAAATTCTGGAACTTGACTGGGGAACCTTTCATCAGATATAAAGCTGCCACTGACCTCTTGCCTAAATTACAAATAAATAAACAAACAATATCTTGAAATCCAGGCAATCTTTTAAATAGTCTTTCCTCCCACATTTTAGATTACAATACAGTACTGTATTCAGAATCCTCCAGTCTTGGCAGAGTTAACCATTGCATGAGAGATTCTGGGTATTGCAGTCCATAAACATAATTTAGCTCTGATGTTTCATTCCTCCTGATATAATGAACTAAAATAGCTTTTGAAAGATCCAAAACTTAGGTGTTTGTTCTCAGCTCCATCTATTAAAATTAGCCAGCAATAAATATGATTTACCTGTACAGATCAATCATTTGTCCAATTATGGAAGTGCTGAGATATAATCCTAGCAATTTTTATAAGCCTGATGAGTCACTGAAGTTTGAGTAATTTAAAACTGAAATATACATCCTGAGGAGGACTGAGGCATGGAAAGGCATGACTGCATTCTTGCAGTGAGATCAATGATGCAGGAGTTCCTAAAGGACACTCAGACTGAGTTGTTTGGATCAGTGTTCCCAACCTAAAGCCCGTGGGCTAGATCCGGCCTGCGGCACCATTTCATGTGGCTCCCCACCCCTCTAAAGGTACTCAAGAGACACAATGGCCACCTCTTTGAAGCTGTTGGGACAAAATGGCTGCCCCACCATGCAGGCAGGGCAAAATGGCCATCCGGCCCTCGAAGCTGACTGGGGAAACGTGACCCGGTTTGAAAAGGTTGGGAACCCCTGCTTTGGACAGTTGAGGCCAGGAACAGATGTTGGATCGGGGCCGCGAAGCGGCTGTTGGGTCCTGGAGGAGACTGGTCAAGCAATGAGACACGAGGCAAGATGGAGCGAAGACCTGTGATTTAATGAGGCAAATCATCAGTATTTATCCTGTACAGGCTGCGTGCAAAAGAACTGCGACCTGGCAGAATCCATATGCCATGTTTACACGAGTTAATTGGGAAACTCTACAGGGGAGTTAATTAACTAAACTAAACAATGACAGGGGAACTCCATTGTTCCAAGCTATCTGGAGTAAACATGTGGCTGGTATTGGTTTTAGGACTTAGAGTAATCCGCAGTTATGCGATTGCCTATTACATGACTAGCGAGTTAGTCATTAGCTTCCTATTGTCCGAGCTGCCTGTCAAGTCAGCTGTAGGTGAATTAAACCCTGTCTAATATTCCGCTCCCCCAATTTCTGTCCCTTCAGGAACCCCTGGTAACGAGGTGATCGCCCATCACCGGGGTTCTGTCAGGGCCAGAATACCAATTGTGTGCGCAGATACCACAAACAGACATTAAAGTTAGCCCCATAATTAAAACTGATTTGGAACCTCTGCTTAAAAGCACAAGACCAATCAGCAAACAAACCAAAGATGAGATGAAGCATCGTTGTCGGCTGCTACTCATATCCAAGCATACATTTCCCCCGGAAGTCATTTTCTCAGTTGATGGATGTGTCTCTGGTGACTCAATAAACCGATCCTAGCCATACCTGTCAACCATCCCGAATTGGCCGGGAAAACCCCGTAATTTGACGTCGATTGACGTCATAACCCGCCCTGCACTGCCAAAACCCCATAATTTGGCAGTGGGGGAAAATGCTTTCCGCGCGTGCGCGGAAGTGCTACGCCGCTTGCGCAGCCCCTACGCAAGCAGCGTAGCGCTTCCACGCATGCGCGGAAGCACTGCGCCGCTTGCGTAGGGGCTGTGCAAGCGGCGTAGCGCTACCGCGCATGTGTGGAAGGGGTAAAACCCTTCCACGCATGCATGGAAAGCGACCTGTGCACAAGCGATGTGCGCAGGTCCTGTTTTTCAGGAGCCGCGGGTTGACAGGTATGATCCTTGCATGAAACATGATGAAGTTTTCATGCTTGTCGCTAAGCCTCTTCGTGTCTGCGGCATTCTCCTTCAAAGTGATCGGTAGTAGCAGAGATGGTTTGGCGCCAAAGTGGACGATGTTCGCCACTTCCTCCCAAGTTTGTGGGTTTATACCTGACACCTACATGGTTTGTTTCAGTTGGTCCTTATAACCATACCTGTCAACTTTTGGATTTGAAAATAAGGGAAATTTTGGGCACGCCCCTCTGTGGGTGTGGCCAAATCTGTGGGCGTGGCCAAATATAGCCATGTGACTTGCTGGGCTCTAGTCATGCCTGCAACATGGCCATGAAAATGTCTGCAAACACAGACAGCACTGGCTCTTTGGCTGTAAATGGAGATGAGCACTGCACCCTAGAGTTGGATACGACTGGCAGATTTTACTTTCTTAGGATCTAAAATCGCTGCAGATGGTGATTGCAGCCGTGAAATGAAAAGGCGACTGATGCTTGGGAAACAAGCTATGAGAAACCTGGGAAACATAGTTAAAAGTAGAGGCATCACCTTGCAAACAAAAAATTGCATAGTCAAAGCAATGGTATTCCTAGTGGTAATGTATGGGTGTGAGAGCTGGACCATTAGGAAAGCTGAGCGCAGAAAAATAGATGCCTTTAAAATGTGGTGTTAGAAATAGGTCAATCCTAGAAGAAATAAAGCATGACTGCTCACTAAAGGTCAAATAGTAAAGATGACGCTAAAGTACTTTGGACAGCAAATGAGAAGAGAGGATTCACTTGAGAAAGCCTTGATGCTGGAAAAGGTGGAGGACAAAAGAAGGGGGTGGCCAAAAATAAGATGGCTAGATGGTATTGTAGATGCAATGGGCACAAAGCTGTGTGGGCCAAAGAACCCTTTCCCCATCTTCTTGGGGGACTTTTGTTTTGTTTTCTTTCTTGTTTACTCAGTGGCTTAAGTGACTAAGATGTTGACTGGGAGGCAGAAGGTCAGGAGTTCGATTCCCGAGTACTACAGGACGGAATGAGCTCTCGTCTTTGTCCCAGCTCCTGCCATCCTAGCAGTATGAAAGCAAGAAATTGCAAGAAGATAAATAGGGACCACTTTGGTGGGAAGATAACAGCGTTCCGTGCACTCTGGTGTCTAGTCATGCCTGCCACATGACCACAGAAATGTCTGCAGATGCAGACAATGCTGGCTCTTCGGCTCTGAAACAGAGATGAGCACTTAACCCTAGAGTCGGATACGACTGGCTTTCGAGCAAGGGACCCTCCCCCCCCTCTCTCCCATATAGTGATCAGGCAACACAGACACACACACACACCAATTAGGGTGGAGGAGCAAGGGATTAATTCCCCCCCCATCTCTCATATAGTGATCAAGCAACCCCCCCTCCCAAGTTAACTCTAGAAATGAAATCCTCCAGCCAGGAGGCAGGGCAGAAACAGCTCAATAAAGCATGAGGTTGCCCCTGCATATATGAAATATATCGCTCACCTAGAATAGACTCCTGCTCCCAGCAGCCAAAACGAAGCCTCCAGGACCATGTGGCTGGCAGGAAAGGGAAAGAAACTACAGAACGCCCCCCCCCCCCCGTCTCTCTCCTTCCACAAGCGAAAAGCCTGCCACACAGCGACCTCTGGTGGCCGGAAAAAAATACTGCAGCTTTGCCTGTGAGGGCTCCGGTCAGGATAGTTTTTAAAAAATAAGGGAAAATACGGGGAAATTAATAAAACGGGAGGGGTGGGAAAGGGGGTAAAAATAAGGGGTTTTCCCGGGAAACACGGGATAGTTGATAGGTATGCTTATAACACTTCAAAGGAGCTCCACGAGGTCTTGTACCTGAGCCAAGTTCATCATAAAGAATTTTACAAGGAAGCCTGGAACCATCCATACGGCAGACATGCCCTATCCATCTATGACAATAGCCTATGATTGATGCTTCAATGCTATTTACATGTGCCTTCTTGAAGACTGCGATGTTGGTGACATAGTCATCCCACTTGATATTCAAGATGGACCTTAGCTTCTATTGGTGAAAGTGCTCAAGCTTTTGATGTCTTGGCAATAGAGGGTCCATGTTTCACAGCCATACAATAACATTGAGATAACAACAGCTTGGTATACCGTGCACTTTGTATGGATTGTCAAATCTTTGTTCATGAAGACCTGGTGTGATAGATGACCAAAGGCAGAATAGGCAGCACAAATTATCTTCACCACATCCTGTTCACAGGTGCAGTTTTTAGACAGGATGCTACCAAGGTAAGAAAACTGGACTACCTGTTCCAGTATCACATCTGAGATGGTAATACTGAACTCTGGAAGGGCTGTCCTTGGGGCAGGTTGTGCAAGTATCTTGGTTTTCTGAGCATTTATGGTGAGGCCAAAATGATACATAGCAAGTTAAGTCAGAACTGAGCCATAAAGGCAGCTGTCCAGAACCACCAACTTACTTTGATCTCCAGCCAGCTGTTTCCCAGCATTGCTGCTCTCTTTGTCTTGGGGAGGGGGGGGGGCTGCAGCTCTTAAACCCTAACAAGCCCCCTCCCCTTATTCCTACTTACATTTCTCCTTGTTCTCTCTCTGAATGGAGTAAAAACTGAGGTCACCTCTGCACTGTGAGAACTGCAGTATTGCTTATTTCATTGGCAGCTCCTGGACTGGGCTATTCAAAATCCCTCAAGGATTGTGTATTTCCCATCTCTCATCTCTAACTCTTGCCTCTCCTGCTGTTGTGTAGCAATTGATAACCTTTAAATGCCCTCGGATTCCTTTTTTTGGGGGGTGGGGGTGGGGGCTTGAAAAACTACCAGGACTGAACAGAGAGATCATGCTCTGATTTATACATGGAGAATGTTGCTTTTCCTTAAATTGCTTGGGCCTCCACCAGTCATTTCATTAGGTCAAAAGAAGGAAATAACATGCTGCCTTTTTTATTTGAAGGGATTTTGTCTACTGTCTATGTTCTTTTGAATCAAGGGGCTGCAGTGGCTCAGGGGATAAGAAGCTTGCCGTGTCAGCTGGGTGCTGGCAAGTCGGCAGTTCAAGACCCGGGTACTGCATGACGGATTGAGTGCCTGTCTCTGTCCCAGCTCTTGGGGACATAAAAGGAGCCTCATTCCGTGAGTGGAGTTTCTCCTGCAAAAAAACTTTCAGCCCAGGATAATTTCTGACACAAACTTATTATTATTATTATTATTATTATTATTATTATTATTATTATTATTATTATTATTATTATTATTATTATTATTATTATTATTATTATTATTATTATTATTATTATTATTATTATTATTAATCAACATAGTCACCAATGTTGGGCAGTTTATTTTGCTGCTTTTCTAATGACCTTCTTGGAAGCTAACATTAAAATACAGCAGTTAGTCTTTAAAATGCCATAACATTTTTTACCTTTTTGTTTTGTTTACTCTCTGATATGCTCACCATTTACAACATCTAGAACTGTAGGCACCAGCTCTGATTTTCACAATACCCAATTCTTGGGCTCCTTTCCATTCTGTACTTGAGAAGGCATAACTATCCTTGGCCCCCCTCCCATGTACGGCCAGCCTCTGCAGCAGCAGCAAAGATCCAGACCAGTATTAATCCATTGCAAGCTGCAAGCAAGCTGGCAGGCAGCTTTTAATATTAGTGGAAGGGTTATTAAAGAGACCATAATCTGAGGATCACTCATTTGTATTACATGACAAGCATGCAATGGTAGCAACAAAAAAGGTTTTTTATTGATTAATACAGGGGTTCTCAACCTTTTCAAGCCGAGGGCCGGGTCACATGCCCTCAGACAGCTCAGGGGCCAGACGGCCATTTGGGACTGTGATTCTGTTGTGTATTAAGGCACATTTGCAAGTAGCGCGGGCGGCGCCTTGCAAGAGGAAAATGGCGGTTTCCTGCCATCCAGATTAGGAGCCTAAAGTGGCGCGAAATCCCCCGTTCCAGGGCGCGTAGATTATGCTAATCCAAGTCCTGTGATTGGTTACAGTTTTGGATCCGGTTTCCCATTGGTTAATTACATATATACCCCGTTATGATTGGTTAGTTACGTTTATCCAGCAGATCGCTACTTTGTATCAAGGATCCACCGCCGGGGAGACACTATATAAGCCCCACGAGTAAACAAGGGTGTGGCCGGACCGGATCTACACTTCCCACTCCGTACAGGGTGCCAGCAATGGCTAAGCCTGGGTCTCCTCCATTATGCTACACTTCTATGGTAGCTAGCCTTTGCCTCCTACATGGCAAGAGTTCGGAGGGGCTGATACCACTGGGATTGTACAGCCATCTCTTTGTCTGGTGCACCTTGTAAGCTCATCTCTAAAAGACTGTTGAATAAAGACTTGTTACTGTTTTGTTCATCGTTGTCTGGACTAGTGCTTAAAAGGGCCGGACATAACAGATTCCCCAATGGCCTACACCATGCTGGCTGGGGATTGTTGGGGCTGGAATCCAAAAAGTAGGATTTCTAGGCTCAGGCAATTTTACATTCCACACTACTCAAACAGGTAGGGAGTTTCAGACTCTGCCTGGGAAGGGACTCCTTCTTATTGAGGAGAAAACATTGGCGATATCAACTGTTGTTTTTTTTGTAAACATCTTTTTATATTTATAGGCCCAGGAGCTAAAAGGGTGTGCATCAAGGGTCAGGTTGAAACTATCATCCTCACAAAAGCCACAGCACACCTTTCTGTACCTGAAAACTGATTCCTGCCAACTGGGTGAAACATTGAGCATCTCTTGAAATTGCAAAAATCAAACATGACTTGTATTCATCTTTTGTTTTCGGCATATAATGAGGATTACAATTTTAATATAGTTTTTTCCTTTCTTAAAATATGTATACATTTTTGGTACCTTCTGTATTTGTGTGTGTATAAAAATATCACTTATTTAATTGAGTTCTCTAAGAACAAATAAATAAACAAATAAACAATTAATGTATGTTTATATATATAATTACTATAATTTATTAATTAATAACAAACTAATAAATAAACAATTCATATTTCATAAATTACTGTACTACAATTTTAATTTAGACACACATACATTATATATATATGGCCAGTTTACCAAATGTAGTGGCAGTACAAATATTACACAACTGATGAGCTAGACTTCCAAAATTACTCATAGGCTAGAACCAGTGATGGCAAATCTTGGCACTCAAGGTGTTCTTGAACTTCAATTCCCAGAAGCCCTGATCAGCAGGAGTGCTGATCTCTGCTTCTGGTAAATGCAGTCCAAGAACAGCTGGAGTGCCAAGGTTCACCATCACAGGGCTAGACCATATACTGTAGTATTCAAAATCAAAGTAATGACTTAGCATATGTGCTAAGTCTCATGTTACAGCACATACATTGAGGGGTGACAAATCACACTTGCCTTGCATCCATCTACTACTTCTTCTTGTACCATATCCGATCCCAAATATTGGTGATCATCATGGCGATCAGCCATGAAGATTGTCGAAACGTCACGGCAAATCTGAATAACAACCAGGGATATTCTGCTATTACCAGTTGTGAAAAGCAAGTTTGATTTGTATACTTATCTGTTATGCTACCCAACCATTGTGTACTTCTGCGCCTGATGTGCTTAAATTGATGCAATAAAGTCTCACCCTTATGTCTGAAGAAGTAGACTTGATCCACAAAAGCTAGCATTAAAATACAGCAGTCGGTCTTTTGGGTGCTAATATTTTTGTCTTTTTGTTTTGTTTACTGTCTGATAGTCATCCTGAAAAATATTACTTCTTTCCTCCACTTTTTCTTTAAATTAGGGATATAGAAATAAAATTGCCTAAAGCAGAATGGAGTGAAAGTGATAGAGTATGGCCTCCTCTACCAGTCATCTTAGAACTCAATGCCACGGGATTGGAAAAAGTCAGTATATGTTCCAATCCCAAAGAAGGGCAATTCTAAAGAATGCTCAAACTATCGAGCAATTGCGCTCATTTCACATGCTAGCAAGATAATACAGGCTAGGTTTCAGCAGCACGCAGATTGAGAACTTCCAGAAGTGCAGGCTGGGTTCCAAAAAAGTAGAGGAACTAGAGACCAAATTGCCAACATTTGCTGGATCATGGAGAAAACAAAGGAGTACCAGAAAAAAGTTTGCTTCTGTTTCATTGACTACATCAAGGCTTTTGATTGTGTGTACCACAATAAACTGTGGCAAGTCCTTAAAGA
Source organism: Bradypodion ventrale (assembly GCA_035047345.1). NCBI lineage: Eukaryota > Metazoa > Chordata > Lepidosauria > Squamata > Chamaeleonidae > Bradypodion > Bradypodion ventrale. Next base: position 12,367,103 of record JAWDJE010000014.1, on the reverse strand, counting down.
GATGGGAGTACCAGGCCACCTCATCTGTCTAATGAGAAATCTGTACATGAGTCAAAAAGCAACAGTTAGGACAGGATACGGAACAACTGATTGGTTTAGAAAAGGAGTAAGACAAGACGGTATATTATCACCCTGCTTATTTAACTTATGTGCAGAGTACATAATGTGCAATGCAGGGCTGGATGAATCACAAGCTGGAATTAAAATCACTGGGAGAAACATCAACAACCTGAGATATGCAGATGACACTACCCTAATGGCAGAAAGTGAGAAAGACCTAAAGAAGCTCTTGCTTAGGTTGAAGGAGGGGAGTGCAAAAGCTGGCCTGAGACTCAACATCAAAAAAAACAATATAAGGGCAACCAGCCCTATCACACTCTGACTTTACCTTCTTAGGATCCAAGATCACTGCAGATGGGGACTACTGCCATGAAATAAAAAGATTATTAATTCTTGGGAGGCAAGCTATGAGAAACTTAGGAACATAATAAAAAGTAGAGACATTACCCTGCCAACAAAAGTCCACATAGTCAAAGCAATGGTCTTCCCAGTAGTAATGTATGGTTGTGAGAGCTGGACCATAAGGAAGGCTGAGTGGAGAAAAATAGACGCCTTTGAGATGTGGTGCTGGAGAGAATCTTGAGAGTACCCTCAACAGCAAGGAGAACAAATAAGTCAATCCTGAAGGAAATCAACCCTGACTGTTCCTTGGAAAGACAAATATTGAAGATGAAGCTAAAATACTTTGACACCAAATGAGAAGAGAGGACTCACATGAGAAGGCCCTGATGCTGGGAAAGATCACAGGCAAAAGGAAAAGGGGGTGGCAGAAGATAATCAGTCACAGAGGTGGTGACTTCCGTTTGGCAGTCCATAGTTTGATGTGGACACAAAGAAGAAGACTAATTAGGGGGAGGGTTAGTAATTAAAACACAGTTCATGACACAAGTGCTGCATGATGGGATGAGCTCAGTGGTGGGCATTATTATTATTATTATTATTATTATTATTATTATTATTATTATTATTATAAATAATAATAATAATAATAATAATAATAATAATAATAATAATAATAATAATAATAATAATAATAATAATAATAATAATAATAATAATAATTCGATTTATACCCTGCCCTACTCAGCACAAGGCCAACTCAGGGCGGCATAACAACATATCAAATACAGACATAACATAGAAATGCATAAATACAATTGGGGGGGGAGAGAAAAAAAACAATATCAAGAAACAGTTACCATAACAATTTACAAGTTTACAAGTTAAATCAGAGAAAGCAAAAAGATCCAGGGGTCTGTGTGTCAGAGCCCAGCTCAACATCAGCAAGTTCGCACCAGTTTGCCAGAACCGGTAGCAGAAATTCTGGCTGGCCCTGCCCATCCAAGTTTTGAAATAAACTACAGTACTGTAGTCCTAATTCGGGTGCAACGCAGGTTTTCCGCCTGGCCATGCCCACCATACCACGCCCACAGTGTGGTAGTAAAAAAAGTTTGAGCTCACCACTGGATGAGCTCCCATCATCTGTCCTAGCTTATGCCTGAGAAAGTGGTGTGGCATGTCCTGGGAAGAACTGTTCTGAGGGGTTAAGAACAGGAAGACTATTGCCATGATGATAGCCAATATTTAGAATGGATATAGCACTTAAAGAAGTAGGTTCATTTGGATTAGATAGTCCTTCATTTAACCAATCCCTAAATTGTATAGTACTTTAAAGGTCACATCCAGCAACTTAAACTGAGACTGAGGGCCATGTGAGCCCACGTACAGCAGGAAATCAAGATAAGGGATGCAAGAATCATATATTGCAGTGGTGGTGAACCTATGGCACACATGCCAGATGTGGCATTTGCAGCCCTCTTTGTGTATACGCATTCCGTTGCTTCCTCCCTCCCCGAGCACAGTTTGCCGCGCCCTTCTGCCAAGCAACCCAATGGGAGTGCTTTCTCCCTCCCCCAGCATAGAGTTCACCCTGCCCCTCTGCCCAGCAGCCCATTAGGAATGCTTCCTCCTTCCCCCAGCACAGTTTGCCCCGCCCCTCTGCCCAGCAGCCCAATGGGAGTGTTTCCTTCTCCCCCCCAGCACAGAGTTCAACCCGCCCCTCTGTTTGGGCACTTGATCTCTAAAAGGTTCACCATCACTAATGTATTGCAAGCACCCAGCTTGTTTTAGCATTCTCATTGCTATGTTCTGTTTCAGTTGAAACTTCCAAGGCAGTTTCATTGCAAGAGTTTATTCTGGACCTAACCAGTGTTTGAATAAATTAGACAACCTCCATATTCTACAGACCGTAGCATGGCTGGCATGCCAATGTTACCAATGTTGCTTAGTAGAATATGCTCCTTCTCATATCATCATCTGCACTCATGTAAGAAGTGCTGAGTGCTCAGTAAGTCAACTAACAATTTCATTATTCTGGAGAATAACCCCCTCCCCCACACACAAAGTGGTTGCCAACATTTAGCCAAATTAATCACTTTCCCAAGCAACAGTACTCCTCTCTAAAATGGATTAAGTTTCCAATGATTACACCCATTCAAATCAGAATTGACTCCAGCCACTGACACAAGATTCATCTTCTTGGAGTTAACTGACTGAAATGAGAGATTGAGCCGTGTGTTACACGTCAAGAACATCGCCGCCCAGGTATGACCTCTATCAGGAGTGTCTCCTACATATTAAAAAGCATAAAGAAGGAAGTTGAATTCTGTGACACTCCAAAGACAAGAATCTCCAGGACAAAGATCAGGGTATGATCACCAGAAAGACTCCATAATAATATGATGAATAGTAACCAGATAATTAAATCATCCAAGTACAGCCCTACAAATGTTCTTGAGCTGTTAGCATTTCTCATCTGCTGTTATGCTGGCTAAAGTGGTTGCAACTGAGCAACACATTGCTAGTTGAGAGATTCAAAAGATTTAAAGGTTGGATCACCTTCCTGTCTGTCTCTTAGCTCAAATCATCCATCAGGGCCTGTTTTAATTATTTAAAACTGCAGGCTTTAGAACAGATGATTACCTGTCTGCCAGGTAGGTTTGGTTGTCACAGTAAAAGAAACCTTTGTTTCGTGAGCAGAGGCCAGAGTATGTCAATTTTATATAAACATCAATTTTATATAAACACACTGCTACAGAAAACTACCCTGGACAGCAAAGAGAACAAATAGGTCGATCTTAAAAGAAATCAACCCCGATTGCTCCTTGGAAGGTCAAATATTGAAGATGAAGTTAAAGTACTTTGGACATCAAATGAGAAGAGATGAGTCACTTGCGAAAGCCTTGATGCTGAGAGAGGTTGAGGGCAAAAGGGGGCAGCAGAGAATGAGATGGCTAGATGGCATTGTTGATGCAATGAGCACAAACCTGGGTGGGCTGAGGAGGATGGTGGAGGGTAGGGGGTGCCTGGCGTGCGGTGGCCCATGAGGTCGCAAAGGGTTGGAATCGACTGTGCGACTGAACAACAACACCGAAAACTGGCTAATAATACTAATTTCATGTCAGAAATTATTCTGGGTTGAAAGGCTTTTTGCAGAAGAAACTCCGCTCAGGGGACGCCCAAATGAGGCCCCTTTCATGTCCCTAAGAGCTGGGACAGAGACAGGTGCTCAATCCATCATGCAGTACCCGGGTCTCAAACTGCCCACTTGCCAGCCTCCCAGCTAAAAAGGCGAGTTTGTTAATCTCTGAGCCATCGAAGCGCCACTGGCTAATTAATAAACGTAGCAATCTAAGAAGCATGGATCTTCATTTGTGCCCTTAAAATCAGTAACCAACGTCTGCCATATCCATGTAGGCTGGGGGATTGTTTTCATATAAATGAGATATGAATGTAAAATTTAAAAGAGTATTACATTTTTTTTATTAAAAAAAAATCTAGGTGGGCCGGTATTTTAGCATTTTTACTTGCTTTGCTAATTTGTTTTGTGGGTTATTAAAAGGTTTCACTTTGCATATATGAACAATATGTTTTATCTTCAAAACAATACAATTGATTAAAGTTCAGACCAGGTTGACTCAGCCGTCAATCCTTCCGATCAGTAAAATGAGGGCCTAGTTTTTTGGGGGCAACCGCCAGTGCACTAAGCGCTATGGTGAGTTAGATAAAGATCACCCTTGCTCGAAACCCAGTCGTGTTCGACTCTAGGGCTCAGTGCTCATCTGTTTCATAGCCGAAGAGCCAGCGCTGCCTGCTTCTGCAGACGTTTCCGTCCGTGGTCATGTGGCAGGCATGACTAGGAACGCTGTTTACCTTTCCCACCGAAGGGGTCCCTATTTATCTACTTGCAATGTCTTGCTTTCGAATTGCTAGGTTGGCAGGAGCTGGGACAAAGACGGGAGCTCATTCCATCCTGCAGTACTCAAGAATCGAACTGCTGACCTGCCACCTTCCAGTCAGCGCCTGAGTTATATAAGTGTAATTGCGATTCAAGCACCCCACCAGTCGCTTCTGCTAAAACAGAAGAGCAGATTAAAGCTCAACTCTTGTAACATGCGCAAAAGTCACAACGTCTCCTGTAATAATAATTTCGTGTCAGACTCAGAAAGAATTCTGGGTTGAGAGGATTTTTGCGGAAGAAACTCCGCTCAAGGAAGGCCCAGAGATGAGGCTCCTTTCATGTCCCCAAGAGCTGAGACAGACGACGGGCGGTCCATCCGTCATGCCGTACCCGGGTCTCGAACTGCCCACTTGCCAGCCTTCCAGCTAACAAGGCGAGCGTCTTAACCCCTGAGCCACCGCAGCACCCACGTCTCTTGGTGAGGTTGGGCGTGTTGGAGAACTGGGGCACGCCCCTTATGTTAATCAACGCTGAATCGCGCTCGCCTGAGGGATAAGCCCCGAACCGTCACGGAGAAAACCGAGCCTTCAAGCGGCTAAACCACACGAACCCCAAATGGGGAGGGGAGGAAAACCGAAAGGACGGCCTAACGCCGCCAGAGTGATATTTCCGCGTCTGTCCAATTCCTTCGAATTATGACCAAATAAAAGAAACGACGGGTCTGGCTTATTTAAGGAAAGTACAACGCCCGGTTCTGAGGGCACGACCGTCCCCCCTCCCCCCCCACTGTGCACTTGGTACGTCTCGAAGATTGATGGGCGGAGGAAGAGGAGGGGGGAAAGCCGGAGAGGAGGGAGGGGTCCCGTCGAGGGGCCACGTGACCGCCGCCCGGCCGCCATTTTGTCCTGCGGTGGCTCGCTGGTATTTAGAGCGGGCTGAGGAGAGACCGCGGCCGGAGAAGGAGGTTGAGGAGCCGAGAGACAGCGCCGCTTCCGCCGCCGCCGCCGCCCACACCACCAAGCCCTGATACCGGCAACCAGGCTGCTTGCGGCGGTTTTGTTTTTAAATCCCGACGCCATTTTGCAGCCTCTTCCTGAGCCAAGGACATTGAGCAGCCTCCTGCGGTGGAGGGAGAGAAGGAAGGAAGGAAGGAAGGAAAGAAGGAACTCCGTCGCTGCTGCCGCCGCTGCCCGACGTAGTAGCCGGCCTCCGCCGCCTCCCCGTCTTGCTCCCTCCCTTCTCTCTCCTCACACGCACACAAGCACCTCTCCGGCTCAGCCATGTCGACTCCGGCCGCTCCGGTTCCTGAATACTCCTCCTTCTTCGCTGTCATGGGCGCTTCGGCTGCCATGGTCTTCAGCGGTGAGGCCCGGGGTGGTGGGGGTGGTGCGGGGAATGGAGGGGGGGATTGGCTGTGGCGGCAGGGAGGAGGGCTGGTCAATTTGCCTTGAACGCTACGGCTCTGGGGCTGCTTGTCTCGAAAGGAGGCCTTGTCATTCATGGGACTCCATTTCTTCTTTCGCGTCCTGATCAAACCCTGGACTTGCCAAAATGGGACTCCATTATCGCAAAGAAATCACACTCTCGGGGCAGTTCACAAGTTAATTAGCATTTTGCCCTCCCCCCCAACTTGCTGGGTACTCATTTTACCGGCCTCGGAAGGATAGACGGCTGAGTCAACCTTGAGCCCTGGTGAGGATCAAACTCACAACCTTTTGGTTGCAGGACAGCAGGTTATGCGCCACCAGGACTCCATTATAGCCCCTGAGAGCATCCTCTCTCTCTTCCCCAACCCGCTGCTTAGTCACTACACTGATTTTGGTTGCTGTTGCTTTGAGGAGGCTTCTGTTTTGCATTCTTCCTCCTACCCCCCCCCCCAAAAAAAAAAAACCCACCCCACTGCGCTGATTCATTCCTTGTATGATTTTAGTAATCCACCATCTTCCCTGCCCCTGTTGGGGTGAAGTCGATGGGCAAGAAAGGTGTCCCTTTGCGGGGATGGTGGGGGGGGGGGGAACCAAAGGAAGTGGCAGTTTTGAAGGCTGGCTTGTCCCCGTCCTTTCCCTGCCCTGGATCCCAAATGATTTGGGGAAGGGATGGTGTAAAGATCATTTGTGCCAGCAGCTCCACCCAAGGTTGGCTCTCTCTCTCTAGAAAGCAGGAGGAGGAGCAGCAGCGAAGGATTGCTGTGATCCCGGAGCTGGGCTAGCCCTGGCTGAACATTAATTTGCCAGTCATTTTTATGATAAGGAATGCAGGTGTCCCTCCTTGCCCTAGTTTTAGGGCTCCGCTTTAGATAGCCTTCTTCTGCTGCTTTCTGCCCAATGGCTGCAGGGATGTCCCTGCCAGGTAATAATGATGAGACCAGGGAGTGTGGGGGCGAAATCTCAACCCAGCTGTAGCCTGGCAGGCTCCTCCTATCACTTCCGCTTGCTGCCATTGCCTCCCATCACTAGTGCCCAGGCTCTTACCAGCTGGCTCATCCGGGTTTTTGGGAGGGGGAGGGGGGAGAATGCCGCTGCGACGCAAAGGGGCAACAAGGGTGACGTCATATGGGATGAATATCAGCTGGTGGAGGAGCCCCCGGCTGGTCATGTGATTGCAGGGAGGGCGGTGGGGAGGGGTGGCTTTTTGCAGCCTCTGCTGCTTCCCTGCATGCCATCACAGGGAAGCATTGAAGGAAGCCAAGCCTGGGTTATCCAGCACAGTCTATCTGGCTTTTCCAGACCAGTCAGCCTCTGGCATCTTCCATCTGGCCCTTGGAAGTGCATTTAAAAAACTTCAGTCTTTGTAGCGCTCCTGGTTGTGAAGCCTAGCTTATCCTTGTCTAGGATCAATCGATCAATCTTTACTACGGACTGGCTTAGTACAGCAAAAAGAACAACAGTTTAAATGAGGGTACTTTAAAAATGTTTTTAAATGGAGCATTTCTGCTCACAGTTAAGGAGTAGTAAAATTAGCGTTTAAGATTAATAATGTTACAACTGTTACTAAGCCTACGATGTAGCACTAGTAGTTTATTTAGCTGAAGGACCTGCCAGGATTGTTCTTCTGATCATACAGGCAGCTCGTATAAATCTTTCACCTTGCCTAGGTTATATTGTACAATTTTGGCCTTCCTTCTTGAATTTAATGGAGGAGCTTGGTTTTGTTCTGGAAGCGAATGGTTATATCAGCCTTCCAAGAAGGGGAAGTTGCCTAATGCAAGGACTTGGCTAATAGCGCCATTGTTGCCTTTACTGCTGGCATATCAGTTGAGAGGCAGCTTGTTAACTGACACCATATTCTGCTGTTAGCAGAGCGTGCTTGGGAGATACTGATTAGAAGAATCAGCGTTCATTTTTTACCATTAAAAAATAAAGGGTGTGTGGCATAATGAAGTGGTGGCTGTGTCTTAAAAGTAATGAATTGATGGCCGCATAGTACATATGGATGGCTTGTCCTGATTCTGTTGAGATCTTCACACTAAACCTTTGTAACACTTGTCCAGGAGACCACAGCCAGGATACTAAGAAACTTTGTTGACTTGTTCATAACAGTTGTCAAATACGGTACATTTTATTTGTTTAAAAGCTCTTTCAGAAACATGATTTCCTCAGCTTTACCTATGAGGCTCATCGGTCTTTCTAGTGCTGGTTGCAAAATCAGGAAAACATAACTTTAAATGTTTTGTGTTAAACATGAAGAAAATGTAATAAATATTGTTGGTTTTGGTACATTTACAGTGACAGCCAGAGTGGTGTAGAGGACAGGATGGAAATAGAACTGAAGAGACTAGGGGTACAAAGTCTTGTTTACCTGTGGAAACTTAACTGTGGTTGTCACTGATAACACTACTCATTAAATCTTGTGTACCTTAAAAATCCTATTTGGGTCACCCTACGTTAAATACCGTTGATAATGCATAATATGGGTCTGCAGTAGCCTTTGTGCTGTCCCACTGTGTTCATCCAACATAGGTAAAGGTGTCACTTGCTCAAATCTACTTGTGTCCGACTCTAGGGTGTGGTGTTCATATCTGTATACAGCCCAAGAGACAGTGGTGACCGCAACTGCATATGTTTGTGTGTTCATGTGGCAGCACCCAACATAACAGTGACCAAATTGTCTGGTGTGGTAGGAGTTGTAGAGAAGCAGCTGGCTGGAGCGGGAAGGGGGGCAGAGAGCCATGCAAAATACACCTTATTGAGATCCTGGTGTCTGTTGAGATTTAATTGAGAAACCAGGATGCTCCCTTTAAGTGTCAACATGAATATGACATGTAAGCAACATAATTCTTGCGCTGTTTAGGCTGAAATTTTGTGCAAGCTTCATTAAGATTTGCAATCAAGTAAATTCCTAACTATATTAGAAAATTGCACTTCCAATTGCATTGCTTTCCAATATAAAATTCTGCTCTGCCAAGGAACAACCAAGGTACTCAGTGTAGTAGGTAGAGTAACAGGATAGGACTTCTGGAAACCTGGGTTTGAATCCACACTCAGTTTGGAAACTCATTGTGGGGATGGGAGGCAAAGATAAAAGCACTCCTAAGTGTAACAATAACAATAACAATAATAATAATAATAATAATAATAATAATAATAATAATAATAATAATAATAATAATAATAATAATAATAATAATAATAATAATAATAAAAATCCTGTTGGTGATGCAGTGAATTGAATTATTGGATATAGGACACATGAAACACAACCAAGTGTTTCTGCCATATTTCCTACATTTCATCGTCTTTCCTGCCCTTCCTTTACAAAGTCGTTCAGTATGACATGCAGTGGCAGTTATGTTTTATCCTCACAACTCTGAGATAGAGGAAATAACTGCATGATTTTCTCAGCTTTATCTATTCTGTATGATCTACCTAGAAAGAGTCACCACAAGTCAGAATTGACTTGATAGCACACAAATTATATTAAAGTCGTTTGGCATGCATCTCAGTTGCAAGTTAAGAATTCAGTATACAGTACTGTACAGTATTTGCTATTCTGTGTTGAGTCTTGTGACTCAGCACTAACTGGGAAATGCTTGTACTGAATTCATAACTTGTGGTATTTTGGCAGTGAGATTAAATAATGCAAATTGCATTTTTAAAAATTAAAATGTTAGTAGGCTTCCAACCTACTGGCAGTTTGATCTTGGGGACACTTCTGAGTATGAGGTGGGTAGTAGTAGCTTGAAATATTTATGTGAAGGGTTTATTGTTAAACTGAGGGACAGATAAAATCAGTGTTAGTTCTAAAGGCTGGTATAGTGTTAGTGCAATTTTCTCTTTCTATCTTACTCAGAATACCTACTTATCTTTGTCAATAAGTATAAGTATGATTTTCCAGCAGCTCTCCCAGTGACTTAGTGGTTAAGGCACTGAGCTGGAGACAGGAAGGTCGGGTTTTGGTAACTGAGAGCTGCACTTGGGGACATGAAAGGAGCGTCATTAGGTCGTCCCCTAAAAATTCTTTCAACCCAGAGCAATCTCTGACATGAAATTATTATAATATTATTTTCCTGCCATTTTAGTTGATTCAGCGAGCACCTGCATAGGGACTTTAGCTGCCTTCATTTTAGTGTTGGCAGCTCCAGAAATGGAAAGCCTGTGACTTAAATGTACTCGCGTATAAGCTGAGTTTTTTAGCTTCAAAAATGAGCCCCAAAAAGGGGACATGGCTTATACTCGGGTCAATGACCATGAGGGTCCCAAGACTGCGCCGGATTGAGATTCACCAACAGTTTAATTAATTTTACCATATTTTCATGTATAGTTTTTGATTATTGAAGCTCACTTGCAGCTGCTGCATTGCCCTCCCTTGGCTTATACTCGGGTCAATCTATTTTCCTGGATTTTCAGGTCAAAATTAGGTACCTCGCCTTATATTCAGGTCAGCTTATACTTGAGTATATATGTTTAATATTTACTGAGGTCCAGCAGCACCTAGGAGAGCGACAAATTATCTGCCTTGCTCTAGAGAAAATGGGTTTTTGGGTTTTTTGGCTTAGAATGATCATCTGATATGTAGAAGTTCCTAATCCTGTGTAAACTAATATGCGGCAACCATCCCAGTGAATATGTCAATGTCTAGTGTCATACAGAGTAGCTGTGATCAGCCAAAAGACTAGCAGTGCAGCCTCTGATATCAACACCCTTTGCTAATGTAATAGTGGTCGTTGTCATTGCTACCATGCCCAAAGTAAAGTTTCAATAGATTAATGAGAAGAGAGTTAGAGCTTGTTTTTCTAGACTTCTTTCATTAGATCAGATCAGTTTGCTGGATGAACTCCTGGAAGATTTGCCCAGTTGCCAAGAGCAACCCAGTGTGAAGAGCAGTGGGTTAATAGTTATGTGTATATGTTGAAGTGTGATTCATAGGACTTATTTTCATAGGATGTCTGCTGAGTGTCAAAGAATGTTTGATTGTATGTGCCCAACTTTTCATAATGAAATGTGTTTTTGATGAAAAGTTGCTCCTGTGCAACTTAGTTAGCAGTTCACCACTGAAATGTGGCTGATGATGATTCTCTAAGAGCAGAAAATAAGACTATTTAGCCAGTGCTTTAATAGGAGTGATTTAAAGTGTGTAGGATTGTTGCTCGGTATAGTCCTGGCATATGATAAGCAATGGAGCTGTATAATGGAGCTGTATGATAAGCAATGGAGCTGATGGGTAAGATCAGACTGCTGCCATCATATTCAGGTATCTTTTTGTGCTAGCTGGCTGGATGCAGAAATGGTGTTGTATAAACACTCATGGCTTAGTGGTGTACACATTAACTCTTGGTGATAGTAAACAGTTCATTCTGGTCATGACTGGACAATATTGTGGTTCCTGATACAATTTTCTGGTACCAGGACCACTATGACCTTCAAGGTGGCCAACTCCAGTTAGCAGTGCTTTACTCATTGACTATTATTCAGTCTCAAGGAGTGGCTTGTAGAGCTCTTCTGATTCATTGATTGTCTGGGTGATAATCACATGCCTGTGAGTGCTACGACACTCTCATCTTTCCATGTAACATGGCTTCTTAGGATATTCTGCACGAATATCTGCAGAAAATAATGGATTAAATGTACTACGTCTAGATCAATGTTAGTCTAATTTCCCTCATGACATATTTGTGTATGAAAGGCATACTGATAAAGTTAAGCAGTCTTGTTTATTTGTCCAATCTAATGTCTGATATGTATGCTAGGATTTTCAAAATGTTGAAAACAGATCTCTGTTGTAATTGTACTTTGACCAGTTCCTTAAAAAAATTTAAGTAGTTCAGACAGACATATATATTGCCTAAAAAATAAAGTCCAAGTAAAATTTGTATCCAGCTCTAGATGAGTACCCAGCATGTTTGGGCCAAAATGCGTCTGTAGCAGAGTATGCTGCTCCAGTATGGAACACATCCACACACGCAAAATAAGTTGACATTGCTGTTAATGAAGCCACACAGTTAGTGACGGGATGCCTTAAACCTACACCAATTGAGAAGATGTACTCCTTGTTGGTATTCCTCCACCTAAGATCAGGAGAGAAGTAGCAGCAGATGCTTAGACAACTAAGCAAGAGAATGACCCTCCACACCCTCTGAACAGATGTGAGCTTCAGGTTTGCTGGCTTAGATCCAGGAAGAGCTTTATGGCAAGAACAAACATTTTTGAGGACACATAAGAAAGAGCAAAACGAAATTAGAAGATGGAGGAAGGAGCTCACTGGGCAAGGAACATCATTAAAGGTGGATATAGCCTCCACCTACGTCACCTGGAGGACCCTGAATAGGCTGAGGGTTGGAGTCCCTAAATGCAAGACCAACATGCTCGAGTGGGGACTGTTGGTGAAAAACAACACACAGTGTGAATGGGAAATGCAGCAGCTGCTAGTGAGCTTCAATAATCAAAATACTGTACATGAAAATATGGTAAAATTAATTAAACTGTTGTTGCATCTCAATCTGGTGCAGTCTTGGGAACCTCATGGTCATTGACTCGAGTATAAGCCATGTCCCCATTTTGGGGGCTAAAAACTCAGCTTATACTCGAGTATATATGGTAGCCACATTTAAGAGTCACAGGCTTTCCATTTCTGGAGCTGCCAACACTAAAATGAAGGCAGCAAAAGACACAGTCCGGCCCATTTACTGGTCTGCCAATTGCTGCTAGAGACATGTACCAATGTGGACTTGCATTTGGGCAATGACAAAGCAAAGAAAGTGGCTTCATTTTGGCAGTCCAGGGTCTGATCAGGACACAAAAGAAAGAAAGAACTTGTGAACTGCCCAGAGAGTGCACTAAGCACTATGGGGTGGTATGTAAGTGTGATTGCATTTCTACTACCTTGTTTTACCGTACAGCTTTTTAAACTGCTCTGAAAAAAACAAGCTAAGGAAATGGGTTGCTTCCATTAACAGGGTCTTGTGACTATAGTATGATGCTGTTGGTTCAGTAAAAAGAAATTGAATGTGCAAGCTAGTCATTTATTTCTAGCAGTAGCGCTATAGTGTGTTATTTACTATAACTGTACAGCTTTCCATTAGTAATTTATCTGAGTGGCTTAGCACAATCACCCCAGAAACACAAGTTAGCCACGACATGTTAGTACTACCAATCTAATAGATCAGAAACAAATAGATGTGGTTTCATGTCCTAGCCAGTTTACTTAGATAGGAAGTTGTGTCTAACAATCAGATAATAAAAGCAGTCATGAATATCTTGGAGTCTCTTCAAGTTGAGGTGATCCTAAGAAATTTCTACAGTTCATCAACAGATGATCAATCCAATAAAAGCTAGGTAGGTTTCTGAAGCTAAGGCTAACAAACTGCAAACTTAGATTTTTGTGACCTGTATCCATAAATGACAGTCGTCTTAAATATTTCATTTTGCTATAGTAAAAAGGTAGAGGTTTCCCTTGCTCGAAAACTAGTCGTATCTGACTCTAGGGTTCAGTGCTCATCTCTGTTGCCGAGACTTGGTTTGTAGCGTAGCTGTCCCAGCTTTTGCTGTGGAATCAAAACAGGTAGCAGATGCAGCATACAGAGACTCAGAAGCTCCTATAGCATGATTGGCCCAAGGCTACCCAGACATAGCCATAATGATCTGCCAATTGAGATTATATGGAAGATTATAATTCGTAAGAACTGGCTAGCTGAAATCTTCATAGCAACCTGAGTGTTGCTAATGATGTACTTGGCTTTGCTGTAAGATTCACAGTGAATGCAGTTAAGTTGAAGGGTGAGTGTATGCCATCTGACGTCTGCAGTATTCCTGCCCTCCTTCATAGTCCTGCAGCTTCTAAATTTGAATGGAGCTTTAAAACTTAAAAGTGAATTTTGTTTGTTGGTGTGTGGACTTGGCAATTTTAGTATCCAGCATGGGAAAACATGTAATGGGTAAATGTTTGGCTGTCCCAGGTGTCGCAATGTTTAAACTGTTGTACTGTAGCCAAAACATGGTGAGTTTGATCCTGACAGGGATCAAGGTTGGCTCAGCCTTCCATCCTTTCAAGGTTGGTAAAATAAGTACCCAGCAGAAATAAAACTCGCCCGGGTGCATTTTACTTCCGCTTCTGGATGAATTGGCGTCGTTGCCACATTCAGCCTGCGGGCCATAGTTTGTGCATCCCATGAATAATTATGGTACCTTTCCCAAAAAACAGTGTTGCTACACAGAAGCCAGCAAATAGTTATAACTAGGTGGGAGTACCCACTCAGTTCCTGAATAAAGGGCATACAGATCAAGCCTAA